>MU158405.1:0-689892 GCA_015708705.1 Naganishia vishniacii ANT03-052
CCCTAACCCCCTAACCCCTAACCCCTAACCCTAAATCCTCGACTGTAGAGGTATTTTTCAGGTCATTCCAAGTACCTGCGATTGGCGCTCCGTATTGCACCTTGCATGGTCCGAAGCTGCCCGAGGCGATAAACAACTAATTCAATCCGCTTACGCAAGGCACTACATCCATCCTGTGCTTGATTCGATCCATCAACGGTCGAAATCTGTATATCAAGGGACTCTTGAAACCCTCGGTTTACTGCCAAAGGCAGAAGACGTTCAGGCATCGCCCGATACGGAATCCTTTCAGCTATTGAATTAGTATACAGATGGATCTATTCATGACGGTCATATACATTCCATACAACTCACTCCCCACAGGTTTTTTTTAGCAGATGCCAGTGCTTGTGATGTCGCGATCCAAGTCATACCTGAGTGTGGAGACGACAGCATCGTCCGATGACGATCTGCTGAGAAGAATGTCGAATGCGCCCTTTTCCGCTAGCCAACATTTCTCCCTTTCGTCATAGAAAGATAGAGACAGAGCGTCCAGGGATAAAATGACCCGATGTTCTTCTCCAGGTTGCAGATAGATCTTCTTGACCCCCTTGAGCTCCTTGACAGGTCGGCGTACCGAAGATGCCACGTCTCGGACGTACACTTGGACGACTTCCGCTCCTGCCGAATCACTGGTGTTTTTGATGTTGACACTAACGGCCAAGGCGAGCGAAGCGTCCGAGGAGCTTTTGGTTGCTGGCCCGAGTGTGGGATTCGTCCAGGCTAGAGAGGCGGCTTATTGAAACGGAGTCAAGGATTACAGAAGGGAACGTGTTCCACTTACCAAAAGTCGAGTAACTCAAACCATGACCAAAGTCCCAAGTCAAGTCGCGTTTGCATTCATCGTATCCTCTGTAGCCGACCTGTGAAGGATGAGGCCCAGAACCGATCAGTTGTTGGTTGCTACATAACCCGATCGTTACGTACGAATATGCCTTCACCGTAATGAACCTTGCCCCGCTCCACGCCCCAGTTGATATGGGCGGTGCAATCTTCGATTCGTTTCGGCCATGACATTGGTAATCGCCCAGAGGGGTTTACTTTGCCAGTAATGACATCAAGAATCGCATTTCCTATGATGGATCAAGGCCCGCGTGCGACAGTCAGCCTTCTGAAAAGACAATGGCTCCAGTGCAACCCACCAGTTTCGTTTCCAGCAAACCAGGTCTGCATAACGGTCGTAGCCTTCTCCGCCCATGGCATGTGGAACACAGCTCCGGATTGATTGCAAATGATGGTTTCGGGCTTGACCTGCAATAACCTCTCGACCAGTTCGTCGGCTCGGCCGGGAAGGAACAAATTCTGACGATCACCTCCCTCGGCTTCCCAGTCCATGGTGCTACCAGTGAAGCAGAACGCGATATCGCTTTCGGCTGCGAGCTTGACCGCGTCTTCCATAGCTTTGTCCTCGTCGTCGAGCTTCAGACACCCGCCTAATCGAACCGCGCCAAGCAGAAGAGTCGGAGCGAACTCATTCGTGGCCAGCTTGCCCAGATGGTCTCCGGGGAAGTTTGTGAATTGTACTTCGATGACGTGACGTTTGCCAGCAGTCAAGGGACATTCCTGTCAAGATGCATTTTCCGGTGAGCAATAGGGACAGATGTGCTTCCGGCAATACTTACACCTCTAACTTCCTGTGTGCCTAGACCATAGAATGCTTGACCCAGTGTCTGCTGTGTTGTAATACCATTGTCGACGACAAGCTTGCCATCCACGTACAAACAGGCTCGACCAACAAGAACGAGACCGAACTCGTAAGTTCCGCTAACATCTGGCGTAACGTAACCGGTAGCTATGATGCTGAACTGATCGTTCAAGCCTAATGGAAGAAATATAATCAGTTACTTCGAACACAACGACAAAAACGGCTTCGCACACCTGTTGGTTTATCGTCGTTCAAACGCATTCGAGTTGAATGCAGGACCGCCCTTTCCACAAGGGTGTCTCGCGAAAGAGCTTCCAGCCGACCGTTGTGGAAAGCAACATCCCAACCCAGATGACCGTCCGCACTCTGGACCCATCCATCGAGCAAAGGTGTGTATCGATGAACTAATGGTACGAAATACGTTCAATGACACCTCAATTACACATTGCGAGCTTTGGCTTACTGTAGCACCCGGCAGAGTACGCCACTTCTGTCCCGACCTTCTCGGCAGCTTCCTTGATCGCATCGAAGGCCGTGACAACATACGAACTGGCCAAGTACGCGCTGCCACCGGACGAGACAGTTCTCGCCTTGGCGTTGGGACCCAATATAGCAATCTTTAAGCCCTTCTTAAACTGTACCGGCAGAAGACCCGCGTCGTTCTTAAGTAGGACGATGGCTGCGGCGGCGGTCTCTCGATTGATCTGGCGATCTTCCATGCTATCGTTTCCGACTTCGGGTAGGGTGTTGTTGACGACGGTGTCGATACTAGCTCTGATTGCTCTTTGAATCAACTATACATGGACAAGGAAATCAGGACTTCTCTTCAGCCTTGACACGTGCTTGCGGAATACCAACATCCAAAACTCTCAAAATCGGTTGCTCCAAATTCTTCATGGTCAACTTGCCGCAAGCGATATGATGCTTGATCAGCGCCCCACGGTATCGAGAGGGTCCCGGCCTAACAGAGACAGTCAGGACATGCCGATGTGCTAATCGGAAAAGGGGGCCTACATTTCCAGGTCCATGCCTGCGAGGATCGCCCCATCGGTGGAGTATGTTCCGGTCCTAATAAGTCGTCCTTCGTGAGCTGATGCATAATACTGCATTTGTGTCGGGGTTGCTCACCAATCAGACATAACACTAAGGCTCGACCACTCGTCAGTGACCATGCTCAAAACCTGCGAGCACTCGGACTTACAGGCCATCAAACTTCCATTCCTCCCGCAGGATATCGTTCAGGAGATATTTCGACTCAGAGCCTAGATCACAGGACGATAATGTGAGTCCCGGAGTGTTTCCCAATACTGCAGCTCCAGTAGTATAACATACAATGGGTTCCGTATAATCGAGAATATGCAGACATGACCGACCAAGGCTTGGCGTGTTTCTGTGCAATCATGAACGGCTATAAAAAAGCGTGAGCTATGTCGGCAACGGAGGGGTCATATTAGTTACCATAAGATAGATCTCCCTCAACGGTCTTTCCGCAACCTCGACCGAAACGCTGTACCGTTCCGCTTCCATTTCGTTGCACACTATAAGGGGAGCAGGTCATGTAATCAGCTTCCTGTGGTTGTGCATATTCCTGGCATGCGATACTGACCGAAATGCTTGATGACTGCACCTACGCCCTCGTTCTGCAAGCCGTTGATATACGCAGAAGCGATCAACCCGGATAGGTACGGATCTTCGGAAAAGGCCTCTGAAGCCTGGATCACAACAATGCGAAAATCGGATCAGCAGGAAAGAATGTCATTTGTCCAGGGGAGATCATCTCTCACCCTGCCATTGCCCGGATGTCTCGAAATGTTACAAGTCGGCCCAAGAAGCAGACTGACGCCTTTGGCCTTTGCTTCCCTGCCCAACATTCCACCAAGCCGAGCAACTTGCTCCACGTCAAAGGTTGCGGCGACAGCCGTACCGCAGGGCGTGCAGTTCGCAGGCGTCATTCGCAAATGGGAAGAACCCCTGACACCGTTCTGCGTGAGATCAACGCGGAGACGAATCGATGAGTAGGGTGGAAGGGAACTGCTGAGGAGTCTGACGTACCGGTCCATCTGAGCATTTGATATGTGGGATTCCAAGTCGAGGAACGTCTGCGGTGGTCCACCAGTCTGGGCCCTGTTTTACACGCGACGTCGTCAGTAGGTCGATACGCTGCGGGAGTCCACCTGCGGCCGGCTTACTGTCAGAAGGGATAGCTTTTCATCGAGCGTCAATTGATGCAACACGTGCTGGAGGTCGGCTTGGGCAAAGGTCTCTGCTTGGGCACGGGTGACTTGGAATGGTAAGGAGGAGGATTGGTGGTCGGACATATTGTACAATCGAGGTTCGTCGCTCTTCGCTCGTAGGGTGGATCGTTTATCTCAGTCGCGACCAAGCGCCACAGAGCTCCCATTCGTTTACCGCTGGCTATATAACACCTGGACCCAGTGTGCTTAGCCCTACAGAGTCAGAAAAGCATTTCCGTGCACCCCACGGAGCACCTCACGCAAGCTGCCACCCGTAAGGTGTCATTCCGCTCCGAAAGAGCCCTTCTTCTTCACCTCCGCGACCTCCGCGATCTCCGCGACCAAACGAATTGAAACCGGTTGTCCGCCGTCGCGGCGAATCATTGACAGCGTGTTTCGGTCTTTCCAGGCCAAATGGCGAGTAAAGGTGCAGGTGAGTGATGTACATGTCAATCGTATGTCAAATTTGGTGCAAGGTGGATTCAAATCACAACCAACAACAAGTTGCAAACCCATATAGAATTGATTAATACGTAGTAACAATCACATGAATGCCTGATAGACGGGATCGTTGCCGAGGCCATACCCCATATCCCATCCATCTTCTCCTGCGATCATTTCGCCAGCCTGCTCCGGCGCGCGCGACATGATCGAGGACGAAGCAATCGCATTCGCAAGTTGAAAAAGCGGCAAGGCAAACTCAAAGTTGGCATAGTCGAACGGCGAGGTATGCTGTTCCTCGGCCGCGAGATCGCCGAAAAACGGCTGTTGGGCGAAGTAATCTGGTTGACCTGTTGGCGCAGAAGGGACAGTAAGATTCCACGTTGATGTCGTCGGCGTGTCGAGACTAGTCTCGTTTGCTGTCGAAGCCGCCACCACTGGTAGTTGTGACGCCGTCCACGCAATATTTTGAGCGGGGGAAATCATACATTGCGCTGCTAGGGGATCTCCCATCACGCCGGGCAAGCCAAATTCGTGTCGCAAACCATTCATCCTCTGACCACCCAGCAGAATATACAGTGGACCCTCTTGGCGTCGCAGAAGATTAATCAACTAACGCCCCGTAATTTTCGCAATGAGCATGGTACATTCAGGCAAGCCAGAGTACGCGTAACATACCTGCGTCCTTGTCCCGAAGAACGATTTCGCCATCCTGACCAACAAATCCATAAGAACACCCACACGACGTGCCGCCTCTTCCGCACCCGGGCTCGTCGTCGTCCCCGCAATCGAGATCTGCACTTCGACCGCGACAACGAGCATCTCAGCCACTGTTCAACAAAGCAGGTCAGATCTCATTCGAGCGCGGAATCGCTAAGGTAACTCACATAGCGGATCTTCCGGAACGAACTCCGGCAGAACGGCGACTATTGCTGCTCCCGCTTCTGGTATCTTATTCCACGCTTGGCCGTGCTGCGCAAGAATCTCTGTGTCCCAAGTACGAGCATCCGAATCGCTCTCATCATCATAGCGTTGCAGCGCCACGTCAAACAGTGTACCCAACGCCCAGCTGTATCGGACGTGCACTGTAGCACGCGCAAACCTCATCAGTCGTATATCTTGGTAAGCGAACAATGAAGGACATACAGGCAAATAGCGCAGTCAGCTGCCCCATTTCCAACCTCGTAAACAGGTTCTCCTCAGTATACTCCAAGCTCTCGTTCAAGCCCGCTCGCCATCCCACTAAATCTGCATAAATCTTCCGGAACTGCGAGCCGGGTAACCAGGGTTTGTCCAGAGGCGAGCTCGCGCGATATCTAGACGGACAGGGCAACGGGTGAACGCGGTCCAATCCGAAGCACGGCTCGCGAAGCGGAGTACTTACCTGACCACTTCTCGACACAACGCAAACACGATCACATTCTGAGCGGGCATGCCTTCGTCTTGCGCATACTCTGCCGTCGGTGATACCCAGGGAAATACCAACCCTCTCGTCCTTCCCCGTTGACGTAAGAGGAACCGCCGCTCATTCGCCGGTAACGGAATCCCCGCCACGCCTTCGGGCGAGAACTGCGCCAGTTCGGGCGAATGTTGGGTGGACGCTATGTCGATGCAGAAACATGCCCACATCAACCGGTGGCGGACTTCCAAGGTCGTGAATGAGAGGGCGTCGTTGGGTGAAGGAATAGTAAGCTCGTGTGCTAGAGCGATCCTGTACACAGAAACGAGGGGTGATTAAGATGATAAGGCAACTTCCGGGCATACGTACCGATTTGCCATGCCGGAAAGCATCCACACAGAAGATGACCTTCCGAGCGCCAGTTCGCAGTATATGGTGTTGATGATGGTCGCCAAAAGATCTAGCGTCGGATTCGCCATCGCTTCTCCTATTTGCTGCAAAGACCCAGCCAAGCGACGTTTACTGTCCTCGTGATCGAGCCCGAGGACGAAGGCGGCGGAAAGGCATACGGACGTGAGCAGGTGTCTGGGGATGTCTCCCTTGCGCAGTCGTTGCAGGAACGTCGCCTTGTGCAAGAAACCATGCCTGCCGCATGTCCACGCCAAGGTTTACATCAGCACTCCGGATGAATCCGCCCCCCAAGAAGCTCACCATGTAACATTATACACACGGAAAAAATAGACCGCGATCAACCGCTGCACGTTTGCGTCTTGCAAGATATGCGCCTCGACCGCCTTCGGCTCCAGCATTGCCAACTCGTCCGCCGTCAGCGACGTTGAATGGGCCACCGGCGGCGCCTCGGCCGACGTTTCCTGTTCCGTCTCCTCCGACGGGACGGTGGACCACGTACACGCAATTTTTCGCCGTAAACAGGTCGTGCATGTGGGGCGGTTGAATGTGCAGGCGGATTTGGACGATCGGCAGTGATCACACGCTCGTCTGGTCTGGCCCCCAAGATGCTTGGGTCCGGATGATGGATCCTCTGCGGGATTCGATCTGCATCAGAGATGTATTCATAGAGCGACAGCGAAAGCGCGACATACCCCAAATGCACTCACACTTGGTTCTTTCACAGTTTTCGCACACGGGGTGTTCCTCGTCGCATTTAATCTTCCTACGACGGCATGTGAGGCAGCCTACGCGACGAAGTCAACGAGACGTCAAAACTGACGCGACCAATGCGTCCTTTCTACCTCGCACGAGCCACGACATACCGGTGTGTCCCCTCGTCCTCTTTGTTGCTCGACCGGGAGCGATGCCGTCGCGCTCTTGCGGCGGACGCTTGGAGGTCGTCACGAGGTCCGGAGCAGGCATGAGTGGTGCTGATGCAGACATGGGAACGGTGGTCAGTGGACGGGAAGATAGGAAGAGCACTCGGATTTCAGAACGGATGGTTGGTCAGGGTCTTGCCAGTTGCGAGATGTTCAGCTGACCTATGCCTCTTCACACTTCTCGCGCGGAGCAGCTCGCGGAGCTCGCGGAGGTCACTCCCGCTTAGTCGCGGTCTTAAAGTAATCCAAACGTTTGCATTTCAATTCAGCCCATTCATCTCATCGCTCATCTCCTCCTGCGCCTCGCTTTCCTCGCCAAAGCCCTCCCAAGTCCCCCATGGCTCCCCAGCTACATATACTCCCCATCCGGGGCCTCTTCCTTTCCCCACTTGAGCGTCTCTCCCCACCTACGACTCATCATGCCGATCCACTGGTCCTCCGTAGCGAGTAAGTTCTGCTGCTCTCCACAGCCGATGGGCCTACTACTGACCATCGTTTGACGGCAGACAACACACACCCAATCTGGTACAAGGATGCCGGATTGCGCGCAAACGTCTTTTATGGGTAGGTATATGGCGGGGATATTTTCGTACTTTATGCCGCTCACCATGCTTTTGTAGTCTCGGACTATGTCTGGTCATTGCGACGAATGTAAGACGATCGATCCCCTGTGATACTCGACTTTGCGACTGACATTTTCTCTTGATTTCGTAGGGCTGTAAGTACACCATTCTAAGAAGACGAGTCAAGACCTACCTCCCTTGCCCCCGCGCTGACCTCGCCCTCTCACAGATGACGGAACTCTCTTGACAGGCTTCCAAGCCATGCCCGCCTGGCAATCGTACGCATCCCACCCCCCACCTCCCGCTCCTCAATCTGCCTCACTAATCCCTTCCTGTATCTTCCACAGATTCTTCAATCACCCCAAAGGGAACCGCCTCGGCCTCATGGCCGCGTCGTTCTTCCTTCCCTCGGTATTCACGGCCTTTATTGGGGACTACATCTCCACTCGATACGGCAGACGGGCATGTATCGGCGTCGGAAATATTGTCATCTTGATCGGAAGCATCGTCAACGCGCTGGGTGTCAATGTTGGCATGTGGGTAGCAGGCAAGTCTTTCAACGCTTCCAACCCTCAAGTGATCACCCGGCTTACCTTCCCCCCTCATCTCCCCGGCCCGCGTCATTTACACGCACAGGTCGAGCTATCATTGGAGCAGGAGTCGGGATGGCCAAGGTAGCCGCTCCAGTACTGATCCAGGAAATCGCCCATCCTCGACTGCGACCCATCCTCGGATCGCTTTACCAGACATTTGCCTACATCGGGACCGCCGCCGCGGCATTCATCACCTGTGAGCGCCCCTTCCCCCGAGTACACGGTTGCTTATGTTAACGCTATGGACGTGTGCGCCTCAGTTGCTGGACTCTACGTCGCCGGGGATTGGGGATGGCGATTCCCTTCTTTGCTTCAAGTACTCGGACCGATGATGGTCCTCTGCGTCACATGGTTCTGTCCCGAATCCCCAAGGGTATGTTGCTCTTACCAGTGATACCTACTCAAACGTAACTGACCGCTCAACCCACGCTTACAGTGGCTTATGAAACAAGGCCGGGTTGAGCAAGCTCACAGCATGCTAGCCAAGTACCACGCCAACGGTGATCGTGAAGACCCGCTCGTCCAACTCGAAATGCGAGAGATCCAAGAGGCCATCGAGCGTGAATCCAAGAGCTCGCAGGTCACGTTTATGGACTTTACACGTACTCCAGGGAACAGGAAGCGGTTGTTTGTGCTCGTTTTGTTGGCGTTCTCGCTTAATTGGATGGGTAATGGAATTATTACATAGTGAGTTTCTCCTTTGGGCGCCCCCGTTGCGCAATACGGCTGAATGCCGACAGTGTTATAGCTACTTGTCCCCCATTCTCCGTTCTGTTGGAATCGTCAAGCCCGTGCATATTACATTGATCAACGCTGGTCTCGGTAAATCACAGCCTCACAGGAATCCCGACCAAATACCCGTTGTCTGACCCTTGGCGTTACCTTCTACTGTAGCAATCTGGAACCTCATCATCGCCACCACCGCCTCGGTCAACGTCGATCGATTTGGCCGTCGGCCGTTGTTTCTAACCTCTGTCGCGGGTATGTTGCTCGTCTTTGCCACCATCATGGGTCTCTCTGCCGGGTTCGCCATGACCAAGAGCAAGGCGTTGGGAGCTGCCGTCGTGCCGTGCCTTTTCTTGTATGTGACACACCGTTATCGGATCGCACAGATCGTGTGACTAATTATTCCGATTCCTATTTTTGTTTTCGGTATCCTAGGTACTTTGGGTTCTACGATATCGCGTTTACGCCCCTCCCCATCGCGTATACGGTTGAGATCATGCCCTTCAGTATCCGAAGCAAGGGCCTGGCACTCTTTACGGCAACTGCCACGCTGGCCAACTCGTTCAATCAGTTTGTCAACCCTGTCGCGCTGGGTGCTCTTGGATGGAAATAGTGAGTCCTTGCATGTAATTACACCATCGCATCTGTTCATTGACCTCAGAATCCGTTCCATACCAGCTACTCGGTCTACATTGGAATCCTCATCTTCTTTTTTGTCGTAATCTTCTTCACTTTCCCGGAAACCAAGCGACTCTCAGCCGAAGAAGCTTCGAAGGTATTCGACCTGACAAAGGGCGCCAGGATGCGGGCTACACCTTCACTGGACACGGCGCCGGATGAGGAGCGGGAGCTCGCATCGCTGGAGTTCGGCCAAGATTCGAAAAAGGTCGAGGCAGAGTATCATGTTGAGGTAATCAAGAAGGACTAGGCGCGACCTCTATTCGCTGTCATCACGCTGTCATCATAGGATCTGCGCTTGAAAAGTTCGTCATTCTTTTATGCTATGTTTGAGTTTTCAGATGTCCCAGTACATAATTGCGGAGTGATTGCTGTATGCATTGTCTGAACATGTATATTCGAATCTTACATTGTCTGTCTTAGCATTGTTCTTTCAATGCATTGCATCGCATTTCCAAGTTTGAAAGTGTTTCAGCAGGGAATTATGTAACAGATTTGAGGTAAGTGTGAGAGAGGTTCACGATGCCCGATGATCGATAGGCGGGGAACAAAAAAAGCTCACTCTCTGCATCTCGATTCTTCGGGTGAATCCACTAGTCGTGAGATATGAATTCGCTCCTCCATTTTTGGCAAGTTAAGGTCCATCCGAGTTCCCTGTTTTTCCGAATCGCAGCGCTGCATCGTTAACTGCGGGGATTCTCGCTCAAGTCTTGTTGCCATGTGATTCGAGTTGATCGCGAGAATGCTTTGGAGTGCCATGGACGGTTCACATCCCCCAGGATCACAGAACCCGAACGCTTGCTCTCCGATTCAAGCAATCTCGAATATATATCGCATACTCCGCCCTAGGCCCGGATTCGGATTGGAAACCCTCCGGACCAGTTTTTTGGTGATGGCTAGGGTGATAGCTGGGTCGATCGGACGCCCCGAAGAGTCAGCAAGTTCCGCCTCCAATTCCTCCAGTCGCTTATTGGGAGGTTCCCGAATGATGCGGTCCACCTTGGCGTGCGCCTCTCTCTCATACCTCATATTACGTTGTGCACGCATCATGGTCCGCCTGGAGGCGGGTGTTTCCGGATCGTAGATGATCGAGTCTAGTTGGCGATTCATCTTTTCGATATCGGCTGGGGTCGGCGTACTCTATAACATGTGGCGTTAGAAGGCGACACAGCGTTATATGAGGTTGTTAGCTCACGAGAAAGGAGTGAATGTGTTAATGATGTTCACAAAGAGGGTTTCCGAACGGTCAAGGTGATTCAGATACCATAGGGACCGAGGGGAAGCCTAAAGTAACGGTGCTTTATACCTTTCATATCGTCCTAATCTGATTGTCAAGTCCTGTTCCCCTTGTTTGGGCTCCTGAAGAGACACAAAGGATCGAGCTTGAGCACGATCTTGAACAACGGTGGTTTCTCGCAGCGACAGCACGATCACTAGCATACTGAATTCTGCGTGATAAGAGCCGCCTTGGAGCGCATTTGGATATTTCCACCTTCCTTCGCTGCTCCCGCACTTTCGCTCGATGTCGGTCTACAAGTCCGAAATTGTATACTATGGCGGTATGCACACCCTCCGTTTCTGTGGGTGTGCAGCTCTAGACATGCTCGAAGTTGCATTCTCCGTCCGTCCGTCGTAGTGTCTCGCTCGATATCAAATAAACATGCATGCCTTGAACCAATTTTGGCGCGCGTCCCAATTTAGGGTGTGAAATGCTGAAAGTCAAGGGGGGTTCAGAACTGGTTCGATCATGATACCAAACTCGTTCTTGTCCCGCTGTAGTTGCGCGCTGGTTGCGCCTGATATAAGTCGTGTTGTGAGTTACCCTTCCCTCTAGATCTGTCTAACTGTATCTGAAGGGCGATCAACGTGTCGGTAGTCCCTAGACGTAATAGATGGCAAGGGCAATCTATATCCGCCATGCTCGCAGCTACCCTCGCTGAAGAACTCGCTCGCCAGCAACGGAACGCTGGCGGTGTAGTTGTCTTACCACGAGGCAGCTCTCGGTCAGCACCGGAGTCCTCGACCTCCAAAGCTCTTCCTCCAGTACGAGATGTCGAGGCCGATCAGAAGAGTCGCCCTGAACCGTCAAAGCAACGCCCTCGGAGGTTCACGCCTTACGGACCGGTGCCAATCAAATTTGGAGAATCGGTGACGGATCAGATCGATGCCATTCAGCGACAGCAACACAAGGTGGCTTCCCATGGTTACTTCTTGACCAAGCCTGAGAACCGTGGGAAGGCAGAGAAGCCGAGGGATCCGGTTGGAATATGGGGATTTGCAAGAAGTGATGTTGAGAAGTTCCCGTCTCTGAGAAAGAAGAACTTTTTCTGCATACAGCATCATCAGGCGACAGGTGAGTCCCGAGTGGTGTTCCTATATTCTACGGCTAGAATTGAGCGGCCATCGAGGTTTGACAGCTCTTCACTACGACCTCAGGCTTCAAGTGCGCGGAGGGACTTTCTCATGGGCGGTACCGAAAGGCTTCATGGGCCTCAACCGCTCTCGGGAGGCGAATCATCAGGCGTTTCAGACGCCAGTCCACCCGATCAGCTATACTCTGCACCAGGTAAATCGGCAGATCAATTTCTCCGCCTTCATCCGACTATGGCTGACAGGTTTACCAATAGGGGTCCGACGGTAAAGGTGCGCTCAGGCTGTGCGGTCTACAGAGAACGCTGACTGACCGACGCCGCAGTGTTCAAAAACGGCACCAGAGGAGGCACTCGCAAGTCTGAGATTCGCTCTTGCTGTTCGAGCAGTCTGTCTGACATCTCTTCTCCGTAGAACTCTGGGATGTGGGAGAGTATGTCATCGACGCGGTGGAAAGTCGGGAAGCAGGAAGTCCAGAACCATCTTCGTTGGATGATCCGTTAGTACCGACGTCCAAGAGAATGAACCCGTACTTACCCTTTACACTGCGACTTTCCAGGGACGGAGGCCACGAGGAGGAAAAGCTCTGGAATGCCATCTACGGACGACGTTTTGAGCGTGACAAGGCCGGGAAGCGGCATCACAAGAAACCCGCAATCCATATCACGCTCAAGTGAGTTTTCGTCCTGTCAAGCCGAATAGACTAGAAGCTCATCACCTCAAACCAGAAGCGGAAAGAAGGTGTGTTTCCCGCCGCCCAAAGTTGTATGCTCACCGCTTACATTCATCATGCTTCAGATGACCAACCACTCGTTCATCATCCGGAAAGTTAACGACGAATACGACAGTCGTGGTCACACAAAGGTAGGTCAGTATGCGGAGTCCTTCGGCCCAACATGCTAAAACAGGTCTCACAGTCGCAATGGATGATTCAGCTGCCCACTGGTGTAGAGGAGTACCAGTACCCGTCAAACGCTGACAAGAGCATCGTAGATGGACGCACTCTGGTGGAGATATGTAATGCGAAGGTTACCAATTGGGTACCCCAAGCTGAAGAGACAGAGCTTGCCGAAGAGCCCGACCTTGCCTAGGTATGTTTTTACAGATGGAATGGATGCGTTATGCAATCGGAATGGAGATATCGATACGCCGATGTAACGAATACAGCGTCGTCTTGCTGCCTATAACATCTCCGACATGGTGAGCGGGCGACAGGGTGGCATGCTTGTGACATGCGTGCATCACCCACTCCTCGGTCAACGAGATCCCGTATGTTCGCAACACGAAGCCCGACGTCTCGATGACTAGAAGAGACGCAGTCGTGACCCATCCGCGAGCTGCAGCAAGGTCCGTTTTCCGTCATCTCCGCTTGCGCCTCCCGATCTTCAGCATGTCGGCGCGTGTGTCCTCCCACCTCTACCTGTACCCATCATGCGTTGCGGTCTCTTGGTTTAATCAGATCCTAGCTATGATCGGTTGCATCGTCCTTGTGCGATGGCCGCTCGGTGCACGCAGCAGCGGCGACAAAATTCTCCTGCGATTGATAGACAATGTAGTGAAAGAAGGTAGCTATGATGCAAAGGTATGCGCAGTGCGCGCATCCAGTCCGCCCGACCTTTCTGCCTACTAAAATATGCACCGATATCACCGTTCCTGCCATGACCTCCTCCGCGAGTGTTCACGCACTGCTCCCTCGGCTGGTCCTCACTACACCTGCTAACGCTTGCCGGGACGTTTCTCGCCCCTAATCATTGCCGCCTGCGATATCCCCTCGTAAGCCAAGCTCGTCCTCCCTTCAAACCCGCTCTTGAAAAGACCGATTGCCCCAGAGAGCGAGTGAGCCCCGCCTGTGCCGATTTAAACAGTTGAAACCTATTCCAGACTACAAGGAAGGTCAGCGATCTCGACGTCACCAGAGAGAACGCAACACTAGCTTACCGATATCTTCCATTCGCCTCATACAGTCAGCCCACGGTCCGGAAGCGCAGTGCCTCTGCAGGTCGCTCATTACACTGGAACGACGAAAGCCGGAAAGTGGTCATGTCAGAAAGAGGACTGGCGATGATATACTGAACGAAGCTGTCTGCTGTATGAAATTAAATCAAATCGGCAAGTCGATGAAGCTGATTAGTCACGCTGCAATCGGCGGACCGAAGTCACCGAAGCGTAACCATCCTCTTCTGAACATGGTCTTGTTCAACTAAGCTCTGATTATCTTCCCTGCTCAACCCAGTGGTCTCCTTTCTTCCCACCACTTTTAGCGTCAATGCAGTGCCGGTGTCCCGCGTGGTGGTACTAGGGCGAACAATACCGTTTCGGTGATCCAGGAAGTGGAGGGCGATAGGGGGTCTTGCATTGATTGAGTGATCGGGGTGAGCCTGCCTTGTTCCTCATAATAACGCTTCTCTTTTCGTCCAATGCTCACTTTCCTCTTCCCCTCAAACGCAGAGTTCCGAATGACGCACCTCATCGCTGTCCTGCAGCTCTTCTTTCTTCGAGTAACGACGGCTGCGTTCACTGATGCCTACAACCAGTCCCACTTTACTCCAACCCACGAACATCACTGCACCTCCTTCCCGAGTACCGTCTCCACCCCACAAGTCTCCATCCTCAGTGCGACCTACTTGGCCGCCGGCAGCAGAGTTGACCTCGCCAATGGACAAGCGAGTATCAACTCTTCCGCTCTACCTGCGTTCTGTCGGCTCGTTTTAGAGATCACCACGAAGGAAGAGACGGGAAAGAAGGCCGGAGCGGAAGTATGGTTGCCTAATCAGGAAGAGTGGAATGGGAGGATGTTTGGGTTTGGGAACGGCGGGTGGGGCGGCGGAGGTGAGCTGGATTAGATAATGGTTGAGTGCGCAGTGTTCGTGAAGTTGACCTGCTGTTTCATCGGACAGTGCCGTACAGTGCAATCGCCCTGGATGGTATCTCTCGGGGCTACACCAGCTACGGCACAGACAGCGGTAAGCTTTCTCAGCCCTAATTCCGACGCCCAACTCACGACCTCTCTTCTTCTCACCTGCAGGACACATCGGCAACATGTGGAACGGCTCCTTTGGCGGCCCGCACGACGACGACGCCATCATCGACTTTGCCTGGCGCGCACTCCACCTGACCACCGTCCACGCCAAGGCGCTCGCCAGCCAGTTCTACGAGCGCAACTACACAAAGAGTTACTTTTCGGGATGTTCCGTTGGCGGTCGGCAGGGGATCAAGGCCATGACCGCGTTTCCGGAAGACTATGACGGGTTGATGTGAGTGGTCTATTCCTATTCCGACTAAGCTTCTTCGAGGCTGAGGCCTGCGTGCTATGTCCCGCAGCCTAGGCGCACCGGCCAACCCATTCGGGCAGTTGATGCCGTGGATGGCGAAACAGTCGCAGAGAGTCCGCCCTGTCGATTCCCCCGTATGGATCGCGGAAGAGACGTGGGCTCTGCTGCATTCGGAAGCATTGAAGCAGTGCGATTTGTTGGATGGAGTATGCGTGTCGTCTGCATGGTGATAACAAGTCGCTGATGATCCTGCTTGGATGTTAGGTTCAGGACGGAATCATATCGAATCCCGAAAACTGCAGGCAAGTCGTCTCGTTGATCCCAATCAGCATCAACAGCTGACCTCTCCCTTTTCTTAGTTTCCGGCCAGAAGTCCTCGGCTGTCGGCCCGATACGACCGACACCTCCAAATGTATCTCCGGCCCTCAACTCAAAGCCCTCGAAAAGCTCTACTCGCCCTACCTCGATTCGGACCAAAACTACTACTTTTCAGGCTACGTTCCGGGCGGAGAATTCGCCTACCCACAAGGACTAGTAGGGAAAGAGCCATTCCCCATGCCGGCGGATTATTATCGGTATTTCGTGGTGAATGATACCGAGTGGGATGCGACGACGCTGGATGATGTTACGGTCCGGCTGGGGATGGCGCTTAATCCGGGTCAGATGGATGTGAGTCTTTCCGACAAGAAACTCGCAGATTATTCTGACGACTTGGCTTTTCTTAGATTTATGAGCCCGATCTTACCGCGTTCTTCGCGCGGGGTGGAAAGGTTATGCAATACGCCGGATGGGACGACGAGTTGATCCCCGCTAGTCACAGCGTGAGCCTCCTTCCTTGTGACTGAAACGCAGCCTACTGATCTGCCGTGTGTCTATATCGCAGATCCGATGGTATCGCGACGTCTTTGCGCACACTGTCGCGCATTCAGCATTTGATCCAGATGAATATTTTCGCCTGTTCACGGTTCCGGGAATGATGCACTGCTTTGTCCGTATACCGCGTTATTCATTCGCCGATTGACAGCTAACCCTTAGCGTCACAGCAAGGAAACGGCGCCTGGGCTATCGGGGGTTTCTCACAGCGGTCATTTGCGCCACCCTTGAGCACCGCAGTGGGACACGACAGTAAGTCTCACAAAGACCGGAGCCCCCGGGATTGATAACGACCTTGATCTGCCGCCCCCAGTTCAAGCATCGATGGTAGACTGGGTCGAGAACGGGAACAAGGTCGACCACTTGATAGGTGTCAAGTGGAAAGAGGACAATATCTCTCTTGTTGCATTTACTCGGAAACTATGTCCTGTATGTCTCCTAGTGTTTCCGTCCTGCAGATGAAGCGTCGAGTCCTGAACTGACTGATATCGGATCCTGATAGTACCCTCAACAAGCTGTCTATGTAGAGGGAGACCAGAACGCGGATACTTCTTTCGAGTGCAGATAGAGGAGAGGTTTCACCGATGAACCGAGCGAACGGTCGCAGCTGGTTCCATCTATAGATGATGTGTCTGCCAATTGTATAGAATTAGAAGGATTCAAATCTCAAGGACTTTTGTACGATTGATTCGTTATCACCTGTAATCGAATTCGCGATAGAACTTGAGCTGCCTTACAATCGTTATCCTCCAAACTCGTATTGTGTTCGTGTCGAGTACATTGGAAAGGCCATGTACCCGCCCCAGATGCTATATGGCTCGAGCTATCTAACAAGAGCCTCAGGATCTTTCAGCGGATCGTCCAGTCAAGATCGAGCTCTCCCCACTGTCTCAAAGACTTGATGGAAGGTTGGGGGAGAGTGCGCATTCATGATGTTGATCAGCTTGTTGATTTGGCAACGGTCCTTTGATGTTGTCTAAAAGAGGTCACCGGTGAGTCTGTTGGCCTCTGACGTTCTGTCTCGCGGTGGATGTTGAGCAAGTGGCGACATGCTATCCCTTTTCCAGGTCACCGCATCAGCTATCATCTCGGCCTGGATATCCCCCTTCTCCCGCCAAACCGCGTACAAGAGCCTTTCCCCAGTTCCAACACTCGGAGGAGCAATGTCGGTCCTTGGACGAAACGTGCTTCGGCACAATACTCGCTATCACAAGGGCTTCATACCATGAAGGATAAGCTCTTCCCGCCTCTATTTGGATACAAGTTGTACAGCTGCTCGGCTCCATCTCGTCATGCTTACAAATACCATGCCAAACCTATAACGACTGTCCATCCACCATCACATGTATCGACTCGTCATCGGCCTTGCCGTAATCCCGCTCGTACGCCCGCAGAGTCTCCTCATCAATCTTGGAACCCCCACAAACGACAATCACAATCGTCTTCCTCGCGTTCGGGTCCTCGACCCCTTGCATGAGCTTGTCCAAGATCCGGGGCTGATACACGGGTGCCAAGGCGGCGCCACAAGCCATCTCGACCATGATTCCGTGGTCTTTTAAGAATCGCCAACAAGCCGAGCCGGAGATGGCGTCGTCCACGACGAGTGACGAGAACCGGGACTCGGGAGCGGAACCTCCATCGGCGGCGTACCGACATGCGACTTGTAGTGTTTCCGCCGAGGCTGTCTTGGTGCCCATCGAGGTTGCCTTTGACGTGATCGCCGGAATCGAAACGACTTGCGGATCGGCGTCGCGGGTGTCAAGCCACTGGTGGTACGACTTGCTAAACGAATCCGCTCCGAAATCCTGTACGCCGACGACCTTTGGTTCCCCGAATTCCGGATACGTCGTGGTCATCTCCCGAATCCCAGTGATGATCCCCCTCACGAGCCCGCCCCCTCCCACGGAACAAACAATCATATCCGGCCGCGCATCTTTGACTCCCACCTCGGCAAGCTGCAACCGAATCTCCGGGACAAGACTCGCATGCCCGCGCGTCAAGACATCGCCTTCAAACGGATGGACGTACGTCGCGCCGCCACCCAACTCGCTTGCTAACCGTCTCGCCGTGGCATCCGCATTATCCCATACCTCACTCGACTGATTCTCCACCTCTGCCCCCAAATCACGCAGCATCGTCACCACAGCGGGCTCCGTGCTCCGAGGCACGATGACGGTGCACGTGCAGCCTAGGGTCTTCGCGGCGGTGGCAGCGGCGAGGCCGGCGTTTCCGCCCGAGGAGGTGATGATGTGTGTTGCTGGGCCGTACTGCTCGTATGCTTGTTGACAAACTGCGCCGACGCCTGCCACGGATAACGGGAGTCAGCAGCAGGCGTGATTCGACTCTGAAAGAAGGTAACAAAACACCAGCCCCTCGCCGAGACTCACCACGAATCTTGAACGACCCAGAAGGCTGGAAACAATCCATCTTTAAATACACATCATGCCTCGCCGACAAAACCTCTGAATACTCCAACGGGGTGACAGCATGCAGCGCCTGTCCGAGCGTGTCCCCCCTCGCTGTCTTCTCCTCCGTGGCGTAGGGCTCGACGAGGGCCGCGGTGGAAGCGATCACGGAGCGGATGTGGGCTTGGGCGTCGGTGGGTCCTGCTGGGCGGAGGTTGGGGTTCGGAATGGAGGATGGGTGGGTTGCGGTGAGGCTTGCTTGGAGGGACTGCATGACGGGCGAGAGAAGGGGGACGGAGTGGAAAAAAGAAGGAATAATGGGGAGTGCAACGGTATTATCACACCAGTACTAGTCATTGAAGAATGAAGGTCAACCATGACTCATCCTCGGAGCACTCCGGTCCGGGAAAGAAGCGCACCGAGCGACGCGCTTGTTGGGAGTTTTGCTTTGTGGGTGGCCGTATATAACAGACAGAGGTATATCCATGCATGGTGCGTATCTTGTGTGACCACCTCGACTCCGACGTGGACTAGGTGGACGAAAGCATCGCTCTACCTCCTCCCCAGGACCTGGTTCAGCCCTGTCTCATCCACCTGGTCCATCCTCCAACACCGACTCTCCCACCAAATCACATTTACCATCCCCTCGGCAACAAATGTCATTTTCCCCCTAATTCTCTGGGCCCAGTGGAAAGAAAAGACATCTTACATAAAAGAGGAAGAACGACCCTTCTTTCCCGTCTTCTCTTTCTGCTTTCGGGCTTGAAAGAAGGGAGACGGGGAACGGTGCTTAATTCAGGCGGGTTTGTCGAGCTTTCGTGTTCGAACAAGTCAGATCGGCCTTTACGACGCATCGGACATTTTCCTCTGTAGTAGTGGTTGTAGCGTGTCGAATAGTACATCGTGGACATCAATCACCCAGTCTGCTATTCTTTATGCTCTTCGGCTGTTCCACATGTAATCATGACCCAAGTCTTTAGAGCGATATCCTATTTCCAACTTCGGGTCGTCCAAAGACTCGAACAATTTCCAAGGAATCAATCAATCAATAACGCTGCCAAAGTCGGACGTCACGGCCGCGGGCAGATTCTCTGATCGCGACGGTTGCTATGATCAGCTGATGCCGTGAGTTCATGACCGCTCTGATACGATGCAACATCTCGCCCATCGTCTACCTCCGGCCACATGAATTCCAATCCAATCCGTCAGCGTTTCCTATCGCCCTCGGTCAGATGCGCAGTTGAACGATAACTCCAATGTTCAGGTCATCACTCCTTGTGGTTCCTGTCGCTCGATTTCCAAGGAATACGTGGATGACGGATAGGAGGTATGCCTTTGGCCGCTGACGAGGAGGATATATGGACCGTGTTGCGGAGATGTGGTAGTGGTACGTCTGCTTCATAACCACTTGACTTCGTACACCGACTGATCACTATGCGACTCGACACGAACAGCTTGTTTCCGCACTTCACCCCGGATGAAGGTGTCAATGCGCTAGGGAACAATGTCGCTACTCGAGAGGATCAAGACGTCAAGCCTTCTCCCCTAACGTACGTCGAGACCTTCCCCGAAAGCGGGCCCATACTAATCCTCTGTCCAGTCGAACCACCACCTCTATCCCCCCACTGCACATCACCACCCCGCTCGTCTACTCTTCCGTCCTATCCACACGCACGGGGCACAACATCTACCTCAAACTCGACGCCCTCCAACCGGCGGGATCATTCAAGCTCCGCGGGATCGGCAGGACCTGTCAAGCCGCCTATGCCCTGTACGGGGAGGAAACGCATATATTCGCGGCTTCCGGAGGGAATGCCGGGCTCGCGGCGGCGGAGAGTGCAAGGCGTTTAGGTCGCGGGATACGGTGTACCGTTGTCGTCCCGCGGGCCACGGAGGCGAGTGTGGTAGAGCGGTTACGAGGGATGGGGGCAGAGGTGGAGAATGAGTCGTGTGAGGTGTTGGACGATGCGGATGCCTTGGCGCGTGTCATGGCTACGCGGGACCCTCACGGGGTGTATGTACATCCTTTTGAGAGTCTCGAGACGGCGTTGGGGCATGCGACGATCGTGGGCGAGATTAGGGATCAACTGGTGGAGGCTGGGGTGGAGGGAGGACGACCGGACGTGATCACTTGTTCGGTTGGCGGTGGCGGGCTCTTGCGCGGGATCATTCATGGGATCGAGGCGACGTACGGGGACAACAACACCACGAAACCGAAACTGATCGCCTGCCAGGACTTTGGAGCGCATTCATTCGGAGCATCATTCAACCAGTGGCTACAAGGACCCTATACCGCAGACAACGGACCCGTCGACGTCGTCTCCCTTGCGGCAATTACCTCTCAAGCCACCTCTCTCGGCGCGAAAACATGTTCGGCCGCTGCTCTCTCTTCCGCAATCCATTACGCCCGACCGCTAATTCCCTCGGACAGTACTCGACGCGCACCGTACCTATCTACAGTAATCGTAGACGACGCCGTCTCCGCCTCTGCGTGCTGGCAATTCGATCGCGATGAGGGGATCATGGTCGAAATGGCGTGTGGTGCTGCCCTTTCCCCACTCTATCTGAACGAGCGGATCCTGGATCGGTTGGTGGGCGACGACGGTGACGGCGGAGAAAGGAAGAGCAAGACGATTGTGGTGGCGGTCTGTGGAGGGAGTAAAGTGGATCGGGCGATGTTGCAGAGGTATGAGGCAGACTATGGGGAGGCGGATGCGGGCTGGAGGGTGATGGTGGATGGTCGGGATGTGTGATGAATAGCTTTACCGGTTGTATCAGGTTGCATGCAGTAAAGGCATACACGCGTCTCGCTACGGCACGTGACTCGTTCGAATAAGCACCCTCCCTCCTCAAAAGTCATTTGACAACCGTCGTCGTGGTTTCCCATTTCACTTCCCATCCCCTTGGCCACGTCAAACATGACAGACAACTCGCCCCAGAGACCAGCGGTGACGGGAAACCGGACCCGGTCTGCGAGTATCACCCAGGCTCTCAAGTGAGTTCTTGTCCCTATCGACTCGATTCACTCTATTCGCTGATGTCGTCGCCCCACAGAGTCATCCCACTCAACGAGCAGCGCGGTGATGCCGCTCTCTCCCCTGTTGCGCACTCGCCAGGGGAAACGTCGACAACCTCTGCCTCGACCGCGTTACAGGTACCGTCATCGACAACCGAGCTTCGAGCGAGAAAAAATGCAGGCGCTTCCGAGTCGGCTGTCATGGGCGATGTTGTGCCCTCGCCAAAAGGTGCCAAGACGAAGAAGAAGAAGAAGCAGGGAATGATGAGCAACGAGGATGCAGAGCGGTACAAGAGCGAAGGGTTCTGGAAAGACCTTCGAACGGGCAAGTGGATGTTGATCCCTAGTGAGCCTGCCATCTTTTCCCTCTCTGTCCACGCCCTTAATCACTGATTCCGCATACGTTTACCTCAACCAGCATCCTGCCTCCCACTCGTCATCCTCCCATGGATCATCTACTTCAATCACCGATACATCCTCACCAACCCCAACCTCCCAGCCTACCTCCCTTCCTTCCTCCGTACACTCCTCGCGCACGCGCTTGGACAGCCTGCAGGGGAATCATTCAGCTGGAGCATCTTGCCTCCCGGTACGCCTAATCCGGCGCAGCCGTTCTTGTTCCTGAGTGGAGCGGTGCAGAAGAGCGCGGCGGCGGCGGCGACGACGGCAAGCAAGTTGGGTGGTACAGTGGCCATGACAGGCGAGACGATGTACAAGCGGGATCTCAAGGTCTGTCGGACGGCTGTTCCTGTTCTCGTGTTTGAGTATTGACTCTAGGGCACTTCAGGACTTGTTCTTCATCTCGTATAACATCATTTTGTTCTCCTTGTAAGCGCCGTACTCCATCCAGCCATCACCGTCGACTGATCCCCTTGGCCCGACACAGCATCCGTCAATCCATCACCATGTACCTCCTCGCGCCCCTCTCCCGCTGGCTCCGCATCTCCCGCGGCAAAACGGAACGATTCACAGAACAAGGTTACGCCTTTTGCTACTTTGGCTTCTTTGGCTCCCTCGGCGTCTACGTCATGTCCGGCCTTCCCATCTGGTGGTACAATACCGCGCCAATGTGGTCGACGTTTCCCGTATTGGAGATGCCGGCGTTGTTAAAAACGTACTACTTGTTGCAGTTTTCGTATTGGCTGCAGCAGTCCATCATCTTGGCGGCTAGGGTCGAAAAGCCGAGAAAGGATTTTAAGGAACTGGTGGCGCATGTACGTCCGTTGTGCTAGTGACTGGGTAATCGGATTAGGCCTCGCTTATCCCTTTCCCCGGCAGCATATCGTGACGCTCTGGCTCGTCGGATGGTCATACGTAATGACAGTGAGTCGCTGCCGTTGCTTCCTGCCTTTACGTCCACCTGTTCCTCATCACTCGTTCGCGTCTACAGTGCACCTACATTGGCGTCCTCATGTTTGTCACCATGGACGTCTCGGACGTTTTCCTCGCCGTAGGTTATCCCTGATGACGAAACTAGACTTCTGTCGCTAATTCCCGGTCTCTGATCCCGGCAGCTCGCGAAATGCGTCAACTACGTCTCCGAGACGGCCTCGATTCCCGTTTTCGCGTTCTTTGTCTGCGTATGGACGTGAGTCGGGGTAACGGTAACGACTGTCTTTGTGAAAACTGCCAACTGACGGACCCGCTGTTCTCGCCCAGGTATATGAGGCATTATCTGAACTTCATCATTCTCTGGTCGCTGTGGTACGAATGGAAATTGATTCCGTGAGTCTATCGTTTCTCTCGCTAGCAAGGGTCACCGCTGAAGCGTATCTTTGCTTGCAGTAAATGGGCCAGGACATCCTTTCGGCCTTGGAAGGAGACGGGACTACTAGCCGACTGGTAGGTTTCCAGTCTCATTCAAGCTTTCTGCGGCTCGGCTCACCTGAGATGTTGGGGTCATGCAGGATCCGGCCGTGTATGTTCGCGTCAATCTGTCTGCTGCAACTCATCAACATCTTCTGGTACTTTTTGATCTTGCGTATCCTCTACCGGTACGATACATCCCAGAGCGCTTTGCATTCGACATGATCCGCTAACTGCGTAACCCTTATCTTCTTCTGGCGCCAAATTAAGTGCCGTCTTTGGCAGCCCATTGGCTGATGAGCGCTCGGACGAGGAAGATGAGGGTGATGTCGGGGATGACATTGAAGAAGTGCAAGATGAAAAGGCTGATTTGGAGGCCAAGGCGCAAAAGGGGTTGTAGTTGGCGGGAAACGAAAGGGGGGCCGCTCTGGTTTGTGGCTCTGAATTAGCAGGCCGTATAGGTCTAGGACAGCGTAGATGAGGTAGAAAAAACCATATAGTTTATTCCCTATTTCATGTCGGAGGGAAGACTGTGGTCGACCAATTCAGTGAGGGCACACCGTCGAGCTCACACGTGCGTGGTACGGTGACTTGCCGTATCGGAGGCACCCCTCTCGCTTGCATGAGGATCAGCAGCTCGCCATGATTCACGCTTCCCAAGCCAGAACATCAAGAGCTGGTGGGTTCCTTGTAATACCGTGACAAGCTCTCCCTTCCAAGATCAGATCATCTCGTGAAAGCCCGGACGCTCCCGGTGGTAAGCAGCTCCTTCAGTCCCGCGTCACCAAGGATGTCTCGCTCATCTTCACCCACGACAGAATCCGCTCCTCTGCCAACACACTTGCCATATCCAGAACAGACAAATACCCGAACGTACAATGTCCCAGGAAGGATCTTCTAGCGGTGGTGTGGATGATGGACGGAAATCGCCTTCAAGGCTGAAGAAGACGATTGACCACGTTTCGGATATCTTTTATCACCCGTAAGTCGTGCGTTGCGTTGCGTGGTTCCGAGAGGAGTCATCGAGGTGGAAGGACTGTACGAAGCGGGAGAGCGAAAGCTTGGGCCGTCTAATACCACCTACCCGCAGGGTTTTCTCGTGCCTTCTATCGTCTGATACTGCCACTTGTTCGCTAACATCTCCCTTTCCATACTCATCAGCTTCTCCGCTGGTGCACTCCAGTCCCTTCCAAGTCGCGAATCGACAACACAACGAGTGAAAGCTAAGCGTGCAGACAGAATCCCTGAAGTACCGTAAGTGGCGAGGAAAAATCCCGGGTGGAAGAGAAACCGGGACAAGGTGGTAACCCCCTTTCCGTTTGACCGAATCGCAGCAATGACAGCGCGATTCAGCCTCTTGTGAGGGATTATCATTCGATAAATAACGGCGACCAGGTCAATGTTCGGATTCCGAGTGAGTCGGCACAGAGCGTCACCTGACAGTCCCTCTATCCGACAAACCGGACAGCACGCTAACTCGTCTGCCTCTCGTGAAAACATCTTCAGAGAAAGTCGCGACGCCCGTCAAAGTCGAGGCCAAAGTCTGGTTTGCGAACGAACGAACGTGGATCTCTTACCTGTCCACGTCAATCCTCATGTCGTCGCTCAGCTTGGCGCTCTACAACGCCTCGAACGATAAAGTGACAACGTATTTCGCGTATGTCTATGCCGCTATGTAAGTTCCGGTCGGGTGGCTCCGCTAGGAACGAATACTGATCTGCGATGCCATGGAATAAAGCTCTATCGCGATCTTGATTTACGGGTATGCCATCTTCCAGAAACGACTCACCATGATCTCCGCAAGAGACGCTGCGCAGTTTGGTAAGTTTCGGTACCGTGCCGACAGCATTTCGTAGCGCGCTGATTGACATTCCCTGGTGTCGGGCCTTGCAGACCAGTTATGGGGTCCTCTACTCATCTGCGCGGCTATGTTTGTCGCCATCTTGACCAATTTTATCGTTCGACTGCGCGAAATGTGGGTCATCTCGTGTTAGGCCGTGGTCATTTGAGCGACTGACAGATTGATTCGCCAATTGCGTGATTCAGGCAACGAGTCGATCATGAAGCTGGACCCGGACACCATCATAATGGAACCCACTATTAGGCGAGGTCGGGCGACGGAGGAGACCTCGGGTGATGACAGCATTGCCCGTATTCACATTGGCTATAAATATCGGATGACACTATCCGGCGTGTGAGGCATGTCATAACGACCTGCGGTTCGTTAACGTTGGCGGGACATCTACATGGACAGGGCGCCGAGCTGTCTCTAGCTGAGGAGATCAATCAACATGCTGTAACGCGTGAATGTGTTGACCCATCGGCACATCAGATGGAATGTCGGACCAATGGACCCAGCAGTCGCAGATTTCCACTGATTAATCAACTCTTCAGGGCCCTCACCCCATCAGCAAGCGAGTAACAAGCCGCAGACGAGTGGCTTCGAGCGGAACCTAGAGACTTTACAGCTCCCGATATTATGTGGCGTCGATCGGCTCGGTTACTGCCTGTTCCGGAACGCTCGGGCCTCGGCGATCCCCCTTGATGGTGAACATGTGAAACAGCTCGTGAAACACAATCTTTATGCGATCGTCACTTGCTGATCATTGCTGGGCTGACCCGAGCGATGGGTCGTGACGAACTGCTCGCGCCGGACTGCCAATGAACAATCCAGCCTTTTGGAAGCTCGGAAGCCGGAGATCGGTGACGCCTGGACGAGAGCCGTTCTTGAGAAATCCAATCACTCAAATATGCTAGAAGACCATCATCGAGGCCCACCCTTTGGCAGCACAATCCATCAACCATAGCCAAGCTGAGGGATTTTGGGAAGGCGCGTCGTTCGACTCCCCAACATTCGGAACTCACCGAGTCCCCATGGACGATGGATGCCTTGTTTGCGGAGAATTCGGTTCTCGACCAGTATGACGATCGCACTCGCAAAGTCGTCGTCTCCGCCCTCGACATTGACTGTGCTACCTTGGCGAGCGCTGCATGGCTGTTCTGGGGGATCTCGAGGCAGGGTCTGGGGAAGCTGCGGACAAAGTTCATGCTAGGGCAATTCATGTCGAGTTTCCTGTTCAGCATCCTGGCGGTTGTCAGTACCGCTCTCGACTTGGCGGGGAAGCGATTCATTATGAATACTCGGCGCTTTGTGAATAGACATGGTTCACATACATCTGGGCTACATCGCTGATTCAAGCCCGGCGATCTGAATAGAATGTCGTTGGTTTCGTGTTTGTCTGGATCGTGTTGACGCAGCATGTCTGGTCTCTGACGAACGCTGTGACGATTTACCTCGTGCTGGTTAGTATCATTGGGCAAGGAATCCGCATTCTACTACCGGTTCAGTATCTCCCCCTTCAGAAATACCCAGCGTCTCGTATAATGGGCCTTGTAGAGGCCTACTGGTACTTCACGCCTATCTTTATATGGTGCAACGGCCGGCGCCTTTCTGACTGGAGGTGAGTATCTCGGAGACTCCGGTTGCGAACTAGCTACTGACCAGTACTGGTTGAATTTCTCAAGTATGGTTCTGGAAGCGCGACTTTTCACCTTCTCCCGGCAGTGCCGAGTGGGATTATGCCCTTCGAGGAGATCGCCTGGATCAAAATTTGGGAGAATTTCTTCCTCGGTCCGTCCTTGCTTGGCTCGCTCGCGTTTATCTCATGCTCATGACCTCTGACCAACCAGGCTATTTGCTTTCTGTATAATGTGCAGCCTGTACACTTCGCTATTCTTCTTCCTCCGACGATCGGACACGATCAGTACAGGCCCAGCCACCAGTAAACATCATTCGAGCTGGACTAACAATCTCAAACAAATAGCCTTTCGAGGGCGCAAAAAGGCGCATCAGATAGACGAGGATAGAACCACCTTGGAAAAGTTACAACTCGACTTTTCCGGTGTCGTCGTCCTTCCCGAAGTGGTAGGCCCTCGATACGGATGACCAACAGCTTTAACAACTGGCAACCAGCCACCAGTCCACAAACGATCATGGGCGCCGCTGTCTTCCCCACGGTGGGGATTACCCTGATCCTACCAGATCAAGTAACCCCCGTCGATGAAGACTTCCGAACCGGTCTGGTAGCTCGAGTGCTCGGAGAGAAGCAAGACGACCTGCGATGTCTGTTCGTGGGGTTCCGAGTACTGTTCATTTCGCGGGACACAACGCAGAAAGACCGGATAAAGGTAAGCCCCGGAGGTAAGGATATGAAGCCATTGCCAGAAAGGCGTCGGCTAGGGGAAGACGAGAACGTACCCGACCAAGTGGAACACTGTCACTCTGAAACTTTCTCACTTCCTCTGATTGAAAAGCGGATTGTTCGGTCTTTACATAGCCTGGTGAGACGATGTTAACCCGAATTTCGCAGCTGTCAGGGGCACGAGCGAAAGAACCCGGGGCGTCAGTGGGAATGGTTTATTTGGGAGGGGACAGGAACATACGGCGCCCATTCGGCTGCGAGAGCTTTAGACATGCTCGATACGGCGGCCATCGAAGAGTTGTAAAAGACCTGGCAGGAGGAGCAGGAGGAGGTGTGAACGAGGTCAGGCGAGCCGCTAATGATGGAAAGAAAGCGTGCGCAATATCCCGCCGCCTGCGACGTACATGTTTGGATGGCTTGTTGAGGCCTTCTTGGTTGTAGATCTGCGATGATATGGACGAGATAACGACGATGGCGCCTATCCAACAAGAAGGGACACACATTTCAGTACCCCATTAGGAGGCCGGTTCGACCCTGGAATGAGGGACGTACCGTTCTTGTACCCCTTTTCGACCCAGATCTTGGCGGCTGCTTGGGCGGTGTAAAAGACGCCAAGGACGTTGGTCTTGTCTGCGTTGGGTCAAGGAAATCAGCGGCCGTGGGCTATTCACGATTGGAGATTCCGACTGACACACAACTGTAGGTAGAGATGGGTCAGAGCAGGTTCGTCGTGGGTGCAAGGGACCACGTCGTCGGAGACGCACGTACAGTCAAACTCTGCCTGTCCAATCTCCAACGCATCCTTGACGATCGCCACTCCCGCGTTCTACGTCCAGGGACAAAATCAGCACCTACCCAGAAAAGCGGTCTCGTGGAAACTGCTACGCGAGGGGGATCGGGGACTTACCGCCACCACACCATGAATCATCTCCCCGCCCGGAAACTCCGCCACCACCTGCCCAAACACCTCTCCCACCCTCGCTTGATCCGTCACATCACACTGATAAGCCTTCACTTTTTGCCCCCCTCCAATCCCTCGGCCACCCGCTCCGCATCCGGAGACAATCGATAACAGATCGCCACGTTGCCGCCTGCCTGACAGATGGCACGGGTAATGGCGAGGCCGATGCCGCGGTTGCCGCCTGTGACGATATAATTCTGCGGGAGGGAGAAGGATTAGCGCTCGACGAGAAGACACGGGAGAGAGGAAGGGTACCTTGCCGGTAAAGTCGATGCTGAAGACCATGACGAATAATGAACGAGCGAGAAGCCCAAGGATGACTACAGACGGAATTGCTTGACGCTATGTACCCACCAGCACAAAGGGTTCGCGCAAAGGGATAGATAATAGAACAACCGGCAACCCGAGTCGGCGCGACTGACTGGCGAGTGCACACAGGTGGAGGTAGCCGCGGTGGTCTGAACGTTCGTAACCTGTTAACGCCGATCTCTCCAGTGGCCCTACGAGTCCGTCGCATTCTCAGCTTACCAAGATGCATTCACTCTAGAGCAACCCCTCTCAACGGGTTCTCGCTCCTTAACAGCCAATGCAGCGCCTCTCCCGGCTCACAAATGTCGCCAGCTAAGAGGCACCCACTGAGTCGAGTCGCAGGGAACGAGGGGGACAAGCTCGAGGCAGGCAATATGTCGATTTCTTGGTACACTGTCGCGAGGTGTACATGGTCACGCCAGCTACTACGACGCGAACCCGTTTTCCATTGCTTGGAGCATCGCACTTTAACCGGGCTCGGGCCGAATCCCTTACGCACAACCAGCTCTTTGCGATGAGCAGAAAGACAACAATTCATCCGAGCTGCCTACGGCCCCGGCGGTTGGTCTTTTCGTTCGAGGCACGGCTGAAAGGTAGCGACCCTTGAGAGGTACTACGCGAAGACACACAGTAGGAACAACCGGGGGTCTTTGCATCGGGATGATGAACCGTCAGCCTGCACAGAACAGAGTACTTGAATACGTGCGAGGAAGACGACATGCCGATGACGTCTCTCACTTACCGTGTGAAGGGGATAAGCAAAACGAGCGCTCTATAAAGTACGTGGTCCACTCCCTTTTCCGCAAACAGGGTGCTTCCACGGTCTTGGGTTGATCCAGCCAAAGTATCACACAGCTCGTGGTTCGTTCCGTCATTCGAGCCGGAGCGTGTCATGGGATCACCTCCATCGCATGGGGGAGAAGTCACCACCCGCCGTCACCAGCAATAGTAAGCTCGAAAGGATCGACGCGGTCGATATTCCAGGTGGTCCCCACAGTGCGAGTGTCGCCTCGGGTCCTATACAGATGGTGGTGGGCGCTCGTCCCCCATGCCAAGTAGAAGCCCCGGCCCACAACGCGCCTGATCTCGCCATCGCCGGTGGATTGGGCCGTCCTGTAGTTTGAGACCTCAGGGGTATGCCCGATCAAGGAGGATGCGCCAGATAATGATCTTCCTCCGTGCCGAGATGACGGGTGGAGCCCAACGTGACGAGTTGTGCGGCTGTCTGAGCATACCGTGGATGGAGGATAGTGACCTCTCGGTATGCTATACCGAAGCGATAGTTCCATAGCAAATCAGCGAGGAATGACAGGGCGACCTAGGGGTACCTCCCGTAATCGCTGCGAGACTGACTTTTTCTTGTGTTTGCGGGAATCGACGCCTCGGTGGGTCGGGGGAAACATGTCCCATTCTGCCGGCGCCTTGTGCACTGCTAAACCTCCCGGAGACGGACGTGTGTGCAGTCCCATGTGGCGTGTCATCACGTCATCCACACCTAGACAACAGCCTCAGCGACAGCGGTTCTGCCATTATGAATGAGGAGAGACATACCATCCATACCAAGCCAACGCCACGAGGGCCACCCCTGCCGCCACCTTTTCCCCCGCAGACCACGCCCCTTCTTCCTCCTCCTCTTGTTCTTCCTCTCGAGCAGGCCCCTCAATCACGACGATCCCCCATTCTTCCCGGCCGTGAAAGCTCCGTCCATCCACCGTCGTCGTGTGTGTCTCGTATCCCGTCTCGGTGCTGATCCGGAGGTTCATTGTCGACCGTGGAGAGGTATCATCTGGGCCCTGGAGCAGAGGACGACGAATAAATCAAGGCCCGGCGGATCACGTGACTCGCTTAGGTAAGCCAGCGGGGATTGGCCCGCGCGCTCCAGCACCACACAAAACAGACTTGAACCATAGCCATGCCGCTTCCTCCCCTTCCTTGCGCCCCACCCCACCTCCACCTCATTCCCCGCCCACCATGCCCGCCCCTACTGCCTCCCTCAAGCCCGGCCCTGCTGAGAATGTAAAGTCCGCAACCACGGCGGGAACGGGAGGGAAAACGGCCAAGCCGGATCAAACGGCGTATAACCGTGAGCAGGACGAGTTGAACAAGGAGATCGACGGCGTCAAGGCGCAGTTGGTGAGTCCCTTCCTGTCCTCCTTGTCCTCGTCCTGCAACATACAAGCTAACCCTTCCCTCGGTCGGCCGGTAGAACCAAGTCCGTTCGAAACTCTCCCTCCTCCACGCCCCCGCGTCCGACACCGACCGCCGAACGGTGATCAAGACCGAACTCGACGCATTGCAAGTCCACCAACGGGACTCGAAGGGTGATCGAACACGGCTGTTTGAGCAGTTGAAGCGCACGCAGGACGGGATTAGTGCAAAGATCAAGGACGTCAATACGCAGCGGGGGAAATTGCCTGTCAAGAATCGGGACGAGGCAGAGCAGAGGATTGCGTGAGTCGTCGTCGTCGTCCCTGATGTACCGTCTCGCTTCCCACACCGCGACTGACGCAGCCTCTCCCCCGCCCCCGCAAAGTCAACTCGACAAACAAATCGAATCAGGCACCCTCAAACTAATCGACGAAAAGAAATCCCTCTCCGAAATCTCCCTCCTCCGCCGTTCCCTCACCTCCCTCACCAAACTAACCACCCTCGAGGAATCCATCGCCGCCGACCGCTCAGCCGTCGAGGACTTGCGCAAGGCGTTGGATGACCCCGAGGGGAAGAGGGTGCAGGAACGGTGGGAGGAGTTGAAGCGCGAGATGGACGGGTTGAGGGAGGACGGGAAGAAGGCGTGGGAGGAGAGGAATGCGTTGTTTGAGAGGAGGAATGAGTTGCAAAAGGAGATGGTGAGGCGAGCGATGAATGACGAGAATATCACCGAGCGAAGCGAGAATACCACCGAGCGAAGCGAGAGAACCACCTCCGAGTGCGCGGAATCGCGCGCGAGAGAACGGCTGCGCCGCAGGCAATGACGCCAAAGGCGACCGAGCGAAGCGAGTTATCAACAGGCGAGGGAGGGACGACCGAGCCTTTCGAGTGCGTCGTAGGACGCGCAAGAGAACGGCTGCGCCGCAGGCTACGCCCGAGCGTCAGCGAGACCACCACTCCGAGCGAAGCGAGATATCCACCTTCGAGCGCGTCGTAGGACGCGCGAGGGAATTCAGGCCGAGCGTCAGTGAGGTACCCACAGCGAGGGAGGGACGACAGAGCCACGAGCGCGCGGTACCGAATGAGGCGAGCGAACGAGACGCTCGAGGAAACGACCCAGACGAGCGAACGATGAGCGGCGCCACAAGACAACCCGAACGCACGACAAGCGAGCGTGGGATGCTGGAACTTGGGCTTACTCCACCCTGCGAGTACAAGGGCGTCGATATCCACCGAGTAACCCTGGCAGGGCACGGAGGCGGCACAAGGGTCGTGTGTTGTTTCGCAAAACTCGCTTCGTTGCTCGTCCAAACGAACGGCTTTCAGCCCCTTCCAGGCATACTGACCTCGCTCCCTTGCAGGACGACCTCTACACCAAGAAAAAGGAAGCCAATCAAACACACCGTGACGGACAGGACGCGTAAGTTGCCGCTCCTACCCCGGCGATCCACCCCCTTGACGCTGACACTCATCGGCAGCTACTACGCCAAGGTTCGGGAAGAGCAAAAGGCGAAACAGGACCGCTTCCGCGCTCAAAAAGCCGCCGAGGAATCCGTGAAACGGGAAGCCGAAATCGCGCGGTTGCGCGAGGAAGCCCGTATCCCGGCCTTTTCGCGTGAGATCGAGGACTGCGGTGTCCTCGTCGGTTGGTTCCACGGGAAATACGGGAACAAGGTGCCCGAAATGCGCGGCGAGGCGTCCAAGGAGGCCCAGGAGGAGGCCAAGGCGCTCGCCGGTGTCAAGGAGTTGACATTGAGGCAGGTCGAGGAGGAACCCGTCGGTGTTGTCTTGAAAAAGAATGTCGAGGCCGAGGATCCGTGGGCCGGACTTGCCGGTACTGGTGGGAAGAAGGGTAAGAAGGGAAAGAAGGCGTCGTCGTCGGCGGCGGCGGCGGGTGTCTCGGGAACGGCTACCAACGAGACTGGCGCGCCTCCTGCATCCTCTGCCAACGCGAACGCATCCGTCAACTTGCCCTTTGCCCTGCTCACGGCCATCCTCAACCTCTCCATCCCGCCACCCTCGCACGCGGCCGACGTCCAGCGCTGCGTGAGCGATCTCGAGCATAAAAAGGCATGGTTCGAGGCCAATCAGAGGAAGAAGACCGAGGAAGAGGTCGAGAGGGTGGAGGCTGTGGTGAAGCGCATGACGAAGAAGGCTGGAGGCGGTGGCAGCAATGGTGTCGTTGAGGAGGCGGAAGGCACGGATGAGGAGGATTTGAAAAAGGAAGTCGATGGGCAAAAGGAGCCGTTGCATAGTGAGTGCGAGTCGGCCTCTGGATCCCGACCTTGCGGCTGATCGTGTGCCGTAGCCGCGGCCGTGACTGACGACGAGGACGCTGTCGAGCAAGGCGAACAGGTAAGCCCGTTGGCTACTTTTGGTGTTGGCAACTCTGACATTCGTCCATTCGCTGCAGCTCCCTGTGACGCCGAAAGACACCGAGGAGCCTGTGCACGAGCTGGATGAGAAGCTGGAGCAGGTCAAGGAGGAGGTGGAGCAGGTCAAGGAGGAGGAGGAGTAGAATTTCCCGTGTAGAGGCACTCGAGGCATATAGATATACCGAATCCGTGATTCATGACGTCAGCTGCCGTTCATTGCCCATCACGTTCTTGTGTCTCTGGACTCGTTAGTTCTTGGTCTGAACGGACATATCCACCCCATCGCCTGCAGCATGTCCCAGTCAGCCCCTCCCTCTCCCATCCCACCCATCGAGCCCGGGCCCACAAGCATCATCGAGTCCACCCTCGAAACGACGGACCCTCTGCTCCCCAAGCAAGACCAGGAACGAGCGATCTTGATCGAATGCTCAGAGGTGTACGTTCAGGCCCTCGAGAATGATTGGCACGCCGTCGCACAATTGGGGATGGCATTGGATCTCAAGGTACGTGGCGGGACTTTGCAAGAACAGTGGCCTGTGGGCTGAATTTCTGGGTCTGGATGATAGCATCCCATCTCTGCTTACCCCTTGAAGGGAGAACACACTCCACCGCATGTGTGCTTCCTGCTACCTTACCTCGTCTCGCAATTGATCCTCGGCAACTCGTGAGTCCTCTTATCGTTCCATAGCGGTGTCTTACAACGTCGACCACCGCAGCCGCGCAGCGTTGATCCGTACCATTGAACTGGAGAGTATCGTCTCCCAGCACCCAGTCTTCCAGTCGCTCAATACGTACGTCCGGTAGAGTTTGTCCTGTACTCTGCGAGCTGATCCTCAAGGAACAGGATAGCATACGCCTTGGCGAATCACAACATGACAGGTGTCTTTGCAGCCATATCTCACCTGGAGGAGGTACGTCTCGGTCTCTCTTTTCGTAGGCTGCAATGCTCATCCCTAAGATCCGACAGATCCTCCGACATACCCATGATTCAAGGTTCAATGCCGAGTTCAAGGAAGTAGCGTTATCGAGCGTCAAGTCACTTACTAGTACGTCAACATGACACGGGCCTGACAAAATCCGCATTCTCGACTTGAAATCCCCCTTGCGCAGATTCGTACCGCGCTCAGACGGCACAGCGGATCGGACAGGCGTATAGCGTCATTCCATCCGATAAGCTTGCCGCTCTTCTCGGCTTTACAGATAATCGCGATGCCCTGGACAGATGTGAGTACCCGCGTGTGGGATCCGAAACGTTATGCTGATGTTTCTCTAGACGTACTCGGTCTGCGATGGCCCTATGACGAGGCCTCCAACAGTTATCGACCGCACCCGCAGCAACGTGAGTTTTTCCACACGTCTAGCAGTACCAGCTAATCGGATCTCTACCAGTCGATATACCTCGAAGCACGCATTTGGGCTTTAATGATCTTAGGTTTCTCACAGCCGAGTCGCTGGCGCTGGATAGGCCGATGTGATGGACAATATAAGTGGCATGACAAGTATTCACGAATGCAGATCGCAGGAATACTGATACATAAGGGCGCAGTTAAAGAGCCGACTGCAGTCGCCCTGGGATATCTGCCACTCTGCGAGTGCGTCTCCAAGTCGAAACGGAGAAGGCTCATCCAGAAAAGCCGAAATTGGTACTACAACTAACAAGCGTCAAACCATTCACCCCCTAATCCTCGTCTTGGTCCAACTGCAATACGCCAGTCAGCCAAGAACGCCGCTACACAGCCATCGACAAACATACCTCTTCTCTGATGGCCAGCCAAGCCTCACGAAACACTACTCTCCCCGCAGCATTCTTCCCCAGCCCATCCGCCATCAAATCCCGAAACATCTTGACGAGCCGAATATGATTGTCCTGCTCCTGAATCTTTTCATTCCGCCTCAACTGCTCCTTTTCCAACTCGAGCTTTTGTCGAGCTTGCTGTTTCTCCAGTTCCCAGCGTTCACGTTCGATTGCGAGCATTTCCGCGCGTGCTGCGGCGCTAGGTTCGGGTTGGGAAGGTGCCGTGGCAGGAGGCGGGATTGCAGAAGTCGATGGACGGCCCGGCGTACGATTCGTGAAGGGTCGTTGTGGTTGCGTAAAGTCCATAGCGGCGGCTGAAGGCGAGTCCCCGTCATCCTTGTCGTCCCATGCATGATCGACATTCATCGAATTGTCGTCGAAATCCATCGCGGGCTGAGAAAAGTCTTGGGATTCTTGTTGATGTGGTGGTGCGAGGCGTGAGTAAGTGTTTGGCGCTGTCGAGGATTGGGTGCTGGATCCGGCAAGGGGTTGCGAGTAGACGGCGGATGGGGGCACAGAGATTTGTTTGGCGAGGTGTTTGAGTTTTTGGTAGTATGGCCATCGGAAGCGGATGTATGCTGCAGCCAGAGGTCAGAAGAGCCACGGGTGATATGGGCCACGTCGTGACTCACCCTCTTCTTGCGAGATGCCAGTGCTGAGCAAGTAATTGAATCGCTTGGTATCCGAGATTGGGATATTGGTCGACGTTCCGTCCGTCTCGAACCTTTTGGCATCTTCGCATCCCTTCATAAGAATCCCAATCTACCAATGGCACGTCAGTCCCTGTGACATCCGCAAGACGAGCACACTCACATGCTGCCTCAGGGAACTCGCATCACGCTCCAACATTCCATGCTCGGCCAACTTGTCCTGAATCTGCTTGGTCAACACCGCCTTGTCCATAAACGTCGAAGCCTGCAACCACTTGATATACGTTTCATCCGTTGCCAACCAATCCACCACCACATCCCGCGCCGTCATCGCATCGGGATCCGTAATGTCGTATTTCCCATAGTCACGGTCGTAGGGTTTGGGAGCAGTGTAGTTTGCAGGTCGCGGAGGGACATCGACGGGATCTTCACCGGCCTTTTTGGCCCGTTCGCGTTCCCTTCGTCGACGGTTCTTTTCCGCGAGACGGTCTTCCGGAGTATGATACTTGCGCGGTCGACCTCGTCGACGGCTGCTCAGGGAGGAGGATTGCTGTAGCGAACGTGGGATCAGCGAAATAACGGGCGCGACATGGCGGAAATTATCGCATACGCTGTATGCATACGGACTGCTGGGGTTGCCGTAAGATGACTGTACGTGAGAAGGGATCGCAGACGGTGTTGCCTGGGAATTTTGATCAGCTCGACATGCCGTTTGCCACAGACGGCAGGACTCACGGGCGCGAACGAGGATGCTACCGCCGACAAAGCAGAAGCAGGAGGCGCTCTAGCCTGTTCAGGAGATTCAGACATGGTCATGTGGATAGAAGATGTCTCCAAAAAGACAACAACGGAAGGGAGGACGAAAACAAGGGGCAGGTCGCACCAAATAAGGGGACGTGGGGGGAGACGATTACGCGCGATAGCGGTGGGACGCTGGTGCGCTTAGACGGGCGTTTATTGGCGCCTTTTTGTGGATCTGGGTTGGGGCCTCTAGGTAGCCAGCTTGTCATGGTAACCATATCGGGGTACTCGCATCCTGGATCTTCATAAAGCATATTCCGTCCTACGTATCAGCCATGTCCCGGACTTGGGGCTATGTTCCCGTTATTGAGATAGCGATTTAGATCTGGCTCGTATGATTTGCGTGCATGTCCTCTTTCAGTATTTTTCTGATCTTCTGCCAGGTATCACGTGACTCTTCCGCATGGATCAAACCGAAACCCCAAAACGCCCAAAACCGGACAGCGAAGAAGCAAGAACGAAAATACGGTGATCGGCGTTGGAGGCGGGGAACATGCACGCGGCTAAGAAGATCTCCTATCTTATCTCTTCGGAACCCCCCAGGCGAGGGGTGACGAACGACTGATCTGACAAACCAACTACCTGCTTATATTCCCGTATCATGTAGTTTCGGCAGTTGTTAGAGCACGATCGTCAGCTATAACACCATCAGCGTCTACTCAAAGGGTCCAGGAAGCTGTCCAGGGCCTGACACTGCTTTCCTTGGAAATGCTGGCGATTCCGCGTCGGGGTCTTTTCTTATCGAGACTCTCGCTTTCAACGGCAAACCTTGGAGGCCGTTCACCGAGAGGTAACCGTGCTGTGAACCTGTTGGATTCCTGACAATCGGGATCATAATTAACCCACCCTGCTACATTCTCTGAGTACAAAAGAAACAGCCCGAAGAGAGTGCCAAAAAAAAACGAGAAATCGCTACTGCGTGAAAGGGAGCGGCATAGCGTACGTCGTCTTTACGTCAATGCACTTACGACGCACAGTCAAGTACTTCCCAGGAGTACTTCCCAGGTGGCCTGAAGTGGAGTGTCAACCGAGGATTCCTGAACCCGAGCTTTCGTCTCATCCTGGGCCCAACGAGGCTATTTCGCAGTTGATCTGAATTCTAAGATAGCAGAATTCCCAAAGTGAAGAGCTTTGCCACCACATGCTAATCGCGGTCTCGCCGCCCCGCGTAGCTGAAGAATCGCCTTGTCAAAGGCTGGTGACACTCTCGGTCGATGAGCTTCATCCTCGCGTGCTAATCTCGGTCTTTGGGGAAGGATCAGGTGTCGACATGGGGTTGAGCCCCATGACGACCATATCGGCGAGCCCGGTCTCGAGCTCGAGGGTATAGGAGTCTCTTTTCCCAGTGATACCGCGTTTCGTTGAGTCGGACCAGAACCCCACGGTACCCTCACGCATTGCAGCAGAACGTTGCGTGCGCTTTCTATCACCTCGGCTGTCCCCCTCGAGGCGGAACATACCCACGCCAGCCCAGACATCTCTTTCCTCGCTGTGCCACTCGAAGCACTGGCAGTTCAAACCCGGCCAGCAAAAGTGAGTGAACAGAAACCCAGACCATTGACCCCCGTTGCTCACTTTGGCGTCCTCCGGGAATACTGACATTCTACCCACGTAAACCCTCCGCAGCGCACATTCCACCAGGTTGACCCCAGCTCGGGTCGCCGAGGGAACTCGTCGTTGTGATTAAACGGAACACACACCGTCGTCCAGTCGAACGGTGTAATCCATGTTCTATAGTTGGTCAACTGTATATCCCCCTTGTGGAAATTCCGAGGCGTTAGGACACAGGCTTCTGTAGCCGGTGAATACCTATCATGTGGTGGGATGACAGTGAGTAACCCAATGACTGCGTTCACCGTAAAGGGTAACTGATATGAGGTGTGGCGACTAACGGGCGCTGCCATATTCCAACGTTATATCACAAGCCGTTCCCGCCCAAATCTTCTGACTGTTTATGGGAGGTAAACACCTACGGCGTGCTCGACTTCAACCCATAGCAGCACACTTGAACTCTGTGTACTTCTCATCGCAGACAGATCCTCGTGGTTCGAAACGTGGGGCTTTGGTATCGGGAAGATACAATGCGCTTGACATCCAGCAGTGGTTACCTGACGGCTTGGAGGGACCGGTCGTGCCTCTTTTAGTGAACTCTTCGCGACGAGACGATACCTCGAATCGAGAAGAGGAAGCAGGTAGGTATTTAGGAGATGAGCAAGGGACGGGAGTGTGGAATGCACATTGTGCGCAGAGACGTTGGAGCGGGACTAAGTGCAGTGGAGATGTGGCGGAATTGAAATGTAATGATCGTTCGAATCAAAGTACGGGGAGGCCCAATGTCTTCAATGAGCACGAGTGCCGAATCTGTCACTAATATGGAACTATGGCCATCCGAGGACTACCTGACGCATGCTCATCAGTCAGTCGCATCTACAAACCCAAGTCAAAGGAACATTCAATGTTGCGAATGACACTGCGCATCCATCGACGTTCACGCAAGCCCTTGCCGGAGAGATACATGGCCACTCGTGTTGGCTTGTCCTACTCCTGCCCGCCACTGCGCTCGAGTGCGCACGACAAGGCTGTCACCGTATAGTATACTCGAAGATACGGAGACAGTTGGTTAGCAGTGCGCGTACGACACGTGATCGGTGCGGTAACTTGTCGGGCGCGGTTGAGCGGGCCGGGATATGCGGCAAAGCGGGGATCTCTTGGAGGCCATTCCTCTACTATGCCCATGGCTTCGCAGCAGTAGGATAAGCAGTGGAGTTGCGTTCTTATATAACGCGCGCGGGTAGGATCGTGCCTGTCATGTCTCCCTCCTCATCCACAGACCCAACTACAGACAGACCTATTTCTCTGCCAAGATGACCCTCGACCAACCCATCCTCGCGCCCAGCACTCGTGCCGACGACCCGCAACAAGCCCTGATGAGGCAATACGACCCGCGCAAGATCCTCGACCACCCCGAGTTCAAGGTGCTAACGCCGTCCGAAGTCGAGGGGTACGTCGAGCGCGGAGACAAGGAGACGAATTTGGCGTGTTGTTATAATGAGAAGAAGGAGGTGCATATGGTGAGGAAACCGACGTTGAAGCCGGGGAGAGGGGAGGTGTTGCTGCATGTTAGGGCTACGGGGATCTGTGGGTGAGTAGAGGTCGTGAGGGTGTGCAGATAGCATGCTTATCCCCAAACGCAGTTCCGATGTTCATTTTTGGAAACACGGTCGAATCGGTGAGCGCTCTCCTCCCTCGTCCATCCTCCCTTCGCTAACCCCTTCCGCCGCAGGCCCCACCATGGTCGTCACCGACGAATGCGGCTCGGGCCACGAATCCGCCGGCGAAGTCGTGGAAGTCGGAGAAGGTGTGACTCAGTGGAAACGTGGAGATCGGGTAGCGATCGAGGCTGGGGTGCCTTGTAGTCAGGCTAGCTGTGATGCTTGTCGCACGGGAAGGTATAATGCTTGTGAGTCCGGGTCGGGTGTCAGCTGTGAAGTAATGGCGCGTAATCTGATACCCCTTGCGTTCGTCGCAACCTAGGCCCGAACGTTGTGTTTTTCAGTACACCGCCGTACCACGGAACCCTGACGCGATGGTACGTCTCCCCGCGATCCCCATCAGCCGCCCTCTAAACCCCTGTCGATGTAGGCACCTGCACCCGGCGCAATGGCTTTACAAGCTCCCGGACAATGTCTCATTCGAAGAGGGCGCGCTATGCGAACCCCTAGCGGTTGCCTTGGCGGGTCTTGAACGCGCAGACGTCAAGCTCGGTGATCCGATGCTCATCGCGTGAGTCCCCCTCTACCCACCTCCCACACAAAACGGGTACTGAACAGGAGCCCCCGTGTAGCGGCGCCGGTCCGATCGGTTTAGTGACCCTGGCAGCCGCCCGAGCAGCCGGCTGTGAACCCATCGTCATCACCGACCTTTTCCCGTCTCGCTTGGAATTCGCAAAGACGCTGGTGCCCGGGGCGAGGACCGTCTTGGTGGATATGAAGGATACGCCCGAGGAGATTGCGGGCAAGGTGAAGAAGGCGGCGGGGATGGATGTGCGTGTGGCGATGGAGTGTACGGGTGTGGAGAGCTCGATTCGGGCGGCAATCTTTGTGAGTAGGGGCGAGGCGAGGCGCAGCAGTCGCAAATGGCGTGCTAACCGACGTGCCTCTCCCCAGTCGGTCTGCTTCGGCGGTAAAGTCTTCGTCGTCGGCGTCGGTAAAGCCGAACAAACCTACCCCTTCATGATCCTCTCCGCCAACGAAATCGACCTTCAATTCCAGTACCGATACTGCAACCAGTACCCGAAAGCGTTGAGGCTCGTGAGCGGGGGGTTAATCGATTTGAAGCCGTTGGTAACGCATCGGTTTGCGTTGGAGAGGGCGGTGGAGGCGTTCGAGGTGGCGGCGGATCCGAAGCAGGGGGCGATCAAGGTGCAGATTGTGGATGAGTAGGCGGGCGTGAGCGGAGTGAGGCGTAGCGTGGCGAGGCAAAGGCGGGAGATGAATCCGACTAGCGGTGAAATCGCCTGTGGCCACGAGGACATGTACAACTGTATTGTGGGATCCTAGGTACATCATCGCATGCATGAGAATCTATACGTTGTTGACGTGGACATGACGGGACAGTGTCGGATCCCCAGCGTAACATCACCTTGACTCGGAGATGCGCCCTCTGTGCACCGGCATGCCTCCTTCCTGGCTGTAAAGAGAAGCCACGCTTGGACCATCAACGCTCCCTGCATCCGCACCCCTCGGAAGCGAAACCCCCTTCTCGACGGCACATGACGTGTGATGTCATTGGCGCGGCGTCACCCAAAGGAGAGGCATGACTAAACACCTCCTATCCCATCCCCTCCTATTCCCCCGAAATCGACTCGACTGATCTGGAACACAGCACCAAGAACACAATGGACGACTCTCAGCAGAAGCAGCAGCGGAAGGAAAGACCCGGGTTGGTGCAGCGGGAGAGTAGTGTCGCGTCGTCGTTTGAGACGGCGAGGGGAGAGTCGTCGGATGACGACCGAGTAGGCGACGTCCGGGAGGTGGTCTTGGCTCCGGCGGTGGCAGTTCAAAGTCGGAGTATTCCGACGACGACGACAACGACGACGACGGCTACTACAACGACGGCGCAAGTTACGGGTGGTGGTGCGGACCGAACGCGTAGTGGATCGCTTTCCCAACCCATCTCGGGACGACGTGACCCGCCCACCGCTCTCATTGGAATGAACACAGGAGGAGGAACCGGGGGTCAACGACGACCGTCCCTCGTGGAAGCGAGTGGTGTCGGCCTGAAAGCACTCTGGAACTCGATTACGGGTGCTGGTGCGCCGGGACAGGTCGAGGAAGAGTCTGGGGATGACGGGGAAGGGGATTCTTCCGGGGTGATGAGGAGGGCACGGAGTCGGTCAAAGGATGCCCCGGGAACGAGCAACGTCAACGTCGTGTTTGGAGAGAAACTGGAAATGTCGTTGATCTACGCCGCGGTGCCGATTAGCACCGCGGCAGCAGCAGCGGCAAGTAGGAGGCGTCCTGACGTCTCCTTGTCTTCTGGCGGATCCAGAGGGTCGGGACAGGGAGGGATGTACGTATGGGGCTATGTACCCGTCGTCGTCGCCAAATGGTGCGCATTCCTTCTTGTTCTTTGCCCTTGATTTCACGAGCTGATCCCTGGAGCGACCGCAGCGGATCACATCTCAAGGAAACAGCGACGGGCGTCGAGGGTACCTTTCGCGTCTCGGGAAGTGCGAAACGGATGAAGGATCTTCAAGCGGTATTTGACAGTCCACCAAAGGTGCGTCGTCTCGGCTTCTTGGGCTGGTCCCTTGGGCTGAAATGGGCTCCCCGTCCCTGTGTAGTATGGCAAGGATCTGGATTGGAAAAATACCCAGTATACGACGCATGATGTCGCGACGATTTTGAGGAGGTATTTGACACAGATGCCGGAACCGATTATTCCGCACGAGGTGAGCTCCTAGGCCATGGATAAGAGTATTTTCCCGAGGCTCAGCATTGACGTCGTTTGCGGGTAGATGTATTACGACTTTCGAAACGTCATGGGTACGTCCTGAGCTTCATTCCCGCCGTCCCACGTCCTGATGACCCTCCACCCAGCTGATACATCACTCACCGTGGATGAGCAGATCGCCGCTTACAAGGACCTGATCCTCCGGATGCCCAAGCCTAATCAGTACTTATTGTTGTACGTGCTCGACATGTTGAGCGTCTTTGCACGGAGATCAGATGTGAACCTCATGACGGCCGGGAGTGAGTTCTCGAGTTTCCCCCTGCTGCTATAGCACGAGCTGACGACCTGGAGTAGACCTCGCGACGATCTTTCAACCGGGGATTATCGCCCATCCGGATCATGAATTGTTGCCGTCCGAACATGCGCTCAGTCAAAGGGTACTCGAGTTTTTGATCAACAAGCAGGATCATTTCCTCATCGGGATGGAACTTGTACGTCGCGTGTGGGTTGGGGTGCGGAATCTCGTGCTGATCCTGGACACTTGCGCAGGAACCCGTGCCGTCAAGGTCGACGGGTACGAGTCCGATTTCACCTACGTCGTCAAAGGCACAAGGCGCGGGGGGCCTCGCGCCGCCCATGGCGGAAAGTACGAGCGAAACAGGCGGTGCGACGCCCAATCGACGACGTGGATCAAGCGTGCACAAGACCACACCGATCGAGAAAGAGCCCTCCTCTTCCGTGCGCTCGCCCGTTGTGGCGCCGAGACCGCCTCTTCCTCAACGTGCCGACTCAAGTATCATGCCCGCCTCTGATTCAGATGAAGAGCCGCCGGAAGGAGGGTGGTACGTGATGGAGCAAGATCCAACGTCGTTGCTTCGTAGTCGGACCGCTGCAGCGCATGCCGCCGTCTCTGGCCGCTCGGGACGTCGTCGCTCCTCTGTTGGGGCCGGGCTGATGGCATTGGGGTCGACTCGGAGGCAATCAAAGACGGGTACGGCGACAGCAGCAGGGCCCACTAGCGCTCCCGCGAGGGAATACGTCCCGGCTTCAGTGCCGCAAGTAACCGTTGTGGAGAACCCAGATATCGTGGCGCTGCCTTCGCGAGGCCTCTTCCGACGAAGGACGGCGCCTACCCGGCGGAACAACAAGGAGGACGAAGCGGCGATTCGGAAACGCGCTGAGCGGGCCGTGAGGGATTTGGGAAAGATGTCGGCCGAGGCGCCATAGGCTTGGGCCTGTGAATGCCTATGCGTTTGATAATACTTGTATCATACAACTAGATGTGCCGAGACATGTTTATCCATCACGTCTGTCGGACGTTGCGCCTCTGGTATTGCTCCTGCCACTGACCGCGCAAGGTATTCAACCTCTCATGCCAACGCTGTCGTTCAGCTTCAGGCACACACTCGACCGCCTGTTCCGCCTTTCGGAGCAAGTTGTCGAGCAGTCGCTTCCCCGGGACAACCTCGTGGCCCGCCCGAGCCGTCAACGCCAGTTCAAACAGCTCCAGGTATACTTTCCCTTCCGTAGGCGGCACAGTCTTGAGTGCGCCCTGGAGAACCGATACGGCCCTATCATCCAGCCCCGGCGATGATGTGCCCCTCAGTCCAGTAACTGTTCGTTTATCGAGGTATTTCAACATCCGGACTCCGGCATCCGCATTATCAATCTTGAAGAGCGCACTGGTCAATCGGGCCAGGTCGGTGTCAGAGAGGTGAATGAGCGGCGGCGAGTTCTCAATGTACCGCTGCACGACTTGCTTGGCGAACGCAGGATCCCTCGAGGGATCGATTGTATACGCCTTGACGAGCTTGAGCATGGCACCAGAGTCCGTGACGAGACCAGTCCGCAATCGATCACTCGCCAAGTCTTCGTCATTTCCCCGGGCAGATGGCGAGACCTGCCGAGGTCGCAACGACGGCTCCTCTTGATCCAGCATTCGCTCATATACCCCCCTTGCAACGCGCTCGCCTCCGGGAAGTCCACAGAGCGCAGCCACACTTCGCCCGACCGTCGATTGGTCCATGAACGTCGCGGGTGTCTCCTCCAGCGCGTTCAGAAACCAGGAGAGCATGCGTGCATCGTCCCCTGCCCATGGTGTCGTCTTGCGCGCCAAATATTCCAACAGATGAACCAGCGCTCGCCCAGTAGGGAGGAACCGATCCAGCGTGACGACACTCGTTGGCGTCTTCCCGACCTTGGCTACCGAGCGTTCCCATAACCTCCTCACAAACCTTCGCACTGTCCCCCTCAACCTGTGCTCATCACACGCTGCAAAAAACGCAGCTACCACCCTCGCATCTACATCGACCTTGGCCCCGCCAATCAACGCAGCTGCCACCTCTGCCATCTCCTCGAGCTTTTCCGGGTCTTGCTGAGCGACGACGCAGCGAAAGGCCTCGTCTGTCGCAGAGGCAAAAGCGGTCCGGAGCCGTGAGTGTGGTTTGATGAGATTTTCTTGGTGTGCGAGGCGGATCCATTCGAGGGCGCGCGTGGATTGTAGGGCAGTATTGGCAGTGCGGATGAGAGCGATGGTGAGGCCGAGTGAGGTATAGCGATGGGTATGTTGGGTGGAGTAGTGGAGTAGAGGATCGTCGATGATCCAGTGGTTGCGAACAAGTATGTCGTGCGTTGCTCGTACGGCTTGGCGTCGACGAGAGAGAGAGGCACGGATCATGATTTGCTGAAAGAGGTGAATATCTTTCTCCGTCGTAACGTGGGACTGCACGACGATCATTTCCTCGAATGCTTGAATCAGTCGAATGAGTCGGGGTTCACCTATTCTGGAAAATAGATCGGCATCCGCGAGCAGTCCAAGTAGTCCCCGAAGCGACGATGGGCTGAGATGTCGGTCGGCCCGCAAGTCGAGATACGAATCATCCAGCATCTCCAGCAACTCAAACACGTATCTCCGATCGATCTTGTTTACGCCCGTTACCCCCTGCCCCTCGGCACAGCAAACCTCCAACGCCTTGCACACAATCTCGAGACGTCCGAAACTTCTCGTCAGGATGTCATTCAGCAACAAGTGAACGAGGTGGATCGCGCTGATATCGTGTATTAGGTGATCCAGGAGTGCGGAGAATACGCGCGGGTGGATCGTGGATAAGATATGTCGATATGTCGGACGTGAGCGGATCGCAAGAACGAGAGCGACAAAGCTTGCCGCCGAGCGGGGAGATGATCGAGGGAATATCTGTCTTCGATATTGAAAGGCGGAATGTGCAGGCGACGAGACAGGTTGAATATCCAACGCCTCTTCCAACACCTGTATCACCTCTTCATCCGCCAAATCATCCAAGGAACTCGTCAACGCGTGCGGAGTCCAAAACCTCCCCTGAGCATCCACCACGGCCTCGTCGATATCAAAACCAGTGCCCTGAAGACTCGCCGCTTCCTCTTTCCCGATATCCAGGTATGACGACTCAACTTCCTGTCGTTGTCGTTGATGCGCGAGTGCCGTGTATTCCCTCCCGAGGAACGATGGAGTCTGTACCTGTGGGAGGAGCCGTGGTGCGAGACGAGCTTGGAAGAGGACGTTGGGCAAGGGTGAAGAGCGGACGCGGGCACGTGTGGCGGATGTGAGGAAGCGATGTTCTGCGCGGGGATTAGCACGAAAAAGAGCAGAACAGACTGGAAGAGACTCACTCGTGCTCATCGCTGAATGACCGGCCGCTCGACATGGGCGTATGGTATAGGAATAGAGGCAACTTGCCACCCAGCCCTTGACATCTATGAATCACTCTTCGCCATACATAACATATTCCCTGGCCCCGATCGTCCGCGCTTAGCTCGAAATTATACGCGCGATTCGGTCCCGCCCAATCGATGAGTGCGCGTTGGCAACATAAGGGGGTGGCGAAACGGGTCTCAGCGTGAATGGGTTTCATCTCGATATCAAAGCTGCATATAGTATATCGGGACTGATGCGATCCTTCTCACCGCGATGATGAGAGTGGACTTAACACCTTGCACGGATACAAGGTGAGCGGCAGAAATCTGGATTATTATGACCAGCCGGACAATCTCTTGGATGATCGCCAGCTAATCGACAATCAGTTCGGGGAGTCTGACACTTGGTCGAGGCCAGGTAGTAAGGCCCGATCACACCGTCGCCCGGGGCAAGTCCATCCTTTGATGTTCCCCCTTGAACCGCATACGGAGCTTCGACCGAAGGGTACGGCGAGATGATACTGTCCGAGTCCTATCCTGCGACAAAGGTGCTGCGAGTGTTCGATGTCAGACTAAACTTCATCACATGGGCAGAGCACTGCCAAGGCTGAAGTACCGCGTCTGGTATCTTCACAGCTCGGGAGTATGACACACACGTGAAAGGAGGTATCCCTGGATCAACTGTCATGACGTGAGTGGCTGTGGCACCATCCTTTGTTTGACCGAAGTCATTCTTCGCCCCGCTCGTGCTGTTCTGCTGGGCCGATGCGTTACGCAGAGGCTGTGTGTTCACCAGAGTAGGAACCCTGGTTTCCTTTGTATCCAATATGTGCACAGTGGCGAGATGGATATATAGATGCACAAGGCTTTCTCCTGTTCAACGTAGATGTTTCCACCTTTCCAGTCAGTCATCATCTCTCCATCACTGACACGGGTGCTTCAGTTAACCTATACGCCAGCTGTCTCGAAATCCACAACACTGATCATGTCAGACTACCACCCCCAGTCTCTATATCCAAGTACTACAATGCAACCTACCAACCCGGTAAGCGTACAAAGCATGGACCCGGCCTCGTCCTATAATGCTAGCCATTCCAGCAGCTTCTCGACTCAGCACCCTGGGTCGAATAGCTTAGCGGGACTGCCTCAGCCCTCTCACCCCCTATCCAATGCGCCGACGTTCAACCAGCAAGTACTCCAGTATGAACCACCCGTGCCGGGCCCTGGTCATTGGGGATATCCACAGCCCGATCGCAGAAACATCGGCTATCCCATGTCCGATGTGGCGCACTGGAAAGGCTATCCCTACCCAGAAGCCCTCGTTTTTGAAGCCGGGAATCAACAGCAATATGTCCACCAGATGCCACTTGCTGATACACAACAAGTCAGTCGTCAACGTCGACCCGTTTCGAACTCGGCACTTTCTAACGCGGCCGACCAGCGACATCAGCTGTATGTACGCTTTGCGCCCTCTCATAAGTCTCATCAATGCTCACTTTCTGACAGAGGGGTAGGCTGGGCCTCTGGTCCAATGACTTATGACAGCTTCGCCGGGGGGCCTCAGACGGATGCTCTGGGATCCTTACCACCTGGCCCTTCTCACCTGATTAGCCAGCAAGACCCGAGCCTGCATCCCCCGGGGGAAATCCTTCCAGTGCCCGGTGATTTTCGCCCTTTGGATGGCTGTAGCGATCTTGGGACGCTCCGGGATACAACGAACTCGTGGATGGAACATCAAGCGCCGGTGTCGCCGCAAGAATGGGCGATGGGATCTTCGACGTGCGGAGTCCAACAGAACGCAATGAGTTCGCTCGCACCCGCATCTTGTCGCATGGGGAGAAGCCCAGAGGAAATCCCGCCCTTGCCCACCGCTATCTCAAGCAGATACCTTCTCTCAACTGGGGGCAACGAATCTAACCAGCCTAGTCGGGGTTCCCCTACACCAATCCCGCGTCACAGACCCAGTTACAAGACCCACACACTCAAGCGATGTCAACCTTGTGTAGAGAAACGTTCAAAATGTGGAAGGTTGAATAACGGCGAGTCGGTGAGTAGTTATGGAGTTGACGCAGACGTCCGGTGATAGAGAACGTCGCTGATATCCCTGAGACCGCGCGTGAACTTGCGCATGGCCAATAGAGCTATCAAGGTTGTCTCTATCTCCGAGAACACGTGAAATACGTACACCCATCCAGGCAAGCTCCCAGGCCTGAGGGGAAATTCATTTTGGCTGCGGAGCCAAATAAAGGGACTGGTGACTTGCGAGGCGACCCGGCTGTACTGCATTGGGGCGAGTCTGATTAGTTGTAACCAGAGTTTTGGTAAGAAAGTATTTCTGGGTGATGACTGATGACCAGACCGGATGCCTTGTTCATTATATCCTATGTCACCTTGGCTGAGCGACTCGTGAGGCCATTCACCTTTCAGATTATAGGTTATCAACCGCGTACTCGATTTACACATCGATCAGACAGTCGCGTTGCATCTGCATACCCCGCGACGTCTGGCATCCAAAATATCACCGCCGCCCCTTCTTCTTCTTCTGCGCAACGCCCAGATCTCCCCCTTCCCCACCAGTTTCCCTGACCTTTTCCCCCATCGAAATACTTACCTGTAAAGAAGCACAGTTAACGCGTGACCCCACATGCAGAACTCTGCACAACGTTGGCCTACCATCAAATCTCTGATCGTCTCCTCCATCTCCGCAACTCTCACCTGGGCGGAACGTTCACTCTCCGTCACCCTCGCAAGCGATGTCTCCAGCGTATGGATCTTGGCGACCAGGCCCGAGGTGATTGCCTTTTCCGCGGCCAAGTCTTGTTGCAGTGTTTTCGCGAGCGTCGATGCCTGCGCCGGGGTCTCAGGCGGGGGTTATTCGAGACAGGAGGAAGAGTACGTACGATCTGTGACTTTTTTTCCGCGTTCGCTTTGGCCCTAGACAGATCCTTCACCGTCTCCTCCAACCGCCTCTGCGCGTCTTGCCCCCTCTCTAACGCCGCCCTCCACGCTTCAGCCTCCTCCACCTTTCTCCGCGCCTCGCCCAAGTCCCGCCTCATCCCTTGCAACTCGTCCTCGAACCGCTCCTTCTGCTCCGCCAGCTGCGACGAGAGACGCAAGGAATACTCGTGGGTCATTCTCTCCAACGAGGAGATTGATTTTTCGTCCGAGGCTGTGGGGCCTTTACTACTGCCAGATGATGATTGATCGTTGGCCAGGGAGAGCGAGGAGAGACGGGACGAGACAAACGTCGTGGCTGATGGTAGTTCGACTAGTTTCCCATCGGATCGGTTCTGAATCAGTCGGTGGACATAACTTCCCCCACCTGTATCAGCCCCTTGCTGAACGACGCAAATGCAAAACGAAAGGAACCCACTTATCCTCTAGATAATCCCAAACCCTCTGCGTCTCAATCTCCATGGAATAAGCATGCCCCGTCTCGGCGTAATGATCCCTCGCATGTCCGCGTTGGTATCGACTACACCCGAGGTACCCACAGATCAAACACACCCAATTCGAACGCGCGTCCTCGGAAGCGTGCTCGACGCAGCGCATACATCGGGGAGAGGGCGATGGGGATTGCGGGATTGTCATCGTCGGTGTCGCAGGCAGACGGTGGGTGATTCGACAGACCGGACAAGATTTCGTCGGTTCCGAGGCAGAGGAGGTTTCCCATCGGTTGAGGCAGCGACAGTTGAAGATGTGTGTGCAGGGCGTCGTGATGAGTCCCGTAACGATCGAGTCCATGCGTTCGAGGCAAACGGGACACGTGGGGAGTTCATACGACGCGTCCCGTAGTTTAGCGGTAGGAACCGTCATTGCCGAGGTGAGGTCTTGCAGGAGGAGATGATGGATTCGAATCGGATGACATGTTTCCAAGTTTGCGGCGTCGAGGTCGCGGGAGAACGTGGTACCCGTATGAACCGAGATGAAATCGTTGGCGGCGATCTGTTCCTCGAATTTCAGCAAGGCGAGCGTCTTGTTCGGTGATGCATCCCTGTAGCGAGTCCCATCAGGATCTCGTGGGGGCATCAGACCGCGTGAAAAAACAAAAACTCACCGAATCATGCGGTACCCTTCCAACCGGGTCGACCAAGCACCCAGCCATTCCCCGAAACCGTCGAAATCTAGCCACAAGGGAACCGCAAGCACCGCTACCAAGGTTCCATCTTGCCCCTCTGCTACGGGAGCAGCCGCGACGCCGACGTCCTGCCGGGGTAACTGTCCCGGCGCGGAATGCCGAAAGAGGTGTACAATCCCGGGACCGAGTGCCGTTGTCCCCTGCGTATACCGACGAGGAGGAACAAGCGCCTGTCGCTTTGAAGGCAGTGGCGGCGGGGGAATGTCGAGTTTACCGTTGCCCGAGTCCTTGTCTTTGCCTTGTTGTGGATGTGACGTATGCTGGATCTCCTTTTCGCCATGATAGTCGATCCAGTCGATACAGAGCTCGCCAAGACGGTAATCGTGGCCCTCGATGGATGCTGCAGCGTGCTGGGCGATGACGAGGGAATACAGGGGCGTCATGGCCTGTCCGCTAAGAGGGAAAGAGATTGGGATAGAGGGGATGATGAGGTGGCGGCTTTGTCTCACCTGGAAAGGGTTTACGTTGTTAGCTTCCGCGGCGACATGGAATACACGTCACCCTCCGTCGTACGGTCCCATACACAGGCCTACGCGGTGCATCAAGTGTCTGTCCTGTGATCAGGGCAGCGCCTGTAACCCAGTGCACCAAAACATCGCATGTCGACGGCAACTCCTCATTCCCGAGGTGTTGTATGCGATCCTGCCGCAGATCTGATGGGTCGGTAAAGTGAATTCACCTTCCAAGACGACCAGAATCGAATCTCATCTTCTCAACGGTCGGACCTGCCGACTGTATATCAAGTATTCCAGAAATAAGAACCGCTAATGATCATCCTCCTCCTCGCCCGGACACCCACCCTCTGAGTCCATCTCTTCAGCGCTCGCATAAGTCGCGGCGCAAGATGTACAGTGAAGGTAATCCGTCCGGAGGGAGGAGACGAGGTAGGATAAGTGGGTGGCGGGCTTTCCAGGTGCAAAGTCAGTTCTGGGTTTCGTGAATGCGCGGGGAGAGGTGGGGGGGGGGGACTTACGTCCATTCGAAGAACACGGTGGACGCCGGGGATGAACGATGCCCAGTCCACGTCGGGGACAGGCGACGAAGGAGCCTCGGGTTTCCGTTTGAGCGGCACGGCGGCGGTGTCCTGATCATCCCCCTCCTCCGATCCCGCAAGATCAACCAACGCATCTCTCCGCATCGCTTCCCGCATCTTCTCCGCCGCGGAAAGATTATCCCCCGGCGCGTAGCCCTGAACGATTAGACCTTCGGGATCGGTCGTGTCTAGTGCGTCTGCAGCGGAGGGGTCAAGGAGGCGTATCAGGGGCCGCGGGATGGTTTGGAGAGGGGAGGAAGGGATGATCCATAGTGGGTGGAACTGGGCGCGCGGGCGCGCGGGGGTCAGGCATTCAGCTACCGAAAAAGAGAAAAACGGGACGCACAACGATCCCCTTGGCTTGATCAAACTCCATCAACAACCTCCTCGCAGCCCATTCCCGCGCCTCAACCCGCTTCAAATCATCCACCTCCGCCCTGCGCCGCCTATACTCGTCCGCAGAAAAGTCGAGCTCCTTCCCGGGCCCGCGGGACGCGGCAGCGGCTTCGCGTTCGGCAGGACTTTGACGGAGGAGGAAGGACATGTTTTCCGGGGAGGGTGAACGCTGGTGTAAGCCGAGACCGGTTTTCCCGGCCCACATGGAGACACGGATTGGTTCGGTTCTCGGAGCGGGTAGGGGGCCCGGGGGATGATGAGTAGTTTTCCTTCGTTTAGACGCTCCGATGCCTGCGTGTGGTGCGTCTTCCTCGTCGTCGTGAGGGGATTGCGGCGTATTCCCCTCGCCCTCCTCCTCCGGTCGTTTCCTGCCCAACCCTTCCCCCACCTTCCATCCCATCCGCATCATCATCCCCACCGCCTTCCCCCCCGCCGGGTCCCCCGCCTCCCCTGCCTCCCGCTCAAAAAGACTCGTCTCAAGCGCCTTTCTCCGCTGTTCTTCCTCTCTCACCGCCCGCGGCTTCACTTGGGCCTCGAGGTGTCGTTTCGCGGCTGCTTGACGGCGTTGTGCGTATGTCTGATGGGCGGATTTGGAGGTGGTGGGTTCAACGAGGTATTTGTCGGACATGAAGTCGTCTTCCGTGTCGGACATTCTGGAGGGGAATAGGCGGGAAGGGGAAGGAAACGAACGAAAGAAAGAAAGAAAGAAGAAAAGTCCGCAATGTTGACTCGTTGAAGATCGATAAACTCCACTCGATCGCCGTTCACGTCATCCATTATTCATTTCATTCCATTCCATTTCAATCATCTCCTTCCTCTCTTCTGTCTTCTTCCCGCTTTATGCACACACCACTTATGACCACCCCATCTACCCCTTCGGCATCCGATGAACCCACATCCCCACAGAAGAACGAACTCGGCATGAACGCACAGCTGGGGAGGGGAAAGGTCGCCATCACACTCCAGGAGGGCGATTCGGAGGATTCAGAGACGCGGAGTAGCGCGGGATCCGAGGAGAGTAGTGGGGAGGAGGTGCGACAAAGCGGGGAAAGGGTGTTTGGAGCGATGAGTGCGGAAGAAGCGGAGGAAGAGTCGGGCGTGGACGATGCAGGGGAGGGTGATCATTCCGAGAAATCGAGCGACGACGCCGACGACGACGACGACGGCGACGACGACGACTCGAAGGCGGAAAAAATGGAGAGTGAGCCTGCGTTGAGGGAGGCGATTGAGCAGTCGATAGCCAGGCAGGAGGGTGATGGTGAGCGGGAGGGTGATGGTGAGCGGGAGAGTGTCGGTGACGAGGTGGTGGAGATGGAGGATGTAAATGCTCAAGGTTCGGAAGCGGAGGATGAATCCGATGATGAAGAGGAAGAAGAACCGTACGTCCCCTCTTTGCGCTCTCCCCTGTATCCGCAGCTAACGATTCCGCCCGCCTCGCCGGCAGATCACTGAAATACCAACGTCTAGGCGCATCAGCCTCCGAGATCCTACTGAAAGACACCGCATCAGCCCTCGCCGCCTCGTCCCGCTTCCTCGCACTCGGCACACACAACGGCATGGTGCACATCTTGACGTACGACGGGACGAGGGTCAAGAGTTTCCGACCGCATGCGGCAAGTGTCGTGGATATCAAGATTTGTGAAGAGGATGAGTTTGTCGCAACGGCGAGCGTGGAAGGTGGGCTCCCAGGCGTAGGCGTTCTCTCATGCTGCGTGCTGATCTGAAAGGTGTGGGGTAGGTCGCGTCATGGTCAACGGGATCACCTCTACGGAAAAATACGCAGCAGATTTGAAACGCCCTGTCAAAGCGATCGCCCTCGAACCCGGGTTCGCACGTAAAGCTTCCCGTGCGTTTGTCTGCGGCGGGATGGGTGGCGCCTTGGTCATGCATGAAAAGGGCTGGTTGGGGCACAAAGAACAAGTGTTGCATTCCGGTGAGGGACCGGTGTATGCCATTCAGTGGAGGGGGAACTTGATTGCGTGGGCGAACGATCTGGTGAGTTGCAGGCAACGGGTCCGCGGTGTGTTTTGCTGATGAGGAGGTGGTAGGGAGTGAAAATCTATGACACCGTGTCCAGTCAACGAATTACCTACATCGATCGCCCGGCAAACAGCCCTCGTGCCGACTTGTTCAAGTGCACCCTCTTCTGGCAAGACGATCAGACCCTGCTCATCGGCTGGGCGGACCATATCAAGATTGCACGAATCACTCAAGTCCCCATACGGAACGGCATCTCAGTCGCTACAGGAGGACTCGCCCAATCCACCCAGTATGTGGTCGAGATCACGGCCATCTTCCAAGTCGACTGTATGATCTCGGGGATATGTCCGTATGAGAAACAAGACGGCTACTTGATCCTCGCCTATGTCAGTCCCGATCAGTACGACAATGAAGCGACCGACAAGCCGGCCGAACAACGCAGAAAGGCCGCGAATCGCCCCGAACTGCGGATCATATCCAAGCATGGGGAAGAAATGTCCCTTGATGCGCTCAGTTTAACGAATTACCACTTGTATGGATGCAACGATTACGTCCTCGTCCCGTCCAAACGCGCATCAGAGGAACTATACTTGGTCGCAAGTCCGAAAGATGTCGTCTTTGCGAGACCGAGGGATGAAGCGGATCATGTAAGCTGGCTCGTCGAGAGGAAACGGTTTGCCGAGGCGTTGCAGGTGGCCGAGACGTTGGCGGATAGGCATGGACAGGGATTGGATGTGCGTGCTATTGGGGTAAAGTATATCAGTCATCTGTTTGAGCAAGGTGAGCCGGTTGCATTCTCGTCTACGGGGTGTGCTGACTCGCCTTGCGTAGAATCGTATACCGCCGCGGCAGAGTTGTGTCCCAAAGTCTTGGGGAAAGAGGTCAAGGCGTGGGAAGATTGGGTGTTTGCTTTCGTGCAAAAGCAACAATTGCCAGTGAGTCGTTTCGAGGCGAGACCCGAGTCGCCTACTGATCCCGGGAAACAGGCCATTATCCCCTATCTCCCTATCAAGTCACCTCAGCTGGGAAGGTTGATCTACGACATGGTGCTGGCCCACTTTTTGGCAAATGACCAACAGGTATCTCCATTCCTTGCCGATTGGTTCTGCAGCTGACTCGCTTTTCAGGCGCTACTACGAACCATCAAAAAATGGCCTCCAGAAATTTACGACGTCCAGGCCGTCGTTGTTGCCGTTCGGGGCGAGTTGGAGGCAGCAAAGACCTCGCCGACGCTGATGGAGTGTCTGGCAGAACTGTAAGTTTGTCGCGCATCACAGCGGGCCACGCTCATCAGGTCTTCCGTAGATATGTCATCCAGCACCATCCGAGCAAAGCCCTGCCCTACCTTCTGCGTCTACGTCGGCCTGAAGTATTCGATTTCATCAAAGAACACAACTTGTTTGCTTCGGTACAGGATCAAGTGCTTTTGCTCATCGACTTTGATCAAGAACAAGATCGACCCGTCGTACAGGGAGACACTACGCAGGAACTGACGTATGGGGACGAGGAAATGGCGACGACACGGCATGGCAAGGCAATAGCGTTACTGATAGATCATACTTATTCGATACCAGTGAGTCTCGGACGTGGCGTTTCCTATTCCCAAGCTGACGCCTTGCAGATCGCACGAGTCGTCAAACAACTTCAGAGCCGTCCAAAGTACTTGTACATGTACCTGGACGCCCTGTTCCGAAAAGATCCCCATCTGACGGTAGACTACAGCGATCGCTTGGTGAGTGCCTTCGACAAGTCTCGCAAGCGCTACTGATGGTGGCGCCTCAGGTCGAACTCTATGCCGACTACGAGTACCCTCGGCTCATGGAGTACCTCCGAGCGAGCAATTACTACAGTCTGGAAGCAGCATATCGCATATGCCAGGAACGCGACTTTGTGCCCGAGATGGTGTTCCTTCTGGGTCGGATGGGCAACAACAAGCAGGCGTTGATGCTGATCATTCAGCGGCTGGGAGATGTTCAGAGGGTGAGTAGGCAGGCTGAGCCGGGCGTGAATAGGCACTGACGGCATGTCAGGCCATCGAATTCGCGCGCGAGCAAGCCGACGAGGATTTATGGGAGGACTTGCTCAAGTACTCTGAAGATAATCCAAGTGAGTATGCGCCTGTGCCTGCTCTTCATCCGCTAACTATCTGGCAGTCTTTATACGTGGCCTGCTGGAAAACGTCGGCTCCGATATCAACCCGCTTCGTCTGATTCGCCGAATCAAGGACGGCCTAGAAATTCCGGGCTTGAAACCGGCCATTATCAAGATCTTGCACGCTTCGAATTTACAGGTATCCCTACTCGAGGGCGCGGGAAGAATCTTGAATGGCGATGCCATTGCCCTGGGGAAACAGCTGGATCGCGCCCAAACAGGCGGGTTCTACGCCGCAGGTGGGTATGATGCTGCTCCAAAAGACGAGAGCTGACATTTCCGGTCCAATTAGGCGACAGCTGCTGTCAGCTCTGCACCGACTATGTCTTCAAATCGACAAATCCTGACGTCGCGCCTCTGGGTCTGGTCTACCTGTGTCACCACATCGTGCATGCTCACTGCGCTCTTCTCGACCCAGCAAGCGAACTCCCACTACGTCCAGATCCGGTAAACAGCATGCTCTTTGCGAGTCAGGTCAGCGCGCAGAGTCGCGGAACAAAGAGAATAGACGTCGTCAGCCGGAATTTGGGAGGCAAGTTGGCGTATGCAGCAACGTTGAGGGTCAAGGAGGGCAGGTGCCCGGTATGTACAACCAGAAACCCGGATATCGGCATGGTTGGAGGGTAGAGTCGCGGACTCGTATTTACAGAAATATCGAGGACTTTCCTACTAGCTAGGCCCTTCGGTTGCTTTGGGGTTATAGGGCGAAGAGGGGGGCAGGCTGTGCAGGCAGGTCTTGTACGAACGGAAAGGGAATGTCGTATCTGGAGGCTGCAGGTGCTCAACTACCCCGTGACCTGCAAAGGTTCTCAATCTCGCCCTCGCACTTGGAGCAGACTTTTCGTTATCGGCTTAGCGTAGATTGCGGTTTCTACCATTACCCGGACAGTCGCTTGACGAATTTTCCGGTTGGGCCGATAGCGGTTACAGTAGACTGCACGTCGGAAGGAAGCGAGTCCATCGTTCATCCAGATCACGAACTGCGCACGAACGGGTGCTACCTATGCTTCCACGTTTTTTGAAAATTGTCGAAGCTGCGTTTTCTGAATGACTCGAGCGCAGACCAGTCGTCGTGGGCGGACATCGTGTAAAATCCGTGAAGCATCGGCGATGCGAAATCTCGATGTCCCAGTGGCGGTTGGCTGCTGAACGTTTCTTCGCGATCGCAGGGCATATATCGGTTTCGAGCTAAGTCTGTGGTAGGTTTGAGGTTGGCTCTGTGCTCTGAGAACGTACGGTTGCTACCCAAGCCTCCGGAGGGACCTGCGCGCTAGCGACGGGACCAGGAGGTTTCCTTTCCGACTCGTGAACTGATAAACACATTATGGAAAACCCACACGTGGCACGCCATTAGATAAGCCAAAACCCCCACCTACAACTCAGACCCATCCTCCCTCTCACTGCACATCCTCCTCCTCGTCATCCAACCCTCCCAACCCTAACCCCAACCTCTCCAAAACCGTACGCACCTCCCTCCCCGCCCTCTCCCGACGCATATCATCATCCACCACTCCGCTCAACTCTTCCCGGACCGCGGAAAGGTGGTGTAGCAGCTGGGAAAGGTCCGTAGCAGGGGTACATCCGCCATCGTCGTCGTCGTCGCCGAGGTCTTTCGTGGAAGCGAGCTCGTGCGGTGGAGCGGATTGAAAGGCAGAGAATTCAGCGTCGTCGTCGTCATGGTCTTGCATGTCACAAGACTCGCTATGCGCAGGTAGAGAGGATGCGATTGTTGTGAGGGGAACGAAATCATCCGAGAAACCCGGTTGTCGGGTCTGAACGACGGGTGGCGGTGTGGTTACGATTCCCTTCTGATCTCTTGTCTCAGACAGGTACCCGTCGTCTGCGGTGAGCCACGCATCGAGCTTGTCATATTCGGCATCAAGGAATGCTTGTTCCTCTTCTGGCGGGAACTCAAACGGCGTCCACTCTTCGTCTCCGCGAGGCACAACAGAATTCCCCACTGCTGCCGATGATAGTTCCCGAACGCTTGTCGTCATCGTTGTCCCGCGTCCGGGTTTTGTGGAGGGTTTCCGGACCATCGTAGGCCAGAGGATCGTTTGGAGTGATTCCCTCAATTCTTTGAGGATATCTGCGCGGGCGAGGAGAGATCAGCCTGGCTTCTTTCCCGCGCAATCGAAAAACAAAGGTAGACGAAAAGTAGACGTACCTTGGTCCCCCTCTTCGGACCTCGAGAAATCAAGGTATTCAATACCCAAAGCGTCGAATGCGTCTTCCTCCTGTTCAGGAACATGTCGACTCGACTCATCGCCCGGACCGTGCGGTAAACGGATCCCAAACCGGAGTTCTGGGTTGGCAGCGGTAATAGCATCCACAACATCCTGGGGAGGGTGTACGTGTGCCTAGCGAGGGAATGGGATTGATAAGTCCCGTGAGATGAAGACGGACGAGCGCGGGGGTGCTTACCGAGGAGGAAAAAGCGTAGATGATCGCTGGGGATCCCGACGTTTCCTGGAGGAGATGGTCTTGCTCCGAAACTTGATCGGATAGGAGAAACGTCCGACATTGGACGACGGCGGTGTAGTATTTATTATCAATCGCCCATGGGATTGCTTCTTGTGTCTTCCGGATGGGTTTAAAGGAGCATGTGAGGTCTGCCAAGGGAGGGATCAGTGCAAGGGGGGACGAGGGGGGACGAGGGGCGCACTGTGGAGCAAGGTGCGTGCTTGAGGGTGGGTTTGTGGGTGACAGACGAGGAGGATGGACATTTGGGGCGGACAAGGGGTGGGAATGAGGGTTGACCCGAGGGAGAAGACGAGAAATAGCTGTCACCGGACGAAAATGGGCGAAAATGAGTAAATATCCCCGGACGCAACCCGTGACGAAACCCCCTGCCCTATTCATCATCACCTTATCTTCCTCCTGGTCACTCGGGAACCATTCATCACGACGCCACCCACCATGGCATCCCTCTTCTCCTCCCGCCTCACTTCAGCCTACACCGCACTCCGCGGAGACCTCGGACACCCTCAGTCCGCCATCGAAACCATCGATAAACTCGTCGAGCGGATACAGACCTCGCCCAACGTCGAGGACCGCAGGACCGCGGTGTTGGGCTTGAAAGGGTGTATTCGAGAGTACAGGGAGTTGGTAGGGGAGAGGGCGTTGAAGAGCTTGGTCGCAGTGTTGGAGTTTGATGCGCCGAATGATGATGGGATTGCAAAGGCCGTGTTGGAGACGTTGATGGGGTTGATGGAGGTGGCCGAGGGGAGGCAGGGGGAGGTGCAGTTGCAGTTGATGGATGGGTTTTTCGAGGTGAGCGCGAGCGACAAACGAGCGGAGCGACGAACGAGCGAAGCGAGTGAGGAGTGAGGGCGAGGTGAGACACACGAGCGAAGCGAGAACACCATCCGAGTGAAGCGAGATATCGGCTGCGCCGCAGGCTATGACGCCAAAGGCGACCGAGCGAAGCGAGAAATCTCCAGGGGAGGGAGGGACGACCGACCCTCCGAGCGGAGCGAGGGAACAACTCACGAGCGCGTCGTAGGACGCGCGAGGAGACCACCTCCGAGCGAAGCGAGAGCTTAACAAGCGAGGAAGGGACGACCGAGCCCTCGAGCGGAACGAGGGAACGACAACCGAGCGCGTTGTATGACGCGAGCCGAGCGAGAGATCAACCAGCGAGGAGGGACGACCGAGTCATCCAAGTTCGCGGTATCGTGCGCGAGTGTCCACTCTGCGCTCCTTCACCCTCCACTCGGCCGAGGCCTCTCGACGAGGATGACTTGCGAGTACACCGCGACATACCCCTCAACGACAGAGGTCGTTTCACTCGCAGCGGGAACAAGCGAATGGGAGAGTGCTCGGCGTGAGTTATCTTGCTCCCCGGATGCAGAGACTTGCGGGCGGTACCACTCTGACGCGCATCCCAAGGCGACCCGTGGTGTAGCAGAGTCGGTCCAGGAAGGTCTTTCAGCCAGGTGGTCACACTCAAAGTGGCGTCACGCAACTCTCCCGACGCACCGTACGAATCGGCTATCTGTGAAACGCTTCGGTTGATAATGGAAGGTGGCGAGTATGCGGAAAGGAGAATGGCAGGGCGAGAAGACGAGTTGACGCGTTATTCGGTCCTAAACATGCGTTGCGAGGCCCAAGCGCAGGGATGCGACGTCACGGCTCTCCGACGAGCGACGGGTGAGAATGGCGTCCGAGCCGAAAGAGACTCATTATTGCCGCGACGGGGAACGGCACGATGGACGCGAAATTGACGCGGCTCTTTTTGCGGCATCTCACTCTCGTGCCGTTCATGCTCATCTTGCGGGACGAGGAAGACGGCGCGAGGTCTCGAGGGAGCGTTGTTCATCAAACTACTGTTTGGGAAAGCAGGAACGGCTAAGCGAGAGCCCGTGATTCGCGGACGACGGGCGAGACGACGGGTGTACAAGAATCGGCGTGCGCGAATCAAGGTTAATCGCGGGCGAGGCAAGATGACTTGGCCCATGAGGGCGACAGGGCGGAGCGAAATTGAAGCTGGAGTTGATTTGGTGGATGAAGGCCTTTGGACGAATGAACCTGCTTGGATGGAGATCGCTGCTGCAATGGAATGGTTGGACAAGTGCTAAAACTCCACTGAGACGCATGACGCCATCAAGGCAAAGTCGCCGTGCAGGATCTAGCAAGTCTGCCTTCGACAAACATGGTCTCCACTCGACGCAGCAGGATTAACACCCCGCCGAATGCTGACTCGCAACTCCCCCTCTGACCTCGGCAGACACCCGAACCGACACACTCGCTCCTATCCCTCATTCACACCTCATCCTCCTTTTACCCTCGCTTCTACACCCTTCAATTCCTCTCGCAACTCTTGCTACACCGCGCGCCGATCGTCCAAGCCTACCTGATTTCGTCCCCACCGCCAGGAGTCGACGGCATTCTTTCCGTACTCGACGGTCCGGGACCCGCATCCGCCGTACCGGGAGCCCAGCCGCAGCTTTCGTCGGGTGCGAGCGAGATGCTCCGCAACGAGGCCCTCCTCTTGCTGCCGTCACTGCTGGCGGGCAACGCGGACTTGCAGAAAATTGTCGCCTTTTCCGGGGCGTTTGAAAAGCTGATCGGGATCATTGAGCGCGAAGGCGGAATCGAGGGTGGAATCATCGTGCAGGACGTTTTGGTCGCCATCGGATCGTTGCTGAGGTTCAACGTGTCTAATCAGGTGCGTGTCGCGTCGACTTCCGATGTACATGGCTGACCCCCTCTTCAGAACTACTTTCGAGAATTATCCCTCATTCCACTCCTCCCGCCGATGTTGTACTTTCCCTCGCCACCGCCGCCTGTGGATACACCGGTACCCGACGACTTTACACTGCAGTACTGGCCCGAGCAAAAGTTGTTAAACGCCGGCTTGGTACTTGGCGTGATTCGAATGCTCGTCGGCGGTCCCGGCGGCGGCAACCAGGTGAGTTGCGCGTCAAAGCACACTGACCGGCTGGCTGATATCCTTGTAGTCTGCCATGGTCTCGAGTGGCGTCACTCGATGTCTCCTCGAACTCGCATTATCATCCAACGCCCCGGCATCGCTCAAAGCACAGGCACTCAACACCTTGACTCCCATCATGCTCGCGTCACCGAAAAACCAATCCATGCTGTCGACGCTTGTTATGGCGCCCTTGATTGCCGTTCCCGCGGACGAGGAGCATCCGCAGGGAGGATTCATCAGATTACCAATGCGGCAGGCCGTGGTGGCTCTTGTGGGTACCATTGTCGATGGGGAGGGCGCGATGGGCGGCAGAGGTCTGCGTGGGCGAGCGGCAGGCGTCAACTTGTTCGAGGTGCGTTGGCACGCTTTGGGAACGCATAGACTTGTCTTACATTCTCCTCTAGGCCTATGTCACCGGAAATGACGAAGCCAGACTCGGTATCATCTCCACCATGAACGGCCCTTCTACTGAAACCTCGAGCGATCCCACCGATGCCCCTCAGTCGGTCGGAACGCTTCTTCTCAATGCCTTGATCGAGACCCCGCTGCCTGGACAACCCTTTGACCCGTACCGACCGCTCTTTGCGTGCCTCTTGATGGCCCATCTCGTGCGGGACTCTGAAGCCGCAAAAGCTGCTACAAGGGAGGTTGCACTGCCGTCGATGGATGACGAGGAAGCCGACGAGGGGGATGGGTTGATCCAGGTCATTGTCGGGAATCTCATGATGGCCGCGCGGGAACAAGCAGAATGCGTGAATCGCCGAGCAAAGGAAGGGATAAAGGCTGTTTCCACCTCGAGGAATTCCGAGGAATCGGATTGGACGAGGGTCATGGTTGGCTACTTGGTCTTGCTGTGTACCTGGCTGTGGGATAGTCCCAAGTCGGTCAAGGAGTTTTTACACGATAGCTCGAATATTCAGGTGGTAAGTACGGGGTTCGACAAAGGGACTACATCTGACCGTGCATGTACAGTTGATTGGGCCGATCACCCAGCCCACGGGCGTGGATCCGATAGTGCAGGGCCTCTGTGCGTTCCTCCTTGGCGTATGTTATGAATTCAACAGGGAGCCGGGGGAAGTCACCAGGTGAGTCGAATGATCAATGCGCCGTGGGACTGGCGCTGACACGACGTAGAGCTACGCTATATCCCATCCTTCATTCGCGCATCGGCCCGGACCAATTCGTCTCCCGCATGGCACGCCTGCGTGAGGATGCGCGCTTCAAGGCCGTTCAACCGGATCAGTTTGATACCGAGCCGAGTCAGGCCGTGTCCGCTGAGGGCGTCGCGTCGGCAGATGTCGATGATGAGACTGGCTTGGAGATTTGGTTTGATTGGGCATTTGTCGATTTCTGGAAGAACAACTACTGTGCGTCGCTGCACCGTCGAGGAAGACTGCGTACTGACTTGCGGTTGCAGATACTATTCAGCGGTCCATCGCCATCGATCCGGACGCCGTGCGTGGGTCGACGTGTAAGCTTTTCGCGACATATATATGGGCTGTGCTGACGTCTACTCACAGCGGAAGATTCAGAGGCCATGGCCGTCATGGCGTCCTTGCGAGAAAAGGTGTCCGAAAAATCCGCAGAGATTGACAGTCTGCATCAGAAGATGTCGACGCTCGCCAAGGAGCACGAGTCGGATGTGAGTGGGTCTTGGAACTCGCGGGACCAATTGCTGATCAGGATCCATACAGCACTCGCATTTGAGCGAAGAAATTCAAGCGCTGTCCGAGAGGAATGCCGAGCTTCAGAAACAGCTCGGCGATGTCAAGCAGAGCAGCGAGACGACTTCGACTTCTGCACAGGCGTCTGCCACGATACAAGCGGAACAAGCGGAGCGGATCCGGGAACTAGAGGCCAAGTTGGCAGAGACCGAAACGAAACTCGCTGAAGCGGACGGCAAGCTGGCCGAAATGGAGCGTCAGCATGAGAAGAGTCTTTCCGAGGTTTCCAATGGACGGGAGCAAGCTGTCAAGGCGTTGGAGGCCACGGTCAAGGATCTTCAAGACAAATTGACTGCCGAAACGACACGCGCAGCGCAACTCGAGTCGTCACTCGAGGCCAAGGCACACGACGCAGAACAACGTCAAGCCGCCGCCACGGATCTCGAGACAGAGCTCAAGACGGAACATGCGAGAGTAGTCGAGCTACAAGGCGAGCTCGATACGGAACACAAGAGGGTAACCGAGTTGCAAGACGAGCTCAAAACCGAACGCACAAGAGTTTCCAAAATCAAACAGCAACTCGAGGCTGCGCAGCCGGATCCGAAAACCAACACCGACCTCGTACACGTGCAAGGCGAGCTCGAGGAGGAAAAGAACAAGCGCGAAGAAATTGAAAAGGAGCACGAGGATCTTTTGGTGCTGCTGGAAGAACTGAGTCAGAAGCGGAAGCGCGACAAGGCGCAGATGAAGGAGCGGGGGATGGACGTGTCGGAGAATGAAGATGATGACGAGGATGACGAGTAGACAGTTGTGAAGTTTACCTCGCGACCTGTGAAATGGATACTATGCTACAAATTCGCACAAGAAGCCTGGTGATTACACGGTATAGCTGGCCTGGTTGTTCGCGCGGTACATGTGTCGGCCTATAGGCATTTCGATGAGCGCGCGTATTGTGGAGAGGAGTGATGCACGACGTACCGGTGAACCTTGGACCTCCGACACAGAGCGACAGCGCTGCCGCAATAGTCCCACCTAGCAGGATCCACAATGCCGGTCTGCAAAACCCATCAGCGTCGGCACACGACCCGCGTGCTTCAATCCTCACCCGTATTTTGAATCAATCCCACTCTCCTCGAACCTGACCCTTGTATCGTACCAAAGTACCGCAGAGAATACGAACGCCAGTATGCTGAGCAAGCTAGACAACACTGCAAACGCACGAAACCATAGCGGGTTGGTGAGGGCGTGTGATGAATGGAAAATGGATTCGAGGGCCAAGGCGACGGTTGCCGAGAGTGAAAACAGAGCGGCTACGAGGTGTTCATATTTGTTTAATGAAAGAGTACCCAGGGCCTTGCAAGCCGAAACGTACCAATGCCAATGGTCACCTCTACACACGTTAGCCAAACCGTCACTTGCGGATCCCAATGATATCCCAGTACGGGTCCCCAACACTCATCCGTAGCAATATTACACCATCCGAATCCCCCGAAACGGACCTCGCCGAATGATTCGTTTGCTTTGACAAAGTAGACGGAGCGCGAGAAGGGCGTGGAGAATGTCGCAATGGATCTTTGGAGAGAGCGTGTTAGTGATCTGGTTATGGGCAGAGAGAAGGTCAGGCTTACAGGAGGACGGTGGATGCGAGAGCGAGAAAGAGCCCGCCGATTTGATGACGGTGCATTTTCCCCCAGACGAAACGGACCAACGGAAAGCTCCTGTATTTCACGACGGGCATGGCGAGATGATGATGGATCCAGCGATGGGGTGGCGACCGAGGTGGATTGGCTCCTGTCACCCAGGAATGATTGATGGGACGATCATTTTGCTGCGGATGGATAGGAGTCGTGATCGTCCGTCTCCTATCTCGGGCCACGCTGGCAAAGGAAAGAGAAAGGCACGCCGAGTTTGTTATTGTTCTCCCTAAGCAGGCGTTCGATCCCAGCGGTAGTAACCCGTTAATAACCTGAAACGTGTGGCTTGCGCCGATAATCCGGACGAAGAGTGACCAAATGGAAGCGCGATTTCTGATATTGAATGAATCTAAGACTATAATATGGCAACCTATAATACAACCAATCTATATCGTGCCCTGCTCCTATTCACGTATCGACGCTACCCGATACCGCTCCCTCCACTCCGCCTCTTCCTCCTCCGCCAGGGAAAACACAAAACTCTGATCATCTCCGACAACAGCCACATCCGCAGGCACGCGGTTCGTCATTCCTTCCTCCCACCCTTCCAAGCCCATCAGTCCGAATCCGGCAATAACGAGTCCAGCGCCCGTAAGAGATTGCCAAGTGATCGTTGAGGTGTCCCCACGGAGCACGTCACCCGCCATGGCAAAGGGGATCGTTAGTGAGAGGCCAATGGTTACGACTATCGACAAAGGAGGTGAGTAATTACGAGGGTACGAGGTGTGAAACACGTACCTAGTGGTGTGGTTTTCAGCATACTCAAAACGTAGAGATAATCCGAGCTCAGAGTAATGGCCATGTTGATCACACAAATAATCCATTCGTCCCTTCTTGTCGGAAGGTGAAACTTTTCCACCCCGAGGACATGCAAGATTGGAATCATGGGCAGTAGGAACAGAGTATTGAACAGCCCCACAAATCTTTTACGCGCAAGGAATCAGCCGCTTGCCCCCTATTTTGCAAGAGTCCAAACACTCACCCAAAGAAGAGCTGCATATCGACCCGCTCTTCGTCTCCAATCTTGACTTTCAGCAAGATCACATACACGGCGTAACACACGGCGCTCAACAGGGCTAACAGATCACCCAGGAGTGCATTCTTGGGCCTTCGATCCGAGGTGAAGGTTTCGAGGACGTTGGATGCCGAAAGAAGCGAATCAGAGTGCGTGACGAGGAGGAGGCCGATGAAGCTATACTACAAAAGGGGATTAGCCTGGACGTCGGGGAAAGAGCAATTGTCCATCGACTTGCCTCGCTAGCACGGCGAGTACTTTGGCCCTCGTAAACGCCTCCACACCAACGATCCTGCCCAACCCCAAGGTAAAGAATCCTAGAGAACCCCGCCAAAACGTCAGCTACAACCTCCACACGAAAAGAGAAAGCACGAAAGATACCCACCACTCATCCCAGCCAAGATGGTCGAGCTTCCGACGCTCGTCAACCCAAGACTCGCATTCACCGACCAATTCGCGGCAAACCACGCAAAACAGAAAACAGCAGCCAAGGCGGCTGTTTCCCGTGTCGAGAGCTTGCTGCTTCCTTCCCCGTGGTGACGGGCGTCATCGAGATATTCTTCCGGATCCAGAGGCGGGGAGTGGATCGGCGTGAGTGGTGGTGGTGGTGGTGGCAGGGTTTGGTTTGCGGTAGGGACGTGATGGAGGTTTAATGCGGGGGAAGGGGAAGCCGAGCGAATGAGCGAGTTTGAGCGGCGGAGGGAGCGCGTCGTGTCGGGTAGTAAGGCTCGTTCAAGGGGTTGCTCTCGGTGTGCGATAGGGGCATATGTGCTGCGAAGCAGGTCAGATGCGGAGACGGAAAGTAAGGGGAAAGGTGATTACTGCTCTTGTGCGAGGGAATTACGCCGACGTCTCCGTTTATAGAGGAATGGTACGAGGTAGAGACTGAATGCCGATGTATTGAGATACGTAATCCTGCGAGATGTACACATTAGGACCTCATCCGAATCAAATAGCAACGATACTCACAGAAACGGCTTGTCATAACCCCCGCTCAGAAGATCACTCGTAATGAAATTTGACAGCGTCCATAATACGACGACGCAGAGCAGCAGGATGACGCCCGTGATGAATTTCCTCTGGGAGCGGGAGAGTACGAGCGGCATACTGGCCTTTGTCGGCGAGGATCCGGGAAGGTGATTCGTGCGCTGCTGGGGTGGAATGAGGGGCGAGGTTTCTTCCATCCCTGGAGGAGCTTGTCACCTGAAACGCTTACCGGACTGGAATCGGCGTGGTCCGAGCGGTTGTTGGAAAAGGTCGTCTACAGCAAGGGTATCGGTGTTCCCGAGATGCGTTATCTATCCAGGGTTTCCACCTGCTCACCGCGTATGCTATCGAAATCCTGGCACAACCATACCGGACACTTCGGACAAATCCTACTCTGACAAACCGCATGATCACGAATTCCCAAGATCCAAGAATTGATCGATAAGGGCAAAAAGTAAACAAACCGGAAAGGGGGGTCGCGTGCTGGCAATTGGGCCCTAAAAGCCGCCGACATCCTGTCCTCGACTCAATAGTGCCGGGATCAGCTGGTCCTCTGGTCCCTCATGTCCTCTTCATAAGGGCAGACCCAGCTTTCTTTGGGATACCACATTCGGGTTTCAGCTCGCGCGAAGAAGATCTACATAGTATGCCCGCGGCGCCTTACATTTCTGTCCTCGGCCTCGGATATCTGGCCAGCTCTCGACAGGAGATCTTGAGGTGCCAGCAACACGAAGTCGGCGGAGGGATCTGCTGAGAGATCTGCTGGTTTGGTCGCGCTTGTAGCATGACCAGCTGTCTTGTGTCTTCCGACTTACGAGGTATCTACTGTTGAAAATCTGTATATGTGGTCAAGCTTGGTACGCCTGAGCTCTGCAACCGACATGATTTACGCCGAATCAGCTGGATGGGGCAGCCGAAGGTTCCAAAGGTATGATAAGCAGCTTTGAGGTGGATCGTGACTACTCTGATTCGGAATCTGGAGAGACAGCTGTTCCCGTCTTTGTTTTGGGGAAGAGAGGGGTATAGAAGCCGACGTCTAAGGACTCCCTTCGCTCCGCAGAATGGTCGAGGATTGTCACAACATGTCGCAACTAGACGACCGACAATGATGACGGTATGTATTGCCTCTGCCTTGATTGTCCACCAGAGACTCACTTTCACTGTGCAATTCCCTTGCTCGAAAGCAATCCAGACGTTCGAGAGCCGGGATACCACCCGCCGTTTCCATCGACACCATCCGGATCCCTTCGAGCGGCTACCTCGCCTCCCGCGATACACGCTGGTCTTTCAAAGGATGCCCAATGTCCGATCCTTTCCCCCGACGCACCACTATCCACCAACACCTCAGTCACACCCGGGTACAAGTCGAAGTACTCCACAGCTTGGATCGGCCCCGCGGATTGATATTCAGGCACCAACGCCGCAGACACCGATGTCGGTTGCTTCGGGATACTCGAGTTTAGGTCCGAGGGGGAGGCAGAGAAGGGCAGGGACGCAAGGTGCGGTGGAGGAGGTTGAGCCTTGGTATTCTTGGAAGTGCTGTCTTCGGAGGAAGAGGAGGCGGACTGCCCATCGATTGGAGAGACGGGATCAAGGCAATATCGTGTGATTTGGAGTGGAATGGAATGGTATATGCGATATATGCTTTTCGAAGAGGTATCTTGGGCTGATTGAATCCGTTTCCTTTCGCAGATAGACAGCATGCACAGAACCTGGCTCGATGATGTAAAGAAACGGCCTGGATACGAAATACACGACAGCCTTCCGTTACCTGATACACGATCTTTGGAAAACGGACGACTCCTGACGAAGAATGAACGGCAATCGGCATACATGGCACACGTGGAGTGTCGAGGAGGATGGGTAGCATATGATACTGAATCAGTATCAGTGTCCTCGGTACCTGGGTGGAGAGACGCTGGAGAGATGGGAGAGGGACAATGAACATCGTCAACTGCGAAGAGGCGATATATCCATTGGCAAGCCAACGATTGTGTACTGTGTAGGTTCTCCTTGAGCCAGTTGGTCGATTAAAAATGTTGCATGTTCAATCCCTCAGGTGCAAGATCTTGATACACAGACTCGGTGCCGGAGAGATCCAGACCCTTGATATGGCTGCAGAAGACTCCTCACAAACAGAATTGGCCTCAAAGGAAAAATGTCCTGACGATCCCGACTTCATGACAGAATGACACGAATGCAAAATCGCACCGAACGTTGGCCTTGGTTTTGGGGCAGGACGCCTCTCCCCCGGATTATGAAATTCTGTCCCCACCGAGAATTGCATGACATGTTGTTTTGAAGGGAGACGATACTGAGGAGGTACACCATGATACCTGCAGTGCTCGCGGTGCTGGAGCTAGCGGTCCGTAATGATCCGTCCTTTATAATCTGGGCAGGCTGCAGAATGCTTCTTCTGCATATGGCCGCCAGTCCCAACGGTGCCAACCACTGTAGTGATCTAAGACTGCACTGGAGGATGGTCCAGACCCGTGGCGACTTGCAACACTGCGCTTTCCCGAGCTGAACGTCGCTCCTAGGAGTCGCGCAAAAGTCCGTCGCAGCCTGCATTCTGCACGACACGTGTTCCGCACGCGATCATATCCCCTTTTTTCCTTGCGGTCGCCAAGCCAGACCAGCGTCTCAGCCTGAAAGCGACTCTCAACTCCAACAAAAGTCCCTATGAAGTCCCTCTGACGCGTAGGCCAAGAAACCGTGGGATCGTCAGTGATTGTCATAGTATATATGCCGAGCGAGAAGAAAGACCTTATTCGGGATGATTCATCTTCTTTGCAACGGGCGCTCGGTGGTTTCGGTCATCCGGTGCTGATGGTATATCAGTATTGTCGCTGTTGCGTGCCATGACGATGATTTGTTTTGAGCTGGTGCCGAAGAGACCAGGGGGAAAGTCGTATATATGGAGGCTAAATTTCGAAACGATGGTGTCCTTTCCGCTCAGGAATCTCTCGACAGCCCAGTCAACATTGCGACGTAACATTGTCACTCAATACACAAGATGACTCTCATTTCTAAACCAGGATACGTCTACCGCTTCCATCTCCATCACCCAGGTGCCACGGAGCCAAAGCCTTGTCAGTCACCGCACGTATCGCCGCACACTCTCGTCCCGCAGATGATGCCCAGCGATCAACCTGTGCCCTGCGCGGATTACTATCCCCCCGAAAGGCTATCACATCCTACACTCTCGCCTACCCCGGTACCGTCCCCAGATGGCAGCCCACCTCTGCTTCTCGCGTTGCCGAGGCTCGACATTCAACAGCCAACACCCTTGAGTCCCATGTCAATCGATTCAAAGTACTCAACCCTTGGTCCAAGAGCGAGGCAAGATCAAATCGGTCTAGATGACATCGGTGGTGCGGGGGAGCACGAAGATCAATGGTATTCCTGGATGTGTTGCGTTAGGCAAAGGGTCAGGAGGACATTGCACGATCTGCAGTGACCTTTGGACGTTAGTGGGTATGTACTCCAACGGCTTGTTAGAGCGGGAGTTGAACTCACGATTGCCGTCTTGTCCTACAGCTAGACTACCTAGGAAGAACTTGACTTGATGCATCAATCCTGACGATGAAACCAAGACATATCCTCCCTAGTTAGTTTGGATGTGCGGGGATACTGGTTGGAAAGGGCGTGGCGGTCCGTCGACCCACAGGTTAGGCTGACGACGGTGACTTCGATTAGACGATGTACTTTACCGAGCGAAAAGAGGTGGTATCCCGCGAGTCGGCGATTGTATGTGTGTCTCCTCTAGCTAAATACCAAGGACATTTTCCAATTAGCCATGCTTTCAGGCGGAGTTGGCGCTGACATGAGGTCAAGTAGGGGCAAGATCTTGTCCCTTCAGTGATGTAACCTGTGGTCTTGCAGCAAAGAAATACATACGATACAATCCCACTGACCGGACTAGACAACTACAACGAAAGACGGCCAAAACTCAACATCAAGACGCCTCACCGACGCCTTATTCCCGCTCAGTATCCACAAAAGTCAAAGCACTCTGGTTCGCAGTTCGTAGCAGAATGCCCATAGACTCGTACTGAAGAGAGGGCAGGTCAGTCCCATCATCTCCCGTGTAACGGCAGTAAACCTACCTCAAGAATAGCCTCCATCAATTGCGTCTCCGTAAAGCCCTTGGCGAGTACTCGAGCTCGAACATCAATCATGCTCGACTCGGTTAAGTCTTCGTCTTCGGTGTCCTCATCCTCGATACTCGAGCCGCGTGGCACGCGTCGCGCCTGTCGCGGTGCGGCAGCCATATCTTTGATAATCCTAAAGATTTTGCTGGTCGTCGTGTGATCGTCGCCTTGTTGCGCATTAGCCTGGTGTTCGTGCAAACTTGCCTTGGAACACTCCATCAGTCGCAGGGCCTCGTCGACGTCGCCTTGGCCGACGACATTGTCCATTCGAAGACGCGCGAGTGCTTGTGACAGTCGCAACACACCGAGTAGCGTACGTGCTGAAACGTACGAGTGGAACTTTTCGTCGGCCTCTTCTTCCTTTTGTTGCATTCGCATCTGTACATAGGCACTGACGATGTACTCTGACATGGCGGGTGGTACGATCGGTCGAATCTTTCGGCATTCCGCAATATAGTGCCTGTGAAGGACTGATGAGCGTACGCCTTGGCAAAGACGACGTATCCTGAACTTACCTCATCAACGTCGGCTCGATAGGCTCGAAATCCAGTGTGGGATGCGTGTTGTGCATGTGTACATAGGTAACGTGGTGCGCCAGCCTTTCGTCATCATCCCTCGCAGGCGTGTCCAGGATCAGGAACAAGATATCGAAACGCGAAAGCAAGGCAGCGGGAAGATTGATGTTTTCCACGGGCGATACCTTGGGGTTGTATCGACCATACAAAGGATTGGCTGCAGCCAAGATCGAAGTTCGCGCGTTCAATGTCGTTGTGATACCGGCTTTCGAAATGGAAATGGTCTGCTGTTCCATCACTTCGTGAATGGCGGTACGGTCGGATTCTTCCATCTTGTCGAATTCGTCAATGCAGCAGATACCATTGTCGGCGAGAACCAAGGCTCCACCCTCTGCATTCGGAGCGGTTAGCTGATCTCCTGAATTCTTTTATAAAAGCACATACCCAGAACCATCTCATCCGTCACAGGGTCCCGCATGACCGCTGCGGTCAAACCGACACCAGAGGAACCTTTACCAGTCGTATAGACACCACGAGGTGCGATTTTAGTGATATACTTGAGCAACTGCGACTTGGCAACCCCGGGATCACCCATCAGACAGATGTTGATATCACCTCGAATCTTCATGCCGTCGTTGACGTTCTTGGTAACACCACCGACGAGCAGCAACAGCAATGCCTTCTTCACGTCTTCGTGGCCGTAGATCTCGGGAGCGATCGAGTTGGCGAGACGGCTGTACAAGTGGTGGTCGGTTTGTAAATCTCGAATAGCCTCTTCGATTTCCGGGGTGAGCTCCATGTTATGGTATTGCTTTTTCATTTGATGAACGTATTGAGCCTCCATGTACGTGTCCTGCAAGAGTCCAGCTCGCATGGCTCGGAAGCCGGTGTATGGTGTGGGCAGGAAGATACCGGCAACATCAACGTCATCTCCTGGGTTCACTGTTCGAGTGAGACCACCGTAAAGATGAATAGTCATGGACCGAGGGATATGTCCGACGGGAACTTGGTCGGCCTGTAACCAGGGCATCAGGTGCGTGCCAAAGTAAAACACTGACGTTTCAACTTACCATCTCCTGGATTCGGACCTCCTGGAAGGGCCGGAACCGACTCGCTCGGGTTTGCATGTGCAACCGTCCCTTTCCACCATCTGTGGTACACCTCTCACTCGGACAGTCGGACAGAGGGGTAAAGCTCTTTGATGCAATTTCCTGGAAGATTTCGTTTCCACAGGTGTCACATGTGTAGGCGTTGACGAGAAGCAAGGGCTTGACTTCGGAAACTCGGGTGACGATGCCTCGGACGGTGATGAGTTTGCCGAGATGGCTGCCTCGGACGGCTCGAACAGCGAGGGGTTGTTGATTCCTAGGAGGCCGGATGTATAGGTTGCTGAAAGTACCGCTGTTTAGATGCAGCGAGCGACGGAGCGTACACGCTACTTACTATCGCCTCATCAACTCGGGAGGAAACATCGACTCATCGCCAACACCACCGGGTCCATTCACCCGGAGTTCTCCATCTTCACCTCGCTCTCGGTTGATCCTTCTCCTCTGCTCCATGATGACGTCCAAAACATCATCGACTACGTCAAAGTTGGGGTCGTCGTAATCCGGGACTGGTAGCAGAGAGTCGATCGCTTGGGCGAAAAGGGCAATGTATCGCTTGGTGTTTTTCAGGATGTGAGGCAGCAGCAGCGATGTGGGGTCGTGCTATTTGATGCAAAAAATGAGTGCTGCGCTCGGCATGACAGGAAGCACGAAAACTCACCCTCTGGAGATCCGCTAAATCAATGGTCATGTCCTTGAGTTTCCTGTTGGCGACCTTGACCTGAAGCCGGACATTCCGATCAATCTTCGGCTCAAAAAAGGTCTATTAACTCCAGATACTCACAAACAGTTTCATGTACTTGGCCTTTGGCCTTCTCGCCGTACCCTCCTCATCATCCATATCCATTCCATCCAAACCATTCTCTAGATCCTCCTCCTCCGATTCAATGTCTTCTTCCGCCTGCGCATCATCATCCCGCGGCAAATCGCGCAGTCGTTCTCCTCGTGCGGGCTTAACGTAGTGTTCGAGGAATTCCTTGATTTCCGTCAGCTCCGCTTCATAGTCGACCTGGAGAAAGAAGTGGTTAGTAGGGTAAGGTGACACGCGTGACGTCTGATACTCACACCGATGTTGACCGTGGGTAGTGTTGCCTCCATCGTGGATCTCGCTGTGTGATTCTTGGTACTGTTGAATCTCGAGAGTCAAGGGAACAGAGACGGAACTGTCTGGAAGCGAGATGCCGAAGTTATAGGTCAATCTGAAGACACCCTAGCGACACTCATTCGCACAATAGCTTGCATTACTCCATTTCACAAACGAGTATTTACCCTTCATGTGCCGACGCGCGACGCGACGTGGCTGGCAAATGAGAGGAAACGGAGATGGCGGAGAGCTCCGTGAAACTCCAAACCTAGTGCGATTCCAGTTCTAGTACATGCCTTGTTACTCCAGCGGTCCAATGATCTGTTGTATGACATTATAGGCTACAACAAGATAGTACCTTATGTTTCGTACACCAGCGGAACGCTAACAAGCCTGTACCCGCCTTCGCCTCGCCCTATGCCGGTCTCGCCCTCTGTCCCCTTATGATTGCGTCTCAGTAACTGGTTTGTGCCCATTCCGTCTCCAGAGCGAAAACAGCTTCTTCACAGGCTCCACATCCTTAATCTTGAGAGCAGTTGCCAGTTTGGCAAACACGGCGTCGGACGGGTGTGGATTCTTTTCAAACACTTTTTCGAGGGTCGCTCGTACGCTTGATGCTTTTGCAGCTCGGGAGGCGGATGCGGCAACAGTCTTATCAGAAGGCTCCGTGGAGGAAGGATCGTCTGTTGCGGTCGGATTGGCGACTTCAACGACTGGCTGTGTGGTCGTGGTACTGCTCTCGGCAACGGAACTTCTCGTCGCACGTCTCGTAACGGTCTCGGCTTCATCGTCCGAAGTAGACTTCCACGAGAGCTTGCCCGCTGGGGAGATGGATTTGCCGTTGGCAGGTTGTGTTGCTATTGTACTTCGCGTTCTTGGAGATGAAGGAGAATCAGGCCGTGGAGGAATGCATCGGGACTGTGAAAACAGAGCGTGACAATGAACAACGAGAAACCTCAGTATCTAGCTGGCGAGACCAGATCGTTGTAATGGCTTACCTGGTCCATCCGTCTGCGCTTGGTGGGCCTGTCTCCAACGACCTGGTCGCCCTCGGACTCACTGCGTTGGCGAGTCTTGGACTGGATGCCGTCGTTTGCCGGATGAGTATCACTGTTCGCAGTAATTGGACATTGTACGGGTCCTGCAGTCTGCTGCGAAAGAGCTGCCAATATCACTGGCTCCGAACGTTGGGTGACAGTATCATTCTGGGTCGCATTCGAGGACGTCGATATCGATTGTGGGTTCGTCTCGACGCGTTCTGATGGAGTATCAGGCAGATGGCGTTCTGAACTCTTCTGGTTGAACAATAACTCTACAGATCTACCCAGCGTTGTGTTTTCCCCGACCTGTACATGGCGAAGAGTGCCGTTGGTCGTCCCACGTTGCGAAGCGTAATCGATAGGCGGGTCGTCAGTATTGTCTTTCGGCATTGCGCCTATCGGTCTGCCTTTCTCCTGCACATCTTGCTGCAGGGAGTTGGCCTGAGAGGATGTGAGAGACGCCCTTTTATCGTTCGGGCTGTCGTGGATCTCGGTAAACCTCGCTGCCGAATCCTCCAAGACCTCCACTGGTAGCGGAACAATCTCGTTGTCATCGCCGAGGAGGAACGAAGAAGGAGCCACAAGCTGTGACGTAGGGTCTTGGAAATCCGTCAAACTGGGTATGCTCAAGGTTGACAGTAGTTCGGGCGCTCCTTGTCCCAATTGTACTCCGTCCATTGAAAGGGCTGCAGAAAGGCCGTTCATCACGATTGGCGGCCTTGCCAGCTGCGCCAGTTGCATATTTTGAGACGATTGTATGCTTTGCAGTTGTTGAGTTTGCGTGAGTTGCACCCGAGCTGTCATGGCATGCATCGGCAGGTAGTTCTGCTGCATCTGTGCATGAGAGACGGCATGTGGGTTCGGTAGAGGCTGGCTTTTGGGCGGTTGCTGTTGAGTAGCCCCTTGAGCCTCTCGCTGCACCGTTTGCTGAGGTTCCGAGTGGGAGGGCCGCCTTGCGTCATCTTGCGTACGCTGACGCGGCGGCACCGGCAAACTTTCCTGACCCTCCGATCCACGTGGAGCGTGTTGCTGCGTCGGCGCTACCTGGCTGGCAGGCATTTCCAAATTTGCAGACTGCTGCTGACTCCTTTGCTGCACCTGGTTTTGGTTCGTTTGAGGACCCCCAGACTGAGGCAGATTTGCTTTCGAAGAAGCCGGTTGCTTCATTCGTTGCACGTTTTGCGGCAAGTGCTGCTGCTGACCCGGATGTGTTACTCGGTTCGGTTGAGCGGCTTGTTGTTGACGCTTGGGATGCGAGCCCGACTGCAAAGGCAGAGTGGAAAGTGGCTCTTGCTGCATTATTTGCTGGGATGCCTGACGATGTTTAGTGATCGTTGGATGTGGTTGCTGATGCGATGTCAAGGCCTGCAAAGGGGGACGGTGAGGGTGTGGTTGCTGAACAGGTTGCATCTGTCGCCGCGGAATAGGCTGTTTCTGCTGTTCGGGTTGCTGTCGAAAGTGGTTTTGTTGCCCTCTGAATGCCTGTGCCATTTGAGGCGATTGCTCATCCGATGGCGACTGCCTTGCGCGACCTATCGACTGATTGTGCAGATCTGCCGTCTGCGCTCCCGGATGAGGTTGAGAGTGGAAAGGCGGCTTTGTGAGCAGGGCAGATTGATTCCGATATGCCTGCTGAGGCTGGTACTGCGGTTGAACGACTGGCGGCGAGGTGGCATGTGAGCGTTGCGGCTGGGCCCATGCCTGTGAAGATATGGAGTCCTCCTGTGTTTGCTGCAGATATCGTTGATGTGAAGACGGATTGGCTTGCCGTTGCTGCAGATTCGTCAATTGACACTGTAATTTGTTGTACATATTGACCATGCTCTGTAGTTGCTCGCTCAACAGGTTATGTTGAACATGTTTGAGAATCGACCTATCAGGACCGTTGAGTTCGTTCTGTAGGCTGTACAGCTTTGACTGGGTGGCGATGATCTGGGATTGCACTTGGATCATGGCGTTTTGCAGGTCCATCATGATGGCTGGATTTACCAGCTGTAGTGAATGTGGCCCTCCTGCACCGGTTCGAGGAGCAGAGAACGTGTCCTCGGTCAATGTCGGCAGCTGATCAGCCAGAGGCGGCGGAATCTGCAAAGGCGGGAGGACGGGTGAATTTTGGAATTGGAAGCCAAAGTTGCCATGTCCGAGCGTGTCTGTCCGGGTTTGAAATGATTGTGCCTCTCGCGCCATAATATCGGCCTGGTCTTGTGCCAGCTGATCGCGGCGCTCGGCGGCTTCTCTCATCGCGTCCCCGCCGTGACGCTGGTTTTCTCTGGCGAAGAAGTTACTTAGACTGTCCTTGACGACTTGTTTGTCCCCCGACAGGCGTTCTTGTTCAAGTCGAGCATTCTCCACGGCAAGACGTTCTTGTTCGAGTCGGGCCTTTTCCACAGCTCGACGTTCTTGCTCGATCAAAGCGTTCTCCTTTGCCACCCTTTCCTCTCGAATGATTCTGGCCTCCGCCATCGCTGCGTGCTCTTGCTCGAGACGAGCCTTTTCCTGGGCGACTTGTTCCTGTTCCAGTCGAACTTGTTCTCGTGCACTTGCACGCTCACGTTCGAGCTGCGCCTGTCGTTGCCGAAGGGCATCCGTTGCACGTTTTATCTGGTCCCGTGTATGTTCCACTCTGGCTTGTTCCTGGGCATATTCGCGCCTGGCCTTTTCCGGAGCTTCTTCCCACCTTGCCTTTTCCTGAGCTTGTTCTCGCTTCGCTCGCTCAACAGCTTGCGTGAGTTTAGCCTGTTCTGAAGCCTGCTGATGCTCGCTGCGTTCGGCCTGCTCACGTCGGGCTTGCTCCTGAGCTCGTTCCTGCCGTATACGGTCTTCAGCCTGCGCTTGTGCTATGAACCGCTGCGCCATTGCTTGCTGTTGGGATTGATGCATTTGTATTTCGTGGGCGGCCGATTCCTTCACACGCTGAGCCTCGCGTGCTTCCGCTTCCTTGGCAAGCCGTGCTTGCTGATCTGCTTGTTGTCTTTGCGCAAGGTGGTCCTGGGTTTCCTTCTCGGCCTTTTCCCGTGCCGCTCGTTGTTCCTCCGCAGACGGACGCTCCGCTACTTCTTCAGCTCGTCTGATCTCTTGAGCCTTTCGTGCTTCGTCGACATATTCATGATGCTTTGGTTCGGCGTTTTCCCAAGCGCCCCGTTGCTCCCCGGCTGGTTGTGTCCGCCGCTCAGCTTGCTGTTTCAACGCTTCTTCTGCCTTTTCCTTTTGTTCGAGAAGCGTTCGATCCCTATGATTCAGCTGTTGTTGTTGCTGTAAAGTGAGAGGCGGGGTAGTTGTCGAGGGGGCATCTTTCGCGGCCGGACTCTGCTGGCCGGCTGTGAGAGGGTGTGGCTGGTCTTGTGTATCGGCGGTGGAGACCGATGCGGAAGGCTGACCGGCTGCCTGAGCGTGTTCGTTGATCTGCGGGAATCGCGGCTTATCTTGGTATTGAAGACGGAGTCCAGTGAGTGCTGTCACGGTGTCGCCGGTTGACTGAGCTGGTAGGTTGATCGCCGTGGATGACGGCTGATTTTGAGCGACTGCATGGTCTCCAGCCGGTTCCGGACTTCGAACGTCTGCCCGTTTCGCCTGTTCCGCCTGAGCGACCTCCAGACGTGCCAGCTCTTCCCTCCACGCCACTTCCTTCTCCTTGGCTCGTTTACTGGCTTCCTTCCGTTTTTCATTCCAGAACTTTCTGCCACGGAGCTCGACAACCTCCTTCTTTTTGACTTCTTGGCACACTGCCGTGCTTGGCGCCGAAGGGCCCTTTGGATCTGTCGAGTATAGGTTTCGAACACAGTGTATTCCATCAGGGAAAAGCTTCCGGAATTCGACTTCCTGGAATCCATGACAGTGATAGGGGAATCAGAGCGCGTATACGACGCGAGGGAAATAACCTTACCACTGCATCAGCGTGATGTGCAAATATCGCTTTGGCTTTTCCCGGCAACGTGCAGTTCAGGCATTGCTAAATCGCAAAAGTAAGAGTAAGATGGGTCCTTTGCGAGAACGCTACCTACAGAGAGACGCTTACCAACCCAATATTCCAGACATTCCTCCCTGACCCGTCCGTGCTTGTCGAGGTCTCGAACGGGGTATAAGGATATGGCGTATTGCAGGTACTGCATCGATGTACGCGATAATGCGGAAGGCTTCCTGTTTGCGCTGAATCAGGCTGTATCCCGATCAGGGATATTGGCCTGGCGGTAGCCGGAGCCGTCAGGGGAGGGGTAAACGGGACGTTCATTCTGGCGCAGAAAAAGTGGCGGGATGTTAGCGAAGCCAGAAATCATGCTTTGACAGGAGGCAACTCACCTTGACGCCTCTTCCCTTCCCGTTTTTCCTGCGCGATCTGACGTGATTGCGGACTGTCACCTCTGGCACGGATTTTGGCACACCTTCATCACCGTGACCGCCGGAAGATGCCGACCAAAGGGTACGAGGGGTGTGTGGTAGACGACGGGGACGCCGGATATGCCAACTGGAGTATGTTGAATTAACTGTATCGTCTGATCTATTGTTGAACGCACATAGAAGAGTCGGATCCAAAATGTTGACCACCTTGATCTAACATCCCGTGACAAAGTAAACACGACGCGTCGTGGCGGGTGTTCACCATGTCCCTTAGCAGCTCCTAGCAGAGTCCGATTTCTCCATTTCTACACCAATAATGATGCTAGAGATGAATACTAGATGAACAAGTGTGTCTCTGACATAGTCTATGAAGGATACCCACAGATCCCGGCATCGACGCGAACGCGCGGCAACTTTTCAAAGGGAGAGAAAAAGGAACGGATCGCAGCTCGCAGCTGATATCGTGAACTGCGCCAGCTAGCATGCATTTAACAGACACATCTCGAGCCGCAGTGATCGACCCTGATTACAACTATGAGTCTTTTACCGTAGACGATTATAAGTGACCTAGATCTAGACCTGGTGATCTTGACTATTTCTCCAACTTGGGACGCCTCTGAAGCTCTTCTCCATCTCGCCAACCCCCTAGCGCTGCTGACTGGCCGTCATCCAGTTGTTATCACCTGTTCCAAATGCGTTCATGAAAGCGCCATTGGTATTCCCATTCGTTTGAGGCGGCCCACTTGAGTCTGTCTGACCGAAGACAGACATGAACGATTGATTACCGTTGGCCTGGTTGAACGGAGTACCCGAGTTGTTGTTCATGCCGGTATGCTGACCCGCGGCGAAAGGGTTGAATCCCGTCGGTTGGCTCGCTAAGGGCGAAGTAGAACCCGAAAAGGCCTGGTTAAACCCCCCGGTGTTGGTAGATGTATTGCCTATAGGTGTACCGGCACCGCTTGCGGGTAGGAGGGGAAGATTATCAACGAGACTTGATCCAAAGTTCGAAGACGGCTTGAATGGCTTAATCGTACTGCCAGCGAATCCGGTAGCTTGTGGCTGTAAGAAATTCTGGGAAGACGCTCCGAAAGCCGAGCCGCCGGGGGTACCTGCGCCTGGGGAAGGAGACGTAGCTCCAGTATGGTGTCCGGTCAGGCCAGAAGAGAAGCCAGTGTTGAAGGCCGTCAGTCCCTTACCAGAATGCGTCTGCTTGTTAGCATCGTTGTTCGAGGACAAGGCAAACGCGGAAGCGAGCTCTGACATGGCCGTACCCGACGTTCCTCCACCGGTCCCTGATACAGTGTTGTTCTGGCCGAACGGCGGCGACTGTGTCCTTGCCGGATCATTCATCGTTAACGCACCAAAGTCGTTGGTGAACGCGTTGCCTTGATTCGCGTTGTTGCCAAAGACGCTATCAAATTTGTTGCTACCGCCCGTAGGCATCGTCGACGCCTTCATTTGCGATAGCTGGAAAAGCGACGGGCCAGTAGGTCGAGGCGACGGTTTCCGCTCCTGATCCGAGGGCAACGCAAACGGGTTCTTGGACCCTGTAGGCTGTACCGATAAGGGTTTGGCAATGTTAACGTTGTTAGACGTTGACGGCGGTTGAAATATCGGATTGGATGAGGGAGGTGGTGTCATTGACTGGAAGGGCATGCCACTGCTTTGTGGGAAGAGCATAGTCTGGCGGAAAGGATTTGGGCCCGTGCTTTGAGGCATCATCGGTTGAGCTTGTGCTTGTTGATTGGTGACATTCGGCTGCAGGAAACCCGTGCTCTGCGGTTGCAAGAATGGACTCTGCTGCGGTTGTTGAGGCATGAATCCAGTCTGCTGAGGTTGCATGAATTGACCTTGCGGTTGAATGAAACCGGTACTTTGCGGTACCATCCTGCCATTTGGCTGTTGAGCCCACGAGTTGTTGCCAAGTGGCTGCCCTTGGTTCGGGAACCCAGTCATCTGTGGCATCATCGTGGACTGTCGGAAAGGGTTGACCATGGGTTGTTGCTGCACCATTGGCATCTGTTGACCATAAGGATTGGCCATAAAGCTGAAAAGGCAGAAATTGATCAGTGAACGCTTTTCCCGCACGTAACCAAAGTCTCCTACCTGTTGCTGCTGGATTGATTTCCTTGTTCATTCTCGATGCTTGCGAAAAAGTCTTGGATCGACTGATTGACAGTCTGCTGTGCGGCGGGTTGCGGAGGCGGCGCCGACGAGTTTTCTGGTTTCGATAACGAAGCGGAAGGTTTGCTCTCGTTGATGGGAGGGCTCCTCGGTTTGGCTGTAGCACATTCCGGGAAAATGTAAGCATTTGCGTGAGACAGATAGAAAAGCTACTTTCGTAGAGCAGCAGAAGATGAACTTCCTCCGGGTGCCGCAGGGATATCGGCAGCGCTCATGTTCTGCTTATATTCCAATCGATTCTGTTCAAAGTTGGGGTCGTGCAGGTATTCTTCCAGTGCTTTAACCAAAGACACCGGCGCCTGATAAAGTTGCAGTGCGAATTTGTAAGTAGCAAGTCCCCCTCACACGAACACTTCGACCTACGTGTTTTAAGTTCGGAACAGGCACGTCGATGATATGGTTGAGCCTTCGCGCAGCATTTAGGTATTCCACCACCCTATCGTTCTGCTTGCAAAAGGCCTGGTAAATCCCCAAGGCTTCCTCTGCGTCCGTTTTCGCCATTTCGAAATAGTGTTCTGTGGGAACGGAGGGTACTTAGCGGTTGCAGTGCATGTGAAGCGACCGTTTCGAGGCGTACCAAGCAAGTTCACAACTCCTTCATTGACCGCTTGAACCAAGACCAGCAGGTCTTTCACTAGCATCCGAAAAGCCATTACCGTGCAGGGATCCGAGAGATCGTCTTCGTAGAACTGCCAGAATCGAAAGGTGCACGGTAAGCGTTGCCCTGAGACCTCCTTACCGGATCTACATACCTTGCACAGGGTAACCGCATTGACCATCTTTTGCACTTCTCGCACTTCCCTCAAGAGCCCTTTATCGACAGTCAAGCTCTTCAACTTGCGAGCTTTGGCTAAAGATTATATTCCGATCAGTAAGTCATTCACGTCAATAACAAAATACGTACAGCTCGCTCCATCGTAACCTGATCGAGTTACAGTCTGTCCATCGTACCGACTCATCCGGTTGTTCTCCGCCTGTACTCGCACAGGATCGTGACGCAGCTCTTTGTAGCCTCGTATACGGCTGTCTAGATACTGCGCATAGAATCCTAAATTTTGAGGCGGAGCATACCCTACGAAAAGCGATTAGCCGCGGACAGCGTCTCGGCAGCGAGCGTATTCACCATCCCAGCTTTGGCCCACTACGTTCCTTAACCGAAGCAGATCTTGTTGTCCCAAAAAGGCGAGCACATTGTCTGTTGCGCCGGAACGGATCATCGAGTGCAGAACCAATAAGGCCTTGAATACAACCTATCCAGGGAAATGCCGCATCAGCAGGGAGACAAGGGGGACATTGCGACAAGAACACTTACAACGGCATTTGGTTCCCGCAGACGCAAAGATAGAGCCCGGCATATATCTTGCACTGATCCGTCATCGGAGTACGTTGCATTAATGATCGGGCTAAGGTCATCAGCAGGTCAGCCCGGTATGATGGAATAATCGTCCTGCCCACGTACTCCATGTACTACAAGGTTGCAAACAGGAAAATTAGCACGAGGACGATGCTGTGGAAGGTCTATGCTCAGAACGCAGGACATACCTTGGATTTCGGAGGGGCATTTTTGGGCTTGCAGGCCAGTTTCACCGTCTTCTCGAAGCTCATCATAAGAGGTAGATGGCGGACCGGCAATGAAGAGGTGTCGAAGTAAACAAGCCGTAGGCAAGGCTGTTCGCTTTATCGCGGCCGGGTTGATAAAGACGCTCTGATTGATAGTGAGCCAGCCTCCCGAGTAGTACTTGACTGGCGGACACAAGAACTATAGAATGGAAATCCCTCATCCAGCCCAGAACTTGAGCCAACGTCGTTCTCGTTCCCTTCTTGGAGTATGACGACACGCTCTTTCCTGATTGATCGCTGCTCGAGATGGCGCGTTTACGTAAGCGCAGGGAGGGGGGGCAATATTTTCGGCTCGTTTCGGACCAGGTTGCCGGATTCTCGAACGCTAACTTTATTATTCGTCGAGAGATCTAAGTGAAGAGGGGTTTCTCTTTGTTCATTTTGAGATGCTCTAATACATCCACCAAAAGGGTTCCTCAGTCCACCCGATCTCCCTCCCATTCTTCTCGCTCCCTCCACTTACTCAACTCCACCAACCTCTCCGCCAACCGCTCGTTGACAGCCCTCATTGCTCCCGGACTCGTATTGAGCAGCAAAGAGTCGAGGGTATCGAATGTCCGTGAGTCGGCGGTTGAGTTGATGATCTGAAAGAAGAAGAATCATGTAGATGAGAAGGTGGGTGACGAGTCGGAGCAAGATTCAGACAATGCGAATCGTTGGAGAAAGGTAGGATCGAGAGGAAAGAAGTCAGCACAAGCCATCCCTCTGTCATCTTACTCCCCCTCATCGGAAGAGGAAGAGTGGACAAGAAACCACAGCAGAAGAGAACAGAAACCTAAAAGACTCACCCGAAACCCCTCATTCACGCACTCGACCAAGACCTCACTCCCCTCCAGCGTAACCAGGCTCGCCAACGCTCTTCTCTTCCACCCTACCATCTCACGGCCTCTCTCAATTCCCTTAACCTGTCCTCCATCTGTATTCTGTCCTGGATTGCGTTGTCTATTGTCGCTGTGCTGCCCGTCGTCCCCCATAATGCGAAACGTCCGCACGGCGAACACGTTCTCTTGACACGCCCTCGTCAACTCGTTCCTGAGAAAGTGGACTTCTGGCGCTTCTGGAGTTCCTGGCATGTTGAGCAGTGTTCGGAGGGAAAGCTGGGAGGAAGAAACGAGGACGGTATATAGCCAGGGCATGCAACTGACAACGACGACGACCGGCGCGAGCGAGCAGAAATCGGGCCCCGCTTCAAGTGGAGGCACCTCAGCTTGGAATTAGTTACGAGAGTGAAGAAGCTGGGTGATTCATGAACCTACTCAATTAAGGAGTTGGCTTGTCAACGTACCCACCATAGCAAGCCGCTACAATCCACGCCAACCACCTACCTCCCCTCCCGGACGCCGCACGCGAACCTCAAGACCCCGCTTCCCCCACCTCGTCTTCGGATCTTATCGACAGCGTTTCTCCTAACACCCTCTTCCGCCTTGACATGCTATTGCTGTAAGCTTAGTCGTCTCGCGCCATCGCAGGCATTGAGGGAGAAGTGTACTATCCTGCTCTGCGTCGGTCCTGTTAGGTCCGATGTGCAAGACGATATCCGTCGTTATGGAACAGCTCAACGACGAACAATGCCCCTCTTGCGAGACTTCACCAATCCTTCACTACGGCAGATTCCTGGCCACCTTGTCTCTCACCAGTGTCGTAGCTTGAGGTATATGTCTTCCTCGGCAAGCGGATCGCGAAACACACGCTGAGAAAAGGATATACGATCTGACTGATCGATCGTGGCACCCCTCACCTTTCCGGCTACCTGTCCTTAGGTGATTCACTATCCTGTTACGGGGTCGCATCGCGGTTAATGAATACGTTGAGGAAGGAGTTTGAGGACCGTCAATGGAGGAGAAGCAGGTGTAGATCCGATGAATGGGCGGTGGAAGTGGAGAAGAAGTAAGAAGAGCGGTGGGAAGGGTCGTTCAGGTGGCTCCGAAGGTGAGCTTTTCTCGGAGATCTAGTATAGGTACTCGGCTGATGGGTCTTGAGTTGCGATCGACCCAATAGCTGCCAGACTACTATGAAGAGATCTTGCGTCATCCGGCGGCTTCCGATGAAGTTCGAAGAGCGGCCGAAAGTAAAATTCTGCGCCATCACTACCGATTGATGAACTGCCTATCGCGGTAAGCATTCCCGTTAATGTAGTCGTTCCGAGAGATGTCGCTCATCGTGCCGATAACCTTTAGCATTGCAGCCGATCCCGTGGAGAAGAGTGGCGGGAAGAAAGATGAAGAAACAAAGACGTTTGGGCTCCTACCGTTTCCAGATACTACGAGAATGGGATCAGAATGATGTCTGAAGTATCGCCGCCTTCAATTCCCACAATTTGACGAGGTCGTTTGTCAAGATCAGATGAATCTCTACAAGACATGAGAGCTGTGAGTAACGATAAGACAAGCTGTGGCATATTAGGACCGCTTGCCCTCAGCATCCGCCACTATCACCTGATGCGACCCAGGTCTGAAGCCAGACCAACTGCGAAACACCCTCATACTCCGCGGAGTGTTTCAGGTTTGCCCTCTTGGAAGCATCAAGCTGATCCTTGCCACTTTTCTTCCCCATCCGATGCCCCGACTGCCCAGCCATCTCCTGCCCTCCAAACATGGATGCCCTTACATGTTCATCTACGGAGGGCGTAATTTTTCTTGTACGAGGAGAGCCATCGAACGGCATCAAGGCCATCGCCAATGATGGGTTATTGTTGACCTCTGCGGTGAGGGATTCCGGGAAGAGACTTCGGAGTAAGTAGATCGAGGACGATATGGACGAGGAAGTAGAAAGCGATAGGAGCTGCTGCGAAAGAGCGATGACGTTCCTCATATACGGTACGACGAATAGAGACGGAGTTTGTCGGTACTGGGTGAAGGTATCGGATGTTAGTTGCTGTCTTGACGAGTGGCTGGTCCCCCAGCGTTGCTGTTCATGGTAGAACCGTCAAGCTGATCCTATTGATCTTGCAAGCTCGTGCGAAATCGCATGCCCTAGACGAACACACCTGCACAGGCGGCACTGCTAGCAGCCGGTTGCTTCAGCTAAGAACGGATCATACCACTGGCACGTTATCAGCGGCGTGTTGCTCGGGTAAGTACAGCTTGATCACCGGGCAGATCCGACTCTCGGCGTGCCAATATTGCGGGGCACCAGACGGGCACCGGCAAAGTCCAGCTGTGCGACGAGAAATATTGCAGAGAATGACGCACATGACGAAGTTGACTACCGGGTCGCGAGGTTCAACAGCGAAATATCCTCTGCGAAGCAGACAAGATCGATCGTTGCTCTAGAATCGTCGGCGGAAAGCTATTTCAGCAAGGCAGACGGAGGGCGTGACTGACACCGCCCATTGTCAGCAACATCTTGCCGTCCACCGCCTTGATCACCTTGACATGGCGACATCTTCCTCGATTCCCGAAGATCCGCCATCAAGACGGAGAGCCCTTCACGAGCCCTTTAGCGGGTCAAGGCCCATCCCTCAAGTCGAAGCTTACTTCAGCGACCTGTCCAAGCCGGTGAAGCAAGAGGGCGAGGCGGCTTACACGACAAACGATGCTTCAAAGCAGGACGATGATGCCTCCCGATCGGTGCAGAGCCCGTCCTCGGATGAAGACCAGGAGGAGCATCTAGGAGCCCAGACGAAGAAACAAAGGACAAAGTCGAGAAAGAAGGACTTGCATCGTGGATCTTCTCGTGTCGTGCAGGATCCCGTGACACTGCAAAGAATCGAAATCACAAACACAGACGCATCGTTCCATGATGCCATGGATCCTCGCAAGTCACACGGGGAAAGTGTTCTGCAGCAGGATTTCCCACCCTTGGAATGGGACTATATCGCCAACGAAACTCGAGGAGAAATAGCAAGTCACGCCGCAGCAGCCGTCGTGCCGGCCTTTCTTCTACCGTACCTCGTACCCTTCTACCTATCCGCGACCATACTCGCGTGCTGGTGGTACATCGTATACTATCACTACGACAAAGTCACCCAAAGCATCTTTGAAAACTATAAATTCCACTCGGAACGCAAACGAGGGCAGTCGGCGATGCGATACAGACAGCGGGAGGAAATGGACATTGATACGGACAAGGTGATGGGCAGGTCAGGCGGAATTGCCAAGGCAGGAGGAGATGAGACGGGAGTACAGCCTCATCGCGAGTCGGTGGAATGGGCGAATCAGCTGTTGGCGAGTTTGTGGCCAATCGTCGATCCAGCTCGTACGTATCGACTTCCATGGACTTTCGATGTAAATGACGTAGCGCTGACGAATCCCCCCCTTAGTCTTCACGTCTCTCACCGATATGCTCGAAGACGTTATGCAGGCCTCGATGCCAGCAGCGATCAATACAGTCCGCATCACCGACTTGTCGCAAGGGAACCATCCCCTCCGTATTATTAGCATCCGTCCCCTTGACGAACAAGAGGCTCAAGAGGCTCCGAAACAGGCAAGGGACAAGGAAGCCGATGAAGCGCTCGCGAGAGAAGACAACGACGATGACGAAGGCTCTCGGAACAAGCACGTTAACCTCGAACTTGCGTTTGCGTATCGAGCGCTGCCTATCAAGGGAAACAAGGTCTACGCCAAAGCGAAGAATATGCACATCCTGATTGATTTCGGATTGGGCATGAAAGGCGTGTTTGGAAAGTCTCTTCCTATCTGGGTCGAGATCAGAGGCATCGTCGGTACCATGCGTCTTAGACTGGAAATGACGGCGAAGTGAGTGATCTTGTGGAGGATATCAAGTCAAAGGACTGACGCAGTGATCTCAGGCCACCATTTGTTAAGCATGCAACCGTTTCCCTGTGTGGATTGCCAAAAATCGAAATTGCAGCGATCCCCATCATACAGGCAGCGCTGAAATTAAACGCCATGAATCTGCCGCTGATACGGACCTTTATCAGCAATTCCATCTCGACGGCCCTGTATGAGTATGGTAAGCTTATAGACGTCGTCGCACTTGCAAAATAACCTCTCGATATCTTACGTGGATTTCTCGTATTCTCCTAGTCGCTCCCCAGTCACTCACTGTCGATTTGGGTCAGATGCTCGTCGGCGATGATATCGAGAAAGGTGAGACGGTACGCATGAAGCAAAGGCTCTGAAATTGATGAACTTAACTCTTGCCTGACAGATACTCTGGCGATGGGCGTGGTTGTCATCACCCTGCACGCAGCAGAGGTCAAGGCTGCTGATGTTGGCGGCACTTCAGGTAATCGTCTTCCTACGCAGGGTTGGATTTTCTGAGCCTGACGTTGGCGATTCTTCTCTCACAGATCCGTATGTTACCGTGTCCCTTGCCAAATTCGGTAAACCGCTATATAGTACAAGGATCATCATGAAGGAAACACAACCAGTCTGGGAGGCGACTACGGCCATCTTGATCAGGCCAGAAGCTTTTAGAGTCAAGGAGCGCATCGCACTACGTAAGACGGGTTGCCACTTCTCATTTGCCTGTTCTCGACTGACCTAGACCATGTTCATAGAAATTTGGGATAGGTAAGATGTATAGTCAGTTCACGACGGAACTATACTCAAAGTGTTACATGCAATGCAGTGACAGGCTGACAGCGGATGACGAGCTGGGAAGAGTAGAAGTCGACCTCCTAGGTAAAGCTAGCCGGTTTCCGTGACAAGCATCTCGCTTACAAGACCACTTTCCCTCACGCAGAACTATACAAGAATAGGGGTAAAATGACACGACGCACTTCCTCGTTATCTCATCTCAATCAAACTGCCGAGAAAACGATCCCTGGAAGCATAGACTATAGCATGGGGTTCTTCGAAAAGGTATCTCCAAGGGAAAGCCAGAAGAACCCGAAAATCGAACTATCGGAGCTGCCTGAATATCTTCGCAATCGCCCAGAGATGCAGCCTGAAAGGCCGACATCGCTAAATGCTACGGAAGAGTTAATCACTAACACGCCTCCGGATCCCGACTTCCCTTCAGGCATTCTTTCTATCCGTGAGTCGCATGTTGAAGACTGATCCCCGTCTCGTTACCTAACGAACCAACATCGTTTGCAGAAATCCATGAGGGTTATGAACTCGAGCGCGAGAACATACGCCCGACAGGTGGAAGTCACAAAGATGGGTCACAGTTTAAGCACCCTCCCAGCGCGGAGGGTGCCAACCGCGAGGAAGGAGAGTAAGTTGGGCTAGCGATCGGCCCTGTACAGCTTACTGTTGACTTATGCATCTTGACCCAGTACACTTCCATCGTCGTATTGTCGTCTCCGAATCAACGACGACACGGTATTCCAAACTCGCGTCAAGCCTATAACATCTATGCCATTCTTTAACACTTCTCATGAAGCATTTATCCGCAACTTTCAAGATACAACGGTCACAGTCATCGTTAGAGATTCCAAAAATCGTGAACACGATCCACTCTTGGGTATGATATACCTCAAAGTGAGTGGGCAAATCAATTGATTGTCACCGGAGTACTGACGTACCTCGTGAATCTCAAGCTTGGAGATGTCTTCAAGACCGCATCACAAAAGACAGGATCCTGGCCCTTGACAGGTGGCATAGGATATGGACGTCTTCGCATTTCCCTGCTGTTTAGGTATGTGTGTGCGCCTTGAGATTAAACTTTCTTCAGTCATCTGACATTTGCGCACTTCACAGGAGTGTATCCGTTAGGCTGCCACCGACACTTCATGGCTTCGATACCGCCACGGTGATGATTCGTGGTTCATTGGTGTTGTCCGACATTACGGCAGACCTGAAAGAGACACTGCGCGGCTGCAAGCTCGAACTTAGAACAAGCCATGGCAGAACCACGATCGGAAATAAGCATTGCGACAACAAAGACACCGTTGAATTCTCGAATCAAAAGCTTGCTCTCCCAGTCAAAAGACGATACAGTTCACCTTTGGTTGTCTCGCTGAGCGATAATCGCTTCGCAATCAGACACCACATTGTCGCAGAAGCTATCTTATGGCTCATGGACATTCCGGACAGTTCAAGAAAGCGCATCGATGTTCCAGGTAGGTCCTCTGGCTTGGACAAACCTTCCGACACATCTTGCTAAGGATGTACCAAAGTTTACCACACCAAGGAGTTTGCACGGCTAGAACAGAACTATTGGACACCCTTCGACTTCGAAAAATCGTCCCCAAAATTGCCAGGAAATCGCAGCTACGATACCTCCGACTCCCACAACGAAACCCTGCGGCGCGCACAAGAGGAGATGCAAGAACGCCATCTTGAACAAGTCGCGGTTCTTTCAATCGATATCAGCATCGAGCCCGGACTTTCTTCCTCACATAAAGCTATGACTCATAAGGATCCCCAGCAGCGCGTCGTCATGGAGGGTTTCGACTGGGCGATCATGAGCGGCCTGCGAAATGATCCAGTCAATGACGACAGCGCTGCTATGAGTGAAGACGAGAGCGAGTCCTCTGGTCTGCGGCACAACGCAGGCGAGGAGCGGGAAGGCTCCAGCGAAGAAGATGACCTGGAAGAACAACATGAGGCAAAGCGGATAGGCGATGGTGAAAGGGGCATTCCCGATTCCGCAGCAAACTCACCCTGGAGTCATAAGAACAACCAAGGAAGGGATGGGCACAATGGACGAGGGAGCAACGTAAGCCGCAGTTCTAGCAGAACGAGAGGTCCCTCAAACTATGAGGGCTCAGACGACAACGACACAAAGAAGGGTTGGAAAGAGCGGTATCAGAGTTGGAAAGACAAACAGGTAAGCAGGGCTGCTTAATATCCAACGCATGAGGATGTACCTGCATTGAGCCTGCTCCAAACTTGTAGCACAATCTTCATCTGCGCCAACGCGGTGTCATGCAAGCCAGACCAGTTCGAACAGCAGCATGGTTAAAAGATTGTACGTCACAGACGCCCTGTGTGAAAGGCTTGACGGGCTAACTTGGGCGATGCGGCCTGCAGCGGTCCAGCAAGGCAAAACAAAGCTCATAAATAAATTCGACGTAAGTTGGAGTTGGGCCGGTTAGCAGGTCCGTCAACAATACTAAGTTAAGGTCTGATCACAGCACCACTCCCGTCAGCCGGATATAGAAAGTGAGGTATGAATCAAGGTCAGTTCAGGCATCTCGGCGAGATCAGAAGCATGCTGGAAGGAAGGATGGTATACTTGTTAGTAATGCCAACATAGTTTAATGAATAACAACAATTATGCATGAAGCGCAGCTTTCACACTCCGAACGACGAAATGTGTACAATGTGAGCGAAAAGTCGAAGAGGAAAAGGTCACATCGCCGTCAGATAAAATGAGGCTAGTCGCTGTTTCGAACCGTCCGTGGAGAAGCATCGGGCAATGGAGCAGACGGCAGATATTCCACTACTCTTTTATGCATGAAGGGCATTTGCTAATCTCCTAGATGTTATTCCTGCTCAGCGTATGATTGACCCTCCTCCTATGAGAGCGAAACGTGATCAGCCCGGAAACAATCACAGAAAAACTATACCCGGAATACTCACTTCCATGTGATCGCCGTATACTTCGTCATCATCCAGCTCGGCATTGGCGTACTGTTCGTATTCGCTGACCAGATCCGCCAAGTTCGACTCGGCCTCGGTGAACTCGAGTTCATCCATTCCCTCTCCAGTGTACCAGTGTAAGAAGCTGTGAAACGAGACCCGGAAACGTCAGACCTCGTAGTATATTAGCGCCCTGAGCGATACAAAAAAACTCACGCCTTTCGCCTGAACATGGAAACGAATTGAGCGTGGTTTCGCTTGAACAGTTCTACGCAAGCAGTGTAAGCGATCGAAAGGAGAAAGGCACGACAGGCCCGTAACCTACCGCTGATACTTGTTGAATTTGCGACTAGAGTTGCCGATGCAGCACCACCAACAGCGGGGACAGAGCACGACGTCGTTTGGATGTGGTCGGGGATCTGAGAGAAAAGACACATGTCGTTTGCCGTGTCAGTTAAAAGATTCTCCAACCGGGAAAGAGACTACTCACCCATGGCACGAATGACTGTGAGTGTTTGTTCTGGTAGTCGGCAGCGGCTTGTTCGACTACAGACAGCAGCGGGGCTTCAGTCATGTGGAAGGACGTCGGCGCAACGTATGCGAAACTCACTATCCCTCGTTCCAAGCTTCCCTCGGTAAGCGATACTGGCGGTCAAATACTTGCCCATTGCGGGGTCGACAGCTGCCAGCCACGATCGTTTGTCGAAGAGGCTCTGCGTCAACTCGTGAACATTCACTTGCTGCAAAGTCAATGAGGAGTATGAGCAAAGGTTCAAGGGGGGGTGGCCAGAGGGCTATTTACCTGGTATGCTCTGTTGAGACATTTAAAGAAGCAGGAGTGAAGGATCAGATAACATTCCCGACAGAACAAGACGGTGTTATCACCTTGATTGGGTGGTGGCCAACGGTGCGTAACCGACAGAGAAGAAGTGCAATCGGGGGAAAGGAACTGGAACGGATAATGGGCAGTGAGCTTCATAACGAACGGCCGCCCAGATAGCAACCTACTCATATTGACGGCGAGCTTTCGCAAGTCCGAGTTCAAGACACCGGGACTGTAAGACACGCGGTATCAGTACAGGCATCGAGACGGCACATCGTGGACTCACAAACGCAAGGTCGCTGCACATCACAAGAACATCGCGTCAGTTTATGGCCTCTCTGTATCAGAGTATAAGAGAACCCACTCGTGAAACCCGACATGACTTTGGCGATCAGACCGTTCAAATGCTCGTACTCGGGCTGCTTGATCTTGAGGATGTTCTGGCAGATGTCGTAAAGAGCTTCATTCTGTATGATCACCAAGATTTCCAGATTCAGCAAGACGTCAGCTGCTAAACCGAGCAAATGCACAACGCACATCCAAACAACACGTGATGTCGGTGTTCTCGACCAAGTTGTGAGCCGACAATAGCGCATTGTAGGGCTCAACAACGGTATCCGAGACCTTGGGGCTGGGGAAGATTGCGAAGTCACAGAGCATCCCTGAAGGAACCACCGCAGCGATCAGCGAGATCCAAATGTGGGTGGGAGAATATAGCGAAGGTGACCTACGATCGGGATATTCCTCTCGAATCTTGCTCAACAGCAACGCTCCCAATCCACTACCCGTTCCTCCTCCGAGACTGTGCAAGACTTGGAATCCTTGAAGCGAATCGGCTCGTTCCGCATGGCCACGAGCAATGTCGAGAATCGGATCGATCAGTTCAGCTCCTTCGGTGTAGTATCCCTTGGCCCAGTTGTTTCCAGCCCCGCCTTGAGCCTAATCCCGTCGAAAATGATCAGGACATTCAACTTTCTATCGCAATGTGCAAATCGGTGCAAAGCAGAAAGGACTCACGTTAACAAACGTATCCGGCCTAAACAGGTTGCCCATGCTTCCACTCTTCACGTTATCCAACACCGCCGGCTCCAGATCCACTTGAATTGAACGAGGAACATATTTCTTGTTGGCAACCTCGTCAAAGTAGACGGAAAGACGGTCGAGTTGGATATGGGAAGATGCTTCGGACCCCGTGTATTTTCCGGATTCTATGGGCAAGAGAACGCGAGTGAGACCAGACATGAGCAGCCGAGAGTCCAAGATAACATACTGTCAAGGCCGTGTTCCTAAAGGGTAACCGGAAATAAGCACGAGAGAGGATCAGCAGCTACACATAATTTCGATTACTATATTCCAGTATATACCTGGAGAATGTTTTCCCAGAAAGCTACAGACGCACGAGACGTAAGCAAGAGAAGCAAAGTGCCAAAGGATACACAAAGACTTACCAACACCCAACTGGTTACCGGCTGTCCGATTATTGATGGCGGTAGAATGATGACATCAAGTGATCCAGCATGAGCAAAACGTCCATAACAATGTAAAGGCCCTGCCATCAGCATATCATCCGTGTTTGCTTTCACCCGGAGTACCGACCTTGACCGACTAGAAGAAAAAGCATGTCGGGAATCAGCCTTGTTCGTTTGTTTACACCTTTACAGCTGGGCTGCGATTTCAAGGCAGAGACTTACCGGAAAGTGAAATAATTTCTCGAGGCATTGCAAAGGTGATGATATGGCACGTAAGACAATACTGAGTCCTTGGAGCTTGTGTAGTACTCCAGGTGTAGCGACTTGGAATCTGAAGGCAACTTGGTAGGTAGAGGCTGCTGAATAGCAAGAATGATCCAGAGAGGGAGGAACGCGAGACGCGTCGTTCAAGCGCGCTCTGCGCCTCGGAAGACGATTACCCAAGCAAAAAGGCGAATATGCATCAACATTCCCGACGACTTGGATTCATCAGTCAACCATTCGACCGGGATTGACGCTGGAACGGAATCTGGAAGGGAGTTGCACGGTATTGAGATAGTCTGTGACCCACGTGCCGTATTGCTTGTCCAGGCTGTCCCAGTAGCACCTGCGCAACTTATAAGATCTGCACTGCTCATGACGTCGGATCACGAACAACGGCGATGTCTCTTTTGGCGTTTGACTGGGTCGGTGCCCCCGTGCCCAGGCAGATCAGGATGCAAAGTTGTGAAGTCGATAATCATCGACGACGGCGAACGATATAGCCGTATACATAGCCCATCCCATCCTCAGTGTTCCGCGCATTAGCTCACTTTCAATCTACATCGAAGCAGCCATTCCGAGTAGCAACAATGTCCGGAGCCGTGCCCCAAGATCTGAGGCTTCGAGCCATCAGACTGTACAAGGAGGTACGTCGTTCTTATCTTTCACACTTGTCGCTGCAGCTTCTGACATTCATGTGGCTGAACAGCTGCACAGGTTGGGGAGGGACTAGTAAGCTATGACATTAGCGATGGAATGCTGCTGGAGCCGAGCGCTAAGCCGATCTGCGACTTACTCCCTTCTTAGTCCAGATCCTAGCTACGAATTCAACAAGAGACTACGTCGGGTTTACGAGAGTACGCTCTTCTCTTTGGGCAACGGACGGACTTGTGCTGATCATCGCTCTGGTATTTCAGAGAAAGCGGATATCGTGGATCGTAAAGCTATCGAAGAGAATCTAGCTCTTGGCGAACATATAAAGAAGGGTGAGTCCTCACGGGCAAGGAGACACGTTTAGGCTGTCCGCTGATCACACTCAACTCTTTTCTTAGAGGTCCTTGCGATGCTGAGCTTGAAGAAGTTTAGACACTTGAGACGGTCATATTACGGCAACGAGCCACCCAGAGCAACGACCGCTATGTGAACGTTTCTTGTCATCGCCTCATCTCGTTTCGTACCCTGTCGTCTATCGTCCTCGTTGTATTCAGCTAAAAGTTTGTAGCGTGCCCGCAGTGACCGATTTCATTATAATGCTGCCACCACCCTATCCCGTCATAGCTTTCCAGCAATTCGGAATTCCTATAAAATGTAGAGCTTTCGTCATGCCGGTAAGTCCAATACAAAGTGTTCTTGTATCTACATCTACATCCTTGATCTCTACGTAAGTCTCGTCCACAGAACCCTTGGCATTCGCCACACAAACGAGACGTTCACGTGCTATATACCTTGCTGCATGTGGTTTGGATCAAACTGGAATGGCGGATACCCTGAAAGGATTTGTGTCGTCGCCGTGGTTGACACGCTCGGACTTGCAGCAGATACGTCGTGTTGTTGATTTTCGGCTTCCATCTCTCGTTCCCGACTGCCGGACCGGGAGGCGATATCGCTAGGTGTGCTGCCCTTTCGATATTCACCCGTTCCCTTTCCACTCAGCCCTTTGCGCCCCGGTCGTCCGTCTGCATCGGTACCAGGATTGTACGTCCACCACCCACCCTTGCCTGCCTTGTCTGCTACGTTGTCCGAAGGTCGATCCACCCGTACGAAGCATTTCCTATCGTGGCAGTGTCGCATTAATACCATGAAGAAGGGACACGACAACGACATCGGACATACTTTAGACTCAGATTGTGCCTAATACTATTTTGCCAACCTGGTTCACCGAGCTTGAAGTATGGATATCGTTCGGAGATACGCCGATATATCTCGCTGAGCTGAAGTCTGCCTTCCGGCGAACGCTTGATTTCGTGCGTGATAAGTTCATGGTATGTAAAGTTGGGTTTGTAATGCTTGACGTTGGGATCGGTGGACGACACATTCGCTTGATTGGTGTAGATGGGCTTCTTCTGCTTGCCCTTGGCGGAGCTGGAACGAGAGCTAGAGGGCCCAGCATGAGCGGAGGGTGCGCGTACATCCGACTGCGCTTCAAAATGTAGCGTTCCGTCTGTTTGTGAAGGACAAGTTCAGCTCGAGCTTTTCATCTTGAGATCGCCGAAAACATACCGCCATTTAGTTGTGCTGTACGCTTACTGTTGCCCTTCGTGCTAGCTCGCTTCCTCTTGGCCGGGACGTTCGATGGGGCAGGAGTGGAAGTACTCGGGACGGCAGGCATATCCTCGCCCGCTTGGAACTGGCTGACGACACTATTCAGGGTTGTGTCGTGTGGCCATGCCATCGCATAAGCGTGCCCCTGCGAGGTACTCCATCCTGTGGCTTGCCAATCCGGATTACTCATCACTGTGTCATCCTGGAGGCCTACTTGCGGAGGAATCATCATTCCACTGGACGCGGTGGTCCGACGTTTCTTCACGGCCAAGCCTTCGTTTCTCGCCGCTGCCGCTGCCTCTTCAAGCGTTGGAAATTGGCCGTTGCTTTCCATCGGGCTCTGTTCGACCAATCCAGCGGCATGCGCCAAATCATCCAAGGCGGATCGTCTTGGTGTCCCTGTCACGAGTGATACATTTGCGGAGTCCGGGGGCGAATGATATCCGTTGGACGCATTTTCGGCCTCTGTCGACGCGGTCAGCTCGCGGTTCAGAGCGACATCGGCGAGTTCGGAAAGATTGCACGACTTCGTATAGCGGTGTTTGGAAGAGTTGCCAGTCTTTTTGACCAGTCCACGAACGGCATAGACGGGGCCTTCGGTTACTGAACTTTCCCATGTAGCCTTCGGAAAGGCTTTCAATACCAAAGCTGCGACTTGATCCTTTGAAGGCAGGGGACATGAAGAAGGGAGATCTCGGGCCATCTGTGTATAGAGATCTTCACGCAAGACAGTTGGCGTTGACGTGTTGTTATACGGAGGTGGCACGAAGGTGTACGATTTGCGCAACCTATAATGACGGAATCCTTCATGAGTCAGTGCGCCATGGCGGGTCTAGGACGCGGACGTACCAAGCTACAAGGTCGATCTCTGGCTTCTCACTGTTTGAGCCTTGAGAGTCAACCTGGGTTCTCGTATCATCGTCCACACCTAGGTCTCCATTGACGCCGTCAAAGCCGTTGCCCAGCGCCTTTTGCCCCGCTCTTTGCTCGAATGCCGCACCAAGACTCAGCGCGAGACGCTCTCCGTTCCCATAACCTTCCGGCAGGTCCTCCCCTCGAGCTGCCGCAATAGCCGACATCAGTGTTGTCGGCGATAGGACCCCTGTATTGCCTTCTGCCGACGCTGATGCGACGTCCATAAGATTTGGATCGACGACGATTTCGCCGTTCTCTATATGTGCTCCATGCTCAAAATCGAGTACTCTCGCCGTATCGTTGGAGGGAGATGTGATCGGGGGCCAGTGTATAGGTACCGGCGGCAGACCAGCGAGGTCCGGATCAATTGCTCCGCCATTGCTGTCCTCGTTCGCCGTTGACATATGCGAGTTCAGTGTTGAGTCTGCGTTGTCCCGTGATGAGCCGGTATAGTTATCTGATATAGATCCCTTACGACTGGTGCCGTTGGACGGAGACTCAAGGTTGCCGTTACGCAAACCAAGGTTACCGAAGGCCGGGGGCATTGGTAGACTGACCCCCTGAGAACCATTTGGAAACCCTTGGGCATCGCCAAAGGAATGTTGCTTTGGCGACATTGTGCCCGGGGTTGGAAGTGGCTATCGTGCGAGGAGATGAGTATAGAAAGCTGGGTGAAGAATCACCGTACATACCTTGCCGTTCTTTGCATCCTTTGACCGTTCCTTGCTGAACCATTCTCTGACTCTCCGCGCCAGGTCGGCCTCGTCAACTTGACTGTTCCCTTCTTCTGTGCTTTCCATCCGCTTCGCAGCCTGCACAGCTAACTCTTGCACCCTGACGTCTGAGGGAAAGTGATCTTTCTCGTATACATTGTGCATTTGCTGCAAAGTCTCCGTGTCGAAATCGACTTCAAACAGCATATCATCTTCATCTAGCAAGGCCGCCATTGGATAGTTGACTCGTGGTGAACCTGCCGGCGGCGTGTTGGTCGTCGCTGGATCAGGTCCCGTTTGTCGAGAGAATAGTGGAGTAGTTTGGGATGCGTCCTGAAGCGGTTTCGTAGCGGTCCAATCCGATGATGCGCAAGTCGCTGCCTGTAGGTTATAGTCGATACTGGAAAGGGGTAGTGAAGGGTATGGCGGTTGCGATGACAATCTTGGCCCTTCTGCCATTGCTTGACGAAGAAGATCCACCGAGATCGAATCGCGAGCTTTTCGGTATTTTGTTTCGGCGTTTCGTTTCGCAAGGAATCGATTGTGCTGGGTGTAGACTACTGTAAAGGGGGATCAGTGCGGGCTCTCAAGCGTACAGTGAGTAACGAAGCATATTCACCGACCTTTCCTTGCGATCCACCACTTCAACAAAGGCCAGACAACAAAAACAACACACGCCGGGGGGGCGTCAAAAGTTGGTCGTTATCGAGCTCCTCTCTTTCAAAAGTGATCAGGCTTTCGTCCGCCCTGGGTCTGCGTTTACGGGCTTCGTACCGGTCTACCGTGCTACCTGATGTTGTGTATGCAAGGACTGCGACTGGCAGCGAAATAAAGATCCCCTGAACGCTCCTCGTCATTCAAGAAACAGACCTCGAAACCGACGCAGCAACATGCCACAAGAGAAGCGCATCATTGTAAACAAAACAGCGGCTACAATCGCACGGCGTCATAAACAGCTTACGTAAGGAGTCTCCATGCGCCTGCTCCTAATACGTGTATTTGCCTCGTGAACCCTCACAGTACGCAACTACCTGTATGGTGGTCAAATCCGTCGGGCCACTGTGTATCTCGTGGACTGTAAAGTTCAAGTAGCATGCTGAAGAAGCTAGCTCAGGTGTTCCGCGCCTTGACCACGATTGGAAGGAGTGGTCCAGGACCTATATGCTTTTCAAAGATCCTCTGTTGTCTATTATCTCTATTCTCACTCCAAACCCTACATTCTACTTCCTGCCTTGCCGCCAAGCAGCTTACCCACTCCCTCATAACATCCAATCATCATTCCACATGCAGGTGCAACTTTGGCCGTCCTCGGAACCACACCCGCAAATAATGCTCTCCAGCCTTCTGTCTTGACAACATGTAGCAAGAGCGGCAACGTACTCGCCGGATGGTTGATTGCCTGCGGCGAGCATGTAGCGGCAGGCGTGAATACTTGTCGTCGCGTTTTGAGAACATCGAAAGGTGCTGTCACGACCGATGCCACAGTTCCACTGAGTGCACCAGATATAAAGGTCATTGTCAAACCAGGACGGAGCGTTTGAGATTCGGTAAGGTATTTTTTCATCGATTCGAATCCTGCCCAATAGAGACCTGGGAAAAGAGTCTTGGTTAAAGCTTGCAGACCATATCGTTTACGTCCGTGTACTTACCAGAGAAGGGCACATCTCGCCACAAAGTAGGCCCTAATCCTCTCCAAAGACTGGTCACTCCTCTCTCCTTCATCATCTTGCCAATGCTCTCCGCGGTGTTTTTGTAGGTCGGCCGTTCCTCGCCCACGCCCGGCAGGGCTTGTAGCCGGGTTCTAAACAGCTCCATAGGCGATATTACCGTTGCGGATATTGTTCGAGCGATACATCCAGCGATGAACGGTGTCGGCGTGAGATATGGCTGAGAAGATGAGCTAGGCACACTGACGGTGAGTGGGGTCGATTGAGGGAAAATGGCGATGGGGCTCGCGATGTCTGTCGGTAGATTCTGTGGTATGGTTCTCGGAGTTGTCATGAGCGACAAGAGATGTTCGTATCCGATCATATAGATGGCAGCCGAGGGTATCGACATGAACCTGAAGAGAGCCGCATAAGCAATGAATTTGAGCACTAAGGATTCTTTCGCACTCACAATGCTGTTCCAGTCCCTCTCCACAAGCCTTTATATCCGGTATCCTTCAACACCACTCCAACCTCTTGCCAGAATCCGTTCTGCGGCACAACCGCTGATCCGCGTCCTGCTTCCGTACCTCGTAGGAGATTCTGGGCCTCATCCAAAGTCATCGTTTCGCCCCAGATCCCAGCCCACTTCGAAGGGTGAAGGCATCCTTCGGGCGGTGGTGGTGCATACAGACCTGCAGAGCCCGCACTACTGGCAGCGGGTACCCCCGAGAACGCAGGGACGCCAGATGACGATGGGAAAAATCGCTGGGCGGTCTGATTCGCGAGGGTTGCTGCGGTCGATTCCGCACCGGATGAGGACAAACATGTCATTCCTGTTGTACTGGTACGAGCGGCTGGCGAGAGTGCGGATGTCGAAGTAATGGTGCTACTCGAAGCTCCGGATCGTCCGATTTCGGGTATAATCCCCGTCTGACAGCACGCGATATTTGGCTGAGAACTCGTTGCAGCGTTGGGTCGATGTGTTTGCAGTCGAGTCTTCAGGACGTCAAATGGAGTCACTGGAATGGAGATGTAAGCTGGAGGTCAAAGCATACTGACGAGATACTACTCACTCAACAGACTAGTCATGACTGCTCCTGTTACACTGGCAATCGCCTTGGCTCCCAAGGGACTGACCAACGGCCGTTCGTCGGCCGTGCTGCGGTCCACCTCATCAAAATCTACCAGCTTGTCCTTCCCTTTATGTGCCTTCTGCCGCTCGGACAGCACGATACTGCCATTTCCGCGATTGTGGGACCACCCACTTGAGCCCCTTTGAGAGGTAGACGCAGTTGGTGCGAACAAGGAGAGATCCTCCTCGACGTCCGGAAGATCTGGAAGAAGAAGGTCGGGATGTGGCGGATATAATGGCGGCGACTGTGATGTCGCTAAAGAGCCGGTCATGGAGGAGCAACGGGGTTCCGAGGGTAGACGAGGTATAGAGACGTGCTCAGTGGTGATGTGAAGCAGAACAAGAAGATGAAAAGGTGCCGATAGCAGATAGATAACGAGTTCACGTCCGATCGATGCTGATGAGGAGGAATGGCGTTTAGACATTTTGTGGGCCGAAGCGGTGACGCCATGACTGGGCGGCACAAAGTAAACACAGCGGCCAAGCGGCTAGGACGAAATCCGACAAAAGTGGCAAAATCGTTATCTAATCAGCGGATCACCGGACTGTGCTGAACATGGGTGCAAGAGGTTTGGTTCTCCCTCGACCGAGTATGTTGTCGAATACCAATACATGCAATACAACGAAACACGCCGTTACAACTCTAACAAGATCTACGCGGTCCTTAAACAAAGACTCCAGCCGGCAAAGCTCGTCACGACCATTTCACGTCCGCGCCAACCACATCCCTGCTAATCCCACGACGGCTCCTATACAAGCAACCTTGAGCCAACCCCAAGCTCCCATACCTCTCCCTCCGGAAAGCGTCTCCGGCCAGAGAGCCGCTTGTGCGACTCTGAACGGGTACACCAGCGCCTTGGCGATATCCCAACCCGCTCTCAGACCTTTGGTCAGGCCCAACCCACTGCGTTTCCTGTGACCTTGGCCTATACATCTGTCATCGAAGAACCCAGAGGCCTCGTGAGCTTTCAGGTCCTCCGATGGTGATGGGTCCGTAGGACGTTGCGAAGCGCCCTCTCGCTCCGGCGTTGCCAGACGGTCTTCGGTAGCATCGCGGCGAAGAGCTGCGCGCCGACTGAGGCCCGCTTCCCAATCTCCGAGATGACCCTCGTTTGAAGCTCGAGCTCTCGCAAGTGTCGGGACGGGGCGAAGCTCGGGTTGCGAACTCTCCACCGATGATCGATCAGCCAGTGGGACAGGTCTAAGTTGCTCCGAAGAACCGCCGATGCGGGATCCGAGAACAGTGCTACCGCCACGGCTGCGCTGAAGATTCTGCGATCTCCATTGCAAGAATGAACGCACCCCAGACTTGCGCAAGTGGCGATGCGCTTCCGAACCTGTGTGTCCAGCGCCATTGACCGTCAGGAAAAGATCCAACAAGTGACAAGTGTTGTGTGCAACCCGGGATCGATGCGAGGAATTTGAGTCTGGCTGCCGAGATGGTGAAACGTAGAAGTCGAGTCCGCACGCCAGCGACAGCAAGGAGCTGAGATCTTCCGGATAGCATATTGTCGGCACCACGGACACTAGCTCCTCCATCTGTGCTCGCTCTGAAGTAGTGCCGTCCGGTCAGATAAGGTAATGAGATACGGCAAATCATGACTTGCCTTGACCCAATAGGTGCCGACCATCCCCTGTCAAGACCGCAAGCTCAACCCATTCCGTTCCTTTCCCGTCTGAGCCCATTCTCCCACCGGTGCCAGTCTCCGATGAACCCCAAACCCAGGACTCGACGAGACCATACATGTCGTCCGATCCCATACTTCCATCTTGTTCCTCTTCTTCCGTTGGCGGGCGAAGGAGCGAGTCGAGTCGAGTATAGGTGTCTTTAATATGCGAAAGCGCCTAGCGGGCAGGGAGAGTCATCGTTATTTTTAGTCCGTCTTCGTGTGGTACGTGGAGCGCGAACGTACCATTTCAAGATTACCTTGTTGACCCCGTCCGAACACCTTGATCTTCGCCAGCAACCGCTTTCCTCCGTCCTGGCCTACGCTTCTACCACTTGCTGTGCCGCCTTCAAGCGTATATACTCCGACCGTGTAGTGCGCCTCCTTCGTTGCAACTTGAATACCCGGTCGGGTAGACGTCCGTCTTCCACCTTCCGTACTGCGAAGGAGGCGAGCAGTATGCGTACCAGATGGACCGGAACCTTCGCCTGACAGCGGCGGTGGCAGCTTGAAAACCTCGAAACGGGGGTCCTGCATAATTTCGCGAAGGAAGATGTTGGTGGTTCGGTTGGTTCCACACAGGACGAGGCTGAGAACACGTGATGACTTCCCGTTGGCGGTGGGCCCTGCTAAGTGAGTGTCACTGGTAGCCACATTCGATTTGATTGGGTTGTTTGCAGCACTGAGGGGAGTTGTGGAGCCTTCCTTTCCTCCAGGACCGTCTTCCTCTCTAGCAGCGATTGCAGATGTCACCGAGGCTCCTGGAAGCTCGAGAAAAGGTAGGACCAGTTCGAAAAGGTCGCCTTGATATCTTTGCCGCTCGAGCGATTCCTGTATGGCCCAATGCGATCTCGAATGGATATCCTGAGCAGTTGTATCGCTTTGGAACGAACTAGACTGGTTCGGATTCGAATGAAGACTTTCCCCTTGCTGCTGAATGCTAGGAGTTGTCGCTGTGCGTATGATGCGAGGAATCGTTGCGGTGTTTCTCCTGCTGATGGGAAATGGATGAGACGGACGTGATGTCGCGGCTGTCGTGCTTGATTCACCCAAACCGGCAATTAATCGAGTTTGTGCAGGTTGTTGAGCGTTGTTGACAGCATCAATGCTGCTTCCTTGTCGCCGAGAGAATAAAGGCGAACCGGATCGGCTTTCGGCTGACGACTCGTGCAGAGACCAAGAGGTACTGCTATCGGTATCGTCCAGATCCATGGATAGTGACATAGAGGCTGGGACCGAAGATAGCGAAACAGGTGATGCAGGGGTGGAGAGAGAAAGCGAAATGGAGGAAGTAGACGCGGATGGCGAAATTGAGCGCGAAGGCGAACCGAATGAAGCTTCGAGGTGCACCGGTGTCCGGGGCGGATTCGGGAGATCTGGGGTAGTAAAGCCTTCTTGCTGCATCTCGTTTGATGGTTGTTCGTTATCCTGTCCGAGGATCTCCCCTGACATCGCCATCGCCACACGCAAAGCGTCTTCCAACTTCCGGCTTTCCTCGGTGTTTCCCAATTCTGTATCCTGTGATCCACTCGCTAGATCCCCGTTGTCAAGCTGAGATGCCGTCCCCGACAACACGACCGACGAGCTGATGCTCTCGACACCGAACATTGATCCTTGCGTCGTTGATGAATGCAGTAGTTGCTGGTCTGCACCGAGGGGAAGTGGTAGTGAAGTGGTGGGATTGTCAGGCGAGCGTGATGGCGTCATTGTGTGATCGTGGTATGGCGACCTGAACGTAAACGTCGTTTGATCCTGTGCTCCCGATGTCCGCGATGATCAACAGCACGATTCGCAATGCATCAACGCTCAGAAGACTAGGAGAACGCGCTATGCCTAAAGGAGGGAGAGGCAATCGAAGGCAAACAGGGCAGATGAAAGACGACGGAGATTGGCAAGTGTCATACTGCCCGGCAGAAGTGCGGGGAGATTTGGGGAAGATAACGTGACCTCCACCCCGAGCCAAAAAGGAGTAAGATGGGTGCCCCCCGTCGGCCCTGCGCCACTCCGGCTTCGACTCCCTCTCTCTTTGATTACAGTCGCTTGGCGAACATCCGACGATGGCTAAAGCCAGGACTGGAAAAGCGATTCCACATGTCCGCCGTCGCCGAGCCCAATGTTCCTGGTATAGTCGCGTAGAGAGGGCGGTGCGTCCATGGGGACCTCATGGGAAAGCGTCACAGCGCCTGGGAAGATAACGCATCCCTCGCGGATCGAAGCGATTTCAAAATGCCCAGTTTCATATCATCACAATGGCTTGCACTATCCCTCAACAATTGCCTTGCTATATATCACGAATGACCTTTCAGCTGGTGACTCGAAGCATCTAGGTGCTTCACACAATGTTCCGTTACGTCTTTCAGCTTTTCCACCAACGCCGGTAGACTGGCGGGTGTCAATGCTAAAGGCATCGGAGAGGCAAAGCCAGGCGAAGTAATCACTTGAGGCGAAGTAGACAGAGCAGGAATCTGGAATCCTGACCGCACAAGTAAAAGCGCAGTCGACTTGCCATCGATGGAGGGCGAGGGCCCGCGTCCCAAAACCGAAAGCATCTTCCGAGAGTCTGACCGAGTAATGGTGGGGTCGTCGCCCTGTGCATCATCAAGTGGTACTGAGCGTTCCCTGGATAACTTGAAACGTGCGTCCGGTAGCGGCAGCTCACGTCGGCCAGACTCCGGAGGAGGCGTGTCCCAGTCGCTGACGCTCGACGTCTGACTGTCATCATCTGCTGTCGCAGTTGAAGGCGAGCCCGACGCAATCGCTTCCTCGGTTGTGTCGTTGACTCTTTCCCCGAAGCCGTCGTTGCTCAGAACGTGCGTAGCCGATGGCACCTTGTTCGAAGATCGCCGGAAGATAGACCCTAGAGAGGGTCTCACTTGCTGCCTCGAGGAGATTACCCTCGGGTTATCCGTTGGTACTGATCTCTGCGAACCGCCGGTATTGCGCCAAAAGTCTCTTATGGCACCCATGGTGGACTTGCTGGGTCGTCGCTGACTGTAGGGCGCGGCCACTCGATTATTGGACGCTCCAATACCAAGAGCCAGCTGACTCGTGTTCGCCATGTTCTTCTTTCGCGGCAGACCGTCCACCGGTGTTTGATTCCTGGTCGCAGCCGTCTCCAAGGGGATGTGCGTTTCCGAGTCGTTGGTCGGAAGGGGCACTGTTTTAACTCGAACGCTCGTATCGATGATCGTTTCCAAAGCAGCTGCTCGAGGCTTGTCCAATATTACACGCAACTGCTCCAATTGCGATGAAGAAAAGTCTGTGCGCCCTGTAGAAGCTCTCCAGAGACTGTTTACACGACCGTTGCTTGTAGATGAGACAATCGCTGAAGGCAAAGAGTCTCGGTCAAAGAAAGTTGGTCTGAATGCATCGGACGTCGAGGTGGAAGATATATTGCCGTCGTTTGTCAGCCGAGATAGATGGCTGGGAGGCAGAACCTTGTCAGCGGCGAGAGTTATTCGCCTTTCTCTTTTGAGATCCATGTGACTTTCGAAGCGGGGCGTGCCGCTTGGTGAATTACCATCGAGACTTCCGGTTTCTCCTAGCTGCACCAAAAGGTCCGCTAGGAACCACCATCCTGCGTATTCGGAATCCAACGACGTTTGGGATATTCCAAGGCGTTCTTGCTTGGCTTGCAGAATGGTACGTTGAGCCATCAAGGCTTTTAGATCTGCAAAATTGAGGATTTGAGTGTCAGAGAAAGCATCTCCGTCAGACGAGCAGCATTGCTTGCCTTGAACCCCTGCAGCAAACTGTTTCATGGCGCCAATTTCCTCTTTCAGACCCTTTTGTGCGCTAACGACGCGGCTCGGAATCTTCAAATCACCTAAAGAGTTTCGCCTCGGCTGGACTGCTGGTCTACTGGACTCGATGCTGTCGGGCGCAACCTCCCTGACGCTGCTGCCGATCTTCAGTGTCAGTGTCGAGGGCGAATCGTTTTGACTCAGACTCCGCATGGTGGTAGGTGTTAATGGCGCCGCAGTGCCCGTGGCTGTAAGTTCTGATGTGCGAAGAGGTCTTGTGGGAGAAAGCAAGGCAGGGCGAGGCGGTGTTGCCGTTCCTCTGCCAAAGGTCCGAGAATCCGGAACAGATTCAGACGCCATCAGCCGCGCATCTTTGCGCCCTGCCCTGCCCGTTGAAAGTGGTTGGTGACCGGACGTGTTGTATTTGCCAGGTTCTCCATATTCGCCGTTAACCGCTGATCCAGTCGGGAGTAATTGCTTACTGTTCGACATCGCGCTGAGACTGGGTGAACCTTTCGGGCTTGATGCCTGGCCACTGACAGCCCTCCAACCATCGCTGATTCTCCTACTATGTCTTCGGCTGATGCTGCCTATTCGCCCTAAAGTCAACCTTGCCTTACCCCCACTGCCGGAAAGCTCAGTCTTCGTCGGAGATGTCGAACTTCGCTGGCTCGCGGACTCTTGCGTCGCAGGCAGGATTGAGGAGGTTTGGGACAACCTCTTGCTTCCGAAGCGAAAGGTGGCTATGGCAGCTCCATCCAGTTCCGGACGTAGGGGATGTGCGGCGCCTCTGTTCTTGCCAAAGGGGCTTGGTTTCCCGTTCCCGGCATCGATATCAGAGCCTTTCCTCTCCACATAGTCAGGCCCTCCTTTAGGTCTATGAACCTGAGACGCCCCAGAGATCGATGGCGATCGAAGAGACGCCTGAAATATCGGCTGTGACATCGGATGGTCTTGATTTACCGAAGTTACTGCATCATTCGGGGCGTTGTGGAGGAGCCCAGCCCGATACGTATCGCGGGACGTGGCTTGTTGCAAACGCTCCGTCCTTGTGGCTTCGGGCGTACGCTGATGATCTTCAGCAGCAACTGCAGGCGCGGGCGCAGCGAAAGCCTGCACCGAAGTTCGCCGTTGCACAGCTCCGAAGTAGGATTCAGCAGATGAATCAGAGACTTGCCGGTGCTGATTTATCGACTGCGGGGAAGAGGCGGACATGTTGTAGGCGGATCCCGCAGCAGGGGGCGGTAGATGGTATCCATAGCTGCCTACATGCGAAGCAAGAGAGGCGATCGATGGATTTGGAGAAGAGAAGGATGATGACGGGTGCCGTCCAATAGGTGAGGATGGAGAGATTTCTCTTTCTTCCGTCAACGATGCGGTTGTGGATTCGGAGGTGTCGAGGAGTGGCAAGGACGTTCCGGATTCGGAAGAGATGACACCACTGATACTACGCGAATGGAGAAACGTGTCGAAACTGTCCAGTGTGTGATTATGCGACAGCCCTTGAACGCCATTCTTTACTCGTCGACTCGATCGACGAGACGGCACAGATCCCATATGAGGACCAGTATTACCCGGACTGCAAGATTCTCCAATTGACCGCCGCGGCAGACCGGTCACTGCGCTATCCAACGCGGGAAGAGCATGAGCTAAGCTCGATGTCCGAAAAGCCGAAGGGGGGACTGGCGGTGGAGGCATGTCGGTGAAAGTCCTCGATGCGCTGCGAGCAACCGTTGAAGGCCCGGTTGACAAGCTCCCAGATATCCGCCTTCGGAAACTGGCCAGTCGCTTCTTGAATTTCTTGTCCTCGACTTCAACATCGGGAAGTCGATCTTTCCCCGGCTTTCGGACGGACGATGTTCGGGAGTCCAGACTGTCGCGGCTGATATTGACTGTGTCGAAATTCGGCTCAACATTGGTCGTGTGGTTCAGCTGGGCAGTTGCGTACGGTTCTCCCATTGGTTGTCCTCCAAGATGCAGACTGGAGTTGGAGGTCTGAGATGGCAGACGGGAACTGCGTTGCCGGTCTCGGCGAGTCGAGTGAACCGTTGTGTGCGAGGAAAATGATGAAAGAGACCGTTGATGTACCGCTGGCGTCAGCGCTGTATCTGGAAGGCGACCCGTTGTTTTATCTGACGCCAACGAGGAAGCCGACAGTGCAGGCGCAAGTCGCGACGGTGCGATATTTGTATCTGTGTCGGTATCCGAGTGCGCGTTTCGAGACTTGTTTGGCGGAAACGAGGGCTTGGTCAAATCAGGAAGAATGGTAGTACCGACCTTTCCTCCCGGCAGACCTTGAATGTTCCTCGTCCAGTCCAACGGATCATAGTCAAAGTCATCGTCCCACGATTCCACTACTCCCGGCTGGTGTTTCAATCCGGCACGGGTTTGTCGACTGGATGTATTACCATTGTTGGGCCCGACGTCCAAGAGTTTCGAATAAGAGCTCGAGGTGGTGCGGGAAGACGTCGTGGACGGAGGTGGGAGAGGTAAGGGTGCAAAGTCGAAGTCGTCGTCCCAGTTCTCGGAAGGCGTGGGAAGTCCTGGATCAGGGACATATGGTAAGCTTTGGCCGGCGAGAGCGACACAAGTGTATGCTTGGGGAACAACGACCAAGAGACGCATCACCCGAACGCACCTGGATGAGGAAACGACATTTGATAGAGATACGGGTGTCCTTGTCAACGGATCAGTTTTTGTTGTGCCAAGTCCACGGTTGAAACGCTGGAATAGTGTAGGTAGATGTCGATCCGATTGACGTCCCGTTCGAATTGGGCCGCGACGGGTCAGGTAACGACGGGCGGAAAACGACTCGAAGGTGAATGAGCAGCTGGATGAGCCCACCAATCCTTTCCGCGACGATCAGGAATGAGTGATCAGCCGTCCTTTGCGTCATCAGACTCCTATCCATCCATCAAAAGGCGGAATGATTGATGCAAATATCAGAGATGATTCTGAAACACTAGCTGCGGATCTTCACCGATCGCCGTCTGACCCATCCTCGTGTTGAGGTACTCTCTACTCTCCGCCTATACTCGTACTTCTTCGCCTCTTGCCGTAACGATGGGGCTCCACCGGTGGGATTTATGAGGAGAGCGCGCCCTGCAAAAACCCTGCAAGGTGTACGTCTTCGAAAAAGATATCACAAGACTATCCTTTGTCTATCGTCCAGCGCGGCGGCCACTCCAACTCGAGTAAGTCACAAGTCATACAACATTTAGAAACTGCCAGGTTTCCGAACTACCTCTGTATCGCATCTCAATACCACTCTCCTCCCTCGACCGGGCATTCCCGATCTGCGTTGCTCTTCAATTCAGGAACTTGCCATTCCAGTCCACCCCCTACATAAACTCCTTCAACTTCAACAAACGTTGACCTGCGTTGTTGAGCGTATCCAAGTCCTTGCACTGTATTAGATGAATGATAAGTCAAATATGCTCGTTCCCAACGCTCTCGAACAGAACCAAGTGCTTACGAAAGCGAATCGTGCAAACTTCTCGCCAATATGAACGTGTTCCTGGCAATAGAACTGGAAGCGGATAAGGATGCGAGCGAAATGTCGGTTATACACGGTTGCTTCTGATCATAGAGTCCTGCGTACCTCGGACGGTGGAATAGCAACGACTTTCAACTCCTGTGCCATGAACCAGCATTTTCTGCAAAATGAGTCAAACAGCGCATTAGTGTTACAAGACTTTGGACAGAGATCTCCTCAGCCACCTACTCAAAGTCGGCGCCTCGACCTCTGACAACAGCCGGGAAGTCGTAGTCCTGAGGAACTTTGATCTTCTCAATGTTGACCAGCAAAAAGTAGCTTCCCTCTGGCACCGTGTAGCTCAATCCCAACTCGTCAAAGTACTTTGTGAGTGTGTCTCTTCGCTCAGTGTACGCTCGAATTTGATCCGGGAAGAAGTTGTGTTCCTCCGCCTTCTCGAGCCCGGCGGCAACGGCTTCCTGAAGCGGAGAATTCGTGCAGAAGATGATTCTGGTAGAGGCTTGAAGAGTCGCGAGGGTGAGTTCTGGGGGACCGATGAGCCATCCTGGTCCGAGATAATGTCTTTAGCGACAAATGCCTCGGTCCCGCTAGCCAGGCCTACTGACCGACACGCCAACCCGTAGCCGCAAACGATTTTCCAGCGGATCCAACAGTGAGAGTGCGGTCCCACATGCCGAGGAGTGCGGCGATCCTGACATGCTCTGTGCCATCGTAAGTGAGGCAGTCGTACTAACAGATATGTCATGATTTTAGCGACAGCATACGATGAACGAGGAATTGAGACTCACCACTTCGTCTGCCAATACCAGGACGTTGTGCTTGGTGCAAATATCCGCCAAGCCTTGCAACTCCTCCCTCGTAAAGCACTTTCCAGACGGGTTATGCGGTGTGTTGATGATAACAACCTTTGTCCTATCCGTAAACGCCTTCTCGAATTCCTCCAGATCGAGCTTCCAGTCTGATCCCTTCGTGGTCCCTTCTGTCGTCTGAGGCGGGTGAAGCGGTACGTAAACGGGCTTGCCGCCATTGAAGATGATGCTCGCAAGATACTGGTCAAAGAAAGGTTCGATACAGATCACTTCGTCGCCTTGTTCCAGGAAAGCCAGAAGCGCAGCGAACATTCCTTCATTAGCACCGGCCGTTACCACGATCTCCTCGGGCTTGAGTTGTCGGCCCTCATCCACCAGGTTTTGGAATTGCGGAGAGTAGTGCTTGGAAATGGCATTGAGCAGACGAGGGCGACCACGCGGGTGGGAGTAGTGGTTGCTCATGACATCGTCGTTCATTGCCTGCTGACTGGCGTCTCTGACCCACTGAGGTGGTTTCCAGTTCATGAAACCCTGCCCGAGGTTGATAGCATCCGGAGGCATATTGGTGGGCGTGAAGATTGACCATACATCGAGCTTGTCAGCGTTTCCGGCAACGAGCTTAGAGCTCTGTTTGATATTCGCTTTGCCCAAGCCGGTCGTCTTAGCTGCTGACTGGGCGATGGATGCTAGCCCGTTCGAAGCGGCCGGAGGAGCGCTCGTGGAAGCTTGTACAGATGTCGTGGTGGTGCCATTGGGCTGGTCGGTTTGGCGATCCGCAAAAGAAGAAACAGGAGCGGTCATTGTAGGTTGACGGATCAGGTGTCGGGGAATGGTGTGACGGATACCGTTGAGAATGCGCGCGATGTGCCTGGGTAGCATACACGCGTTAAGAATCAGTGAAATGTCTGGCGCTGGATGTCGCTAGGACAAGGACATACCAATCTCTAGCAACGACGTCTTGATCTTCTTCCACCATTGTGTCTCAACTCCGACAGTCATTGGCTGTCCCCGAATTTTGGTCCGACGCCTTTCAAAACTCGATTGCGCAATATCTGATGGCCTCCCCTCCCAGCGTGCAGAAAAAGAAGCCTGACCAAAGAACGATCGGACGTCGGTCCGGCGTCTTGTTCATCGAGCACAATCATTTGTTATACTGGTTTATCATTGCCGTGGAAGATTATCTCCTTCGTCGTCTAGTGGCTAGGATGGGTGCCTCTCACGCACCAGGCCGGGGTTCAATTCCCCGCGGGGGAAAGCTTTTTGCAGAAGGATCCAGCCGGGGCTTTGTCGTGGCTGTTCCCCTGCTGCTTCTGGAGATCTGTCAGTTGCAGTTTTGTCCTGTGGATCATGACTGGCTGGTGGTAGAAGTGACAGCTGACGGTCTCTGATACCTTTTTGGTTGAAGAAGCTGGACATTATCTTCACAACAAGTTTGAGCAGCGCGTACGTGGTGCACCCGCGACGCAAATGATCAGATATGTGATCGGTCAATCATCAGCTCATCTTCCGCTCAATGAGTATATTGTATCAGCTTATCCGTCTATTCATCAGCAGGGAGATCTTCCTACTGCGAACGCATTCGGTCATCGCCCTCGAACTGGAAACCTATCTCTTCGCTTTCTGTAGCGCATCTGTGGCTCGACCTGGGCGAATCCAAGATGCGTGTATGAAACGAGAACCAATACAACAACTCGAGCACAACGCTCTAGATATTTCGTAAAGCGTTCTGTCACAGTGCTCCCATACGGCAATCTGCTCGAAGAGCGCCCGGGGGACCCGAAGCTATCACATTGACGCAGGATGGCGGAACAGCCGAAAACGGAGGCGGGCAGAGAGGACTTTGACAGGCCAGTGGCTGGTCCAGATCCCACCGGTTCTGCTCATCAAAATGGAGAAAGCACTGGACGTGAGGAACTCCGGCGGGCACTACTGGAACAGTTACCACCTATGGATCCTAGTCAAGTCGTTCCCTTTGGACATCTCTTGGATCGTACTGTGAAAATCCGGTACGAAGCTCTGCGACATCTCGTAAAAGATCGGTAAGCAGACAGCGGTCTCCCAACAGAGCTTGCCGTGACTAAGGTGTAATTGACTGCATGTGTATCTTAGACTACCAGAGACTCAGTTGGTAGATCGTCCAAGGGCAATAATAGCGTACGCTCAAGAATCGAGAATGGCACTACTCAAGCTTTTGGCCCTGTTACGTTGGAAGGTGCAAGCTGACGTGCCGAAATCGTTGCCGTTGGTGAAGAAGGAGGATGGAATTGTTCTTGAGGAGCGCCAGAGTGATGTACAGACAGCTTGGGTAAGTCAGGGCCTTTTCACTTGGTCATCGAGATACGCCGATGTCGGACGTGACACAGGGTGAGTGTTGGGAGATGACAGGAGCAAGGGGTTGCCATGCGGAACGGGGACGGAGTGCAGCGATGACCACTTGCGCCTGGGGATTTATCAATGATGGACCACGTCGATATTGTATTACGGATCTGGCGTCAATCGATCTGACATGTTGCCTATACAATTCAGCGCCTGGAGAAACTCTTGGATTACCAGCATGAAGGTGTCAAGCGGACGCGAGACCATTTAGCCTATACAGCAAATGAACAACTCTCTGCCTTGAGGTACGCCATCTACCTTGACATCCACCGCAGGTATTCTATACTCAAATCGTGACCTGGTCTTGATCGGGATAGAATACGGAACGCAGATATCGAAACGGCTACGGATGTTCTGGTCACGGGAGAATATCGGCGTCTACCCAGGATGCTAGACGTGAGTATTCAAGCGTCGTTTAGCGCCGAAGAGGTGTTTACAGCAACTTCCTCTAGCACAAATTTGCGCCTGAATCTTTCGCAACTCCGGTGACAGCATCATCCGCTCTTAAAAAGATGAATGAGATCATCGCTTTCCGTTTGGCTGTTCATGAGCTAATGCCTTCCGAACTCCAACTTCTCGAGATCCGTGGGTGGCGTTGCGCCTGGCGCTCTTGTTGTGTCCACTGATCCCCTATTGTTCGGCTGAATGACTCCTAGATGACGGGAAGGCATACTTCAAGTATCTCAACGTGTTTGAATGCGCCCTCACTGTTGGCCCGGTAGACCCGCAAAGACAATGGTGTCTGGCCGACGTCAAATTCCTCAATATGGCCAGACAGAGTGTCAAAGGCAAAGCAGGTTTATATTCACAAGATATCCCGTTGACTTTCGATAGCTCACCCCTTCCTATCAACAACAGTTCATGCCTTGGAAATGGCACAGCCGGTCAAGCAACGCATTCTGGAAATGGTAGATACAGCGTTATACCATCTCATGTCCTCAAATCCTTCCGGCGATTCCATCGCAAATCGGGCTGCGGGTTCAGGGGACATCGATGCGCTAGCGGATCCTCAACAGAAGCCGGTCGCAGAAACGGCAATCTCCCCAACGTTCAAGAAGCGCGGGACAGCGTTATACAGGCTCGTGAATATTCTAGGTACGCGCAAGACCCTGCTTGTACAAGTTTCAGTCATTGACTTGGCCCAATTCCCACAGAAATGCTTGCTGTAGCTAATCAACTAGAGATCCTGATCACGCAGGCGATGATGTTGCGGAGATCAGAATGGCAACAGCATCTACACGTTGAGCTTGCGTCCGACCGGCAGACTCTTCGCCTCAGATACTGGCAGTCAGTCTCGCGAAACTGCGTTCTGTTACAATTCGCTTATGGCAATTACTCGACCGCATTTTTAGGAAACTCCAGGAACACCTCAAGCAGACCGAGCGTGGGAACGTTACCACAGGCGCTCCGACTCTCTCGTACGGCGGTCAAATTTTGTTGTCCATTAGGCCGTACATTTCCAGCAAAAGCGAAATTCCTCTCATGTATGATCAGACAGACGATGAGTCTCAAGCACAGAGATACACCCGCCGGTCTAAAGTTCAGATCGACTGGCTGCCGGAGCGAACATGGCTCAAGACAGACTTGACCGATGAAGCAGTGCACAGCGCTAGGGAGAATATTCCTGATATCGTGAGTCAATTGTGCAAGCTTTACTCCAAGGAGATCTGAGTGTATCTTTCATTCTATTCCGCTAGGATCCGTTGAATCTGGATCTGGAGGCGGTTGTTATCGACATCGCGAAGCGGCATGTAGCCCTCTTAACCGATGGATTGCGCTCGGTAATCGAAGAAGCGATCATTCATAGAGATATCTGGGATGCAGATGATGTAAAATACGACGACGGCGGTGAGTTTCGGCGCTAGAAATCATCTGGTGCACGAAACTAACAACACGCAAAAATTCCCGTAGACAACGGACCATGCATCCTGATGAAGGCATTTTCAACAAGATGGTTGAAACTCGCGGTCAATCATCTATCAGGGGACCTCTACCTCAGCGAGGCCAACGCTGTTGTCGGCTCCAGGTTAGAAGCCAAACTAGCTCAAGTTTCGAAGATCGCCTCCCTCTCGCCTGGGAGGTTGGTGGATAACCTGGTCACGACACGTAGTCTGGTAGGTGCGATTCCTGTCCGCAATAGTATGCTCATCTCATGTGCGGTCCTGCGCAGTTCATTCGAGATAGTTTAGAGGAGCGCTTCATCAGCATGGGGATCGCCACGACTACACGGCTGGATGTCAATCCACAAGGTAAAGCAGTTTCACAAAACTAGATAGCTTCCCATACTTAATGATTCTCCGCTTGGTAACAGATTCTCAAAAGTATGGGCTGCTTCTTGGCCCAGAAGTCCGGCAGCCAAAGCCGGTTCTTCTGGCAGAATTACCAAAACCCGACAGCTTTCTTTTGCTTGTCATAGACAGCAACTCGGTTTCCTATGCTTTGATACAGCTACTGCCAAGCGCAGTAACTCTCGGAATACGGTACAAGCGCATCGGAAATCTTATGTGGCTAAATGTTTCCGAACTCGATTCCGGGGCCGATCCTGCGTCCCTTTCGCTATCAGCAAGACTTTCCACTCGCAGCACTGGGTAATAATTTCCGTTGACTCTACTGAAATGCACTAAGCTAACCTATCCCCATTCCCCCTCTAGTTTCGACGTCCAACCAAGTCTTCTCTCTAGACTCTGGGTGTACTGTGCAGCCCGTGCGAAAGTCCAGCATGTAGTCGATCAACTCCAGAACGCCGGCATCCAGCACCGGCAAGAGGCTGCTTCGCAATCCTGCGAGGTTCCGGCGCTTTTCGTAAATACGGCACAGATGATCCCTCAGGCCGATCCTGCTCTTTTCCATACCGCTCTGAAGATATCCTGTTTGTGGAAGGAGACACCTCCAATCCAAGTCAGTGAATAGCGCATACAGCAGCTGTGACATTATTGATCTTCCGTTTTCCACAGCTCATGCTTCGGCTCAAAGTAAGGGACATGCCTTCGTTGGGAACAGAGATCCCCGCCATATCCACCGGAATCAAGCCTACCGACTTGCAATACGATTCACAGAAGCGCGATATCGTGTTGAAGTGCGATGAGTTCTCGTTAATTCAAATCGCAAGGCTACGGGCTGCCGCGGTTACTCTACAGCTAGCGTCGCAGGGTAAGCCTCAAATGACAGACCACCTTTGTACCGGAACTCATGTGTTGATGCAGTGCACACAATCGAGAAGTCTCCGCGAACCCATGGAGTCAAGTTGCTCTCGTTCGATCTTTGCCAAGTTCTCGTTCAGTTTCATGGTAGGGTGAGTCGCCGTTCCCCATCTATCTGACGATGAAGCTTGTTTGACCAGCGTCTACTCCCAAAGATCCGGGTGCAACTGTCCCATCAACCAGGCACAGGAGGATATAGATTCGCTTTTGAAGATCTCGATACCTTGCCAGCAGTCCTATCAGGGCTAGAGGACGTGTACGACGAGCGCTTCAACCAGGCTATGTCGAGAACTGAGGAACTTACTACGTTCTTCCAGGTGGGCAGTCAAGACGTGGCGACGGACTTCATATAAGCTGATCTATTGCGTGTGAGCACAGCAAATGAGCATGTCTCTGGCGTTGATCCTTGCGGTAGAAGATGTCAACCGCGAAGTGGACAAGACCACGTCGTCGCTAGCTCAAGTATTACCGCTATCGCCCGTGGAATATGTCATCACGTGGGAGCGAGGACAGCGGTATGTCTGCGTGTGAACTTGTTGATGGCACGATGCTGACACTGTACGTATAGAAGGTATGCCATGATGGCCCGGATCTTGGAGGATTTCACAAAAGTCATACTGTCAGACGTCCCGCCAGAGCTGGAACGACGAGTCCAGTTATCTATCGTCCCGGTTCTACAGTGCTTTACCCCTCTAAAGCCCACAAAGCTTGCAGCGATTCTCGAGCAAACCCGATCAGAAGTCATTCTTGATCATAAAGGAGGCCTGCAGAGTGGCGGGCAAGAGAATAAACGGCAGGCCGATATCGCTGATTTCGTATCCCTCGACAGGGGTGCGGGAATGTTGGTCGAGGGCGAATGGCTTGAAATCTTCATGAGACGCACCATCGCAAACCTTCTGCCCCTCACGTCTGGGTAAAAGTGTTGTAGTTCAAGAACTGATGAAAGGGCACGGGTAATGATGATCTAAAGTAGTCGTGTCTGGCGTCCGAAGGCGGTACCGCGTAATTTCAAGTGCCTGTCACACTGTGACTAATTTGACCTATTTGATTCACTATGGTGAAACCACTTGATCCAATACGTGCGCCAGCTAGTTGTTTGATCACTCGCGCACCGGATCTTAGCTCGAACGCGGCACATCAAATTATATGAATAAACGCCAGTGGCATGTTCAGCGAAATTTGTGTCCGTCGAAATTCCTTCTTTGAGAGTGTGTCAGCGCGCACATGATGATTGACTTGGAGTGAGAGAAACATTCCATCTGCCGGTGGTCAGTGCGCCAGACAACCTTGTGGCACTGGATTCGAAGCCAATCCAGCCGGAGTAGGCGATATGCGTCAATCCGCTCAAGTGCGAGATTCGGTTTAAGAACCGATGTCAATCGGGAGAGCCATCTTCTGATTTCACTTCTTTGAGTTTGTGGGCGAGACGACCCTATTGCCACCAGCTATCCACCCGCATTATTTCAGCATTTACCTTCGCCAATCAAATCAGGAAATACGTAATGTCATCGTTTTATTTCTAGGTGCAGCCCATGAATTACCCCAAATCTTAGCTACAACCTGTTTTCTATTCTCCGGTCGTGTACGCGGCAAAAGGCGCATCACTGTCCTCGTCTTCATCTGAGTACTGGTCCGTAACCCTTGGTTAGCCCTTTCGGACTGGCGTATCGACATGAGCCCGTTCCTGAAACCTTCGAACATGATCGAGCCAACCCGGACGCTGATCGTTGATGTTGCGTATTTCCTGCATCCATTGTTCGAGCTCCGAGAGCGTCCTTCGACAAGTTCTTTCATAGGTTCTATATAGCGGGAGATTGGTAGTCAATAACGAACGATGTAGGCTCGCATTGTCCCGACTTCACACACATGGCTTTCCGTGTTCAAAGCAGTGTTCAACATTTTCCGCATATGATAGTTGTTACTGAATCTGGGTCTGCTTTCCCGTCCGTTGAGAAAGAAGACTTCAGCCTGAAGCTGTTCACCCAGAATGGTGTCTTTTAACTGGATTGACGAAATGACATAGGGAGCCACGATAATTTCGCGAGAAAAGGTTAAAGATTTAACCATGCCAACAGCGTTGACTTATTAACGCATTATACTAAAGGTACCTTATCGACCATATCCTAGGATATCAGGCTCGGTTTGATGTATGTTCGCACAAGTCACCACGAGACCTAGATCTGTGTCGGGAATTCCGACGACAAAGGAGACAATAAGCTACCGCGACACGCAGGACACGAGCCGAGCCAGTGAGCGGTTTTTGCGATGCATCACATGATTCTTGCAAAGAAGTGCGCGCGACTGAGCAGACTCCGCGGGAAATGCAAACCCTTCTTATCGAAGAGGTCGCAAAGCACTGAAACGCTCAATGGATTCTGCTTCCTTCGCGTCTAAAGCAGCAGGCAAGAGCTTCTTTACGTTTCTAGTCTTTGAACTAGGATCGACCGCTTTGCTACCCCTAGCCACCCTCCTAGCAAGAGTACTTGTACTTGTTTGATCTTCCACATCATCACTATCCTCTAAAGCGGCAACACCTAAAGGGTACGTTTGACCAGCTTCTTCATAACTATTTGTACATCAGGCGGGCGATGGACGTGCCAAAATGTAATGAAGTCCGCCGGCATTGCAGGTGTCGACGAAGATCTAGTATTTCGCGAAATCCCCGCCCTCTTCGCAGGGGAGTCGTGGCGGTCGCGTACGGGTCGGCTCTCGCAAGTCAATGGAATCGTAAATAAACGGACAGGTTAGCTAAGGAATGATATCATCCACCTCGAGCGCTCACCATTTCGGGCCCGATGGTGATTTTGAAACAACTGATGGAAACACGATGGAACGACGACCGATCGCGACGAACAATAGCCCTCTAATAAGCCACGCCATCGTCCGCAGCATTCTCGTTTTTCGCATCCCCTTGACCATGGCAGTAATCATTCTTGACTTGATCACCCATCTTGAAGTCTGAAGTCTCTGACTTGCGGTTAAACACTCACCCTACTTTCCGGGAAGTCGAAATGGATCACATCAACGCCACCATCATCGTCGCCGGCATCAGCACCTTTGCTATCGCCAGCTACTTCTTCCTTTCTATCCTCCTGAAACTTGTTACTTCTAGGCCGCTTCCAGGAATCCCGTATCGCGACGGTCGCCAGTACCCGATCATTGGCGACGGACTCGATGTCGGTAAATGGCTTTCGAGCCAGGATGGGTTGATGGGTGTACCAAGGCATTCATTTACGGAGGAAAGGAGGCTGTAGGAGGTTGGAGAGTGCTGGATGGCGGTAAGAGTGCTGAGGAGTTTCGAGGACGAATTCAATAAACCCACTCTCAAACGTAAGAGCGGATACAAGGGAATGTGGCAGTTAATGTTGGGTTGGGGAGCAAGGTCCCGGTATGTGGTCGCTACAGATGTTTCAGGTGAGCCACATCGATGCGCATCCCTTGTTGTTCGAGTCACCCTTAAACTCTCATTATCCTCAGAGGCACATCGAATCCTCATAAGAAGGAATGCTGAGTCTGACCGCGGAGAGTGCGTCAGCCGTCAGTATTCTGAATTGTCTATAATTGAACTAACTTCCCATTCTCGGATGGTTTTGCGGCGTAGCTTGACATTGAGGATATCACAACTATAGCGTCTGCGACGCAACGTACATTAACTCGTATTGGTTTCGATTTCCAGATCGAGCTTCTAAGAGGGATCCTTCCCTTTGCGCAGATGTCTCTGAGAACCGGTAAGAGACACGGGCGTGGTATCAAAGTCTCTGGCTTAATCCTGCTTTATGGACAGGTCCCGAGTTCAGAGTGAGTTGGAATGAGCGACAAAGACATATCCGCAATTGCAAAACTTGCTTTGAGCTGATTTGTCCTTAAGAACGATGGCATCACCCACGCGTTATGGCTCCTACCATGAGCTCAAAGGTATTTCGAGCACCGTTCTGAAACTCCCTGTATCCACTGATCTTCATGAGTCTCTTGACCATAGACTCTGAAAATGTTTCATCCGCGAGCTATTTGAGCAGCAAACGACCTGGTGGAGCTCTCGAAACGGAAATCTGCAAGATTGGGTAAAGGGCAATTTTTCGAAGCAGGAGAGGATTTCGTAGTGAGTTTCACCTCGCTCCTTGTGTCTCTGCGTCCAGCTGACTGTGAGCGTGTATCCACGTCCCGCAGTATGTGACGATGGTGAGATGACACGATTACCTTATCAGTCTATTTGAGTTTTGACTAGCGTGTGATACCATTCCATCTCTTCAGGATGCCATCTGTAGGCATTTGACATTTTCGTTTACTACCCGACCGCAAATCCCATAAACTTCTCGATTTTGCAGCAGACATCGCTTTCGGCAAAAGTTTCGGCCTACTCCCTGGCTACATCGACGATATCAATCAAAGTCCGGATTCCCATTTGAACGATCAAGCTGAATTTCCCTATAAGCCTAACGAGATATTCTACGCCACCCAGTACTTGCTTCTCAATCTCCCTCTCTATTCTGCAAGTCCTCGCCTCTCCAACATTTTACAAAGCTTCCGACTATCGTTCGGGCACGCTCGGTCGTTGGTTCACGCCTTTGTCAACGAACAGATCGAACAGGGACGAAAGAGAGCGATATTACGCGGCGAAGAGAATGAAGAACTGGCCGATTGCGCGATCGACATCGCATTGTTGAAGGATGGTACGGCCGATGAACTGTCAAAAGTCGAACTGAGAGACGGTAAGCTGGGGATTTTGGGCAAGGAACTGCCGAGTTGACATGATTTCTTTAGAGGCGTTCCTTGTCATTGTGGGTGGAGTCGAGTCGACGAGCCAAGCGCTGGCATGGGGCGTCAAGAAACTATCGCGCTCGCCAGAGATCCAAGGAAGATTGCTAAATGAGTTGATGGATGCTGGATTACATGAACGAGAAATGGGATATGACGACCTTGTGGCTGAAAGGGTGCCTTGTAAGCAATCAGCTGGTTCAATTGATCAGCTGAATATCTGATGGTTTGCTTTCCAGACTTGGAAGCAACGGTCAACGAGGTTCTGCGTTTGGCTGGAGTCCTCGGGGCATTAACGCGCACCGTCACAAAGGACACCACGATCCTCGGCAAACACATACCGCGAGGAACGAACTTGATCTTTCCTCTTACACTCATGGCTACTATGGTAACCGAGGACCTCGCCGCCGATCCCTCCTGTACACCTTCTCTGCACCCCAAATGGATCGGAGACAGCTTGGACAAATTCATGCCGGAACGGTGGCTCAATGAGGACGGAAAGTTTGATGGCCAGCTCCGAGTGTAGAGTACACCTTCTGCTCTCGGTCCAAGATCATGCTTCGGAAGGGCGTTGGCAGTGAGTTTATTTCTCGCTCAACCTTTCCTGTTAAAGTGATCCATGTTAAGTGCATGACCACCTTTCCGCCACTTGCGCTTTCGCACTTCTTCCGACGGAGAAGATGCTCGAACTCAAGACGACGATTGCCAAGATCATGCTTGCGTTCTCGCTTGATAAGATTCCGGCGGAGTACAACGATAACAACTTCATCGAGTATCTGACCAGGAAACCGAAGACCACACCCAACCGTCCCCTTCCTCGCGCTTTGTAAATGAAGTTTCCCTTGCCAAAATCGCCATACAGTCCGTTCGGGTTGTTTTTCCGCGCTGGGCGTGGATGTAGTCTGTAGTGTACGATGTCAATTTCTGTTCCACGCCGCTCTTGACGTGCGACTCTGACAAGAGGATCTAATAACAGTGTCGCCCGGCCACGTTGAACTTGTGAAGCACCGATATTGTGTATCACGCGATCCCGTATACCGGATGAATCGATGACGAGCATCGGATTGAACAGGCTCCTCGATTGACCCAGCGGGGCTTATCCTCCGAGACGTAACGATGCTTGCGATTGTACCAAATGCTTCACAGGCTTCTGAACGAGATCCAGGAGCCTCGCCCATAGCTCGACGACTGTATCGACCTGAGGAGGGTTTGACACGAGGCAGTTCAAGAAAGGGAAATAGAAGGGGAGTCTGCATCACACCTTTCACCGTGGCCACTGCTACGGCTGGAGGCCCTGTGGAGGGATAGGTGTGCTTACGAACACACGGAGCAGGTGTCGAGCGCAAGAACTTAGCAAAAGTCGCCAGGCACGACGCGTAGTAAGTCAAAACCCTACACGAAGGTCCCCCTGGAGACAGTGCCGAGGGAAAGGACTACAGGTAACCTCGATATTCACGTTGCATTTTTCCAGTCATTACAAACGGACTCATCCTTGTCAGTCGGCCTTCGCTACGACCTCATTTCCCGAGATTCCGCCTACTTTTTATGAATCCACTGCTTTGCCTCTTCCGCCTTTTGGTCCTGCTCCTCTTTACTCATATTCGGGTTATACTGTGATTTCTCGGGGATATCGATACCCCTCTGTGCGGCGGGACGAGCGGCGATCCTGTCGACCCAAGCCTACGAAATGGTGGACATGAAAGGTTAAAAACATGACGGGAAAAGGGTTTAGCGGGATGGGATGACTTACAGAGAGGTGTGGGAAATCTTGGGAAAAGTTCTCAACTCCCGCCCAGGCGTTCATACGTACCCAGGGATAGACTATCAGCCGGCGCAAGTATCAGCGCGGGTAAATACACATATCAACCGAGATAGCGCGCGCGTGCGACTCACCGTTGATATCAATCCACGAATACTTTCCCTTTCCCTTGCCGACGATATACTCCCTCACCGCACCACTCGTCTTCCCGCCCGCCGAGGCCGGGTTCTCCCTCTTCCCCGCCAGCCGATCCTCCAAGACGCTGTAGAGACGCTTGGTCTCCGTGATGTATCGGTTGATGCCGTACGGGATCTTTTCGGGTGCGTAGCGGTAAAAGTGGTTTGCTGGCGGGGGAGAGCGAGAAGGGGTCAGTCATCTTTGGTGATGTTGTAGTTATGGCAAGGGAGAGGCGTACCTTGACTACAAGCAAGAATATCACGAGAAACATCCCTGGTCAGTACATCTACCTATCATCCCGAAGAATGCCCGGAACGTACCCCTGCATCGGCCCGACCCCGCCATGCATGAAAAATACCCAACTCAGAGCTTCACTCTGCTCGATCGGATCCGCAAACGAAAATTTGTGATCCTTGTCCACCTGCTCGGCCAACCACATGGTAATACTCGCGCTCTCAAACAAGTAGTGCGGTGCGTCTTGTCCATTTTCCCCGGTGGGATACTGGATTGCTGCGGGGATCCTGCCATTCGGATTCACTTGCAAGAACCATTCCTCCTTTTGCTCATTGTCCTTGAATGAGACGCTTTCAAAGTCGTACGTGAAACCGGGATAGGCGTCTTTCAGTTCCTCGAGAAAGATGCTGGCCTTGTGGCCGTTGGGTGTTCCCGCTGTGAGAAGTTTGAAGGATGCGGCGCCTTGTTGGAGTTTGGGATAGGACATGGTGGTGATTGATCTGAGCAAGAATCGGGAGAAACGAGGGGGGAACATGGTTTGTCACTCCCTGTCCTTTAAATAACTCGAGAAACCCCCGGAACGCAGACAATGGATGACCAAGGATGACGACTCCCATTTGCTTCCGCAGCATGACTCATCCGGCCACATCCGCTGTACAACAGTACGGTAACTACCTAGTCATCCACCCCTATCCCGCCACCCCTCGCCCGTCCGCTCACATACGTCCTGCACGGGCAAAGTCAGTAGCAGCTCGCGCGGGAACCGAGACTCGGAACTCACAACTTGCTCGGTTGCCAGGATCGTACGGGCGGGAACATGGCGCTCGTCGGGAAAACCCAGGGTCCATCAATCGCAGGCGGACTCGTCGCTAGCAACCGAATCCCCTCATCAGTCTTCCACACCCGTGACAAGCACAAGTCCCAGACTCACATCTCGCCAATCCCTCGCTACTCCCATTCATCGCACGCGTCATCGGCATCGACGTGGGCGTAGGCGCAGCATGACTCGGCGTACGAGCATGCGAAGCCAGTGCAGGAGGGGTAAACGTCGTTTCCCTCGGTGCAGGACGGAACGATCCCGCACCCATGGAGGTCGGTCGAGCTGGAGGTGGAGGTGGAGTAGCTACGGGTGCTGGTGCAAGAGGCGGCGCGAGGGGTCTCTACGAGGTTCACAAGGGTTAGCGCTGCATCTCCTTCGAATGAATACCAGTACGCGTACATGACTTCGTCCACCGGGAAGAGGCGGCGGCGCACCTTCGTCATCCTCTTCCTCTGCCCGAGGAACAGGTAAAGTCCTCGGCGGTGGACCCGTCATCGAAGCGCTCGAAGAAGACCTCTAAACCGCATCACGATAATCAGCAATGTGCGTCCTTTCCCTCAAGGCGTGCATACTCACCGCTCGTCCAGCGGCAAGCAAGGCAGCTGCTGCAGGACTCCTCCCCATCGGCAACGACGGACGCGCCGCCGCCGCCGGCATCACATCCTCCTCATCATCGCTATCCGCTGCAGGTGGAGGCACCGCTCGAGGAGGCGGTAATTTCCTGCTCGAGGGAACGACGTGCGTCAACGGTGCCTGCATCATCATCGGCGGCGGTGGAGGCGGAGGCGGGGGAGGAGGAGGAGCGCCACGTCGAGGCTCATCATCGTCATTGTAATCCTCGGTTCGAGCTACAGGAGGCGGTTTCCTCCTCGGCGTAGCGGGAGCTTGGTGTACGGGAGGCGGGGGAGGTGGCGGAGGAATCGTGCGCGTCGAGCCTGGACGAGAGGGGAGTGCAGGAGGAGGCGCGGGGCGTTTCACCAGCGGCGGTGGTGGTGCCGCTGAAGTGCGCTGTGGGATGTTGTGGCGGTTAGTGTTTGCGCGGGACGGAAGGGTGCATTGTGACTTGCAATGTTCGGTCCTGTTTGACGAGGCGGAGGCGCCGGAGGCATGGAACGCATCCCTGTCGGCGGGAGTCTGACACATCACAACAGAAGATTAGTGCATTGATCAGGTTGTTTCGTAGATCAAGAACTCACGGCGGAGGTGGAGGCACGCCCTGCCTCGGAGGTGTCGGTCTTCCTGGCGGCGGCGGGGGAGGAGCACTCGACGCCACTCGTGTGGGAGGAGGCGGCGGGGGAGGAGGAGGAGGCGCAGCAGACGGCGGTGCTCTTGAAGGCGGTTTAGGTGCACTCGGCATGGAAGATCGATTCCCCATTCCAGGTAACGACGGAGGTTTCGCCATATTGGGCATGCTCATGCCTATTGCCACGCAGACGAGATGGAATCAGCATCGAGGGCTGTCAGGAGAAACCCCAGAAGCCGCGAGAAACTCACCTCCTGCACGATCCGCAGCCCTTTTCAACGTCGGCATCCCATTCGCAAACAAATTCCCCAGTTGCGGAGCAGCAGCCATCATATTCCTCGCATCCTGCATACTGACCCCACTTCCCCCTCCACCTCCACCTCCAGCTCCAGGTCCACCACCTGACAACGCACCGCTCCCCCCTCCCCCTGCCTGACTACTTCCCATACCGATCGCCCGATGAAGACTGTTCCCCGCGCTCTGCATCGCCGACATTGCCGCCATGCCTTGCTGCAGTCCCGCTAGTGCACCACCAACACCTCCTCCTCCTCCGCCCGAGGAGGACTGGGTATCGATTATCGGCTTGGACTTGTCGACCGTCTGTGCTTGTCGGAGTTTTGCTCCGGCTGGGTCGCGACGGGATATTCAGCGTTGAGGGTGACGGGGATTTCAGTGGACTCACCCTGGATCTGCGCCAGTAATGGGTTCATGGTTGTCGAGGTGTCCGGTGCGGTGTGATTCAACCTCTATCCCCCCGCCTTATCATCCTCAACTTGACATGGCTGACCTGCGTCTTCGTCATTCCAGCCACATGTCCCGCTCGTTCGGCCGCCGAATCCCGCGGATTGTTATTGTTACAGTAATTTGTGCTGTCTACCGTGTTGACAACTCGAACCTTGTTAGCTCCTTGTTATGGCGACATCGTCTCAGCCTACCAGTTGAAAGCTCCAGAGGTCGATGCACATCTGCACATAATCACGGACAACCACATGTAATTGCACATCAGAGAACGCTACAATATACAACCCTGAAAAGATACATCCAACTCCCACGCATCACGCAGCGGTGCCGTACCCCTTCCCGAGCCGATTTCGTCACGTCCCCGTCGTTCCTCGTGAGCAACACCATGCCTGCCGGCGTTCCTTCCACATCAATAAAGACGGAAAACGAGACGACGTTTAGTCAAAGAGGCCAAAGCCCATGTCGTCGTCGGAACCTTCCTCCTCCTTGGGCTCGTCCTCCTTGGCGGCCTCGGGGGCAGCGGCGGATTCAGTAGCGGCGGCAGCAGGGGCAGCGGCGGCGAATGCTTCAGGGTTGGCAATTCGTTCCTTGATCTAGAAAGGGGTCGAAGCGGGTCAGTAGCAGTTCAACCCAACATGGAACCGATCGGGAAGGAGCGTGGAGATCAGGGTGATAGATTTTCTCCGCCTGCATCGGACGAGAACCAACTCGCCAACGTCGGAATTTTCAGTGTGATTTTCTATTGATCATCTTGTCGGGGGATAGAGGGCAGGGAAAGCAAGGACGCTCGGTCACCGCGACTCACCTGCTTGGACTCTTCAAATTCGTAGTCGGTAGCGATAGAAACAGCCAACAAGTTCTTGAAAGAGTTGACCAAAGAGTGACCGACGGAAGCAATGGTGGGGTAACCAGTGGCCAAAGAGATGGCGGCAATGGTGGTGATACCCTGCATGAACTGGTCGATCAAGGTCTTCTCCTCAATGTCCAAGATGGAAGGAGCGAACACGTTGCCATCCGAGAAGATTTGAACGACACCCATACCGTAGTGGAAAGGCGAAATGTTCAACATGTTCAACAAGGTGGCCTCGGAGGTACCGACCTTGGTACCGGCGGTGACGACCTGAACGTCGTTGACGATTTCAATCGTACCTCGGGCAATCTTGGTAGGGATCGACAAGGCCTGGAAGAAAGAGGTTTTTCCGGGTTCCATACCAGTGTTACCGGCAGGAACAAAGACATCAACAGGGGCGACAGCTCCCGGTCGAGCGGGGGCGGCGACCTTGTTGGCGATGATGATCTCTCGGATATCCTTCAAGTCACCCGAGGTGAAGACGAAACCAATGTTTCCCTTGAGGTAAGGCATGAGCTTTTCGAAAGCCGGGAACTCGGTCAAGATGCCTCGGAGGGCTCGTCGGACCATGGTGTTCTTTCCCATCAAGACGACACCCTTTCCTCGCAAGGCGAGACGAATCTGGTGCAACTGGGTGGACGAGACATTGTCGACACTGACGAGGAAGATCGAGGCTAAGGAGAGAACAGGGGGCCGAGTGTCAATCGCTACGTCTTGTCTCGAGCACCATTACTACTCACGGTAAGTTTCGATCAAGTGTCGGAGCTTCTCAAAGTAAGCTGCCTTGGCGGCTCGAGTGGCACCCATTTTGACAAGTTAACGGTTGTTGGTGAAAAGAAAAAAAAGGGCGAGGTGCTGCGGTCTCCCAATTGCTCGTGCGTAAGACGAGATTCAGAAGGATCTTTAAAGACTGCAGGTAAGCTGGTGCTTGCGGAATCAGGCGAGGTACGAAAGGGGACTGACGGAGGAGGAGGTCGTTTTGACGACGCCGCGGACGAGGACGAGAAGCAGGTGGTATTCCCACCGGCGGCCGAGCGTGACCCGCAGCCCCGGTCATACAGCCGCGCTTCTCGGAGAAAGCGCAGGGATGTATGGGAAAGTTGCACATATCGTTCAAACCCGAGAAGAATCAATTATTTTGCTGTGACTGGGACAATATCAGAGTCGGCATGACAAGTGGCTATGGAAGTCGATCCAGCTCTGGAGACCACGTTTGAGGCATGACATGATTGTCCGTCACAGGAAGCAGAGAGTGGGCCCATCATAGCTGCGAGATCGAATGACCGAGCTACTGTTACCAGCGCCTTTCAGGAGAGATATCCATTCCGCACATGCATCGATATCCTGATGATCCATATCCCAGCATCCCAGTCAGGTCCGAGAACCCTCGCCCTCCCTACTTGAGCCAGCTTTTCGGCCATGGAGATTGCGAGTCGCTTGAGATCACCTACACCACTGCGGCGCAAGCATCACCGTGTAATCCCTTAATGAATCCCTTCAAGCAGCCATTTCCCGCTCACCACGATTCGAATCCGCGCCGCACGTGGCTGTGATCGGCGTTCTGCATCCCAAGCAGCATTCAAGCCCAACCCATCAGCTAAACCTCAAACAAAACAACTCGACAAAGGGACAACCCACGGGACACACCATGTCCGCCCCCGCCGCAACCGCATTCGACGACTCCCTCGACCAGTTCCTCGAGAAACACCCATCGCAGAGCGAGGAGGCTTATCTCGCCCTGTGGGAAGAACGATGGAATAAGCGGATTGACAAAGAGGTTGGGACGATAGGTGATGGGTTGGGCAAGATGGTTGATGCGTTCAAGGTGCGCCTCTTTTACCCCCCTCAACGGAGGGTAACAGATGTGGAATGCTGACTCGATGCTTTTGGTAGACGGGTCTCACCCCCGCTGGTCATGCAACCGAAACAGCGCACCTTCAGGCAGACCTCCTCTCCTCGACGATCCTCAATAGCGCCACTTCCCTCCTCTCTCTCACGCATCAACTTAAACTCATGGTCCTCCTCTCGGACACAAAGACCATCGGCGTGAATCAGGAAAGGGAGAAACGCGAGCTGGAGGAGCAGGTCAAGGAGCTGAGGCACGGAGTAGGTGAGGTGGTGGATCGGATTGCTCAGGCTGAGCAGGTGTGAAGAGCAGTCAGGAAAAGGGGTCGACAGGACGCGTCAAGTAGATAAGAGACTCAACAAAATTGTATCGGACATACCATCATCACCAGCTTGTATCGCAGAAGAGTGGCCGACTGTGTGCAGTAGTACCACAGCGGAATGCTTCATTCTCGCGCACCAGACCGGAAAGCGCACTTCACTTGAGCATGTACCATATTATATCCAACGAAATTACCCATCACACCCATCGAAATATTACTACAACCCTAGAAGCCATCACGTTCTGCAAACATCTCCCTCTTCCTCCCTCCTCTCCTACTTCTTCCCCTTCCGCGAGCCCACCGACGTGACCAGCGGAGTTACCGCCACCGCAGCAGGTACCGGCGGTTCCTCGCCATCATACCAGAAGCAGTATACGGGGATCCGATTACGCTTGAGTTTGGGGATCGGGGCGGTCGCGTGGGGGAGGTTGCCGAGGTGGTCGAGTTGGATCTGTAAGATAGCGTCGCATAAGCAAAACTGTATATTATGCGAGGGAGCGACACTTACCTTTTGCTTGAGACAGCTCTTGGTGAACCGGCCGACATCTTCTCCCTCGCGATGGTGCATCGGAACACTCAGCTCCGGCTTGTCAATCACCACCAATCCTTTATCCCATCTCACATACTTTTCCTCGACAGCTCCTTCTGCTACTCTGGTCAGCGTCACACGGCTCTTCTTTCGCTTGGGTCCAGCTGTCGGAGATGGATCATCGCCTCCTGCTGTGGCTAGACCAGACTTGCGACCTCGCTTGAGCGGCCTAGCCGGAGTCTGATAGTCTTCCTCGTCGCCCGCACCCCTGACGTGTTTCAGCGGAGGAAGGAGTTCCGTCAATGAAACAGGTGCCTCGGTCTCTTCTGGTTCCGACGAACATTCTCCACTGCGTCCGCCTGTGCCCCGACGTTTCGCACGAGCTCCTCGACCGAGTTTACGTTCTTGCTCCTCTCGTTCAGCAATCGTTCGCACCTTGCACGGACTAGGAGGTCTCGGACCCTCCTTTTTGATCACGTTGCGATCAAGCGTACAATAGTATACCTCATTCCGCGCCGTGTTCAACTTAGTTATCGTTTCCAGCTCCTTGACAGTGACAGTGCTGACGTGAACTGGCTTTGGTTCCGGTGCCGCTCTGGCTTTTTGACGTCTACTTGTTACGGCAGGTATGGCGGCGATCGGTCGGACAGCTCTGGTCGGCCGGGCTACTGCTGGTCGGCGAGACTGAACGACGGGCTTGGCAGAGCTTTGCGTTTGTTTTGCAGGATTCGAAATATTCGTGAGCTGCACCTGCAAGTCGTTGTTGGAAATCTTCTCTGCTGCCGGGATTGATTGAGTCTCCGGTTGCTCGGCGTGTTTGGCGACCTCGGCTTGCATGTGATTCCGAGAAGTACCCAAGTTACTACCTTGAGAGATATTGAGAGTCGGCTGCAATTGCGACAAAGGCTGCATCTCGGTCGCCACGGATACTGCTTGAGAGGTTGTAGATCGCGCGACGGCCGTGGATGGGGTCTACACAGTACCATTGATAAGGATTAGCGGACTGACACAGCGGGGGCTGTCCTTGACCAGCTACTTACAAGACCCGGTTGCGATGAGACTAGGTGACTGGTCGACATGTCCCGCGGCGTCATCAAACCACTTTCGGCAGCAGAAACGGTTCGGTTGAGACTTCTTCCAGGAGTCATCGGTCGCACCGCGCCGGAAACAGACAAAGTCATACTGCCAGATGCACTTCTCGCATGCATCGGTTTACCGGCATTGCTAGCAGACAAGACCCGTGGTCCAGCAGGACTTCGGAACGCAAAGGTACTTGGCAGCCGTCCTTTCACCGGGGTTGTGAATCGCGGGAGTTCAGATTGTTGCATCGTCTCTGGTCGTACCGCTTTATAAGCCATGGGTATCGTCGCGACGGACTTTTGCGTCGTTACGTTGGTCGTACTGCTCTTCGAGGGAAGCATGGAGGGTTTCGATACTGGCAAGCCGGAAACCATCGGTTTCCGGAAGATGGGTTGAGTTGGCGGAACCACCGATTTGGGTATCCTCGACAGGTTGCCTGTTTCCGCATGTGATGGTAAAGGCTTTTCGGCTTGTGACTCCGGAGCCGTCTTGAGTGGTGATCTCGGTCTCGACTTTACTGGAGATTTTGGTCTTGCTCGAATCGCGGGCGACGTTACTTTGCAAGCGGCCTCTTCCCCTTGGAGGCTCTTGCTGCCTTGCCCTTCCGGAATGACTGTATTTCCCACCGTTGTAATAGTCTCTGACACTTCATCTGTCGCTTCGGTCGCCGTTATAGCACCCTTGACAAGAGGATTGCTCTGAGCTGATTTTTTGGTCGACAAGGGCGCCCTTGCCTCGATGCCGACACCACCGTGTACAGAACCTTTCATGCCGCTCATCGACAATGAAGCGACACTCAACTTGCTGTTGATAGCCGCTTGCCGTTCCAAAGAAGCTTGTTCCTGCCGCATTATTTTCGCCTCGCGAGGGCGGGAGAATGTTTTACCAGATGGTGTCTCTGTGATGCTGAACATCATCGTTGTTGAGGGTTTGTCGCGAACGCGAGACGGTGTAGTTACATTATGATATTCGGGTGCGAACAATACGTCATGTCTTGATGGCGATGGCGTGCTGGAGGGTGATTTAGTGGGACTCGTCTCGTCAAAACGGAACGGAGATGTGGTAAGTGACAACAAGAGGCTATGTCTCGGAGCGCGTGAAATAGGTAGCGGCGAATCAGGATCGAAGGAGGAGTGTGACTTGTCGTTCGGCTGGTCGTCTACGGTACTTGAAGAACGTGTTGACGCTGGTTCTGGGACCTGGTCATCTGCAAGCACCGCTTGAAAGCTTGCCGAGGACAGCAGAACCTTTTCAATCGCCTCTTGTTCCTCATCCTCCTCTTCTGCGACAGGCTCCTTAACTACGAGGAGAATGTTCGGAACAGTGATTGCGGACGATGAAAACGTATTATCGCCCTTCACTGGTATCGCTCGTGCCTCGTTGATCCGGCGAGAAGAAGATACGGCCACGGAAGTCACTGCCAAGACCTTCTCTGTTCCCAGTCTGAAACTTGCTCTTTCGCTGCGATCGCCTTTCCTGTCCCGTAGACTTCTCGCTTCCGAGACACCGGAAAGAGGCAGCTCCTGTAGCACGTTGCCGCGGCTGCTTCGAGCACATGCATTCGTCTTCGGGATTGCGTTATCACGCGTCTGCCGATGAGAAGACGCGTTTGTCGCATTCTCCTTGTCCGAATCATCACCGTGGTCTTTTGCATCTCCGCGTCAGATTTGGTTTCTCACATTGGGTATCCGTACTCACTTTCGAACCCGGAATTCGAAGCCACCTTCGCCACCTGCGGCGAGAAAAGATCGCTCGATGCATCGTCTGTCTTACTGCCCCTTTCTGGAACCTCATCTTGATCACTGTCTAGTCGAACAAAGCTATTTGTAGCATCGTCCTCCGCGAATGTACTGTCGTGAACCGCCATATCGGCTAGACCGTCTACGAGTACCTGCGGGCTCCAAGATGGTGAAGTGTTGGGGGAATCCGCGACGGGGATCGTCGGTATTTCAGCGGACCTGCGTTTGGATCGGTGCGAAACGTCGGCTCCCGGTGGTCTGGTCTTGTACTCGTGGCTGTGGCTTTCCCTTTCTGATACCGAAGAGACAGGTTCCACCTCCTCGGAACATGACGGGCTGATCTTGAGCGAGTTCCTCAACGGCGTGCTTGTTCTCGGTAGATTCGCTGTGCACACTGCGTCAGGTATGTTCCTCCACTCGAACACTCTTCACTCACTCGTCTCGAACAAGCCACCCTCCCATCTTCTGCTCTGTCCCTCTCCCCCATTCTTCCTCACCGAAAATCCCAAAGTCTTCCGCCGGTTGAAGTCTAGCGAATCCTTCTTCTTCAGTCTGATGCTTGTTTGTGCTCGCCGTGAAGCTCGTGCAGAACTATCGAGCTGCAAGCTTGCCGTCTGTTTGCTGAGCCTTGCAACCAGCCTGTTTTCCTTGTCTGATCGTAGACCGAAGAAAACTTGCTCGATGGACGAGCAAGATGATGTCGAAGACACTGCTGATAGTGTACTGGCATCTGAAGCGACGGATCGTTCTGAATGCGTAGATGATATTGATGACGATCTGCGTTGCCTCCTCTGACTGTCCCTGCGATAAAGGTCATCAAAGTCTTGGTCCGATTGACGACCCGGTGAAACGGTAGAGAAGATGGCGTCGCTTCCAGGCTGATCGTAAAACGACAGGTCTTCAACCGTCGCTGCGCCGTCCATACTGGCCGTACCGAGTTCGTGAGGTATAGCGCTGGTATGCTAGCCTTCAGATGGAGCCCACCGAGTCATGAGCAGAGTCTTGTCAAGAAGGTGGTGATCAAGGACATGACGCCAGATTGCACGGAAACGAATGCTCCTGTAGTGGTTGTTGTTTGTTTACAATTTCGAGAAACTGGCGTTTTAGCGCGCGTGCGAGTTCCACTGCCGGTGTCTCGAGTCCAGGCAGCGGTTAGGCAGGCCTTTGGAAGCCCGGATAAGGCGTAGTGATGTATATCTTCTTCAGATAGGGGTCCATACACGCATCGCTGGGGGCAGATCAGTAAAGTCTTCCTTGAGATTGGTTCTACAATCGCGCCAAAGCGAAAAGTCGAAGGAGGAAAGATGAGGAAAATGAGGCAGGCCCCCTAAACTGTGAAATTTTCTGTATCCAGGTAACTATCCAGGTAACTATCCAGGTAAGACCAGAGCCCACAAGTATCGTAGTGAGACCGCGTATTATTTGGTATCTTGTGCGCAACTCCACAAACACTCGCCCGAAATACTGCCTGAAGGCTTCCCGACATAGCAATCACGATTAGACAGCTGTCTAGACGCCTGTTCGTTCCCAGATTTTCATAGCTCTTGCACGTGTAGTCCTGTCGACGTTCGAGTGCCGAAAACACACGATGACATACTCTGCGGAGACAAGTCAAGCCGTTGCTCCTACATTAGATGAAAGGCTGAACTGCTGTTGCTATCTGTTGCGATGGGCGTATCTCGCCGCCTGGCATTTGAATATGATTGCATACGTGACAGATGGAGTCCTTGACGCGAACGCTTACGCCGTAAGCTCTTGGGGACACAAGGGAGGATCTATGAACGGCAGAGCAGACATGAAGAAGCCGAAGAATACACTAGATGCTGCTTCAACGTCGAGTGGTCCGACCAGATTGTTGCTAGTTCGATCGACCGATGTATTTCTACTCCGGCGGCCAAGACACCGCCAGAGTTGGTGTGGATCGGAAAAAGCCCCCGATGTCCCGATTCATCGATGTGCCATTCCGGATTCTGGACGTTGCGACTTCGGAGCTGTTTCAAGCGGGCGATGTCATCGCTGGGAATAGGTTTACGACATGTAAAACAGTAGAGCACATTTTCGGTAGCTTCGGACGTTGTCGGCGGGGAAGCTCGGAGGTCCTAGGGGCTGCGGAGAACAATTTTTCGGAGGCTGTTTCGGAAGTATCTTGGGTGCGGCTCGTGGCCTGGGGAAATATCAGGATTCTCGAAGATCTCGCAAAGACAGTGGTTCTGACTGCCGATTTATATCTTTTCTAGGTCGTCCAATGGCTCTCCGGATTATATCACCCACAGTATCAGATCCGCCACCAATTCACCCAACCCGTCACCACTTCTGAGCAGGATCCTGGGCTCACTCCTGCAAACACATGCCTGCGACTGAATCTTGCAAGGTGCCGTCCAGTTCCAGATGCATCATCAAGGTCCACCGGTCCAGGACGACTATGCAAACAACCAGACTTGTCTTTGAGCTCTGCAATACGTACGTCGTCTTAGGCCAGCAGGCTGGCTATAGTCCATCCCCGATACAGGATGACTACTTAGCTGGCTAGAGCATGAAATTTCACGAAGGTTGGCTAGCTCCGTCGCTAGCAGCCCTGTTCAGCAAGCTGTCAACCAGATGGGTTGTCCGATGCAGCGATCCTGCAGATACTATAACATGTTGGTAAATTATCGACGTGAGGTATTCCTGAGGCTGTCCCTTGCGGTGGGACTACTGTATATACCAGGACACATAACGTCTGGAGCATCTCTATCAAACATGAATGAGTATAGATAGCGACAAAAGGAGAAGGTATATAGATCAGCTGGTGAAGCATTCCGAGGGATGTAAGGATGCTCGACAAGTGGACGATATGACCGATCGATCTGTACTTGTCCCGAGAGTGCCGGAAACGCGCCGATAATGACTTTGAAAATCTGGGCTTCGAGCTTCGTGGAGAATACTCCTGGCAATTAGGGCGCTCTCTGCGGGACGGGGGCGCATCGAGCGCAGAGGTCCAGGGGGGGGCGCGCGCGCTTGACGATGGGCGAGCCACGATGAGCCGATGGGCGATACGAAACATGGCGGAGATGGTTTTGCTGATTCCTCATGCCACCGAATCATCATCGATATCATCGCTTGATCGTGCTTTTTCGGCTGGAGGCGTCGTTTGATCTTGGGTGGCAATCATCCTTTAGCTCATCCATTACCCTTAGCACCCTCCGATCCTTCCGTAAGGATGTCATCAAGGCGACATATCTAGTCGCAGACAGCTTACATTCCAACCTTGTCCGCATTCGCCATCCGCTGCTCGTCAATCGGTCTTCAAACACGCATTCTCGTCGAACAACTTATCGTCCGATCTCTTGATCGCTCAGATCAGAGCTTAATATCTGTGTTATTGCCGGATCGCATCATAGAGAGATAGATGAAAGGCAAAGCCATATCAGCCCAGGTCTTCGACATACTCTGAACGCCCCGGGTTCCACGGTCTTCAGCATTTTACTTCATCCCTCACCGATCACGGATCATCCTTCGCCACTGTCAGATCTCATCAAGACTCCGGCTCATCTCAGCTTCCGGAGCACAGGTTTCAGTCATCGTCAAAGTCGGCCGATCTTGACCTGGTTTCCGATCGCTTGTTCATAATCTGTGGCGACCTGTTTCAGCCAGCTTAAATCCGTCATCATTTCATGGCATCGTAGTAAGTCTTGGACGTGCATAATCACCTTTCACCTATTGTGTCCAGGCTCGGACTGAACTCATCGCTACCTGTCTTACAGATCGCCTGCCCTAAGCAGACCATGTCGACACCATCCTCAGCTGCAGCTAGAAGACATCGTCCAACAGACATGGATACAGACGATACGGACCGTAGGATTAACTATCGCCCAACCGCTCTGCCTCGATCTCACCATCGTAACATGTCGCCTTACCGTTCGGCTGGCGCTCGATGGTTGTCGGAGGACGAGGGTGTTGATACGGCAAAGAAGGTGACTAGGTATAGCGACGAAGAGGTGATGGGATCGGGGCGTGGAAAGCAAACAGTAGGACCTGGAGCTGGCCAGTCTTCGTCGGCTCAACGGCCAAAGGCGAATCACCAGGATCATCAATATCAGCCATCGCCACCATCGGAATCGGAGACACAATCAGGATCACCTGTCGGACGGGGAAGGATACCCAGTGCTGGCCTGTTGGCGGCGAAAGCTCAGTGGAAAGCGATGGAGAATACTGGAAGACGACGACTACGACGAGCCAACAGTCAAGAAAAAGCACCCGAGCCGTCAACACGAATAGAAGACGGCGTCGATGCCGAGTCAACCGATACACCGATCAGTGGACATCCCATCGCGCCAGAAGAGGGTGTGCCGATGCCCTCACTGAGGGCAATTGCGCCGATGAGGCGACCTTCTGGTGGCATTGCAACCTATCGCGCTGAAGCATCCTCGATCCTGAGGCCGTCGGAAGAAGCCCTCCCAGTACAACAAGCGATCTCCGGACCCCCCACATCTGACGACTCGAGGTCATACACGGCCGTTTCCTCTGAAACTTGTCCAACCTTCTCAATTCCGGATTATGCGGTCGGAAGAGGTGGCGACGGAATCGGAGGACACGATGCGCCATCAGCAATATCATCGACCGGCGAAGATGAAGAAAGCGCCAGGACGGAATTCAAGCGGAAAATGATGCCAGAGTTGAAGTCGATCCTTACTTGGTAAGTCCCACGGAATCGTCAGCACAGTCGTCGCGAGCTAACGTTTTCGCCTGTAGCCCTGTCTGCGTCTCCGATCCCCATCGTTCGCGACAAGAACATCCCTTCCTACAACAGCCGATCACACTCCGGTGTGGTCACACAGTGTGCGTGTCACACGTCAATGTGCCCAGTATACCGGCGCCCAATCTCGATGAGGTACCCACTACCGAAGCACATAGTCGGTTGACTGCATGGAATACCAGTCGACTTGCGGCTTGGGCGAACACGTCCTGCCCTATTCCGTTTTGTCGTCAGCACCGCCAATCCGCCACCACGCCTTCGACGTCAGGCGCCGCACAGTCCGTTTCTATCGAGGGCGGGCCTCAGTCACAGAATCCAACATCCGAGCACATTGGGGTGGCATTCTGTCCCCCTGCGCCGTCGGTGGCAGACGATTCCGCTGCTGACGCAGACCAGACGGACAGTGTGCGTGTTGCCAATAGATGGGCTCCCGTTGATTTCACCGTCTCGAAGGTATTGAGCATCATTCTACGCGAGCTCGAACGGGAGAGTCTTTCCTCTTTGCCGACAACGATGCGTTCACAATCTTCGGCTCTGGAGGTCGTCGACGCGGACGCTGAAGACAGTGCAGATTCCTTCGAGACAGCTTCGGACGAGTCGGCGGATTCTTCCTTCGCCGTCATGTCGCCTCCACCATCGCCAAAACCTAATCTATCATTTTTGCCATCCGGACATGCTGCATCACGGCCTCGGCAGTCCCGGTACCATGGTCATACGACTAGTCACAGCGCGTTGGCCAAGCGTCGCAGAAGTACTGCGGTCGACGCGGAGATCTCCCCTTCAGCTGCTTCGCCGTCTCACAAAAGATTCGCTTTACCACTGGGCCGCCCAGCTACAGCACCGCGTCAAAACTCCTATTCGTTCGATAAGGAATTGGCATTGACTCTAGAGTGTGATGTTTGCACCTCGATGTTTTACGAACCAATGTCGACGCCGTGTGGACACACGTTCTGTTCTCGGTGTCTCGCGCGCTCTCTGGATCATTCTTCGCGATGTCCCGTGTGCCGACAGGAGTTGCCGACCTTTTCCTTTTACCAGGATCATCCGGTCAACAAGGTCCTGTCTTCAATCGTCCTCAGCGCTTTCCCCGAGGATTTAGCAGAACGCCGACGAGGCATCGAAGAAGAGGAACGAGATGCAAGACTTGATACTCCTATCTTTGTGTGCACTCTCGCATTCCCCGGGATGCCAACAATTCTTCACGTGTTCGAACCTCGGTACCGCTTGATGCTTCGTCGATGTGTGGAATCAGGACATCCTCAATTCGGGATGGTTTTGCCTGCACGAGGAACGGGGAATCCGAACGTCGCCGGAGTGATGGAATATGGCACCATGCTCGATATCAAGAGCATCCAGATGCTACCCGATGGTAGGAGCATGGTGGAAGCGGTTGGCAGCTATCGGTTCCGACTTATGGAGAAAGGCTCTTTGGATGGCTATACCGTCGGCAGAGTCGAGAGAATAGACGACATCTCGCCGGAAGACGAGGCAATGCTAGAGCAGATATCTCTCGAGCGTGCCCGCAATGTTCGGTCCGAGGCTCGACATGCAATCGTTACAGCCCAAACATCAGGTGTTTCGACAGGAGAGACTGTGAACCGACCATCAGCCTCCGCTGCACCGACATTGGCGAGTGAAGCAGCTTCCGCAAACGTTCGTCCCAACCCTACCCGTGCCCTCAGCACCGATCATCCTCCGCACGGCGCTGCCGCCATTGGATTGCCAGACCTTCAGCCGGGCGAGGCTGAGCCATCAACCGAAGAGCTCATGGCTACTTGCAAAGCCTTCATCGACCAGCTCAGATCGGGCAGCGCTCCATGGTTGTTGCAGCGGCTAAACAATACTTATGGACCTATGCCTGACGATCCCACCTTATTCTCGTTCTGGATGGCCCTTGTAAGTGACTTCATCTCCACGCAGTTGACTTTCCGGCTAATTGACAATTGTCTTTAGGTCATGCCCATCGACGAGTATGAGAAGGCTAGATTACTTCCAATCCGATCACCCCGGTTGCGCCTCCGCTTGATCGCCCACTGGGTTGAGCAACTCAGATCTTCTTGGTGGTAAGTCATTACGATACTAAACGCGGCTTGCTACTGACCTTTGTCTCTTCCTGTCTTTTTTTCGGCGGTCGTAGGTTCTCTAGCGGGTGAGTCGTTTTTGTGTTTATCTTCTTGTTTGCTATTTCTGACACGAAGATCTGCTCTCTACTATCCTTTCACAATCCGTAACGACAATCCCTTGTCGTTAGATGTGTCGTCAATTGACTCAATAATCCTCTCGCCGTCCTCGTCTTTCTCGCTATTACAATTGCCGTGACCGACATTTATACGGCGTTGTATGGTTGATTTCGTTCGACGTTTTGATAGACGGATCTCACAGCTGAGGGCGCCTTAGGACTGGTGTGCGACATGTGACTGGCGAAGGGGATCACACGACGGAGTGCGTAGGAGCTGGAGAAGGATTATTGGTGTGGACCGACAGAAGTACTTTGAGGACAATTTATCCACTGATAATAGAGGTGTAGGGACTTTACATAATATAACCATAAACCTGCTGTAGTCGTACTCGGATGACTGTGTATCATCGATGTAGCCTTATCCTTTGAGCCGTAACACGCGCATCAGCAATCAAGAGTTGAGTGAAACGAGCATCGGTATAGCCAATCATACAATTTTTACAATATGTCGCAGAGCACTCGAATAGTGGTGTGTTGGGAACGGACAGAGCAAGCCGATGAGCAAGGAAAGTTGCACTGAACCAACAGCGAAACGCGTTCCTAGACGTCGACCTTTTTCGCCGACAAGATCTGCACAGTCAGAATAATGTCGAGATCAGTCTAGATTCGAACAGCTACCGAACCCATAACAGAGCTGGACCCACCTCTTTGCCCGTTTTGGCAATCTTGGCCTTTACGTCGTCGAATGGAGGCAGAGATGGTCCCCAGACGAGGGCTGTCTGGTCCTCGAGGGACACAGAGTACTCGTTGGCTACAGGCGATGGACCACGGATACGTATCAGCTTCTGACGAACAGCTGCTGGAGGTCATTTGCGGGCGGTACGACATACGTGAGGTAATGTTCTTCTTCAATACTCGGTCAATGGCGCCGGAGCATCCGCCGCAAGTCATCTTGACGTCAAACTTGTAGTAAGGCTTGGGAGGTTCTTGAGCCTGAGTCTTTCCCGGGACTTGGGTTGTTGTTTCGGGACCGGTTGCGGAGGGGAGGCCGGTCTATTTGGAGAGGTGAAGAGCAGAGACAGGTGAATGGGATGGACGAGATGGGTGCCGGGATGAAGACGTACGCTCGCGCCGATAGCGGTAGTTGCCATGATGAGAGCGGATGAGGGTGTAGGTTTGGGTATCAGTGCGGTCAAGAGGATGGGGCTGTCGACTGAGATCACGAGGGACAGGGCTGTAAGAAGGCAACCTCTCTGGAGTCTTCGATGTCGGTCCTGAGAGGTGAAGATGGCGAGTGCCGCGCTTATATCCACCCACCTAGAGACGTCCTCTGCAGTATTTCCACCTCAGAATTGGTAGAATGACGAAACATCCAAGCGATCGGACTTGTTCAAGCTGGAAAGCGATCATGAATTGTCTCAACTTTTCTGAAGAGTACGTGTGTGTTGCTGCGTATTTACCCGATAGCGGCGCTTTCACAGCAACATGTCAGCCGCCAGAGCAAAACTCAAGCAGATACAGAAACTGTTAAAGGAAGAGGACTATGAAGCCGTCGTCACAAACACCAAGGAGCTGTTAAAGGAGGAAAGGGGACAGGGACAGAATGTCTATAATGCGTTGGTGTTTGCGGGTGTTGCCTTGACCAAGCTGAAAAAGATCGATGAAGCTGAGAAGGTATGTCCTGCTTTGCTGAGCTGTCCGGCGAGAATGCAGTGATGCTGAGCAGTTTCTGCTTTTAGGTATACCTCCAAGCGTCCAAGCTGTTCCCCGATCTCCCACTAGCATTCCAGGGTATCACCAAGCTCTATACCGAGACGGAACAATGGGACAAGCTTGCCCAGCTGCTTCGGTCTCAGGTGATACGCTCAGTACAAGAGTAGGTTGCTTGGTAACTTGCTGACGCGCGGCTATTAATGTCCTTGATCATGGGTAGGGATGACGCAGAGGGGTGTGCGAGTCATTTGCAGAAGCTGCTGCAGCTTCAGCAAGAGCATGGGACGGATCAACAGGTGCAATAAACCTCTTGTTCAACTTCTCCGTTACCCGCTGAAACGCTGCATCTTCTCAGGTCACACTCCTCACCAATCTGCTTCTGCCATCATCGCCCATCTACGACCTCCTCCTTCGACTACCCCGACTCGGAGACACTTCTTCACATGACACTCAAGCGAAAGGTAACTCCCATGCCGAACCCTCCTACACGCCCTGGACACCGCCCGATTTCCCATCACCACCCACAATCCACGAACTGCCCCTCGCCTCCCCACCTTCAGCCGCCGCATTTCAATTCGCGACTCCCCCTTCCTATCCTACGCCTTTCCCGCCCATCAATCAAGTGATACACCATCCTGATACGGGGATCGCGTTGCTGTTGACGAATACGCTGAAGGAGGAGATTGAGGAACGGCAGCGGGAGGAGAAGGAGGTGCAGACGCGACGGAAGAGACTTGGCGCTGGAGGGGAAAAGGACGTGAGGAGAGCGGTGGGGAGGGATGTTCTGGTGGCTTCCAAGGTGAGCTTTTCTCGGAGATCTAGTATAGGTACTCGGCTGATGGTTCTTGAGTTGCGATCGACCCAATAGCTGCCAGACTACTATGAAGAGATCTTGCGTCATCCGGCGGCTTCCGATGAAGTTCGAAGAGCGGCCGAAAGTAAAATTCTGCGCCATCACTACCGATTGATGAACTGCCTATCGCGGTAAGCATTCCCGTTAATGTAGTCCTTCCCCGAGTGTCGCTCATCGTGCCGATAACCTTTAGCAATGCAGCCGATCCCGTGGAGAAGAGTGGCGGGAAGAAAGATGAAGAAACAAAGGCGTTTCCCGACAATCTGTTTGAAGAGGATGTTTCACGGCAACCGGTACCGACGAAGGAAAGCATTACGGCCAAGGTGGAGGACTTGATCAAGGGGATGGTGCTGCTCAAGGTGGAGGATGAGGGTGCTTGGACGACGCTTCTGGAATGGACTGATGTCGATAGTCTTGGTAAGTCGGCCTGGCGGATTCGATATGTGAAGCTCTGACTAAACTCTTGTCGTCTAGAGGGCTACGATCTCGATTTCCTGCACAGCTTCATCCTGCTGTTCCCCCTATCGCCTGTTGCGACTCTCATCTCCGGCTTCCTGAGGTATTTTGGGTTTCCAGGACCGAACGCTGAGGAGGAAGAAAAGGCACGAAGGGCGAAAAGACGAGCTGAGACCAAAGCTCGGGAAGCATCGACTAAGAAGGGAGAGGGCAAGAACCAGGCTCAGCAAGATGCAGAAGACGATGCGGAGGATCTTGCTCGGCGGCAAAGTGAGAAGAATAGGGATCCATTCGCGCTCCTGTTGGTAAGCGATTTCCAAGCGACTACAGTGGCCGTCGACTGATAACATAGCTTCCACCAGGCCGGCCTTGAAGGATGTCCGAAACTGGCGTTTGCATATCGAGTGACGTCAGAGGCACATCTTCGCGAAGTGGATTATACCAATGCGATAAGTGTGGCAGAGAAGGGTATCAGTCTCACAAGAGGCATCGAGGTGGAAACGGGGAAGAAAATGCCGCGGTAGGAGGCGCCTCAAAATTTCGCGTGCCACACCGACTGACCTTGGTTGCTGTGCGAAATCCTTGTCTTGCAGTAACCGAGCCGCTCTGGATATCACCCTGGGTACCGCATTAGTGCACTACTATGCCCCTAAACACCATCCTCGCGCTCTGCGACTCCTCGACGGTGTCCTCAAGCAAAATCCCAAGGCGACTTCATGTCTTATGGGTAAAGGTTACATCTATCTGGGGGAAGATCGTTACTCGGAGGCGCGAGGCCAATTCGAGCAGGCGCTCGAGATCGAGAGGTCAAATCGCGCAACGGCAGATCAAACCCCTTCCAACCTGGATCTCGAGGCGACAGAATGTCTAGGCTGGAGCATGATCAAGGAAGGGCGACTAGAGGACGGTAGGGATAAGCTGCTGGAAGTGGTGGATGTGTTGGACAAGGATGAAATGCGCAATCAGGACTCTGCTCGAGTATGGACACGGATCGGCCAGGCCGAATGGGAAATGCAAGGTACGCTCCTTTTGTAGCCTACTCTTTTCCTAGATTCCTCTAACTCGCGCTTCCTGACAGGTGAACACCTCGAAGCAGCACATGAACACTGGTTGAACGCCTTGAAGCGTTTCCCAAACTACGCCCCGGCTTTCACCGCAATCGGTATATGGTATCTTGAACATGCGTCGCCTCCAGACGAGGAGAGAGCCTCAAAATGTTTCCAGAAGGCATTCGAATTGGATGCGACTGAAGCTGAAGCTGCTCGGAGACTTGCAACTGGTTATGCCAATGAAGGCGAGTGGGCTCTGGTTAACCTTATCGCGAAACGTGTCATGGAAGGCGAAGGCGGCCTGGAAGGCGGTCTCTCCAGCGCAGACAAGGGTACAAACGATACAAAGTTCTTGCCTACCAACGCTTGGGCTTGGAAAGCGGTGGGCGCTTACGAAATGGTGAGCACTACGTAGCCAGCAAGAGAGCTCTTTTTCCTGAAATATGCTGCTCGCTTACAGGTCAACAGGAAGTACGCGCAAGCCGCTCAGGCATTTCAAGTTGCACTCCGAGCTCAGGATGAAGACGGAGCGCTTTGGACGCGCCTCGGTGAAGCTTATGCGAAATCCGGCAAACAGGTAGCTGCGCTCAAGGCATTGCGGAAAGCCCTCGACCTCAACCCGCAGAGTTGGATATGCCATTACCACATCGCAAACGTTCAACACGAATTGGGTCTGGAGCAGCAGGCCACAGAGTCTCTCAGAAGGGTGATGGAGCTCACGCCAGACCAACCCGGCATTGCTGTGAAATTAGCAACGGTTCAGCTCGCTCTCGGGGTGCAGCAAATACAAGACGGCTTCCGAGCCAGAGCGCGCATCAATTTGATCGCAGCTAGCATCACTTTGCAACCCATCCTCAACGCAAAACTTTACCGTTCGACGATTTGGAAGACGTTCGGGGAAATCTTCATCAACCTGTGGCGTACATGCAGGTCGGAAGAAGACGTTCAAGAAGCGTCTCGTGCTGTCGTGCCGGTACTGGAATGGCTGCAAAGCAACGACGCGGATCGAGCGTCGAACGTCAAGGGCATTGTGACTTTGGATGACATGATTGGCTCTTCCGCTCTCCATACACGGGACATTCTGAAAGCGGGGATTTGCGCATATGCATACAGAGTCAACCTGCTGAAATACGACCCGAAAATTCCCGAAATTGCCTTTTATGACCTCGCGTGTGCTCTACACCACCTCGCAAATGACTTCGCCGCTGTTGAAGCCAATGACCGTAAACCCGCTTTCAGCGCCGCAACACTTAACATAAAAAAAGCTCTCGATGTAGACTCGACAAGTCCAACTTTGTGGAATGCTTTTGGTAGTGTGGCAGCACATGGGAGCCCTCAACTAGCCCAGCACGCATATATTGTCGCTTTGGAGCTCGAACCCAAGGTAAGTCCTCTGCCTCAGGATCCGCTTGTCTGGTGGGCCTAACGGGATGTGACCTAACAGAATGCCCTCGTATGGTGCAATCTTGGTTTTCTGTGGTTCACTAGCGGTGATAATGATCTTTCCCAACAAGCATTTGCAAAAGCGAAAATTATCGAGCCAGAATCGGCCTCAGCATGGCTGGGACAGGGTATGGTCGCACGCGCTGAAAACAAGGACTCGGAAGCGCAAGCGTGTTTCGCACAAGCGGTCCTGTTGTCAAGTGGCAGTATGGTGAGCAGAACCCATAAGACCGGCTGCTCGAATGCTGATTGTCAACACATATCCAGCTCGTAGCAGCGTTAGGCAATTCCAAGCTGCTCTTCGAGCCACTTGTCGCGAACACTCTTTCAGATATCGATCCGAACTTCAATGCATTGTATCAGGCCTCATTCGCCCTCGACAGGTACTGCGCCGCTTTCCCTCGCGACTCTTCCGCTGTCCTCCTTCATGGTCTTATACTGGAGAGACTTTGTCAGTTTGACATCGCGATTGTTCGGCTATCCACTGCAGTTGCTTTACTCGAAGCAGAATATGAGGCGACCGAATCTGAGGAAATCGAGCACCGCTACGCTGTAGCCCTGTTGAATCTGGGCAGGATCAACCTCGCCCAAGCGGAATACGCTACCGCTGTGGATACTCTGGACAACTGTTTCGGTCTCATTTCCTCTCGAAATGATAATACCGCGACGCTGATGCGTGCCCAAGCCAAGGTCGGACTCGCATTGGGCTACGCTGCCCTGGAAGAGATCGAGGATTCTTTGGACGCATTCCAGGAAGCATTATCCCAAGCCGACAACCTTAAATTACGGGATGTAGAGAAGGACGCTGTCAAGGAGCGGGTTTCGGTATCTCTTGCAAAAACTTTATGGTCCATCGGAGGCGAGGAAGCATTCGAGACTGCGAAGACCCGTCTATTGGAAAGGTAAAGTTGGTTGATGGCTTCTCCCTTGTGAGCTCGACTGATAACCTTCCCTACAGCTTCGCGGCCCAGCAACACTCAGCCTCGGCTATGGTGACATTGAGCTCCATTGCCCTTTTGACAGACGAGGATGCTTTGACGGAGGCTGTCGTTGCGGAGGGGGACGAGCTGGATGAAGCCGGCTTGACGGAAAAGGATCCACAGAGCGTTCTTCGTCGCTTCAAAGCACTATGGGAGTTATACCGCGTAAGCTAAATCCCAAGATTGGTATCTCAGAACGGGCACTGAATTTGGGCCGCGAATCTTAGGGCGACCTGTCTTCAGCTCAACGAGTACTTTCCAGGACCGTAGTTTCAGCACCTGCGGAGCTACGCAATCGCAATGCATTGGGAGAATTGCTGGTATCATACGGAAGGAGTAATCTGGCTCGAGCCATACTTGGCGGTGCGGCCGATGTCATGTCGCTGGATGTGGCTGAAAACATGAAGCTTCAAGGTCTCGCCGCCAGGAACAGCCAAGGCTCTGCATCGCAGACTCCTGAAGATCTCCCTCCGTCAATATCCAATGTGCAGAAGTCTATCATGGTACAGCCGTGGAATGCAGCGACTTGGCAGTCTTTGGCGCAGATTGTTTTGTAGGGACTTCTCGGTTGTAGGCTGGCATCTGTTCGTGAACGTCCTCGGGCACCTTGTATGGGATACTTGCAAACTGCGCGAACTAAGCAACGCGACAAGAAGGAGTTCTGGTCGAGGCCAAGCTCGATCGCATATTGGTGAGCTGTACGCCCACTCTACCTGGACTTCGCACGCATCAACGGCCTCTTCACAACATTGCGGCTGTGAATTGGTAATTCAGCCGACTGGAACTACAAAGAAGGGTCTGATAGATGGGCGTGAAGCGCATTTTTGCCGGCACTGCGCTGAATCGGCTGGGTACAGTCACTTTGAAGGGTATATACCGTCACCGATGTTCCGGATTCGAAACGAATTATCTTGCATCTGAGTGATGCAGCGGAACGCTCGTTGCGGACAGCGTTTACGACGGGTGAGGAGTCCGATTCCTTTCCTAGCTGAGAAGTCCGTAGTCTCCCCCCATTTGGCGAAGAACGCGGGCGACTTGGAACATCGCTGATTCTGACCCAAATTCCTTTTGGGCGGATGACTGACCCTTACTAGGTGAGGTATCTCTAAACCAACGTACCTCGGAAATGACAGCTCTTGTGGCGAAAAATGAATTGGGATCCCACATCTGCAGTGTGATCCAAAGCCATTTAAAACAAAAAGAGAACACTGTGGTCCTCCACCTCAGACGTCCCACCGCTTGCCCGGGTAGCGGTTGATGTGACGTAGATCTAAGGCACTGCCACACCCCGGAAGGGAAATCCGAAGTCGGAGTAGGTAGGACAGGGTGTCGAAGGGAGCAGTTAGTTGAGACTGCTGATGCGCCCGAGCAAGCTAAGTAGTACGCCTGGAGAGGAGGATATCGCAATTTGTAGCAGCAGGAGAACGAATTCGAACTCGGGCCGTGCTTGGAACAGCTTTTGTGACGAAGTTGTGTGACCATTACTTCATTCAAGCGCTGGATCATCTCGTTTCCGGACAACGACATATATGCTGTCCCTCCATGAATGCTTTCCGCTTTCCAGAAGTGATCCTTGTTCTGCCTCTCCGCACTGCTCTCTTCCCTGGTGTTCATATCGGGGTTCCATAACCGTCGGTGCGAATTCTACGATAGTCACTCTGAGGTAGCTCCTAAAGATGAGTTCGCAGACCGGCCAGTTCGCCCAGGCGCTCAGGCGCAACACGTAGACTCCGCCGGCAGGACTGGCCTGGTGCATTGTAATATGCCCTTTCGTTCCAGCATGATAGCTAGGTAACAGGCACTACGGATAAAGCAGGACGCCTAGCCTCGAGGTGATTGACAGGTGCCGGTGGTGCAAGAACGGATCTCGCGTTCAGCTGTGCTGCTGAAAGATTTGGCGATTTCGGCCGCCCATCGCGCATTGGTTCAAGGCCGACGCGATCTGCCTCAGAAAGCGAATCGAGGTACAAGGCAGGTCGATTCGAGACATCATTGCGGATTACACTCTACCTGTTACACCAGATCGTATCTGCTTCAATCCAAGCGATTTCTCTTCCAAGTAGAACGACGTCCTCTCCCACCGTTGACGCCTTCCCACGCCCGTTCAATCCGCCAAGACGAGTGCCAACTTTCAAGTGTCGTGCGCAATATGGTGATTTCGACAGGCAAATGGACTTGAAGGAACAGAATCGGACAGCGACGAGAGTATGGCCCCAGGAGAATGAGTCAGGTGTGTGAACGGGGCGATAGAGGTGTACTTTCAGGTGAGTAGCTTCATTCGCTGTGGGCGTACTTCACTGCTTTCAGGCGTGAGTCTGGCAATTCGGCATACGTCGGGTGGAGAGATGAAAAGCCTCTGCTTGGAAGATCCAGCGTCGGTCAACGCGTAGAGCTCGGAAAATGTACTGCACAAATCGCGGATTCTGATATTACTGCCTGCTGAGTATCCCGCCGGTGGACTTTCCCGTCATAGATTTCCTGCGTCAACTTGTCGGTATATGACAATCCCATCCATCACAAGTATCGGTCGCGGAGAAGAAAAAATCGGTCGAACATTACGAATAGTAATGACAACAGCCTTGGCAGTTGAATGAAGTGACGAACCCGCTAATTGGCCATGATTTGAGGTACACGATCACAAGCTGCTTCACGACGACACTTTAGACCTTCAGCTTAATGTTTCTTTCTGAGTCCTTCAGAATGTATCATTCGTCGTCGTGACCGTTGACGAGGCGATCAAGCATTCTTCGCAATCTTTGGGACTTTCGGAATTCCAACCACAACTAAAGGATGGTGCTCGCCGCACAGCCCTCATATGACCGTCGGATGGCGCCAAAGCGGGGAGCTCACCGGCAAGTGCCCTTATCTGCGCGTTTCCGACATCCCTTCAGCACCATCGTTGATGCCGCTACGTGACGGTCACCACAACCGAGCTGCCGATGCTCTTGTGTTCAGCAAAGTTTCAAGCTGAAGATGACAGATGGCTTATTTACCTCCAAGTGACCAGAATAGCTTATCTTGAGAGAAGAAGCTGGGATGTAGGATGTGTGTTAGTGAGAGCGGCTAGTAATTTCTCCGCAACAGTCACCGTCAAGGGCGGAGTTGCTGACGTTCGCGATGAATAACGTGATTTACGCCCCACCGGTAAGAAATCTGTATATGCTTCCTGCCGCACAGTGATGTATAGGTCGCTCGATTATCACTCGCATATTTCCAAATTCTTTCGCTCCATTTCCTTGACAAGACATCCTGCAATCATTTTCACTGTCAAGCGGTCTGTCGCAAAGCACAGCGCATAAAACCCATCAATTACAGCGCCTCGTCCAATCTATGTAAGATAGGATCCCCGTCTTCGCTCAAAGGCGACACCGACATTGATAATGGTATCAAGAGTGTGAACGGTATGCTTGTCCGATTGCCGGAAATCTAAACGGAGACTGAGCTTCTCTTTTACGACTAGAGCTATACCGAGAGGGGGTGTTCAGCATCGATAACACTCCACGAATAAAATGCTGAAACGCTCATCGATTCCTCAGCTCGCGGAAAGTCAAACACGACATCGAACTCCAGCGACAAATCAAGGAGATCCTCACAAGGCGCATCCACGTCACCGAAACCGAAAAGTTGTCCCTTTCGCTTGACTTTGACCTCGCCCGAGCGGGGTTACACCAAAACAGGCAGGGAGGTACCGCCGTTTCCTGTCAGCAGGATGACCTGGCAAAAAAACAAGCCCAACTCACTTCGAAACGCGATTGCGACTGACTAAGGTTTCGACAAACATGAATTCGGGATTGATCCTGCTTTTTCGTTCACATCATCAAATATCTCAGTTGGCGCCCTGTCAGCCTTTGTTTCCGCAGTGATGACTTGTGCTATCCAAGAAGCTGTCCGCGAAGTAGTCTTCAATCAAGGAGAAAGCGCCATCCAAGAGGTCTTGAACCAAACGGGCTCTCCAGATCAAGATATCACGGTTATAAGCTTGAAGCTCACAGAGACCAACGCCTGGGAAGCCAGCAGACTGACACTAGCATCAGCCTTGACCACTCACACTTCAATAAGCGCCTTGAGACCTACAAAGAGCCAACTTCCCGCGATGGATAGCTGCAGAAATGGTTGGATGAAGGGAATTATATCCAGTTTGAGGAATGGCTCATTATCGCGCGTGACTTGAATACCATGAGGGCCTTAAGTTTGTCTGACCGCCTGGCAAGCGAAACCACAGGGTCAGTGGTAAGGAGCCTACGTCAATGAGTCAGTTCTCAAGACGAGATCACAAAAATTCGTGGTCGTTGGAATCGCCACTGAGAGATGATTGGTGACGAGGGGAACCTTAGCTGTCGAGGGGAACCTCAGCTGTGCTTGGAATTCGCTCCGACCCGGATATCGGACTTTGTCAACGAAGGTGACTTATAGTGTACCAGATCTGATTGAGAAATGAGCAAACAGAGACCCCGACGTTTATCGAGGGACAAAAATCGGGACCAGCATGTCCTCTATAACCCATGCCTCGAATCGATAGAACAATCTACTACTGTCAACTCATCGGCACGTTCAAGATGCATCATGCTATATATCTATCTAATCAAAACAACTACCCAACTCTCTGTCTCTCTCTATCCATGCACATACACTTCAATATATTATTCCAAACATTGTTCCAATTCATAAGCTCAATTTAATATCTAGTTCTTGAATAAACGTTCGAACGAGGCGGTAAAAATGTGGGGGAAGTTTTGAGTGGTTGTGGAGAATTCGAATGCGGCAGTCGGAGAAGGCAGATTCGTTCCGGAAAGTCCACCTATTCTGCCACGCAGGTGTTGTTTTCGGTGGCGACAACGAAACCCAACTCGCAAGCAACTAGTGGAAGAAGTGAAGCTCGTCGGCGTTCACACGCAAGCGAAAAATACACAAGTAGACACCCACAAATGATGCATTTTCCACTAACGCAGGACACTCCCGCAGCATGAATGTCGGCGGAGCAATCGACTCCGGGCATGTTTCGTCCGACGCAGCCACCACAAGACTCAATGTCGTTCATCGTGTCGATGCAGTGCGGGCGGAAGATCAAGTCAATGCTTGTTCACCATTCATGCTGGAGAGATTCTCACCTCATAGCCCTTGGGGTACAGCGGACAAGGCTCGAAGCCTTTCTGACATAGTTGCCGCTGAAGGACGTGCTGGGGTGGCATATCGGCTCTTTTCTTCAACCCAGGAGACGGAGTGGCATCAGTGCACGCATAGTTGAGACATTGGCCTAGCATGGATGAAAGCGATTAGTTGAGATCATTATTCGACATTCACTCGCCCCTCACCTGAAAGACACAAAGCAGGTGCACTCCCTTCACCGGTTCCGTCGACTGACACGCAGAAGGCGTCCACCGATCCGCATCGACGTACGCCAGCTCTTGCCTGACCGCAATACAGCAATGTTCTCGAAGTTCCGGTGTTCTCGAACCCTGAGCAGTCACGATCCTCGTCACACTCGTCTCCGAGTCCTGCTAGTGGAACATTGCTACAAGAGCCGCCTCGGCAGAAGCCGCTCGTGCAATCGTTACTGACGCCAATCGCTTGGGAATTGCCATCGTCTGCTGCGCAAGTGTCTTCACCTCCTGTGCAGAGGCCATTAACACAAAAAATCCCCTCTTGGCACTGGTAGTTTCCGAGGCACGTCTGTCCGGGACTCCGAGGAGTGGGAGATGTACATTGGTAATCGCGACACTGACCTGTTGAGGGCAACCTTAATCAGCCCATCTTATCATTTGTAGTGAGGTCGTCCAGCCAGCGCCTGGGTGGACTTACTCGAGAGGCATACATCAGTAGGTCCAGAAGGGAGTCCCGATTCGGAGTAGCAAAATGCAGACTCGCCACCACAAATCTGGCTGCCAGTCGGTCCAGCGCACGAAGGCACTGAGTCACTCCAGGACTCTGCGCCGACACACTGACTATTGTCCGTGCATGACCCGCCGATGTTCACCGGAGGGAAGGAGGCACAAGATCCATAGCGACAGTAACCTGACAACACAGAGTAATCAATGGATGAACTAGCTGATTGTCATGGAAGTGATACGTACCAGCCGCACAGTCATTGGACGGACCACTGAATGAGTTGTCGTCGGCCAGACAAGAGGATCCAACGTCGTTGCAGGTCCCAGAAACACAAAACGCATCACTTGCACATTCGTAATCGGCCGTACAAGCTTCTCCCACAGCAATGGGATCCGGGCTGACACATTGATAATTTCGACATTGTCCTACTCGAAAGAGCAAGGTCAATTCTTGAGCAACTTTCCATGGTACGGGGTATCACGAACCCGAAGCGCAAATGGAGGAGGGCCCGGTTGGCAACGCGTCATCAGAATAGCAGAATGCAGAACTTCCTCCACACGTAGCCTGAGTTTCTGGAGCTCCCGCACAGGACGCAGGGGTCTCGTTCCAGCCTTCAGCTCCCACACACTGCGCATTTTCAGTACATGCTTCGCCTAGGTTCGCTGGCGGGAAAGACGCGCAAGAGCCAGACCGACAGTAACCTAAGCAGTGACAAGCTGGTCAGCGGATATTTCGGTTTGTAACGCGAGGGGAATACGGACCCGCATCACAGTTATCGGATGTTCCAGTGGATGATAGATCGTTGGCCAAACAAGAAAATCCGACGTCGTTGCACCGTCCTCCGACACAGAACGCGTTGTCTCCACAATCGTAGTCGAAAGAGCAAACACCGCCTGGTGATACGGGATCTACGCTTGCACATTGGTAGTTCTTACATTGACCTAAGAAAGGAACCACTAATGAGTTCAGAGACTTCGATTTTTGTCAAGAGAACACGAACCCGATGCACAGATGGACGATGGACCGGATGGCTGAGCGCTGTCGGAATAGCAGAACGCGGAAGCTCCTCCGCAGGTGGCTTGAGTTCCTGAAGCTCCCGCACAAGACGCAGTGTTTTCGTTCCAACCCTCGGCTCCCACGCATTGCGCACTTTCAGTACATGCTTCGCCTAGATTGGCACGCGGGAAGAACGCGCAGGAGCCAGATCGGCAGAAGCCTAAGAAGAGGAGGCTGGTCAACGGGCATTCGAACTGTCCCCCGAACTGATATACGAACCAGCAGCGCAACCACTAGACGGGCCAGAGTTTGTTTGATCATCACTGAGGCATGGGAAACTAACGTCGTTGCACCTTCCTCCCACACAAAAGTCGTTTCCACCACAATCGTAATCGAAAGAGCAAATACCGCCGGATGGCACGGGATCCACGCTCGCACACTGGTAGTTCTTGCATTGACCTGCGCACGGAGTCATCAATGAGTTCGAAGGACTTCGAGGCTTTTCTACGTGCGACGAACCAGATGCACAAATGGATGAAGGCCCTGACGGCTGAGCGCTGTCCGAATAGCAGAATGCCGACGCTCCTCCGCATGTAGCTTGGGTTCCTTCAGATCCGCCACAGGTCACAGGAGTTTCGTTCCATCCTTCCGCTCCTACGCACTGAGCACTTTCCGTACAAGCTTGACCAAGACTAGCTGGGGGGAAAGAAGCGCAAGAACCGGATCGGCAGTAACCTAGACGGAGACCAGTTTGGTTAATGGATGCCTCGGCTCATAATTCGGCCTGATGTACAAACCAGCTGAACAGACACTAGACGGCCCGGTGTTCGATTGATCATCACTTAGGCAGGAAAATCCAACGTCGTTGCACGTTCCTCCTACACAGAACTCGTTTCCCCCACATTCGAAGTCGAAAGAGCAAACACCTCCCGAAGCGATGGGATCTGCGCTCGAACATTGGTAGTTTTTGCATTGACCTAAGGAACGGGTCGTTTATCAGTTCAAAAGCTTAGTCGAAAGGCCAGATTTAACGAACCTGAAGCACAGATGGACGATGGGCCCGAAGGGAATGCGGAATCGGAATAACAGAAAGCCGTCACGCCTCCACAGGTGGCTTCTTCTCCAGACAAACCGCCACACGTTGCTGGGGTCTCATTCCACCCTTCCGCAAACGCGCATTGGTTGCTATCGGTGCAAAGTCCACCAAGACCGCTGATTGTCGAAGGATCGCTACACGCTCCGGAACGGCAGAATCCTGGCACTATCCAAGTTAATCAAACCGTAGTTTCGGATCAGGTTGGGCGAAGGGATATACGTACCACTTAGACAAGAGGGCGTGGAACCGCTGTTGCTGAGATCTTCGGCTTGACAGGGTTCGCCGAGACCACCTTGGGCGAAGACGGGAGTGGAGAGAAGCGATATAACTAGGGGAAGGGCAAGGGGATATACCGTGGACCAACGCATGATAATACGCTGGGCCTTTCGAAGGTTGCTGATGGGATTGCTGAACAAGAAAGTCGGTATGCAGAGGTCGTGAAATGAGCGTAGGGTGTTGGCGATAGTTGGATCTTGAGTCAAAAAATCAACTTTAAGAGACAAACAGATAAAATACCATTACGGGAGGTAGACAACGCGAAACCCCAAAGCAACAGAAAGAGGCAAACAATCCCCAGCGTGATTCGGGCGATTTTGCTTCCGAGGGCGATAGGAGAAGTCAAGGTATCATCTGATCCCCTCCAGGATGAATCGACGGTTGGCTTCCTCGTCGACTCTGCCTAGGGATTCGCAATGAGAAGGACATCTCCAGCACGTACTACGTACAACGCCATTTCAGGATAGCGTTTCAGCGGTCAGTAACGGAATAAGGGAACTTTTCCGAGAGAACGCGCACCGCCAGCTGGACGACGCGTTCCTAACTGTGAAGCCAGTCGAGGCTTATATGTCGTTCACCGTTAGATAGGGATACTCGGAGGTTATGTCTCTGGTAATTATCGAAGAACGGTAGACGGGTAGCAGAGATACAGGACGGCAAGATTGAGGAGACAATTAAAGACGGTAGAAATGCATCCGAGTCCTCATTCGCTGAAGCTTGGGAGAAGGTGCTCCAGCCGGAATCACGTCACACATAGAGTATTATAGAACTTGTTGTCCTCTCTTGTGTCACAATCCTGGAATACAATCGTAGAATATACGAGGAGGGTGAAGACGCGTCCTCGACTCCACGGCTTCGGCACGATGGAATGGGTTAATAGCATTGATTCGGCTCGTCGCACCACTTCGTGTTGATATGACTCAGAGGTCGGGCAACGCCTGCAGAACAGGAGAAGACTTCAATTTTGGCTTTACAAGAAGTGAATCAGGATACTTGCCTTCGTCGATTAGCTTGAGCAAGTACCAACGGTCATTCTAGAAAGGAAGCAGAGAACCCGCATTGGAATCGAAGAAATGCCGCGCGAAGAGGCTATGTCCTACCTGAGTTCCCACCCCGTCCAGAGAATCGAATTCCTATAAAGCACAGGAGCAGGACTGGGCCTCTAGTACAGGACGATCATAAGCGGGACGAAACACCTTACCCCGAGCTTGGCAGCCCAGAAAGTCCCGTCGCTCCAATACCTCTGGAAAGATTATGCCTCCGTTTCGAAAAGCTCTTGTCTTCGAGACAGGGATCTGTGCACTGGTACTGGAGCGAAAGTCCCTCGACAAAGAAACTGACACCGGGAGGCTTAATGGGAGCGACCTGGCCACAAGTGATTCTGGGGACCAATCTGCCGTAGACTCCTTCGGCAGCGAAGTAGTAGAGCTGTTGATTGAGTCGACGGAAGGCGGGAGAGGGAGGGGGAGGGAGAGGGAGGTTAAGGACGATCTGACCAACGGCGAAACACAAGGAGGGAACACCATGAACTTACAGAGTCAGCGAGTTACATATTTGTGGTGTTCCAGTATTGCATCCAAGATGCTTCGGCAAGCGCATGAGATTGAAGCAACCACATGTTTGGGTTTCTTGCCTGGATTTCGGCATAGGCTCCCTTGATTACGCGTTGACATATCCGAAACGATCCGGGTAAAAGACTGAATCACGACCGCTGTGAATCTCAGCGAGGAATAGTGAAAGCGCGCGACGCACGAGTAAGGGGTATACCGAAGTTCGTTGGATATCCGAAGGCTCGTTTATCGGGCTGTGAGGACGGAGGACGGTGCCATCGTGAACAATGAGTATGGTAAAGAGCGGGTACGAGCAATGTATTTACGAAATAGTGGCCGGGTGAATGCCGATCGACGAACACACCAAATCAAGAAGTCGTCGATAAGCTGCAATTAGTATGCCACTTTGTTTCGTTGTAGAACCAGGATTGCGCCTGAACGCCGCCGATAACAAGGGTGTTGACTTCACCCAAAGAACGGGACAGATGGAATCAGATCGGATTACGCAAATTCTGCAGATCAACACACCTGGTAATGAAGGCGGACGGATGGCTGTATGCCTTCCGTCCTGGGAGATTGCTTAGTCGGTAATGTTTCGCAAGTACGCAATTTGATAGCCACCACGATAGGCGTAGGACGCTAGTACCACAGTCAACCGGGAGTAGGTGGTAGCAATTCAGAGCGTATTGACCTCGACAAAGCCGAGCTTGTCGACATCGGCGGTGGTAATGAGCATGGCGTAGTTGATCGGAACATGTTACATCCTTCGAAATGAGTGATGTTCCTGCAACCGCTGTCATCGTGTTGCTTATTGGTCCTGCCTTTGTCTTTATCCTCTGTCGGCTCTTTGGTATCATGCCGCGCTTTGTGTGATCGATGTTTCAACTTGCTATATGTGTTCTGACAGAGGTTGAAGCCGAAAGAACGAGGAGGGGTACGATTCTAAAGCGTGGCATGCCGACCTATGCTAACGGAGACGGTGTCGGTATCGACTGGGAGGGAGATTAATTCGACTGCTCGTAAATCAGGGAAACTGAGTGAGTAGAAGGGACGTCAGCCGAGGGTAAGACCTTGAAAGCTGGACCCGACAAACACTCTAGACAAAGCGAGCTGTAGAGCGATACTTGAATGCTACGCACAGCTTGGAGGCAATCCGGCCAAGCTGTTCTCAATCGAGAATAGTCCATAGTGATCATGCGTAGCCAGCAATACAGTGAGATTTCTACATAAATGGAGCGCTAATAAGGCTCAAAACAACCAGTGACCTACCACTGGGTACAGTTTTTTACAAGCATCTGGATCAACAAAACCGCTCGATCGGTTCCGTCATCGCCAGTTACAGCGCCTTTTCGACCTTGTTCCTTACTGCTACACCCCGACCAATGCGAGCAAACGACACGATACAATAGAGCGGACCAAAGGCGAGGCGAAGACGGCCGCATCTCGGTAGTGATGCGATGTCGTCTGGGGAGTCGAATCGATCAAACTTGAGCGAGCAAAGGTAATCCCATCCGAGTTCTACCTCCGCTGCTGAGTCGCGGACCTCTCCGCCAAAGCTTCCCTTCGCCTCTTCATTCGGAGTGCCGCTTCATCAAGGCGTCGCCTGTTGTCGAACGCAGCCTGTTCCTCTGCGTCGACCTCAGGGCTGCGTGTAAGACGTCGCCAGGAAACCCAACGTCGGCTCGATGTTTTCACGATGGTCGCTACGTCGGTATCGGCGCTTTTGAAGAAAGGTCTAGCCTTCGACTCGGTAGGACGAATGTGTGGTGACCAGTCGGAGTAGTATCGTTCCGCTGACGTTGAGGAGAATCGCTTTCGCAATTCTCGGTCCAGGTTAATCGATCCTGCAGAGCGGTCGGCGGAGGCGATACCGACGAGTCCATCATCGTCACTGTGACCGTACAGTCCATCAAGGTGAAAGAAGCGATGCGTCCAACTTTCGTCCTCCGGAGACGTGTTGGCGCGCGCCGTGGATACCGGAAGTTTGGAAATCCTGTCGGCAAAGGTCGGATGGAAAAAGGTCGTGAATGCCAAGGCGGCAAAGGCAAGTGCGATTACGATAGTGGACATCATGGTGATGCACCTGGACCCGTTGTTGAGCGAAGTTGCCAGAACAGTACGATGCGGAAACACGGGTGTAGAAGGTGTAGAATCCGGTTCACTCGAGTCATCATCGTCCATATCATGGTTCCATGTCGTCCGCGCTCCTTCACACCAATCGTCCGACATGCTTCCATCTGGGATGAACGGTTTTTCGTTGACGGTTTGACCATTTCTGGTCCCCGTAGGTACCGCCCGAACCGCCCTTTCCGATGTCCAGCACGAGTCTAGTAAGAAACGTCGAGCTCTCGCGAACGTCCACCGTGATGGAGAAGAGGCGCAAGGCCTGTGTAGGACCACAGGTTGTCTTGTTTCGTGTGGAGAAGCCGGAACGGAGAAGGATCGGCAGAAGGATCCTCGTCGGTGAGGCTTGTCATCAACGCCTGCACCGTGAACGGAAGGGATCTCTTCGATATCGTAATCGCTGCTGGCATATGACATTACCGGTGTCGATGGCGTAAACACGATGGTCGGTTGATCGAGGAATGAAGCTGAAGGCATAGCTTCAGATTTGAACTTCGTCGACCCGAAGTGAGGAGGGAACAGAGGGAACGGGTTCGAACGATTGTCGAAAGAACGTGTTACCAGACCAGCTGGTATATATTATTATCGCCGACGGAGAATATCTCCAGATTGAACGCCTAGCATCATCTCGACAGATCAATCTTTGGATGATCAACAGGGATCATTGATGAATACTCACCTCCTTTCGCGCGAAATCAAAGGACCAACACCCTTCCAGACAGCTCGTTGACTATGAGACGTATCGAATCGGCTTTGGGTGTCGCGTCGCAGTTCTACGGACGAGTTGATGAATCAATCACTGAGATCACGATTGGCAGACTTGATGTCCTGGACTGATGGCTGATGCCTGTTGGTTGATACGACTGACCAGGAATCGAAATTGGATGATTGATCAGGCTGTATTGAGTTGTGGCAAACGAGGATAATGAAGGAACGAGAGGCAACCAGATTAAGGGTGGTTTCCAGAGTGGCAAAGGGCGGATCGGAGTGATGGGAAGTGAAAGCGAGAGTGCGGTTTGATGACAGTTGCTTATCGAAAGCTCTGCCTCAATGTCACCAGTTGATAGGGGACGACTAGGTAGACTCCAACGTGCCGCTCAACGGCCTGTGACTGATGGTGTGTGATGACCGTTTTGACGTTATCGACTGATCAGACACGCAAAAGAGGTTTCCTCCGGAGGTATATACACGGGATCCCATCGAGTCTCGTAAAAGATGGCACATCTACGTGGCGTCTGCGCGTGCTCGATCCAGTGTCATCTCGGATGCAAATCGAGTGCGTCTCCTTCCCCGCATTCCTGACCCCGTTTTCGTGAATTTCCATAATTGCTGACTATGCACGCTGACCAGGTTGCTGACTTGCTGACTCCCTCCGAGACTGTATGTCGGTAGATAGCATAACGATTACGTAGATCAAGTACATGGCAGAATGGAGAATGGTGCGGAGGTCCTGTTCGTGTCACTTGTCCCAAACTGATAGGTTGCCTTTAGGCTACTCCTTTCGATACCGACATACCCCTAAAGCAGCTCATCCAGCTGCCCAGCAGGAGATGTGTGCTGCCTGATCCAGCGTCGCTTAAGAGGCCTCCTGCCTGCTGACATTTAGGAACACACATCATCCGGAAACCCAATAATCTCAGCAGAACCTCAGACGCAGATGGCCGAGTTCCGACGGCATTTCCTTGTCCCGTCCCGAGCTGCCGTTCTGGAGCGAACGGTCGTTGACGTGTGTCAGGCACAACAAGCTCTTCAAATAGTATATGTCCATGTCGAAGGTACATTGGCCTTGGCAGACATAAGAAGGATAATCGCATGACATCGCAATGTGATAATTTGTTTTGTTCAGATATAGATGGCACGAATCCATTCAGTTCAATGCAACTCCATCTCGAAGTACTGGTCGATTGATGGGAAAGATGTAGGCCAATGACAATATGATGTGCCGGACTGAGCTGATACGGCGCGAAGGTTTCCCGTCAAAATGATGTATGCCGGCCTTCATATGGATTGACGGTGAGGTGGGCGCGTTGCAGAGAGAAGGCCCGTTGGATAGTCTTTCTCCGGAGTAGGAGACCAACACAACGCGATGTCGTTCGGTGCTGTGAGGGTTGATAATGCTACGCAGTAAAATACCATTCACATAGATGGGCGATGCAGGTTGCCATTATTATGCCTGAAAGCACACATAATCAGCGAGTGAGAACATGAAGAGTTCAGGTCGGACGTACTAGATAGTTGTACGAGCGCATATCCTCCGATCTTTCAAGATACTCTCGCTGAAGAGAGGGCATCAACGTCAGATATTCGCCGGATAGGCGGGCTCCCGAGGAGAATGCTTACATCTATCAGGTTCTCGACTCTCTTTTTGATTACAGCGGGTGTAGGCGTAAATCGAGACATAAGCTGGCGGATAACTTCGTTTACGAGCTCATTGTGGCCTAGATGCTTCTTGTCCTTCATGATACGAACAATACAGGCCTGCGTGATCGAAAATTTTCAGTACCAAGTAATCTAGCGATCATAGTGCAGAAAGACTCACCTCGATCTGGTGTTTTCGCTCTTCGTCCACTTTCTCCTGTGTTTCGGCTCGTTCTTCGGTATTTTCCACCCGGCCCATGATTGTCTGAATCTTGATCTTGGCTAAAGGGCATGTAAAACTGTTATTAAAGCTGAACTTGTCGTCAGGGCCTACGTCACGAGATTTTGGGTTCTTCGTTAAGATTTTGAATTTTGCGCACGCCAGCGACTGAAGACTTCGATATAGGTCTGAGTCGGGGATATGTGTTGCAGCTTTGATGTCCTATGGCGATGCAATCGTAAGCGTGATATAATAACCTCATGGATACGCCAATACATACCTGCACTGATAGCTCCTGACCATCTTCGACGCGTTCGAAGAGTAGCAGGATAACGGCACAATGCGTCGACACGTTCAGTTCGTGACGCTTTGCCTTGAACGCCACCCGGATGTCTGCCGTTCCATGATTAGACTGCCATGTTAGCCGTCTTCCGGAGTGCCGTGTGTTGTAAAACTTTTCGAATGCCTGAATCGCCTTGGTGAATACCGGCGGGAATACGCAGGTGGTTGCGGAACCTTCTCCTGGCCAGAATGTGGAAGTGAGAACATTGACGTTGAAATCCAGATCTAACGACTGACGATGAGGACGAAGATCAGCTACCAGCCACCTTTAGTATTTGCACTAGTCTCACCTCATGTTTCGCTTGATACTTTTCGAAACTTTTCATCATGTCACTCGATAGTCGCATATCGTTGAACATTCCTTCCAGTTTCTGCGTGAAGGAGTAACCACTATCGGTGTACAAGGTCGGTATACGATTGGTTCATTATCGCAATATCAGTACTTACGATTCCACCTTGAGCTTGGCGACCATGTTCCTTTCGGCATCCTCCGACACACTACGGCCATTGAGCAGACGCTTCGCGAGATGGCTTTTGTAGTATCTCTCGAAGATGTCCTTGTCGAAGATGAATCTAAACAAGACAATGGTCTTCTCCAAAACGGCCTCGACCTCGTCGTCCGTTTTCTGTTCGATCCAGATGGCTCAGCGTCAAGATATGGGCTTGCTCGTCAGGCAAGTCTACGGCACTTACACCCTTCAGGCCCTTCTTCAAATTGTCATCGATGAACAGTGATGTATATTCTTGCGCTTTCGGGTTGACATTAATGAAACTTTGGAAGGCCTGCGGAGAAGAGTCATATCCTTAGCAAAAAGGAGAATTGATAAGCCTCAAGACTGCTCACATCGTTCAGTGCCGTCTGAATCGCCTTGTCTTCCTCAAAGGCTTCCTTCCAAATCTTGTCAAACGTGTCTTTGAGATCCAAAACTTCTTGAACCCAACGAAGTGCAATGTTCACCGCCGCTGCGGCGGAGGTCGCCGTCCCTGCTGGTACTCCCGCGGTTGCCGGCTGTCCCGCACATGTGCCCTTGACCTTTTGCGCGGCTCCTTGCACATCGACCTCGTCCAGTGGAGTCGATGAAGAGAGAACCGTCGTATTCGCCTTTGACTTGCTAGGCACGAGCACGTCACCCTTTACAGCTGTAACCGCCGATGTGCTGGATGTGACATTCTCGTTGATGGCGTGACCTCTTGCCAGCACATACTTCTTCAACTCGCTCATCAGCGCATCGGGTCCCTCCTCGACATTTGGCCGGTTGTACAGTCGATACACTCTTTGAAGGTCGGGAATACGCATCTCGTCGATCATGTGTATCAGTCCAGACGCCGGCATACGAAGAACGGTCTGGAGATGTGCTGAAAGGAGACTACTATCGAGGATAGCTATGAGAGGCGCCGATGTGCTCGCAAGAAGATAGTGTGAACATCGAGCTTGTTCTTCCGCTAAACGATCCTCGACCTAGGTAGAAGATTCAGGTCAGCCCGGTCGGATTTCCATCGACTTCTGATACTCACCTTCTTCAGATATGCGCTAGCATCATCCGTGACCAAACATTCCTCCGCTTCTCGCCTGTAGAACTCGTCGCTGGTCTGCAAGAATCTTCCTTCAAAGTCCTTGACGTAGATCGAGGGTCTTTCAGGTGTTCGTTTCCCTGGCTCTGGCGGGCTTCGCAGTGTTGACAAGATGGAGATCACATCCCGCACCGCTGAGCGATGGATCACTTCTCCGCGACGTTCGAGATGTATTTGAGCGAGGAGGACAGAAACCAGGGTTTCACCGATCGGGAAGAGTGGACTGTGAATGATTCGCCGTTCGAATTGGCGTAGACCGAGGGAAAAGCTATTTGGCACTTTCGCTGATGGCGTATACACCTTGTCCTAACAAGTCCAAAAACGCACTGTATGAGAACGACGGCGGAGATGTATAAGAATAGCAGAAGGCCGACCCACCATATACTTCAACACCAGCTGCATCTTCTTCATGATCGCCACATGATCCTCCCAGACAAGCTTTATCGTCCGCAGAAACCTCTCCCCTTCCAACACCATCTCCACTGCCTCTGATTCCAGCGCAGAGTTATCCGCGTTTCCAGTGACTCCTGTATCGCCACCGCTTCCATTCGACGATATATTTTGGCTGACGAACGCGGTTCCGGCGGTATTGACGCTATTGGTATCGGTCATGATGCCCGTTCGCGGAAAAGTCGGCACGATGTCCCGCTCGGCGAGGGCGTCAAGGTGCTGTGCTATAATTTGAGTGACTCCCTTGTACAGACGGTCTCCGTCTATCAGTCCCCACAGTCAGCACGATGCCATCGCGTTGGTAAGATGTTCCCGGAAAGCTCACTATGATACAATACCATATCGTAGCTGTAGCGATATAGCGCTTCGTAGCTCAATTTGGATGCATTGTGATTCTGAATCTCTTGAAGAGCGCTCGATAGCCGTTTCCATGTCTCGTCGATGTTTTCCATGGGAGTGAACTGGATGAAGCAGATGCAACCACAGCGAGGGAGCGGCAAGGTGACTATGGTAAATGTCTTGGGCAATCTCGGCCGGAAGCAGGAATACGTACACGCTTTGGCGGCCTCTGAAGGATAGATATGAGATTAGCGTTACTGGTAATCTGTATAAGGTGAAACGTTCACTTACCATCTTCCCCTTCCCTCGCCTCGCAGCCAGACTACTTCCACCCAACATGATCCCGGCTTTCGCGAATGCGTTTCTGGATAAGGGACAGACGAGACGCTGATTACGGTCTGTTCAATTTCCGAAAGTGTTAGTCGGATATTCGAGGGAAAGTCTTAGCAAAAAAGTGTGCTTCTCCATGCGGAGTGATGCAAACGTCACGTCCACAGTCCATGTATCGAATCGATCATGCATGGCTCGGAAGTGGAAGTGGAGGCACGCTTCAAACATGCTCAGGCCGGTAAATGAGGATGCCATGTCCGTGGGTCATTGAATCCGGGTAAGCTGCTTCCGGTTGCCGGATGAGGATCTGGCGAAGAAGTCATCAAGATTCGAGCCTTTGTGAAAGTGTCGACAAGATCTTTGTTCGAGCTCCCTATAAAACAGAGGCCACGTTATTTGGAAATCTGCACAACTTTAGATATCCCCTGCCATCCCGATCGCGATCTGTCTTCTTATCGTCGGCTACCATCATTCACCGAGTAGAAAGGGACGTCAACGAGAATCTGTCATCGCCCTCCTGAACAACGTCCTCCACCATGTCTACTTTTGCAATGCCCAGCCCTACGACGGTAGAGACGATGGCCAAGGAGCGAGAGAATCCTCCCTTTGATGTCCGCAAAGTAAGCCTTTTCCTCTGTCTGACCGCAAACCAAGCTCATCTCCAGCCCATTTTCCTTTTCCGACAGCTGAGCATCGCCATGCATGGTTCTCGCAAATCCCTCCTCCTGAAGGAGAAATTCATGGCGGAAATCTCCCGCGACCCGGCGTTCTACCTCGCAGATATCTACGATCTTTCAAAAGACCAGATCCGGGAAAGGACGATGGAAAAGTTTGCGAGTTTGGTCCATTACGTTACGACCGAGCCCTTGGATGTCTTCAACTACCGAATGCAGGTGAGCCCACTTCACCCAGAGGCGATAGAAATACGGTGTCAGATCGCTGATACCCCAATTGCAGCTTATCAGTACCGTTGACCCAGGATTCTGGACTCGATTCGGTGTGCATTTCGGTCTCTTCCTTGGTGCTATTCGAAGCGGAGCATCTCCTGCTCAGTTCAGTACGTTCATCTGATGGGAAAAGCTTGGCCTCTTTAGCGATCCATGCTTATACCTGCATGTCCTTCAGACTACTGGATTGACAAGGGTGTGATCGGGTTAAACGGTGTTATCGGTTGCTTCGGCATGACAGGTGAGTTGCCTTCCTACAAGTCTCACACCGGGAAGTTAAACCATCTGTCGTCTTTTCCAGAGCTCGCCCACGGATCTAACGTCGCTGGAGTGGAGACCACGGCGACATTCGACGAAAAAACAGACGAGTTCGTGATTCATACGCCGCATCTAGGAGCAACAAAGTGGTGGATCGGAGGTGCGCATGTCCCCCGCATGCCTTTGAAAGAGCAAGGAACTAATTCGAAGCTGTGATAGGCGCCGCCTCTACCGCAACCCACTGTGCCGTCTTTGCTCAGCTGAGTGTCAAGGGGAAACGACATGGCGTAAAGACATTCATCGTTCAGCTACGGGATGTCAAGTGAGCTGCTCCTCCCTTGTCGGGTCTCTGCTCATGTGCTGATGACATGCTTTTTGTAGAACCTTCCAGCTGAGACCCGGAATCAACATCGGGGATATTGGAAAGAAGATGGGAAGAGATGGTATCGGTACGTTGCTGCTGTATACTCGTCGAAGGTGTACCGACCTCAAACTGAACATCGTTACAGACAACGGCTACATCCAATTCACTTACGTTCGAGTACCCCGGGCGCATGTGAGATCCTTGGTTGATATGTTGGCGCATGGATATGTACAAAGGCTAAGCCTTTGCCCTGTCCTCTTCAGATGTTAATGAAACACACCCAAGTATCCCGCGAAGGGATCGTCACGGATCCACCGCTCGCCCAACTCACTTACGGCGCTTTGCTGAGCGGCCGTATCGCGATGGTCGCCGACTCCTCCAACACCGCAAAGAAGGTGGGTGATTCAACTTTCGAATTGCAGTTGCTCAGGAGGCTGATAGATCGTTCTCAACGAAAACTGACGTTAGGCATTAACCATCGCTTTGCGATACGCCGTCGTCCGAAGGCAGTTCTCTGCTGGTAAAAATCAGGTTCGTATAGCTTCAAGTTATGCATTCGCTCCTAGCTCATATCAACGACGCTTTTCATAGGTGGAAACCCAGTTGATCGATTATCCTATTCATCAACGTCGGTTGATTGTGAGTACCAAGACTTCTGGATTTTGTTTTTATACTGAGGACTGATTCGCCGGCTTCATTTCAGCCCTACATGGCTCAAGCCATTGCGATCGGCTTTACCAGTCTAATTTTGACAAAGATGTACAACGTAAGTGAGAACCCACTCGATTTACAAAGCGGTCGTGCTGAAGTGTGTTGCCTTCTCCAGGAATTGACCGAAGCTATGGAAACGCTAGAGCCAGGAGACGTAAGTATACTGAGATGTCTAGCTGAAGCTACCGCTTATTCAGGTGTATGTGCTCTCATAGCCTAACCTCAAAGAAGTTTTGGCGAAGTTAAAGGAAACACATTCGACATCTGCTGGGCTCAAGGTAAGATCTCATCCAGCATAGATGATGACAGTGCCCTTCCTCCAACATTTTCGTTTGACCCGCATTAGGCCTTCTGTACATGGGCATGCTTGGAGACCATCGACAAGTGCAGGCAAAGTTGTGGTGGTCATGGATACTCAGCGTGAGTATCGTAATGCTCCCGTTCAAAGTATAGATATTAACAAATACCTCTATGCCTGTTCATCATAGATATTCCGGGCTTCCTAACATGTATGCAGACTTTGCCGTGCAATGCACTTGGGAGGGTGAGTTATGCTGCCTGTGAATGGTCTTGCGGAGATGCTTAACATCTAACCGCCAATCGCGAACAGGCGACAACACCATCCTCAGCTTACAATCCGGCAGGGCTTTGATCACGAGTTGGACTGATGCCAAGAAGGGAAAGACTCTAGCGCCGGGAGTCGCCTACATGTCGGAGAAGTCGAGCCTGAATGCCAAGTCTAGTGGAAAGCTGGACCTTCAAGATATCGACAATGCTTGGGCGTGCGTCGCCGCAAATGTGGTCAAGAAGGCTGCAGAAGACTTTTCTGGTCATGTCGCCAAGGGCTTGAGCAAAGACGAGGCTATGGAGAGATGCAGTCAATCGCGGTTCATCGCAGCAAAGCTGCACACCGTTGGTTACGTGAGTGTCCACTAACGTAATCTGGTAATCGACCTTTGGCTGAACTTGCATGTATATCGTCTTTCAGATCTTCCGCATGTTCCGACGAGCATGTGATGAGCAGGAAGAGGGTTCGGAGAAGCAGCTACTCTCCGATATCTGCCGCCTGTATGGTCTCTGGCAGATCGAGGAACAGGGCGCTTCCTTCCTCAAGTGTGAGTTTCCTGCGTGCAGGACAGCGTTTGGTCAAAGGTGTGATCAAGCTCCTTCTTTTCCTTTCAGATGCCTACTTCAATGCCCAGCAGATGGATGCAGTGCAGGCGGAAGTAGATGGGCTGTGCGCTTCCTTGAGAAAGGTCATTAGTACATCGTCCTTTCAGAGATCCCCTTTGGCGGAAAATGAATCTCTGACTCTGCGTTCTTTCTTCTGCAGTCCCCGTCGTGGACGCTTTCGCTCTGAGTGATCACGTTGTCAACTCGCCTCTTGGCCGCTACGATGGCGATGTCTACACCGCGTACTTCAATCATGTTAGTTTATTCCTTGTTCCCTCGAGCATTCTGCTGAAGGTGTTGCCTTTACAATTAGGTCCGCGCCGCCAACCCGCCCAACAAGGAGCATCCCTACTTTGAGAGACTTATTAAGCCGCTACTGGAGAGGAAGCCGCTCGATGAGGAAGATGTTGATGCCGCAATGGGTTTCAGCGAAGAGCTAGCGGAATTGGAGAAAGAAAGGAAAGCCGGGAAGCAGTGAAACAATATTTGGCGCAGGCGCAGACCTATCGGATTCGGGGCATCGTGAATCATGTTGTACAGGAGCTGTTGTAATGTAAGCGAGTCGGCGATGTTGTCCCATTGCAGACATGAACCATTTCCGGAATGCCTCGCAGATTCGGATTTTCGGGCGACATTAAATCATCCAGGTACAGTAGTTAAACAACAAATGCAAGAATCGTCGTTCTTCTGTATGAAGGGGGTTTGCCAGTCTTCTGTGTCTTGTCTCGTACCGCGGTGCCGAAAATTATCATGCCGCAGATTCCGATCTCCCAGTATATCAAGATGCTGACAGGGCTATAACGATAAAAAAATATTACAATCGGTTATAGTACACATGTGTCCTTACTTCCTGTCATCTATAGTATTATACGCTATTAACGCAGAGCTGATGCTTGCTGTTAGGGAGACGAAGTTACTATAGTTAGCGATGCTCCCTGGCCTCGAAATGTGAGGTCGTGCTGACCTCGATATCTTCAATACTGATGTTTGATTTGTCACACATACTATAGAAGATGCCGCCTTGTCTGAATAGATTCTCGGGGGTGTCGTATTCGACAGCAGCACCCTTATCCATGACGAGAATTTTGTCGTACGAAAGGATGGTACGCAGGCGATCTGTATGCGGACATTCAGAAAACTGAAAGAGACACTTAAGCTGGCGATACTTACGGGCGATGCAGAGCAGCGTTTTGTTCTTGAACTCTCGTCGAATCGTCTCCTGAATCTTGGCATCGGTTTCCAAATCGACCGCCTGCGGAACAACAATAGCAGCGATCAGTCCTAAGCTGAAAAGGAAAGGCCACGGGGAACTTACCGCGGTCGCTTCATCCAGGACAACGATGGGCGCATCTCGGACAAGAGCTCTCGCCAAGCTGACCAAGCTCCTTTGCCCTACAGATAGGTTGTTACCTTCGTCCTCAACGGGCGAGTCGAGGGTGAAACGCGATGTCGGGGTTTGGGTCCCACTGCCAAATTCGTGCGCTTCCGAATCCAGGTTCATGCTTTTTCGTGCGTGATGTTCAGCCGTAGCAGAATCGATCAGATGGGCTCGCCTCATTGCATCCCATAATTCTTGGTCCGTCTTCTGCGAAAATGGATCTAGGTTACTCCTCAGCGTCCCACTAAAAAGCAAAGGCTCTTGAGGCAAAATGGATAAGCCTGTCCGCAGATCGTTCAAGCCGATCTTCGAAATATCCACTGTTGAACTTTAATAAGCAGACAACCTCCTGATTCAAGGCTACTGAGCGACTAACCACCGTCGATCGTGATCCTTCCAGAAGTGACCTCGACCAATCTATATAGGGTGGTCAAAATGGTGGATTTACCCGCACCTGGGAGACGAAAAAGGACAGCTCAGCCAACGCTTGGGGATACCTTCACTTGCTTGACGAACCTGTTCTACCAACGATTCCCACTTTCTCGTTCTTCCCAACATCCAGATTCAAATTCTTCAATGCCGGAGGAAGTCCCGGTCGGTAAGACATGACAACGTTCTCGAATTTGATTCGACCTTCATCTGGCCAGGAAGCAGGAGGCTTGGTCTCCGGAATATCATGTGGCGCTTCTTGCTCCAAGTCAGTCGCATATTCAAGCACACGCTAAGGATGAGCGGAAATCAACAGTGCCCGTCTCTTCTGAAAGGAAAGCAACGTACATCAACACTATTCGAGTCATTTTGCACTTCCGCGAACTGACGAACAATCCATGAAAAGGACTGTTGTAGCGTGACCGAGTACGACAGAATCTGTGGTTCATTCCATATGTCAGTAAGGTAGCATTTAGCCAAGGGCGGAAATACTTACAAGACCTGAAGCAGCGGGAGAAATCGTATCAGAGGACGCGACAATGATGGCTACCACGAACACCAAAACACTTCCCAAAGCATCGAGTCGGATACCTAACCAACGCTGATTTGCGATAGTCAAGTAATACGCCCGGGTTTCGATGGCCATGAGCTTTTGATTGTCCGCAATGAAACGATCGCCCTCTCCGTAAGCCCGGATGACTGTCACGCCGGACAACGACTCGGAAAAGTGGGCATAAAGTGGTGACCGCAGAACGGCGTCGATTCGCTTGAACATTAGAGCACTGCGTTGATACCATGCTGCAAGATGGCCGTACACGATGGCGACGACCAAAACGGCAATCAAAAAGTATGGCTGAACGATCGCGATCAAAACGATGGTACCGATGACTCCGGCAATGGTTGAAATCAGCATCCTGAGTGCATCCGCTAGCGTGTTGTCAAGTGTATCGATATCCTTGGTCAAGCGGTTGAGCACTGAAGGGTAATAAATCATCAGTACTAACCTCGACAGTACCCAGAAATAAAACTCACGTCTGCCAAGAGGAGTTGCATCGAAGAAGGATTGGGGCGCGCGCATAACCCTTTGCATTGCAGCATCGTGCAAACGCACACTGGCAAAGAAGCAAAGATATGCCTGGGCGGCACCCATCAAGAATACGGTGAAAGCGGCTCCCAGGCCAAGTGCGACGTAGACACCCTCATAGAATCCGTCGCTATAGTCCCATCTTCTTTCTTGCCAATAGACAAGCCAGTAGGAGGTCATGATTGTGAAGCCTTGAGAGATGACGGTGGCGCCCAACAGGAAAGGAATGGTAAGCCAGCCTCGACCGGCTTTGAGATAGCCTTTGTAGACATAGAGCCCGACCGTGCCGGTAGCCATGGTCTCCTTAGAAGCGAGAGCGTTTTTAGCATTGGCCGTCAGACGCTCCCGGGGTATCGGAGCAGGTCGCCCGACTGCGGTTTCGATTGCTTCCTCTTCGTTCTCTGCGTTGACCTCGTTCTGATCCTCGTTGGCGAAGTCGCGAATAAGGGCCGCGAACGGTCCATTGCCGGATCGCAGTTCGGCATAAGTTCCACGTTCAGCCACCCTGCCTTCATGCATCGTAATGATGTAATCGACTTGCGGCAAGAAATGTAGAGCATGAGTTACGAGAACCCGGGTGGTATGGTTGAGCTGGCGAACGGCATCGAACAGCAAGGCGGCAACATGACTGTCAACTGCGGCCAAGATATCATCGAGTAATAGCAAATCGGCGTCGTAATACATGGCACGGGCGAGATTGACTCGTGCCTTTTGACCACCTACGAGACGTGGAAGATCAGTAACGCGAATCGCGACGAGACGGCATGACGCTCCGCTTACCAGACAGGTTGATGCCCTTTTCACCAATCATCTCTGCGTCCCCATTCGGCAGCAAATCCAGATCAGTCTCCAGACAAGCTTCTTGAATAACATGCCAGTATCGCTCCTCGTCAAACGGCCTGCCGAATAGAATGTTCTCCCGCACGGTGGCGTTGATGATCCAAGGGACTTGGCTGCAAAGAGCTGTTGAGCCGCCAAATACGACTTTGCCCTCGGTCCGTCGCATCTCTTGCATAATACCAGATAGAAGGGACGATTTTCCACTGCCTATCGCACCGACGACGGCCACGAGTTGACCTCGAGGGATCTGCAAATCGATATCATGAAGCTTGAAGATCTGATCATCGTCTTCCTGATTGACTTCGCTGACTTCCATTTCCTGCAGTCCTGGAACGGGCGGAACGTTCGTGTCGCCAGCCTCCATGGGTCCAGGTTCGCCTGCAGCGATCTCTGCGTGTATCTCATCCGCAACCTCTATCTTGCCGTTTTTCCGATTTCGAATCCAGCGGAATGGCTTCTTGACACGGCCAATCAAGCCCTTCTTGGTCCTGCTCGCCTTGCCGCGCGTGGCGGAAAGCGCATTCTTCTTCGAATCTCCTTTGCCTTTGGCGGGCTCTTCGATGGCTTTCGAAGACGAATCCCAAGTGAAGGAAGCATGGTCAAGCTTCAAGGCAAAAGGTGCATCAACATCCAAATTTCGTTCCTCGGTTAAAATATCGGCGGTAAAGACAGCTTGGAGTCGTCCCAAGGCATTCTGAGCATCCACAATGGCGCTTAAGGTCATCGGAAAGATCATGAGAGGAAGTCGCAACAGCTGGAAAAGAGTCAGGGCGGTAAACGTCTCGGCGGCTTCCAGTCGACCTTGAGTGGAGCTGTAGGTGATGAAAGCAAGAATGGCGGCGATGACGGGTACTGAAGTAGCGATGGCCATGTTACCACCTTTCATCATCAACAAAGACCGGATGTACCGGACTTCCTTATTTCGAATCTGGTCGATCCGCTGGAGAAACGGTCCTTCCCATGCCATCAACTTGACAACCTTCATTCCACTGAGAAGCTCTTGCAGTAAACGAGCCCGCTTGTCGGTGAATACCATGCTCTTCTTTCGCATGCCAAAGAGGAACTTCATGATCCAAGTTTGTACTGGACTGAGAAAAACGAGGAACGCGATACCGACCAAGGCGGATTGCTGTAGTTGCACCAGAAGGATGATCACGACAACGATAAACTGGATAGGCGCTGTCCAAGCCATATGGCAGAATCCACAAGCAAAGTCGACTCGAGAAATGTCGGTCGAGATATGGTTGACGAGTTTACCGTTAGGGTGAGCAATCCTTGATTTGCCGGTAAGCTTGAGCGAACCTGGCGACGATGAATTGCTTCAACAACGTTCTCATTTCAATAGATCGTTGACCGCACTTACGCTCATATAAAGCCGAGATTAATGCGCTTCTCGCTAGAACACCTACTCCAGAGGAGCGCAGGAAATAATGGTTGAGAGACAGAGACGACGTGACTAAAAGACAGAATAATCCGATGGCCATTCCAACACCTCGCCCGATGTCCGGTTTAGGCGTCCCGTATAGCCGCGAGGAGTAATATTGGCTAGAGAAGAGGATGAGCTGCTTGATGACAAGGGAAGTGCAAATAGAAGCTGTGTCGCCGACAACCTGGAAAAATATGAGAGATTTAGCTTCTATTCGATAACAGCGACGGGGACCAGGCGTACCTTGATCAACCCGGACAACCAAAAGTAAAGGCCAAAGATATCACTTAGGGCCCAAGTCAGACTGGGTTGTTTCTTGCCGCTCTTCTTCCGCCACTCCTTTTCCTTCTCCTCTCGGTTCTTGCCTTCTCCTTTCCCAAGGGCCCACTTGATTTTGAGCTTCCGTGGTACCGGAATTTCTCCAGCTTCCAACTTTGCATTGTAAGCATCTGCCTCATCCCATCTCCGCTGAAAAGCCGTTAACAACTTTTTGGAAAGAACGCCGGCATCCCGCTCGTGTCCGAGTTTGTACAAGTCCTCGGCCGTGAGTTCTCGAGCCGCACCGAGTGCCATGATCGGTTGTACCCAAAGAAAGAAGAGGTGAGACCACCATGAGGCCGTCATGTCCGGTAGATTTGGCGAGTCATCAATCGATTCCGGAGGTGGTGGCGGTGGGTATTTCGGTTTCATGAAGGGTAGAGAATGTCGCCTGTAAGGTGGTTGACTACTTTAGCTCCCATTCCATAACAGAGACCGGATCGAACTGACCATTTTGGTTGTGTGTAGGGCCCACCCCTAAGCTGGTCCTTGGGTTTGATGATAGCTTTTCCCGACTTTGCCTCTGTTCCCAAGTATACCAAGCCGTCTTCCATTTCAATCATTTCCTGCTTGCTCTGCTTCTGCTCGTATGAACCTTCCCCCTCGATGCGCCCTACAGCCTTCTCGTCGAGCGCATCAACATTCTTCTCATGTACAGACATCTCCTGTCCAGGTGTTTCACGCGTCGGAGTTGAAATAATCATTGTTTGACTCGATGCCAGTGATTCCGCTGCGCCGGGTTCTGAGCGACCGCTCCCATTCGTGCGAGGTCGGTCGATAAAGGTGGTACCGATGTCCGCTTCTCCATTCGGGTGATGTCCCGAAGTTGATGGTAGAGTGTCGGCGACGGTGCTGACGGTTTGCCCAAGGACAACCGGGAGTGCAGACATGGCGTAAAGATTCGACACGGGAATGGGATCGAGAGCCGAAACGTCACCAGGTGCCAGCGTCCGCTACTTATCCGTCGAGCGTGATTGAAGTGCAGTTACAGGTCGGCGAAATATCACAGTGTTTGTCTGATGTATGCTGGACAATATCAGTCGAATGACAATGGCGGGAATGTAACCAGGTGGCCAAAATTGTTCGCCTTCGCTCTTCTCCGATAGATCGACGAAAGGGATCGGCGAGCGGGAGTCGACAAGTACTTATTTGAAGAGCGGGACTTTGCGTCACTGCTCTACCCTACTCAAAGCCGTTCTTGAATGGGAAGGTGAAGGATCGTTTACAAACAACGCTTTGCCTCACAGGACAAAGAACCATCGACGATTCGCAGTCGTTCACTGTCGGCCCGCAGGGGACGCGGTTCAATTCTTGTCCCTCCCAACGATTTTGCGATGACAAACTATTTGAGCCCCGCTTTGTCATGCCTGCGAAGCCGCAATGTATACAGAGGTGTCAACGTATTTTTAGCCCGTACAGCATGCAGCTACAGCTGCCCAGGCTGGAGAGTGAAACGAGATGACCTTTGCGCTGTTCGGACTTGCTCCGGTTGGCCACTTAGAGTGGTCAGGCAGCTGCTCGGCCCCGCCACCGCCGACCTGTCGAGTTTTACAGAAGGTTAGAAATCGGAAAAAAAAAAAAGAGAAGTAGATTGCGATGCAGCGATGACCGCCGGAAGACAGGGAAAGGGAAGCTAGGGCATTCCGTCGGAAACCGCATTCTGATCTAGCAACAGCTAAATGGCTCGGCCAGGATGAGTCTGCCAGGGTGTTCGCCTATACGATATTCATGACAGCTTGAGCAGCTGCTTGAGCCACTAAACAACGTGGCTGCAGGTCTCGATACGATCGATATAACCATGCCAGCTTTCGTGGACGCCACAACTTTATATATCGAACTCCCTCCTGTCCTGTTGTAGTCAACCTATACTGGAAGCCCATACCCGGGGGCACGGCACCGCTCAGTGCTGTCAATGCTTCTGTAGTGCCCTTTCTTCCGGACCAAGAAGGGACCAACGTCATCTCTTTCGAAAGGGATGTAGGGATGTAGTGGGTCACGACGTGTATCTCCGTTCCATTGGCTGGGCACGACAGTGCCAGGCCAGCGTTTCGAGGAAATTGCAGCTCATCTCCTAGATCTGCCAGCAACACTGCGGTACATATACATATAGGTCACTGATCATCTAGTTGCCCAGATTCGTTTGCAGGCCGCGGGAGGCCAATCCACCTCTGGTTCGATCACTTCGGTTCCTTTTGGGTGATCGCTGGTGATCGACCAAGTTGATCGATATCGTCAAAAGGAAACAGGATGCCAAAGTATTCTGAAACACGAGTAGTTGGTATGATGGTATCGTTCATCTGAACAGCTCCGAGTTGACACCTATCGAACCACCTTCAGCTTGTCCTCAAGCACTTGACCGTTGCCAGCGTGAGACACAAAATCGTGCGCGCTTCCAATTTCTTGCCACCCAATCAAATCGCTTCGCAGTCAAATTTGCGTTGGTTGCCTTCTGGGTTCAGCTCATTTCTCCAATAGCTACTGTGTCTTCTCGACACATCTCTTTCTCAGCTACCTCCTCTTCATCATCTTCTTGCTAAAGCATTTCCGCCTCTGAGAGTCAGCCAGATCTCAGCAAATCCTAAGTTACATGACCAAGAAAATCGCGTCTTGAGCGCAATCACCCACGAGTCGGCGCTAAAAACAGTCAACAGAGGTTTCTCTCCCCCCCTCGCGACGGCTGTACCCCGCGAACAATCGAGATGACAATCGATTGATATCCTTCGGATGATACTCCCTATTCTTCAGATCCGTCGTGTTCAATTGCTTAGTGCAGCTGCATAGCCAGCCAAGGTCCTACCAAACCCAGCACACTTCAAAGCAGCGCGAATCTGCGTTTGGGACACAACGCGCCGACTTCCAGCACTCTAGCAGGCGACAGCCCAGCGGGAGAACGTGAAACACCCTTTGGCTCCTGTGGCACTTTCCACGTGACGTTTCAGCTCGAGGCTACCATCAGACAGTCGTCCGCCAGCGTTAACAAAGAGGGACCCACGTTTCCATAATTGCCGGGTCAAAAGGGGAGTGAAAGAGCCTGAAAAACTGCCTGAAAATACCTTGTGGAACCGGGACGAGGGGTTACGGTATTTGGCCAGCTTCATACAACCATATCAAGCAAGGGGCTCTCTGTTATCAATCACCGCGGAATCAGAATCAGAAAGGCAGCACAGATCACCCGGCATTGCGATCGCTTTGACGACAATCAACCCTATCGACCTATCGGATCCTGCTACAATGTCGGAACCTTCTGAACACATCGGGTCCGCCGTGGACGTACCACCAAGCTCATTGGGAGGAGGTCAAACACAAGTGGATCAAGCAACGACAGGTTCAACGGTGGCAAGTCAAGAAGAAGTCAGTCAAACAGCAGCCACGTATTCAGCGCCGACGGAATCGCTCGTCGGGCTTGCAAATCCAGAAAAGCAGGCCGTACCGCCCGTCACAAGCACCGTAGAGGAAGGTAAGGAGGACACGAAACCGGAAGTGACTACGGCATCAGCGGTCCCTCCATTGGACGCGCCTTCGAAGACAATACTCGGTCTCACTTCCGGCAATCTCGATCAATCGAAACCCAATCTCGTCGATTCTGCTGAGGTCAATTCCAATACTGACAACACGGCAGAGATGGGACAACCTTCCTCAGCGCTTGCGGCTGGCATCTTGCAGGAAAACGAGAGCCAAAACGGATCGGCAAAGCTTGGAGAAAGGAGTAGAAGTGAGAGTTCGGCAGGCGTCAGTGTAAAGAGCGGTGGAAGCTCCGCGAGCGCCCTGCCAGAGAATGTGCCACGCGTAGGAGGAGTGAGATGTTGTGAGTCCAGCTGTCGTGATTATCTGTCTTGAAATTTCCGAATGTTCGCTCTTTTCCTGACCTTCGCCTTGATAGACTGGGCATTTCTGAAACCACGTTATCCCGATCCGTCCGACCCGAAGAGCAAATTCGAACTAGAATTTATCCACCTCGATCCCGTTCTTGGTGCGCATATGCGATCGCAGAGCTTGTCCATGTTGGGTCGAGGGGTCATCGAATTTATACATCCAGAGGAGCGGGAACGTGAGTGTAATGCGGGACGATATCAATCACGCGAAAACCTTGCTGAGCGTGCTCTATGCTACAGAGGCGAGACGTGATCTGTTCTCGTCGATTCAAGTTGACAATTTGGAAGGAAGTGTCACCAGGTAGGTCCCAATTACAACTGCGCGCGGCTGCAGATGGCTGAGTTCATGGTCGTTTGTTTTAGGGTCCGATTTGCGAGACTATCGAGAATACGCACCATCCTAGGCTGTCCGCCGGAGGAAGACGATATTCCCGACGATGCCCACGAGTTTGTCGAGGATGGCGAATACCTCGCACTGGATTTGAGCATTCATTGGGTATGTGGGCGCCTTGCGAGAGTCTGGAGCTATCAGTCAGGAGCTTATTGACGGGATTCCTTCTTAGGCTTGTACCGGACTTATACTCGCATTCTTCCACGCAATCAAGGACAAAGATTTCAACCAAAACAACGACATCAGCAAACGTCACGAAGAGTGGTCCAACTACTGTGGCACGGCTGCCGTTAGTGAAGAGGTAAGTACCAACGCGTCGTCGGAAAAAGACATCCATCTGAGTCGTGCTTCGGTCCAGGACGTTGAATCTATCTGGAAAGACGTCTCCGAGAACATTCCGTGGCCACGACCAACCGGACCAGCTCCTCCGCCCGAGCGAGTTTTCATTGTACACACTACAGAAGAGTCCGCCGTGAGACCCAACTCTGTCGTTTTCGCATGGCCGCCGCCGCGGATCAAGTTTGGCGATGATCAAGGAGCCGCCAAGGAAGCTCCGTTGATTGGGGAGACAGCCAATGGCCTCAGCGTGTTTTCGCCGAAACTCGATGAAAATGGGCGCGAGATACCACGAATGGACGGATCCTACTGGGCAGACGATTACGCTGAGTTGATGAAGCATGTCGAATTGGAGAACAAAACTGGCAAGGAAGATGCGTGGGGGACCTTTGGGAAAACGAGCTGCACATCACGATTCCAAGGCGGACACTTGATGACCAACGAAGGCCTTTGGAGAAAAATCGAAAGCATCTTCATTCCGTACGGCAACATCACATTTGCGTCGTATCAGACCACACAAGCGCTTCCTTTGAACACCGCCAATGATCTGAATGTACCGACGGCGCTACTACCCACCGATGTCGCAGCCGGAGCCGAGCCACAACAGTATTACGATGTCCTGGATCCCATCAACCCCGCTTGGCCGCAACAAACCGTCGGGCAGCCTGGACAACAGCCAATCTCTTTGGACGGTCAAGTCCAGTCCTATCCATCTGAATGGGAACATGATCCTCAAAATCCGACTGTTAGTCTACCACCGTTGACAGGGACTTCTATGCAGTTCTATGCACAGAACGGCTACCCGCAGGATTACTCCAACGTTGCTGGGCCATCCTTCCCAATGCATAGCCTTGCGCAAGCGGCAGATATGCAGTATCACGGCGCTCACGGTGTTCCTTGGTCGGATTCCGCTGCGAGTCAAGCATCACAACGAGGAACGAAAAGGAAACAGACGGATCCCCCAACAGGGGACAAGTATATAGTACCTTACCAACCACCCAGCCAACACCTCACTGGCAATTCTCCACATCTAGGTGGCGAGCTGATGGTAGGTACGACATCTGTACCTGCCGGAAGAGGTCGAAAGATCACAACGGTGAAGAAGGGTGAAAACGGACAAACAATCGTCAAGGTTACCGTCGCAGTTCCGCCACCAGAAGGTGTAGAATCGTGTGTCCAATGTGGCACCCGGGAAAGGTGAGTCCACTATGGTCCACCTGACTGGATAGGTTACTGACTCAATGTTCCGTAGTCCGGAATGGCGGAAATCAGAGTCGGGCATCAAGAACCTTTGCAACGCGTAAGTTACACCCTCTCCGGCTGAATGCTATAGTGCTGACATGCAGTATGCTCCTCAGTTGCGGTCTCAAGCTTGCGCGGTTACAAGCCAAGCGCGAAGGCAGGCAAAAGCCCCGGAAGAAGAAGCCTTCTACGAACGCTCCTGGGGGCTCGGGCAGCCCTGCGAACGGCTCGGGACCTCTTTCCGCTGGATCGTCCATCATCTCGCATCAAGCCCAACCGATGCACGGCATGCTACCCCCGAACACGCCTCAATTCGGCGGTGATCCGAATATGACGCTCAATTCGCTCAATTCATGGCAGCAGTAGGAAAATGATGAGGGGTTGAAGCGCAAAGGTTTCCACGCCTCGGCAGCACGCAGCACTTGTGTATGGACTGGTATACAGCTTTCTTTTTTTCTTTCTTCGCTATTCCCTTATCCTTAGGGACTTTGCTTGTAATCGGGCTAGTGTACCGTCGGAATAAGCCGACATGTATATATGGATCACCTGTACTCGGGCAGCTATAGCGTTGCACAAGACGCGATCTCTAATATGTCATACATCACCCACTGGCGCGATGCCAGGAGCACAACGGGAGACAGCTCGAAAGAGTCAAGTGCAGTGGCGAGAAAGAGACGTCTGTGGTTCGCGGATGCAGATTAAATGACTCAGCAATCGCAATCGGTTCCTCTTCTCACTTCATGCATTGTGAGTGTCCTAAATCAATTCAAGGGGACCCGTCACGAAGAGGGAAGCACACCACACTGCTCCATCATTCCCATACCATGACACTACCACGAAGAACCCAGTCCGTGGCGAGTCCCGCAGTGCGATCTCGACTCTTCTCCTCCTCTACGTCGAAGCGGTACGACTATCGCATACCACGAGCTGCTCAAGTCCAGGGCCGATCGATACTCAGGGTACAAGGGAGAGACGCGGCAAAGTTCTTGAAGGGACTAACATGTAAAGATGTGGAAGGTCTACCTGGAGGAGGCTACAGTGGTTTCATCAACCCAACAGTATGTCGACTCTTGGAAAAGCATATACAGATGGCATCTCACTTGCTCGTCCCAGGGGAGGGTCATGCACGACGTCTTTCTCTTTCATCAACCATCAACCGATACATACTGGATAGACCACTCTACGGATGCTTCCGCCTCGACGCCATCAACACCTAATACGAAAGCGCTATACGACGAAATCAAGCGATACGTTCTTCGATCCAAGGTCAAGCTCAAGTATACCACAGAGGAATACGATGTGTGGTCCGTGTTTGGTACACCCGCTAACGACAACGACGCAGCCAAGCGGGGGTGGAAGTTTGGTTCGGGAGGTGCGGCTGAGCCGCAGTGGGAGTTTCAGGATGATGCGTGGAAGGAGGTGCAGCGGGGGTTAAGAGAGGACGAGGTCGGTTGTTGGGATTTGAGAGGCGGCTGGGGCCAGGAAGGTATGGGAAGGCGTCTGTTGGTCAAGAAGGGGGAAAAGCGTGAGTGCTCGCTATATCTTACACGATCGGCTTCCTATATATGTCAATTGCTAATCGATAATCCGCGCTATCGCCTACAGCACTCTTCGGTTCCGATCACGATATCGTCAAGAGCAGTGACTATGATCTACGACGGATGCTGCTGGGCGTTCCGGAAGGTCCAAAGGAGATCATCCCTGGAAGTGCATTGCCGCTAGAAAGCTGCATGGATGTGAATAATGGAGGTAAGCCTACCAGCGGACCAAAAGTTGACTCGGAACGTCGTTTAACACGCTGCTCTACCTTCTCCAGTCGACTTCCGGAAGGGCTGCTACGTCGGTCAGGAGCTCACAGTCCGGACATATCATACGGGGAACACCAGGAAACGGGTCACACCCATTCGATTCCTTCCGGCATCTTCATCGTGCGAAGCCGCCGCACTCCCACCGAATGGACCAATCAAGTGGTCCTCACTAGCGGCAGAAAAGCCAATACCAGAAGCAGGTCAACCGATCAACTATCTCCCACCCGCGTCGTCTGCTAGCCAAAAACCGAAACCTGCCGTCAAAGTCCTCTCCGTACATCCAGAATACGCCGTTGGGCTTGGTATGATCCGACTAGAGCTGGCGGAACGAGTGTGGGGGACATCTGCATTTGGAGAGGCGCCCAAGATGTTGGGCAAGGATGGCGAATTGGGCAAGCTGATTGTCGGAGGTGATGCGAGTGGGGACTGGCAAGTGTGGGCTGGTCGTGGACGTTCTTGGTATCAGCCGGGCGAGGATGTGCAGCAGTCCACTACAACTACCCATGTATGAGATCGTTTCCGCCAGTGATGCGAATCTGTAACTGGCGAACCTCGGGACGCTGGATGTATTTTGCCGTCTTTGCCGATTCTCTTCGTCCTTGCGTGATCTCGGTCTCAGACATACACGGCACCCCGGAAGTGTCACTCACACGGGAGAACATGTGTGGTCTTGGTGCATTACCGAGCTCAGACTTTTGGTCACTGCGTCCTCAGCTTTGTCATCGTCTTCTACTCGACAGGGGCCTGTTTGGCGGTTGAGAACACCTTGACTCCTACCCTTTTTGCCGACGGTGGCGCTCCCGGTGTGCCCGACGAGCGGACTTTCTGCCAGACTGTCGGAAAGGAAGCTTGCGGTAAGCACTTGGAGATCCACTATGCGACCTTCATCAGCACTGCCGATATCGACAAGCTCGCCTCGGTTGGTATCAACACCCTTCGAATCACCACTACCTACGCCGCTAGGATTGACGTCCCCGGCTCATGGCTATACCATGGGAACCAGCAAAAGTACCTCCGAACCATCACCGACTACGCCATCAAGCAGTATGGCATGCACGTTGTCCTTGGTTAGCACTCCCTTCCGGGAGGTATCAACTGGCTCGACATCGGGGAAGCCCTTGGTCATCCCGACTGGTGGTTCAACGCTACCAATTTCGACTACTCTTTGCAGGCCGTATACAAGGTTCTCGACTTTGTTCAATCGTCGGTCGCCCCCAATCAGTTCTCTATTCGGTGAGTACTCGAGTTTCCAAGCGCTCCTTATCATACTGATCGTCCTTTGCTCTGGTTCAGTCCGATCAATGAACCTTGTGACGATTTCCGCAACTTCGCGACTCCCAACACTGGTATGTCCTTTCTCCTGTAACATCGCGGATCTCTGTCATTTGCGTTGCTAATCGCGGTTTACATCTCATAAACAGTTTCCTATCCTGACGGGGTCAACTATTTGAACACCTACTTAAAAGCCGTCTATGCCAAGATCCAAAAGCGAAACCCCAACGTGTGGTTGATGCAAAATGATGCCTTCATGGGCGCCAAAGTGAGCCACCTCCTGCTCGGACCTGGAAATTAGAAGCTGAAAACTATGCGCGAATAGTACAGGGCCCCCTTTTGGAACAAGGGCGACAAGGTTGCCTTCGACTCGGTAAGCTATCTAGACCTGTTCACCTACGGCTTGCTCGCTGACACAGCAGTGCTGTCTTCCTCTCTTTAGCACCTGTACTTCTTCGCTGCCGCCGGAGTGTACGCCAACTTCGTTCCCGAGATCACCTGCGGACAAGCCTCTGCAATCAAGCCTGACGACTTCCCCGTCTTCATCGGAGAATTCTCCCTGCAATCCATGTTCAGTAACAGTCTGGCGCTGCGACAGGAACTCTACGATTCCCAAGTCTACTCGTTTGCCAATTATCTTTCAGGTTCTGCCTTCTGGACCGCCAGATTCAAGTGGGTCGAGTCCATTCCTCTGCCAACGTTTTCGACCATGCTGATGTATATCTCGGCAATAGGGGAGTCAACCCCATAGTTGGAGAAGGGACCCAGGTAAGCCGTGGTATTACTGCAGAGTTTGCGCATCATCGCTGATCTAGATCATCTATCAGATTTGACGATGGGGTCGTCCGACCTAGGGGAGAAATGAACTCCAGTTACTGTTAATACACTTGCGATCTCTACCGCACAGCCCTCCACATGAGCTTCCAGCTCGTCCGTTCACTTCCTGTCCCGACTCAGGGCGACATTGTATAATTCTGTAATTTCCGCGACCTCATAGATGATTTCTCCTTCGCCCCATTATGACATCCCTTTCCCAAACGACATGAACGATTATGATGGGTTTAACGCCTCTAAGATGAGGCTTTATAATAGCTACGAGCCGCAAAAATCTAACACACGACATCCCAAAAGCGACTGCTGCCGCATCACGTCGGGTCCTCTAGTCCCAGACACTGCAGACAACTATTGTGTCTTTCTCCAGTTGTCCTGGCTTCCAGCCATTGCCGCTCTCCAACGCGGCTTCTCATCCAGGAAACTATCAAGCAGGAGCAGTCAGCTATCCAGTCAACTCTTAGTAGAGATGACTTACACGAGTCCGAGGCAAACGAGAGCAATCCCTCCACTGATGCCCAACACACCTGCTTGACGCAACAGGCTTTGGTAGAGGCCGGCTTTGGCGGCGTAACGCACGAGGCCTCTGACAATTGCCGCCGCTACACCGAGCACCAACGCGTTCTGGCCAGACGGCAGCTTCTTCATCTGCCGACGTAGCTTGACTCCGAGCAACGTATCGGTGAGAGCCACAGCATGCCGGAATGCAAAAGCGATCCGGACGAGCATCGAGATGGCGTTGGCGTAGACGAGGGACACTTCAGGATTGGTCCATGTACGCAGCCACGTCGTATCTGCAACCCCTAGGAATGGCAAAGCCGCCAAAGTCGCGGTGGTGGCGAGCCGGTTTCGAGCGGTTGAAAGAACAAACAATGCTGCCGCAAAAGCTCCAGAAGATGCGACCAGGACTCCACTCTGTCTTCCTAACCCTTTCACGCCCGATGTGGCGGCAAAGAAGGCTTCCAGAATACCATTCAAGCTGAGTATCGGTAAATAGAGCGTCAAGTACGCCGTGAGCGTCTGGAAAGCCGAAGTGTGGCGGTACGACCGTGGCAGAAGATACGGAAAGACGATTGGTGCCAGGGGTGGAACAAACGACAGGCAAAGTAGCAAGAGATAAAGCGATATCCGCATCATTGAGAAGATAATAAGGAACGGTGACGACCTGTTCCCCGATCTGGCAGCCTGGCCAGTCGGATCTATGTCAATCTCACGAGCAAAGTATACTCGCGCACTCTCTTCCACAGGTTGAAAGACGATCCGGGCAACGAGGGAGGCGTAGTTGCTCGCAACGGCGTAACCACCTTGATCTTCGAGTGGACTGGCCCAAGCGACGACGATGCGGTCGGCTTCGGTAAGGAAATGCTTGATGGTGGATTGACCAAGTAGTGCCATGAGGAGCTTGAGATGGTGTGGGTATAGGTAGATGGAGAATGATGATGCGGGAGTTGTCGGAGCGAGTAACAGCGTTGTCTGACTTGAGAGCCAAGTCAGCTCTTGCCGTGCTTGGCGGGAACTAGGACTCACTTGGATCGTCGGAAGGGTACTCTCCATAGAGAAGGATGCGTCCAATACGCAATGGTATACTTTCCACCGAGAGCCAACGAGTACGCCAGCTGCCCCACCGCAAATGCCAGCAAGGCATATCCTTCACTCGCCACTGCAAGACAGAGGACAGTGACGATCGCTCGAAGGACGATGGCTGTTCCCTCCGCCTGGACGCGGATATGGGTTTTTACCGGCGACGAGAGTTGTGAAGAGAGGTAGAACGGTTCCGTCGACAGCTCGAGGAGCGTAGCCACGACGTAGAGACCGAGCGAGGCGTAGAAGTATGACTGTGACGTCGTCGTAAGCGGTAACGACTGCAGGTAGATCGGTAATAATCCTCCTGCGACGGCGAAGCCAAACAGTACCGGTAAATTGATCAGGTTGAGTATCCGGGTATCCTCGACCCATTCCAAGCCTTGCTTGTCTGCGTCCTTCTTCTCCCCCGGAATCCTGACCACCACGGCGCGGACGCCTTCCCTCGATAGGAACAGGATGGTATCGCGCACGAGCTCAAACTGTACAGCTGCTGTACCGAATACCTTTGGCGAGGCGATCCTGATCAACGCTTGGTTGAGGGAAAAGGTAATGAGCCGGCTGAGTAGCTGGAGAGCGATGAGCGATTTGGCAGCGGTTAATGAGGACGCAAGGTTGTTCTGGGTGGTTGGGTCTGCATGTTGTGGCTGGATCTTTGGTGGAGATCCTGGACGCCGCTGATCCGTCTCTTGACGCATGATGCGAGACGACGTAGCTGAGATGTGAAGAATGCATGCCCATCGTTCCTGGTCGTTATTCTACTATGATCGTTCATACTCTATGGTCGAGCCGTCAATGTCTCAGCGGGGGATCATACCGGGCGCACCCTCGGACCCTCCCTGTTCAGTGTCTCCCTCTCCCTGCAAAGCAGTACAAATCCTCGACGGCGTACAAACAGGCGATCGTTACACTACTATACAAGCCGACCCACATAGACACCCAACCCCAGCGGACTCGCTCAGAACTTTGGCTTTCTCTTTCTCGCCGTGTACTGCGATGAACAGTGATTAGCCAATGTCCCGCAAAAGTCTCGACAGGAACATACCTTGGAGTCTCTCGGCACGCCCTCCTTGCCTCTTGTCCTATACAAATCCTTCTTCTTCAAGATCCACTCCTTGTCCACGGCACCCTTCATCGCCTTCTTGCCCTTCAGCCGGTCCTGTCTCCTCCTCTTTTCGTTCTTTACTCTATCGTCCCCCGCTGCCTCGTGCCCAACCTCCATCCCGTTCTCCCCTAATCCCTTGGGAATCTCCGACTGCCCGACCATCAAGCAAAGATACATCTTCCGCTTCTTCGCACTATTCGGGTAATCCACCACCACGCCTCCGCCGAATCCGGCACGTTGGGCGACGGTGGTGAGCATGTGCACTTGGTCGTCTGACGAGGGGTAGAATTGGAAGACGGCGCGTGAGGGATTGCGGAGGCAGGAGTGGAGGGTGGTGAAGAATCGAGTGAGGCGTTTGGCTGGGGAATGTGATGTCGAGTCGGCGTTGAGCAGCCATTGTACGACGGAGATGCTGTAGGGCGGAGTTGCGGGTCAGCCAGGGGCTAGCAATGGAGGAGCAGGCCGTCGCAAGAGAAAACTCTCACCTAATAGCCGCGTCAAACGTCCCCGGCCTAAACCCAAACCCTTGCCCAATATCCTGCAAGAACAAGTCCCCCTCGACCTCCCTTTGCAACGCCACCTCGAGCATACTCGGCGCAACATCACACCCAACCCAGTAATGTCCATCCTCATCTAGGATCTCCCCACTGAGCCCGGAGCCACAGCCGATGTCGAGGATGAATTGAGCTTCGTCTGGTGGGAGGGCGAGGAGTTCGATCGCTCTGTCTGTCATTTCGGCTTGGATGGTTTGCACTCGGGTGCTAGAGGCCGTAGTTTTGATTTAGGGAACGTCTGGATCATAGTTGACATCACCATGCACTTACTTTCCCGTATACTTTTTTGCCTCGACATCTCCGTAGAACTGTATTTCCGTTGATGAGTACAAGTCGCGAACGCGAGCAGGACATCAGAAAGACTCACGATCTCTGGCGGCGCAATTTCTTCAGGTCTTGACATGTTGGTGTTGTCAGGTTTGGTTCACGGGAATGCAACGAAGATCCACCGGCGATAACTTGGAGTCTTCACCGGACAAACTCGCCTCCCTTGACATTCCCACCACGTAACAAACTCGCACTCAACCACCCTGCGATGCTGCTCAGGGCGGATCCAAATCCAGAAAATTAGCCGAGGCGGACATGAGCGGGCATCTCCGGGACATTCGTAGGGTAGCGTCATTGCTCATCATTGCTTCCCGACTTGTTTGTGCAGCTGTGGGTCGGAGAAGAACTTTTCTTCTGCGTGTCCCCTCAATCCGTCACCCCGGCTTACTCACGCACTTGTAACACTGCTCCGTCGCACGGCATGTCGCAACAACAAGCAAAGCAATACAAAGCCATCGGGGAAGACTTGTGGAAGAACAGGACGGAGAAAGTGGTGCGTTCGCGTGTTGACGTGCATCGGGTGTTTGGCTCGGCTGAGCCTTGATTTCCCAGAACGCAGAGCTCTTCTCGTTCACCTACGGCGCGCTTGTAGTGCAGCTCATCAAGGACTACGAGGATTATGTCGAGGTCAACAAACAGCTGGAGAAGATGTAAGCCGTTTCTCGTCCTCCCATATTTTACGCCCGTCTGACCAGGTGGACCTACTTCAGGGGTTACAACATCGGTACCCGCTTGATCGAAGACTTTCTCGCCCGAACGTCATTGCCGAGATGCGTCGATTTCCGCGAAACAGCAGAAGTCGTCAGTAAAGTCGGCTTCAAGACGTTTCTCAATATTACACCTAGCATTACCTTCCCCTCGGCCACTTCCCAGTCATCACAGCCGACGACGGCAACCGAAGTGTCCGGTATGACGGGTCCAACAGAGTTTATCCTCACGTTTGAGGAGAACCCATTGGCAGAATTTGCAGAGTTGCCGGTGGATGCAAAGGGGCCCAAGTTTGCCAAGGAGGCCGAGGAGAAGAGGGTGTTTACGTGGGATAGCAAGCAAGAGATCGAGGGACGGGAGGAGGGGTTGTGGTTTAGTAATATCTTTTGTGGTGTGATTCGGGGTAGTCTCGAGATGGTATGTCCCACCTCTGCACCACGAAACATTGGTGGGATGACTGACAACGTCTGACAACTTGCCCCAGCTGCAAATGCAGGTCGAAGCGTCCTTTCTCTCGGATCGACTCCGAGGTGACGATTCGACGGATATTCATGTCAAGCTGATACGAATCATGGAGGAAGAGCAGCCGATCAATGATGAATAGATGGTAGATTGCGGGATCTCTAGAGTAAAATTACAGGTTGTATGAATTAATCACATTACACGCTCAAGCTGGTGTCAGCGAGCGACCAGCTCTCCAGTATGCATAAGTATAAGCATAAGCAGACAGCGATGCCAACTCATGCAGTACCGCAGCGATATGGAACCGGGCAAGAAGCAAAAAAACTGGCACCATGGCATCTTCATCTTCCAGAGTTCGCTGAACGGTACGGCGAAACCGAGGCCACTTCAGCCTATACCCTATGCACAGAAAGTCAGCTAATCAACCTACCTACCTTTGCGCCATCAAGGCGACCTGTCTTCACCCTCCCCTCAAGGGCTCGGCAGTAGATGAAACCGCAGTGCGACCGACAACGAAATTCGAAGCCTTCCGATGACAACGAACCAACGACCTTGCCCGCTGCAGCAAAGCTGTGTGACGAACAGGAAGGAAAGTTGCTGACCACTGTTACACCACGGCGCCAGATGAAAATAGAGTGCGCCATTTAGCTATATACATGCAGAAGGGGCAGATCGGTGAATCGCTCGACGCCGCGTGTCCAAGGTGAGCACCTGATGGAAGACCAGACTCCGGACGACTTGTCACACAATTCGCTGCAGGAAAAGCTACGTGGCTGCTACAAGGCGAGTGAATGTCTCCTCTCTGACTGCAAACAGGCATTTCTGGCTCAGTAGTTCCTAATCTGTTAGAGTGAGGATTTCTGCATTTCCTATCATCACATTCTCGAGCGGGTTCACATTCGCGGGCCAGTAGTGAAAGGAACTCATACCTTTTGGCGTCAATCCCTCTCTGCTCATAGGCTCTCTTATTCTGCAAGCCGTATGACATTTGATGTAGCCCACTCCGCACGTTTTAACAAGCGAAATCAAACCGCAAATCCAGGATAGCGCTTATGAATTGTGAGAGCCTTGTTTCGCATGATGCAAGTGCTTCCATCAGGTGTGACCAATGGAGAACCCTGTGGCAACGCCAAAGGAGAGAACGGGAGCGGGGGCAGTCAGCGGACGGGAACGTCGCACTCCCCCAAACTAGACTTTGATGTCGCTACTCGATGCATTGCTCCGGGTTTTTCGTGTTATACATCCATCAATAGGGAATTGACCAAGCGTGTCGAAATAGAGTCATATCCGACGGAGGGACGTAGGTAGCGAAACGGATCAACGAAAAGGAGGCAATAGACATAGTGACTCATTAATGGAAGCTCAAAGCAAACGAAACTCATACAATACATCCTCCTTGGCAACTGGAAAGCGTTGACACGAATCGTGAGTAATCATGAATTTGTGTTTAATCCAATCCAATTGACTCCCAGGGTACTGGGCGAACATGCGCCGCTTTCGGTTTTCTAGAGAGATCTTCCACGAAGTCATTCGAGTGGTGTTCCCACGAAATCGACTCCAGAAGAAATGCAAGGTTTATCTTGGAGAGTGCGGTCTTGAGTTCGAGCATCTGAGGTAGCAATACATAAGAGGGTATGTCAGCGGTCATTGATCTTCGGCTATATCCCCTACTCTTGCAAAAGTCTCACTGCTGAAGCTTTCCCAAAACATCCTCTCTGACCAGCCGAAAAGCGCAAGCTCTGCAAGCCCGCCTCACTGTCGAATTCGCCCAGGTCATTCAACCACCTCCCAGGGCTGAACTCTTTTAAAGGTCCACCTTGCCATCTTGTTCCATCCGCAACAAAGGCTGTGGGCTTGGCGATTGTATCCTCACGGGCAGTGTTGCGATCAACGCCATTGGAAAGTACCCAGTCGCTCGTTTGGGGATTCTTTTGCCAAGAACAAGGCAATCCCTGCTGGCTGTCTTGGTGACCCCGGGAACCGCGGTTGCAAGCCTAAGAATTTCGTGTACTGTTGCTTCAAGGTCTATCAAGAGAGCGAATTATAACAAGGTTGACATGTCTGCGATCGCTGCTTTTCCTCACAGGGCATCTTCTGCGGTTGAAGATCACCAAAGCTCATGGCTCTCTCGTGCAATCCGTGCCTTAGCAATTCTTCCTTCAACCTTTTCTGAACATCCGGACATCGCGCCAGATACTTCATTCCCCAGCTGAGCACCCGACTAGTCGTATCTTGAGACATGGTTATGAAATGCTTTCGGCCGGCTGCAGTCATCTTCCGCCCATTTCATCGATAAGAAGTCTGCCGCCTTGACAAGGAGGAGAATGCCGAAAGATCATGACACGACATGAAAATTACGTCTGAGGTTTTGGAAATGGCCATTTATTGGGAGGGAAGGATGAGCCTTACCCTGACGTCGAGGGCTATACTCCAACAGAAGATCCGGTTTTCGATCAAGAACGAGGTAAAGCCCGACTCCGTGCGATTGTTTTCCAGCCAGGTGAATATCTTTGAATCCAAACACCGGGGTCGATGCGCGTTGTAGCGCAGATTCTATTTCAACAAATCTATCCAGATTCATATGCATGTGTGTCGCATTGTACAGTGAATGACGATGTTGTAGAGAGCGTTTGAGCGACAGGTAAAGGCGTCGATGAATAAGGTCCGTGCTGAAGTGAGTCATTTGATCGCAATCCTATGCAATATTTCCTAGACTTTTCGATTCCTGCCGAACGGCTTCTTCTTGGTATGGTGAGTCTTGTACGTCACAGTGGTTGTGCTCCCCTCCATGATTCTCGCCGTCCTTTGTTATATTTGCCGAATCATCCGGGCACTGACGCTTGCGCGGCGTATTCAAGCGGATTGCTGAGGATGAAGAAAACATTGTGTCGTTTCGTGGCGTTTGTTCGAAGGATAGAGCGGGACCGTCTTCAGACGAACAGGGTTCCGGTGAAAGCGCGGGCGAAAGCGGCGTCAATACTGCCTGCTCGCAAGGTGACGGTGGGCTGTCGGTGTCTCCCATGTCCATCTGAAAGTCGAAGAGAGGCTCGTCCGGCTGTTCCGGGTTGCCTGCCATGTTCTCGTCCGTCAATGAATAGGCGAGCGTGATCACCGAGTCCGGCGCCAGCCATCCTGATTGGTCCCTTCCATCGTGTGCTATCCCGTCTGCATCGAAAGTTTCCGATGGCATGCCCCAGGAAGCCTTCACATCACCCTCGACCACCATCAGCTCATTATAATCCAATGGAACTCCCCCATAGTCTCCGTCTTCTCCCCAATCCTCGTCCGATATCGGCTTGCGAGCGTCCGTCGACCAGCCGTGCGGTGTTGTGTCGTCTGCGGATTCCGAACATCGGTACCCATTGATGTACCCGCTATTCAGACTTGCCATCTCTTCGATCAATTCCCAAGAATCGATTTCCCCTCGAATGCACTGTTTTACCCTTGTCTTGAAGGCTCGAGTTGCCCTCCGCTCCCGCTTGAGCCTTTCTAGTTCCGCCTCCTCCACGTCTAAGAGACCCGCTCCTCCCCATCCTATTGCAGAATCTTCTCTTTTCAATAACAGCGGCCAACTGTGATACCGTTGAGACTGTCGTCGGGGAACTGAAGAATAGGAGCGGTCGCGTAGTGTAGATGATCGTGCGTTGATGTTCAGAGTAGCAAGTTCCTGCCGTATGCAACTGGTTGTACTTGAGATGAGGAGACGGAAGTTTGGAGATGTTGGATGACCGGTAGGAGCATACACAGAATGAATGACGGTTTTATAGTTCCTCCGGAGGAAAGATGAAAACCGGGAATTCCGAGTTGATCGAGTTGATTCAAACGACGAACTCGCTCCAGATGCTGGAGTCAACAAATGTTACCAGCAAGTGGTCATTGGATATTAGTCTCTCTTCCCACGGGATTACAGACTGAGCGCTGCTGCGTATCTTACCCGTGTGCTCATGATGTTCACAATGATGCGGGGAGATGCCCTTGACTATCTGCAGTCCATTTCCTCGTATGCCTGGTGCATCGCCCTCTTCCCCCTTCCTCTGGTAATCGTCTGTCCGAATCTTCAGTGCCGACATCGAACGTCCATTACTGTCCTGGTGCAAGGTGATTTGATAATGCCCATGTCTCTGTGTTGGCGGTTTGATCTCGAGTTGAACAGATTCGTTGGCTCCGAGACAAACAGGGATTACCATTTTGACGTCTCGAGTTCTTCCGTGCCAGTCGCTTTAGTCTGCAGGTTGAGGCGAGTACACGGATAGGTCTAATGAGCAGTCAACCACGTCCTAAAAGTCGCCGTGATGTTAATGGCAGGTCACCTTGGTCTTCGAACTTGTGAAACATTGAAACATTGAAACAATTGAAACAGGAACCGAGCGTGACGAATCACCATGCTTCCGTGCGGACTTCGAAAACATTTCTATCCGCGCGGTGGGTCTTCCCTGCTTGCGCGACGTTCCCCTCGCCGGTGCATGGGCCAGAACCAGCAGCTTGTTTATGTACGAATTCACCAGCCAAGGGGCGGCTATAACCTGGAGTCGTGACGGAATGAGCCAGAGACTGTTCAGCTTGCGGTGCGGGTGGCTCGACGTTACCAGAGGTCCAGTGATCGCTTACAAGCACGATCAAAAGTTCGAAAGAGATGTCCAAGTGCGGCTGCGTTTTCAGGGCGAGAGGCCATGCCCGTGTGCATGTTGGACGAGCAGTATGAGAAAAGGAATGACATGACATAACACAGCAATCCAGTGATCGGATAGAGGCACCAGTCGTGAGTACTATACAAGCTACCCTACGTCGTACCCCTTTCCCGTCATCGAACCAAAGCGAACATCCCACACCATCCCCCGAGCCAGTCACACGAATTCCATTCTTCAACAACCCCCAAACACATCGATTTCGTCCTCGAGCGTGTCCGCAAGCTGTCTTCCGAAAGCGGGATCCGCTTAGTGACCAGCTTGACGTCGCTGCTCCTGGATGATGTTGGAGAGTTCCTCAAGCTTTCGCTTGGATCGGAGGAGCGTACCGAGCTGATAGGGAGAATCAAGTCAGTACAAGTCGATAAATACAGAAGTCGATAGGGGATCTGGGCGTCATCCTCTCCGGCGTATCGTCTGTCATCAGGCCATTCCGTGCAGTCCTCCCTTCCACATTTGTCTTGATCTTCGTTCTCCTCTTCTTTTCACTGCTCTCAACACTTCCACCATAATCCCCCATTTCGATGTTCACAGCAGACACTCACCCTCTTCTTGGTCAACTTCCTGGCCTTCTTGTCCTTGGAGTTCCTCAACAATTCCATGACTCGCTTCTCGTAAGGCGAGAAACCGGCAACCTCTCGAATGATGTTCTTGACGAAAAGCTTCTTCTCGCTATCAAGGCAGCGGTGTCAGGAATAGCATGGGAGGTAAAGGGAAAATGAATAACGGCTTACGTCTGAACACCCTTTCGGTTGGAAGGAAGGGCCTTTCGGGCGATGACGGTGGTGGGTCGTCCTCGGTTGTTACCGAATCGCAAGTCTACCAGGAACCAACAAAACCCCGTCAGACTACGTGCGCCATTCGAGTCCTCCACATGCGATACACACTGCTTCGGGGAGCCTTGTCGGTCATTTGAACGTCGGACATTTTGATGACTTGCTGCACGTTGCAAGTTGTCCATAAATGATGTTCGATTGAGCGATACCGCCGAGCCGGATCGAAGTTCATCGAGTGAATTCAAAGTCCGCGATAGTCCAGTTCCATTTGCAAGTGATCCCATGTACGGCCAGACCAATCCACGTTTCCAGCAAAAATCCAGTTCCCCATCATATCGTCGCATTCATCCACCACGATCCGTCCATCACATAATCCAGCCAAATCCAGATTCGTTCCAATTCCGTTCCATCGCAGAGTTCCAAGGTAATAGTAGAATGAGAGTAGCACGATCAGCCTCTCATTCTCACCACAGATTTCGAAATCCTTCGGGCGACGGGAAATTACTGACCTCTTGCCAGTGTTGAGGAAGGAGACAGACGTGCTAGAGGCTCACGGACAGGCGTCGCAAGATAGATCGGCTCGACTATCCCTCGACTTGACAACGTTGTCGTCGACGGCTCCACAGTCCCGCTCACCGTCACCACCAGCCAGGATTCTCGCTGGTGCCACCGCGCAAGCCAGGCGGACAGTGAGGGCAGTATGGGCCTGTTCCCCAGCCAGACGCGTCCTGCAGGGTATTCCGCCTAAGCGCAAAACCGAAATTCGACAACGATCAAAAAGAATCGCGCGAAATCAGGGGCATTTGAGGTGAACGTGGCGTCTCTTTTGCCCCTGGTTTCACCTATCTGTTGAGTGTTTCATGTGTTCCCTTGCCCTTGAACTCGGCGCTGAAATGGGTCATCCAGACAGTCGTGTTTGCGGTCACCTCGTTGATATATGGGGTCTAGCTTCCGATGTCATTAAATCGCGTGCAGAAACGACTACGCTTGTTTCGATTGTACAACTTGTGACATGCGGGAGCCTGCAGGTCTGCATAGTAGCTTTTGTCGACAACTTAGCTTTCGCTGGATTTTAGTCAATCCTGATCCCAGGCAAGAGTAATACCTTGAGCCTCTACTGGCTCATGTCCACCTTCATGACATGAGTTTGCTCCGTCGCTTCACTGACGCCTTCAACGAATGCCTGGTACAGGCTTTGGAGGTAGACGGCGATCTCGTGCAATACTTCTTCATCTCCGAACGGCGCCGCGGCGGAAATTTCTTCATCCATGCAATCCGGATAGTTATAGGGGACCGTAATGTCGTCAATAGTGGGAAGGCTGGCTATGTCGACAGATGCATTGTTGTTATGGTTTGCTTTGACCAGAAAAGGGTTGTTTGGGTCGGACAACGCTGTTGCATGCCTCTCAGCTGAGGATTGATTGCCGACGCGATCGGACAGGGGAGAGTTATTCGCGATTTCCTTCGGCCCGTCTGCCACCGGCTCGAAAGCATACGGCAACCCATCTTCACCAAGGAGTTCCTCGCTCTCATCAAATCCCTCCGGAAAAATCTCCCAAGCCTGTGGGACGGCTCTGTCGGGATCGATCTCGTTTCTGTACAGCCAAGCATCCGCGTCCTCGTCTCTTTCCTCCTCATTTCTCCAAGAAGGCCGGTTCCAAGCTTTCCACGCGAAGTAAGCCGACCAATTCGTTCCTGCTGTTCCGTCCGTTTCCCGAGCCGTGGCTTGGGCTAGTCGGGCACTGCGCCTGGTCACTTTGACATCAGTTCTATGGTAGACCTCTCGCTTTGGGTTGTATCGCTGGATTGTCTCTGTCGGTCGGTCCACCGCTTGACAATGCAGCTGGGATCCCGATTGAAACGTAACCTCATCGTCGCCTTGCTCTTCTCGCTTGACGTCTCCGTCATCGCTATCGACGGTGGTGCTATCATCAGATACCTCTTGAAGCGCCTCTCTTTCGATTGCCATGGCATGTTCTGATTCATAAGGTTGAAACGCTATCGCATGCTCCGATCCTAAAGTTTCAATGTCGCCGCTGTCTTGTGGTTCCGCAACGAATTCGACCACCAGAGATGGCGCGCCTCGAAACCACCTCTGATATTGGAATCCGTCTCCCATTGATACAGGCTTCCGAGTTTTGTTGTCACCTCTTGCTGGATCAAGATCGTAGTGAACCGAAACCACGCCATTCTGGTCGGCATAGGCCGGCGGCGCAGTATTATCGAAGGAGTTGAGTCCTCCGACAGGCGGTGTTGCACTACCAGAAGATTGGGAGAGCAAATTTATGAAGGTTCTCTATGTAGGAGCGCAGTATACCGTGAGTGTCTGGTTCTCAATGGCCTTCTTGCACGTGAGGGTGTGACGCAGAATGGGGTTCGCAATAGACATCTATATCGCTACCAACTCACCTTGACTTTAACCTTTGACCTTCTAGCTGGACTTATTATCGAAGCGATTAGGCTACCGACCTCATCGTCGCCGTCGCCGTCGGTCATCGTGTCCTTTTCTGAAGCGCGTTGCGACAGATGTGCTAGAGCTTTCCCATTAACGTGCCGGTGGTGATAGCTCAACAACATGTCGACATCACGTCTCCTATCCTCGAGAGCATCCTGTCTTTCCGTCTCCTTGCCAGTCTCGACGGGAACATGCCGAGAAAGCGTGGCAGGAACGACCCTAGTATGACCGTCGGTAGCACCTAAGGAACCGGGTGCAATCGCCCTTGCCTGCAAAAGGTCCACCTTGGAAAGGCTTCTAACCAGCACTTCATTGGACTCCGCATGCGATAAGCCAGAACCGTTCCTGTCGTGCGCTAGATTGGCGTGCTGAACACTGGAAGTAGCATTGTGAACAGACGAAGTAACCGAAACAGGCCACGTTCCCAAGGCGGAGTCAACGTCTGTAGTTGCTGAAGCGTGTGCACGTCTACTGGCTCTGTCCGCTGCTAAATGCACTGTGTGGCTCAACGGTTTGTCGAAGAAGCGCGATACCTCTCCTTGATCCGTGAAATGTGTCTTTGGTTGACAAGTCGCAGCGTCTGGACATGCTGGATAGATAGACTGTCTGACGAAGCCCAAACCACCGGCTCCCTCCGTATCGGCCTTCTGGATTTCATTGTTCGAAGAGAGTTCAACGCTCGCTTCTTCGTTCCCACTCAGTGCGCTTCCATCGTCGCATTCCATATCAAGCATTCCTGTGTCCTCGCCGGCATCTGAGAACCTATCACGTTCCAAGTCGATATCCGTGTTGTATTCTCCATCACATGACGATAAAGTTCCGTGCTCGTGCCGACCGGATTCACTCGAGATGTGAGGCCCGACGCCTGCTGTTTCACCGTTTTTGGAAAGCTGTTGCCGCCCTTGAGCGTCCGGGGAATGTTCCCACGCTCTGGCTACTGCCTCGGGGCTATTTGAGACTGGATTACCTGCTGATCGTCCAGGTTCCCTATGCTGCGTATTCTGGGACAGTACCGACGCGACTTTAACAGCGTCTTCTGTCGAGAGGATCGAACTTGCCGTGAGACTAATTTCAATCAAGCTGGATTGCGAGTTTTCCGGGTCGTGCCTCTGGATAGGGGCCAACATCAATGGATCCTCGCTCGATCCTCGCTCGATATCTTGGCCGTTGTCGTCTTTCTCTTCCAGGTCCATCGCTTCCCTGTAACGGTCGTCCATCGGACCTTCGTTCATCGAATGTGCTCTGCTTTGATCAAGTATACCGTGGTATCGAAGTGTTTCAGGTAATCCAGCCAAGTTGCTTTCGGATAACAGTTGATCAACGGTCAAACGTCCAGTGACGTGAGGTGCCGTGTCAGTCTCTGACATCGCCGTAGGAAGGCCTCGAGATCCCATGGATTCCGAAACGCGCTGGATTTCCGAATGCAGGAGCAGCATTCGCGACTCGCTCGCCACTGATCCTTCTCCCCGCAGTGATGTCGTGAAAGCTTCACCTCTCCCCCTCCGTAAATGAGCACCGACAGCTCTCCCCAGAATCATCTTCGGTCTCGCTCTACTCCCTCTAACGATTCGGGAAGGAAATGCTTGTTTCTGGAGTGCTCGGAAGCTTCCTCGAACGCGTGCAATGTCGGTAGCTCGTGAGTTGTTTCGATCTTGTATGGGGTTCTTGTAGCGGTGGTTAATACCTGCCATTGTTGAGTTGCGGTGTTGTGCTAAAGGGGTATAGGCGTCTACCACATCTTCGTCAAACCGCCAACAGAGACTTGTAACTGGAGCTGGAATGCGCTGGACCTCGCCGGACAGAATGCTTCTCCGATAGGGGCGATCGCTGCCGATTTCGACCTTTTCCGATTTTTGCTCGTTCGCAACTTGAGTTGAATGGTATACTGGAACAGGTGGATCACTCTAAGCGGAGCCAAGACCCCCGTCCTTTGCTAATAAGTGGCTTGACCCTTGACTTTAATCTCAGCTGTTCTTCCGTAGTCCGTACCGCGACGACATGAGGATATGGATTTTACTCGTCACTCGTCTCTGCATCCTAGAAGCACACATGACTAGCAAAACTCTGGCACCCATGCAAGACCACCTCTACAGATCCCCTATGCAGCGCATCTATTCACTCTAACAACACCTGCAGGACCGCCCACCCGACGACCCCCCTGCCCTCTAAACCTTCCAACCCCTCCACCGCATCACCTCCCTTCCCTCGCCGCCCCACCACACCCTTCCCACCACGCATCCTCCTCCCCACCCGTTCCCTCGCCTCCCTGGTCGTCGACTCATCCAACACCCCCTTTGCAGCGCGAACATCAATGATCTTGTTGACGATATCCGGAATGAGTTCCGGGTGGCCTTGAAGCGCGAGGATGTGGATTGGACGGCGAGAAGTGGTGGGAGGGGATGGTGGGTAGTATCGGATGAAGCCTTGCACGGGGCATTTCGGTGTTGAGCCTAGGAGAGTCGTGTCTGTTGGAAGCGAGGTGACGTGGTCTCGATGCTGTACGATAGAAGGATGAGTAGACTTTCGTTTGGAGAGCTGAGATGTAGCTTACCACTTGCTGAATACTCTGATCGGACGGCAGAATTGCCCAATCAGCTTCGAATGAGCCTTGCCATCTCCACGCACGATACTCACCAGCACCTCCTGCTCCTTCTCCAACAGCCTCGTTGCATCAACTACCTCAACCTCTCTCCCCTCAACTAACAACCTCGTTTCCCCCTTCTCCCCCTCTTCACGTCCCACAACACGCGCAAGCCAGTCCCTTCCGCACTCGGTGAGTTCAACATCATAGATCCCAAGCTCCCATCCAGCAGGGTTCTGTACGACGTTGGATCCGAGCGCAAGAGCGAGGATCTGACGAGGACAATATAGAAAGCTTAGCTCATATTCCTGGTTTAAGGGCTGCGTGGAACGACACACCTGCATGCCGAAACAAATCCCGATAACCTTGACTGCTCGTGTCTGTTCATCCGTCACTAGATCTCTGGTGAATGCGACGAGGCGGGCGATCCAGGGAAGGGGTTCGTAGGCGGATGAGGCTGCACGAAGGTGAGAGGAAGGTGAGATTGGGAACTTGGCAGATAGCGTTTCCGTTAGACGGTAACATTCCGGGGAGTATCACGTCTTGAAGGCATCTCCGCGGTCTGTTCCTCGGCGCTTCGAATCCTGCCACCGCCTCCACAAGCCTGTCACCTCGTACTCACCACTACCGGTCATCATCACCGCATCATACCGCCACTCTTTCCCTTGACCATGCTTCAGCCTGTGCTCTGGTGGATACTCTCCCCTGACCACATCGTACCCATCTACAATCAATGCGCCTACACCGTCTCTGAGCTTGGTATCCGGGTAAGAGGAGAGACTATCTTGTAGGTGTGTGGTAAAGATCTGGAGGTAGTCGCCGTGTTTCGCAACGACGGAGGGAACCTAGAGGTGGAAAGCGTTGGTACCATTGTTTGATTCGGGAAGGGCGATCGGCTTACCGGGGTATCATTGATCAGCAACGCGACCCTGATGGTGCGTTTCTGTAGTTGACCATTCATCATGTCCTAAGATACTGCTCAAATGCAAGCCAACCTTGTCGACCTTGTCCAACCTGAATAAACGTTAAGTGTCAAGATTCGCACCCGAATTCAGCGGTTAGACGGCACGACGGTCATCTCCGATACGCCTCCTCATTTCGGCCGCCGTAAGCTTCCTGCGCGCAAATCAGCCCGTCGATCGTTGGGTCGTTCGAAATGTCGTCAAGCTGACTCTTGGCTTGTTCAGGGTTTCAGGGTGGAGTTTTGCCAGGGATCCCACTCGTCAACCTTTCATGCACATACCACCACATACACGTCGACCAGTACCATATAATCCGCGAAAAGGATCGTTCTCATCAGTAGTTTGGGCTTTCGAAACATCGGGCGCAGCGCTCTCAAGTGAGAAGCTCCAGACTTCACAGACTATGGCAGCATGAGTTCCGTAAGTCCCAGACCACATTCTCTGACATACCCGCCAGCTAAGCCAACTTACACCTTTTCATCGCTCATTCATTCCCCCGTCTTTTCCCGCCGTTTTCTCTTTGTCATATCCACCACTACTCACAGTTTCAAGAGCTACTCGAGCAAAAGCAGAAAGAGGCAGAGAGACAAAAGCAGATTCGCGACAGGCAGGCCAAGGTAGAGGCCGAGCGGGCGGAAAAGGAAAAGGCGGAACGACTCAAGGTGAGATCTAGTCTCCGTCGGGCAATCATGTCATTCCCATACCTCCCCTTCGTGTACTCTCCCTTTATTCTCGATAAAACCGGAACCGCTGTTAACACTCGGCTTCTCCCGTCCTTAACAGCGAGAACAAGCGGAAGAGGAACGTGCCAAGCAGCTTCGTGCAGCTGCGCGTCGCAAGGAGCAAGATGATGCCGAAAAGTCTCGCAAGGCGGCGTTGGCGAAGGAGAAACTAGAAAAGGAGCGGTTGGAGAGGAAACCGTCGGTTTTGGCAAAGGTGAGCTCGTGGGCTGGCTTGATGATTTGGTGGTTGTCCGGCAAGCTGCTAATTCAGACCTTTGCGCAGACCCCGAGTAGAATATCATCCATCAACAAGCCTAAAACCTCGACGCCACGCTCGAAATCAATCTCGCTGCAAACGACAGCCGGCACGAAAGCCCCCGTCTTGACCAGAGAAGAAAAGCGTAAACTCAAGGAAGACCGGGAGTTTGGCGTCGCCGCTCCGAATGCCACGGTCGGGAGGAAGAAGATGAGCGAGGCGGATCGAGTAGCGCGTATGTTGGCCGCTGCAACGGCTGGACGGGGGTTGAATGCCAAGATCCCGGAAGTGAGGGCGCAAGGCAGGAGAGCCGAGGTGGAGAGAAGTTCCGATCGTCATCACGTGCGGACGGAAGCATCAGCCGTAGCGGCGGCGGCGACGACGGCGAATCGAACGGGACCGACGTACAAGGCACATTCTTCGATTGCGCATCAGGTCACGACGAAGCCTGTCAAGTCGCTCGATAGGGTTCAAGAGGGTGCTCGTGTACTGGCGGCGTCTAATGTGGGGAAAGATCGTCGGTCGATCGATCAAGTTCAACGGGAGATCAAGGGTTCACGTGCGGTCGACGAGGATCGTGATTTCTTTGATGGCGGGAGAAAGGGAGACAGTAAACGGTCATGTCCCGGGCCGTCCAGGGTGAATGGATCATCATCGTCGTCGTCATCCGGGAAGAAGAAGCAAGCGGAACCCAGGTTGTCGGCGGATTCAACCTATGTCATCGACAAGATGGGACTGCTCGCCGACGAGCGCGAGTACTCGTCGCGCGGAACACCGCGTTCAGAGCGACAAAGGAATGGCAACGGCGCCAGCAACAGCAGCAGCAGCAACGGGAAAGCATCCTCATCTACCATACCAAGCAAAAGACGGCGTCGATCGCTCACACCGTCGGACGACTCGGACGTCAGCGAGCAGGACTTTGATTCAGACGATTTGGACGACGTGGACGTCCGCCGGAAAACGAAGAAGAAGCAAGCGAGTACGATTGGCGCTGCTTCTAGGCGGAATAGGGAGACGTCGCCTCCCAGCGTTCGGCAGAAGAAGCGTCCTCCGGCGGGTGGGAGCGTGTTGCAAGCTGCCGGATTGGACGTGTACGCCTTGTTCGGTCGACAGAGCCGGGACGTGTGGGTACTCGCGCGGCGTGTTTGTTCTTTGGTAGCTCCCATGCTGACCCCTTTGATGGTGATCCCGTAGCTACCTATCCCGCGATCGTCATTCGGATTCAGAGGACGACATGGTAGCCGATGCTGCGACTATTCGAAAGGAGGAAGCTCGTGCGGCCAGGGTGGCGCGGGAGGATGATAGGAAGGAGGAGGCCGAGGAACGGAGGCGTGCCCAGGAGAAGAGACGGCGGAAAGAGAGGGAGAAGGGGAGGTGAGGCACTGGTGTGGTGTTTCATGGGATGTGCATGTGTTATCGTATTATAGCCGCATAGCGAATGAAGTTGGTCTTTCGTCTTCGGCATGAGTACTCGGATCAGGAGTTGGTCTACCTATCCAGACGAGCTGTTCCTGTATCTCAGCTGGGCGACAGCAAGCCGTCACATGCGTATGCAACAGCATATCCTGAATACGGGTTATTGCTCTCAAGTTAAAACGTTGCATGCTGATAGAACTGAAAGATGACTTGGAGCAGGGTGGCAAACATATTATAAATCATAATTTCATACAAAGGTGTGTCACTCCGTTGGTTTCTCCCAAACCTTAATGGACTCATAGAGACCGCATCCACGACAGCGCAAGCGCCACCGGAATGACCAATAGGCAAGGATATGAAATAACGGAAACCCAAAAGCTCGACCCTGTCTCCTCTCCCCCTCGCCCACCCTCCTCAAGGCTTTTACACCGAAGAAGGCAAACAAGGAAAAAGAGAGACGCTTTTTAGGTTGAAAAAAAGGTCGAGGGGGTTGATCAAGGGATAGCCGTAAAACTACCCGTCGACAGGAAATATACGTTGATTTGGTCCGCGCTGATGATTACTTGCACGGCAACGCTTCCATTCAGTCGAGAGGCTACGACCTGTTCAGAGAACTAGTCGCAGCTCGGGCCCATGAAGAAGAGACAACCAAACTATGAGCTGATAGCCTGCAGGAAGACGTTATTATATATTTGCGAGAGAGGGAGTGGGAAGGAGGTGATCGAGCAACTTTTTTGCTCTCACGTGACCGGACCGCGGACATGCCTTGCTCGCACTCCACTGGGTCAATCTTGCTTAGCGGCGGCGGCCAATGGGCAGCAGCCGGAATGACAAGAGAGTGAAAGTCGTCGTGATTATGGATGCAAGTATCGGTCGCGCCGTCGCACAAAAACCAAGGGGCTGCCTCTCCACTCCTCAACGGCCGGCCAACCCATAAAGAGGACTCATCTAAATCCACATCCGATTCGATCGCGCCGAGCAAACGGTCAGACATCGCTCTTTACGTATATCCCCGATCTTCACAGGGTCGCACGCCGCATTGAAGAACCGTCAGACAATTCAACTTCTCAATCTATCCGTCAAGACCCGGACAAAATGCCGCCTCTTCTCAAGACATACTTCAACCCGCGCCACCGCTCTTTCCTTTCTACACTATTCACAGCGACATTTCTCGGCTCCGTCCTTGTCGTCGCCTTTCCATGTCCCGTACGCCCCAAAGACGGTCTATCATCACTCATCAATGAATCAATAGCGCCTGTCGATGAGATATCAACAATACGGAGAGACGGGACGGGCGTTGCTCAGGGGAGAAGTCGCGGCGGGCGTGGTGTGAGGGATGAGATCGTGGTTATGATGAATGAGAGGAACGGACGGCGGAGATTCTTGCGCGAGGACTGAGGGGAGGAAGGGGGAGGAAACTGTCCGGACACTGCGACAATCGTATACTGTTCGCCCTTCACCTTGAATGCGGTCGCACAGCTGCCACCCACTACTACGAATCATCAAGACGCGGTCCGCATCCGCCGATGATCTCACCCAAACCTTTATCACCGCCGCGCATGGCATGACAACCTACACTGTATTAAACGACAATATATTCGACCCTGCCGAAACAGGCGGTTTCGACTTACGATTCACCCGCCAACGCGTCAAGGCGTCCTGGGACGATATCTGCCCATCGCTGCAGCACGACATGATGGAAGGAGAGGGGTCGGGGCAGAGGGGCCGATGTAGCATACTCTACGCTGAGGAACGTGTTGGCGTGGAATCGGGCATGGGATTGGGATTACAAGACAACATCATTTTGGGCACTTCTGGTTGTATATCTGCTTTCACAGCATCTGCATTGCATGGCGTCGCATAGCATTATCTTGCCAAGTACAATCGTGGCATCTGACGAAGCAACAACGTTTGACCTTCACCCTACAACGCCTTCTTCCGGATATGGAACATGTAGTTGCAAAGATCGCCAAACGGCAATCCATCCTTCCACAATCGCCACTGCCCAGCCAACGGGTCATAGATGATCCCTCGGATTTCTCCCACGCTCACACCTCCTCCCTCTCGTCCTCCATCGACCAACCCATCCCCATCCGATCCCCACACCGACGTTCCACCCAAATCGTCTCGCACAAAGGCGAGTAGTTCGGCGGGTTTGATGAATTTCGAATAGGTGTGGGTTCCAGGCGTCACGAGACGGAGAACGTGTTCGGCCATGGTAATCGTGAGAAGTTGCGAAAGCGGGGTGCGCGAGATGGTGGAAAGGATGAGGTGACCGCCCGGCTGTAGAACGCCGGGATGAGATTTCCACTACGGTATCGCCAAGCAAGATACCCACCTTGACCATATCCGCCAAACACTTGAGGAACTCTCCGGGTGAATCAACGTGCTCCAATACCTCCATCGAGCACACAACATCGAATTTCTTGCCCTCCTTCAAAAGGTCTTCGGCACTGGTATGCCGATACTGCAGCGATCCCGTTGTTGTACCTGCTTGACCAGGGAGATTAATAGCTTGCGTCTTGTCGGCCGTCAACGGGGAATCGGACTGGAATGGCAGAAACGGGTCCTGCGATGCGTGAAGGCTTGCGATGGCAATGTTATGCGAGGATGCGTCGATGCCAAGGATGTTTCCACCGACTCTTGCTAGACTCTGAACCAGGAGGGGATCTGGTCAACTCTTGCATACCGATTGAGTAGCAGAGACTTGCCTCGGAAAGCAATCCACCTCCGCATCCCACATCCAGGACATCCATACCTTCCAACCACCTTCCCTTTCCCTTGGCCGTTGCCAGACCCTCCCACCGCTTCAAGCTTCCCAATTCATTCACTCTATCCCGCTTTTCAAAACTCCACCCCTCGTCATCCTGCGACCCCTGTACGATCTTTTGTCTCACAAACTCCATTCGAGTCGGGTTCATCTTGTGCAACAGTCCGAATTCACCCTTTTCGTTCCACCATTGCGAAGAGAGGCGAGAGAAGTGGTCGATTTCTGCCTGATTGACGGTGGAGAATGCGCTTTTGCTTGAGGGTGTTTGGTTGCTCCTGGCAGGCTCAGCTGAATTTGTGGGGAATGATGAGGGCGCCGAGGTAGCCGATGATAACGAATCCGATGTACCGGTAGGACCGGTTTCAGGCACTTCAACAGCGATAGCGTTCTCTGGTTTTGACATAGCAGCGGTTTCCCCGTTCACCGGAACGACTCCGAGAGGTGCCGCTCGAGGGGAAGTCCATCCCGAAAACCAGCTCAGGGTACGCCGTGGTGGAAGCCGTGTCAGTCTCGAAGGGAGTGCAAGCCTAAGTCCTGTGGGTCGGGGTAGATACATGTTGATTATGGAAAGGCTGTGACAACGGTTCTCTAGACGCATGGACTGGTTCCTCGATTTCGTCCTCCTCGACCAGAGAGACACATTTCTAGGATTTCGATCGCGACCCTTCGGTCTTCGGTCGCCACTTCATAGAGTGGAAAGGCTACTGACTTGATTCTGGTTTCGAAACAAGCTTCCCTCTATTAGCGGGTCTCCGTCAACCAATCTCGTTGCCGGGACTTCGTGTATCTAGGATGTCGCGGGAAGTTTACACCCATCTTCTTCAGCAAACGTCTGGGCTTATAGTATTCAAGGGATACTCGTCGGTAGACGATTCACCACAACGCCACCAATGGCAGCCATCATCTACAGCCTTTTCTGACTCTCGGGAGCATCGTCAGAGTTATAGTCATGGCGGACCCTTTCTTCCCAGTAGGTCTCAGTCGTACGAAGTCAGCGACCGGAAGATGTCCAGCGCCTCTCTTGACCTGAAAACCGCCGGTGAATGGGTCGCGATACCCTCACCGGATCTACAGTCGTACTATGTATGAGCGTTGGCAGGCTTGTTCTGCCGCTGTTCTGCCTTGGATCTGAAAGAAGAAAATGGCCGCGCCGCAAAGTCGTTTCGCCCTGTGGGAAGATCATCTCTGGTCCTCCTCATATGATCCGGAAACCCATGCCATAGACGAGTTGCTCACCGCAGGGGTATAGATACGTAAAGGTTCCGGCAATGAGCGTACATTCATGAACATTTAACGTAGTCATCGACGAAGCTACTTTGGTATAGATCTATCGGTTGCATCGTAAATCCCGAGAAAATCTACATCTTCGTAATGTCCCCCTCCCCTGGATCTCCTCCCTCTATTCGGTAGCAAGTTTCGAGCATGCTCAGAGTCTAGACTTTAGAAAGACGAACCGCAGCAGTGTTCTCGCCATCCATTTAAAGCAGCATGAATCTCCTCCTGGGAAACCCCTGGCTCAAGCTCCAAGGACCTTTCTGACTCTGAGGCTATGATGCTTTGACGTTCATGGCGATCGCGGTTTGATAAGTGTGGAAACGTAAACGGAGGGAAGACAGCAAAGGACATTACTTGACGCATCCGTAGAGCGACCCGCGGACCAGCCCATGGATGACACGATCTGTATGAATAAGATGGGAGGTGGCCGCCTTCGCGAGTTTGATACACCACCGCTTTGCTACTTTAGGAATAGGGGGATTGCACTCAAGCTCCTCGAGTGCTATGGGTGTCGCTCCCCGCAAAGTCGCGAAGTTGAGGGCTTTTTCTCCGGCGTCGAAGATCCCAAGAGCAAAAGTATATCTTCAGCTTCTTTGTGCCGGGATCCTGTCGGAATACCAAGGGGATCAGGATCAGGACGACGATTCGAAATCCCTTTTAGCTATGCGACCGACTCACAGAGGTGGGGAGGATGGATGGCTGGCAATGTGTCCGTCATCAGCAGCAAGGCATTCGCTCTGACGAGACACTCCCCGTAACACATTTGCGGCACGGGACGGCTCAAATGCTCAATGCGTCGGAAAGACTCAAACGACTCAGACGCCGTGTTCCACAAGCGTGATATGCCCCGCCCCCTCCTCCTGCCCACTCATTCTGTCCGCCACGGGAGCTCACCACTCCTGCACTTCTGCAGGGTCTCATAACGAGGTGAATACGCGAAGCCAGCGGCTTGGGTGCTGTGGACTAAGGCTGAAGATTCGGCGTTCAATCCCATTATTAGTTTGCCGCACGAGGCGCGGAAGATGTGTCATCCCAGTGGCCAACATATGGCACTGCGCGTCCGCGGGTATTCTATACCGCCCTGAAGGAGAACGAAAGCGTGCGGCTTGGCCTTACACCCTATCGGCCCTACACAAGGGAGTTTCGGGAATTGCAGGCCCCGGAATGTATCCAAAACGAAATACCGAAGGAACGGACTGCGACTCAGGGCGGCCTCAGATCAGGAGGATGGACCGTTCGAGCAAGAGCAAAAAACAAACTCTCTCGCCGAGAATCGAACTCGGGGCGGGCGCGTGACAAGCGCCAATGTTACCATTACACCACGAAAGATGATCTATATTCCCTTAGCTGGCTATATCCCATATTGGTTTTTACCAAAAAGAAATCTTACTTGGTGCCTGCTGAAACGCGGCTTGGGCGTACGATTCGTCATCCAGCATGTGATCGACCGCCAAACGGTTCGCAACCTCTCTCGACTATGCATCGACAGGCCAAGTAGTCCTCCTTTTCAATCCACCAACGCAGGTTACTACGAGATCAGTTTGCCCGACCAGTGCGCGCTACGGCCACTCCCACGCCGGCTATCCTTCTCTGACATACCGCGCTTTCCTTCCACGTCCGTCGGCCACTCCATTGCACTAGAAAATGGTAAGTTATCATGCTACAATAACCCTGTTCTCTCACACTGATAATGACGAGTTGTTCAAGGACCCCACGAATCCCCTATCGGTCGCTCCACCGCGGTATAAGTACCATCCGAACCCAGAAACCATCGCCCATTTTCCTATATACCGTTCCGAGTCTGACGTGGAGCCCTCAGACGATGACACCGAACTCGAGGGAGCATACATGCGTGATGATTCAGACGAAGGCTCGGATTTCTCGGATGAAGAGGATCGAATGCCTTATGTCAAGGGGACCGAGAAACCCGATACCTACGATGAACGTTGCGTGCGACTCGTTTGGAGGAAAGGACACGAGCAGGAACAAGCGACGTCCACAGGAGCCGTTTGCACATTGATCGCTGTCAACCAAGTAGCCGTCATCCTTTCTCAGGCGCTCGACAAGTACTCGGCAGCTCAAAAACCAGAAACCAAATCGTCTCTGAGGAAGGTCGGGCACGTTACGCTCGGCAAACCAACGTCATTCGGCTCAACGAAGCGACAGCGTCCGCGTAAAGTCTTTGCCCTCTACTCGCTGTCAACCGAGTCGTCACCACGCAATTTACTAGCTATACAGATTGGCAGGATCTCGGACAGGGCGGCCCACTGCGTATGTAAGGTCCTGGTTGAAAAAGCGACCAAGGGAACTGGGGAATCAGCCAAACCAACTGTGCAAATTCTGGATACGTACATTCCACAAACGTACATTCCCTCAGCACGACCCATCTCTCAGCTATATCTCGACTTTCCCCCTGTCCGGTACCTGGCAGCGAAGAAGTGCACCTCCATCGCTGACGCGCAACATGTTCAAGGGTCGAGAGGGATTGAGAAATACGAATCCCCGAATTACATGACGGGAATCAGTGCTGGGTTGCTGGGCTGTCTTGTGAGTCAAATAGCATATTCTCGCAGCGAGCATATCTGACCTCATTTCTTACGCAGTCTGAATCATCCGTCGACGGTGCTTTACTGCTGGTTCCCAAACCTGTAGACGGCCAAACTATCGTGCAAGCCACTCAAGCGATGGCGACCTTCCGATCAGTAGCCGACACATTGCAAGCTGCATTGAAAAGAGCTGATTTGGACTGGGAGGACATCAATTACACCCTGGCGGGAGGATCATTACCTAAGGGAGGTTCCACTACTCTGCGAATGACCAGAAACAGGCATGGGATCATTGGTGACGGTGGAATGTATGTATAGGGGAACTCGTGCAATTCGTGTTCCTGTCTATGCCATATCGCATATAGCACGCCTATCAAGCGACATGGTCCTGTCAATCCAACTGGGCCCGTGCACTCGTCCTTTGTGTGCACCAGAGGACCCCACGAACAATTCGATGACTGGCCACCATTCGTAGATGGCGATTCATAATCGGGTATACATCCTCACTCTCTACCTGCGCCCGCTTGCGCCCATACACTGCCAAATTTTCCCTTCACTTGTTCATGTGTGGCTTACCCTCCGTCCTGCGGATGCAAGCCACCTACTTTCCAGCACTCCTGCTCAGATACCGCCTTCTCACAGCGAAAATTTCTTTTCATACGCAAGGCATTGTGCAACAAGGATAAGGTTGGCGATTACCAGTAGATTAATGAATGCCGCGCTGCGGGACCCAATTCTGCCAAGTTCCTTGCTCATCATCCCTCGATGAAAGTCGTGCCGAGGTTGCAGGATCGCCAGCAACTGTGCTTTATCGCCCGATAGCACCTCCTTCGTCTCGTTGGGAAGCTCTCGCCTTTCGGAACGCATTGATGATTCTCGACGTCTCTTCGGTAATGTCGAGGGCCCAGAGGGGAGGGATCCAACGGATACGGTGTCACTTCCCCTATCAGGTCCTTGATGCAGTCATTCCACTATGATGATACGACGAGTGTCTCACGGCGTGTGATGGCCAAATTGAAGAGGGCGTATGAAGCACCGGAAAACATATTGTTGACATTAGTGATTCCTACGTCATCTTGGCGTGCACTCCGATCCGTGCAGTCTCCGTGCTGTCAGAATTATCTTAAAATTCGAGGCTCTTGGGTCTTCATGACCGTCATGGCAGCATCCACTGCAGCGACTGCGTGATGAAGCAAAGCTAACGAGCTTCTCGGTTTACCGAGATCTGTCGCATACGCAAGCGCATCCTGGTCGCGTCCTGAAATCATCAAACGCCTCCTAACCACCGATGACGCGTCTCCGCGTGTCACAGACGGGATAGGGGAAATTAAGGGTGAAATACAGTTATCAAGTACGCTGCTCTCAAGCAGTCTTCAACCGCTTCACAGTGAGTCTGTAGATACCTCCCTCAGCGCCGTGGTTTTGGACGATCATAGTCTCGCTTCGGTTCCGTCATAACAGTGCTGACCTGTCATTGATCTTTACGTGACTCATCGACCTGCCACAATTATTCATTACACCGTTCCAGCACAACTCTCCAATCGAGTGCCGGTAACGTAAGCCCCGCCACAACGGCTCCACGAATTTCCCGTGTTTGCGACTTCACTGATGAAAGAATCTCCCGGGTTCCCACGACGAGCAAGTTGATGCGGCCCCAAACTCTCAAGTGTAGCATGAAAGAGCGAGAATAGCGACCGAACGAGCGACAGAAGTTGTCTCTGATCAAATGTGATCAGTCCGCAAGCGGGATCTGGGCACTCCCATATCATTCCATTCTCCTTGTCGACATCGCTAGTGGTTATGAGTATACGGTAACAATTTCTGAACCAAATTCCGAATCGGGCCATCAGAGTCCTCATGCGATTATTCCTTCACCCTCGTCCAAAAGGTGTTCAAGCGTAAAGATAACGCGAAAAGGAACGATGCAATGAGACGTCTGAGTTTATTCGGACGTCGGTTGTGGTACAAGTGTGCGATAAGGAGTCGCCAGACATCTTCTATGCGATGGTATTACGCACTTGCGATTATTGCTGGGCGAGGAGACGGTGCCGTGGTCAGCGTTAAAGTCAAATCTACAGCGCCCTCAGGCGGCATTCAGCGGAAGGCGGACTTACATTCTGCCATCTCCGGACAAAAACATGCTACATCTACTTCTTCTTCCCCTTTGCCGCCTTTTGCGGTCCAGCCATCTCTTTGGCCGACACCTTTTCCACCTTTCCTGCTTCTGATGACATCCAATCGAGGTCCGAGGTCTCAAAGAACCCTGAAGCAGGGGATGTTGCGGCAGCAGTCGACGGTTGATCCTCTGTTTCGTTGGCGGATGATGTCGCTGCCGATGATTCCCCATAAAGTCGCTTGAATCGGGCTAGACGTCCACCATCCTCCTCGCCTTCACCTCTCCTGCCCATTCCGCCGTCCTTGTTTAGGTTCCACAACGGGTTATTCGTCACATCTCGCGTGAGACGATAGACAGCGGGAGACGGAGCGGTGGTGTATGAAGTGAATGAGGAGCCGTCCGACTGGATGACGAGTTGTGGGTAAATTGCCGGTAGCGGGTTCGGGATGCGCGTACTCGGGCGAAGATGTGTTTTCGAGGGCCAGTTGGCTTTGTGTAACGACGAAGTTGATCGAGTTTGCTGAGTTGAAATGGCTGAGGTCCTGGTCCTCATTGACGGAATGCCGTGACGGCGACAGGAAGCACACAGCGACATGTTGGTAAATGAATAGACCTGGGCTTGCTTTTCCTTGGGGGGGTGTATGGGCAAAGCAACCACCACCTATGCTCCATGCTATACTTGACTTGTTCACATGCAGGCTGCAGCGAAGTTACGAAGTGGGAAGAATCCGATCACACAAAGCGGACTTCAACCGTGGTATGTCCTTTTGGTGACACGTCGGGAAGCTGGAAGTATCACATCATCACCATCTCTAGAGATCCTGAACGGTATAATGAATTGCTGGTTGCCCTTTGACACCACCTGGCCTTGAGTATCGGACATTATACTTAAAAAATGAGCAACGAAGGAAACGACGAAGTCGCTGCATACCTGGCGAGGGAGCGAGCGGCTTTAGGTACGTGATGAGTCTTAACATCCTCGTGCGCTCCCGTTCTGCCTTGATGATGAATTGACGTGATCCTATCTGCGATGGTCAATAGGTGAAGATGCGGACCTGTTTTCCAGTGGAGGTGCACCATCAGAGTCAACACCAGCACCCGCTGCCTCATCAGGACTTGACGAGTTCGCAGATTTTGGCTCTGCTCCGGCTGGAGTTCCCGCAGCGGAAAACAACACATCTGCGCCTTCGGCACCCTCAGGCATCGATGCCTTTCCTTCTCTGGACATGATGGATTCTCCGGCAGACGGAGTTGGAGCGGGTCAAGAGGAAGTCAGGGTTACCGGACACGCGGGAACTGGCGATGAAGGGGACGAGGAGAGGGAAAAGTTCGAGAGTGCCTTCCCGGATATCCGATCAGAGGACGTTGATGCCATTGCTCCGTCGGTATGTGATATCTCTTCGAATCCCCCGAGGTCGTCTGTTTGCTGTTCAGAATCGCTCGCTAACGCGAATATGGCATCTCGTTCAGGCGGTCCCTTACGGCCTTACTCCGTACCCGTCGCAACCCTCCGCCGCCGACAATACCGCCTCATCACCCGGTGGCTACTCATCCATCCTCCCTGGACCTTCCTTCAGCAGCACTGCCGCCGCTCAATCGGAAGAAGATACCGAACCCGTCCGTCAGTGGCGCGAGCGACAACAAGCCGAGATTAAGAAGCGGGACGAGGAGAGTCAACGGAAGAAGGAGGAGACGGTGTTGAAGGCCGAAAAGGCGATTGATACGTTTTACGAGAATTACAATGCTGAGAAGGAGAAGAACATCAGGAAGAACAAGTGAGTTTCCGGCTGTGACTTTGCTTCGGAATCACTGCGCCCGATGCGGCGCCCAATGATCTGCTCTGGCTAACCATGCCTTTGACTTGCTCGCATCTCTCGTTCTATGGTTATCTGTGATCGTCGTACTCGCCGCGTGAACAGGGAAGATGAAGCTGTATTCGTCCAGGAACTGCAAGAAGGGATCTCGAAGGGTACCAGCTGGGAGCGAGTCACTGACGTTATCGAACTGGTCAACTCCCGTAAGTGAAACAACTACTTGCGCGGGAGTATCGCTGTGAGATCATGGGCTAATCCACCTCTGCTTGCTTTATTACGTCCGCTTTGGTGTTCGGTACAATATCATCGTTCATCATTCCCACGCATGGTCTCTCTTCAGAATCGAAAACTATTCGTGCATCAGCGCCTGGTGGATCCGACTTGCAGCGGATGAAGGAACTCCTGCTCTCGCTAAGGAGAGAGGGCGACAAGGCACCTGCAGCTGGTGGATATTAGGTGTCTAATGCGACGAATGTGTCGACGGACGTTGGATTGGACGGCGATCGCGGTGATGGCTGAATGGTCCCAGCACGCTTTCGGAAGGGCGATGGGTAAATGAACTGTTCACGAATTGATGTTTGTATAGAAGAAATGATCCGATGACACTGTCACGCTTTCGACCGTTCTTCGCAACGGTTTTGATATGCCAATTAAGATGGACTCAACGGAGGACCTACAATCAAACTTTCCGTATTTCAAGATTTGCATAGTGCTGCTTCGCCTGCTCTCAACGGGTTGCGCAGGGGTAGTGTTATGGAAAAGACGCAGTAGGGCTACGATGGTGAAATTCCTTGGAGAACAAGAGTCGAAAGCTCATTCACCGTCAAAGAAATTATGATCGTTTCAATAGCATGCATATACAACTAGGTATCAAGATGTGGAACTAAAGCGAAGCTCCGTCAGACATAGACCTCCCTCTTGCGAGGAAGGATCCGCCACGACGATGTATTTTGAAAGTTCCTTGTTTTGCTCGCCATCGACGGCCATGTAGATAACACAATGTGTTGCAACGAAAAGTACACTCCGACGAACGGCGACCACCAACGTATCTGAGCGGATTCGGGTGGACCGTTACAACCCGCTTTCTACGCACGAAGCATATGAGCGGTGTCGGAGCGGGACTGTGATCTTGGTTTATAAGTCGAAGTTATTTTGTAAGTGAAGAAAAAAGGTCAAAAGAGGTTGCATGAGGAAGTGAGAATCCAGCTTCTTTATATAGCGGAACATCGTCGAGTGAAGCGCTGGGTAAATTTGTGTTTACCAAGCGAGCCAGCGGGAATGACGTGGCTAGATCGGCTAACACACCGCCGCGCGGCCCCCCGTGAGAACGATTGCCCTGGCTGGCGCGTCTCAGTATGTGAGCTGGCCTACACCTCACCGCGCGCTCAGCTGGTTATTGATGATGCAATTAGCGGTATCGCATACAACACCTTGCGCACAACATCCCCTTGATCCCGCTGCTCCGTTGTATCCTCGTCGGCGTAGACATTGCAAATCCACACTTTTTTGGGTACGTATTCCGCATCATTCCGCAACTCGATTTGCAGCAAGGCCACCGCAGACGCGTTACATACCACGACTCGGTTGCTCGGTCGACCTTCGCTACAGCCTGCTCCATCTCGCACTCGGCTCGCAATCACATCGTCTAGAGGGACAACGAAGGCTGACCTATCTGCTTCTGTTTATCTTTGCTTTTGGAATCATTGGCGTGAATCTGGGAACCGGTTAATCTTTCAAAGGTGAGTCTGACGTGTACAGCTGGCTGGCATCTCGAAGGCTTCGCTGATCATATCTGCCACTCCTCTCTTGCTCGTTATCCCATCTCTCCACACTATCTCGAATCCGCTCCGCACTCCTCTTGGTGTCACAAGACCATCAATAACAATCAGCCAAGATGGGTTTGAGCGTATCTAAGTTGCTTTCGCAGCTGTTCGGCAAGAAGGAGATGCGTAAGTCCGCTTTGGAGCGTCTCTTTGAGAGAGCAGATAGGAGGGACCGGGGATATCAGGTGGTTGTCGAGCTTGGAAAGGAGTACCTGGTCTATCGGATACGGTGACGGTGACCGTGACGGTGGCAGGCACAGGGGAGAGGGCGCCCTGCCCATCAACAAATCGCGTGTGCTCCTATCACGAATCTGACCGACATTCATCAACCACAGGAATTTTGATGGTCGGACTCGATGCCGCCGGTAAGACGACCATCTTGTACAAGTTGAAGTTGGGAGAAATTGTTACCACCATCCCTACGATCGGTAAGTCACCTCTGAGATCGCAAAACCGCGTAAGACTCATCTCTGCCACTCAGGTTTCAACGTCGAGACCGTCGAATACAAGAATATTTCGTTCACCGTGTGGGATGTCGGAGGACAGGACAAGATTCGACCTTTGTGGAGGCATTGTATGTCAGGGCGACAGGATTCTCCTCTTGCCAAGGCTGACACCATTGTTCTGGCAATCGCTTCTCAGACTTCCAGAACACCCAAGGTATCATCTTCGTAGTCGACTCCAACGACAGGGACCGAGTTTCGGAGGCACGAGAGGAGCGTAAGTATTCGCGATCGTTTTTGGTCAGGGAGATCCCTTCGCTCATCACAGCGCTTATCCTCCTTGACCCTCCAGTCCAGCGAATGTTGGGTGAAGATGAATTGAAGGACGCCTTGTTGCTCGTATTTGCCAACAAGCAGGTAAGCAGATTTCGATGCTTCCCCCTTGTTTTCTTTCCGTCGCTCATGAGACCTCTATACAGGATCTGCCCAACGCCATGAACGCCAGCGATCTTACCGACCGATTGGGTCTGCACTCTTTGCGAAACAGGAAGTGGTACATCCAGTCCGCATGTGCTACCAGCGGTGACGGTCTGTATGAAGGTCTTGAATGGGTAAGTGCAATTCTGTGTACGTGGTGATGCACAACCTTCCTGACACTTCTGGGCCAATAGTTATCATCAAACCTGAAGAACCGTTCCTAATCTGCACGTCTTCGAGACCTGATTTGTGGATAAACACATGTATGACGAGTGACGAAAAGAAGAAACACCTTCGTTGCCTTTGATGTAGGATATTCGTATTCGATAGTGGTTAGCTTGTGTCGTATATTCCTGGTTCACCGAGCTGAACGAGTGAATGGTGGCGGTAACCCGGCGTGTGTAACGTAGATGCCTAGTGCAGCTTGATGTGCGATTTCGGTAATGATCCCAATGTCCTCATAAATCCTGTGTGGTTAAGCGTGGCATATTCTTGCGGGAGTTCGCTTGAAGCGTCAGGGATGCTTCCCTCAGCGTCCTACTCAGGCACTGCATCATCGTTACGATCGACGTTCTAAGCCAAATAATTAAGATTCTTTTGCTTTTTGAGAACACATGTCATGCTACAGGTCGTACTCGTCCGAATCCGACATATCTCTCTTCCGCTGAATCTGTCGATGGTATTGTTGTCACTTAATTGAAGTATCAGGTTTACATAGTGCCGAGTTGCTTACTGTAATACCGGCCCCTAAGATCTTCGTTCGAGATCCTGCTTGTACGGTTGACGCCGACACATGAGGCTGCGACTGCGCAGATACCTATATCACATAGCACGGTCAGCTTTATCGCCGGAATTTCAAGAAGCTCAAGAATAGCATACTTGTTCTAATAGTCCTTTCAGTTCCGTGTCACCGACTTTCCCTTTCAATTGTCCAGATCTCGCCATGCGAACCAATAACTCTTGTATCTGCCTCGCCAGTGATGGTCTTGTCAGAGCTATACGCGACACTACATATGCGTATGGTGCTCAGCGAAGTTCTCTCGTAAGTACCATAGGGGAAACAAGCGACTCACATCGTTCACGTGCATCCGACTCTAGGATCTGCCCCATAAGTGTCCTCCGCATTTCCTCCTCTTGCTGCTGAGCCTGAGCTTTAGCAGCCGGGTCCTCCTCGGCTGTTCCAGGAGCTCCTTGAGGGGTCATTCCCGCTGGAAGTTGGAATCCTGGTGAAGCCCCACCACCTTGTTGACCACCTCGAAGTTGAGCTAGTCGTTGGGCCCGGATGGCGTCAAGGTCAGACATTCCGTGGAGATCCGTGTAGTGTTTAGGTATCAATGACTGCCGAGGTCTGAAAGGCGTTGGCGATTGGAGATGGTGATGATGACAGGTCTAGATATGAGTTAGAAGTTGCAAGCTGTCGTCTGAGACTCGCGCCTTCGCGTGCCAAATTTCGGGCGCCGTATAGAAAGTTCATGCACATTAGCGATCGCACCTTCTCCTTCTTTCGTCTTCTGTCGGAAAAATATCTTTCAAAGGGTGCAAGTTCCTGCAAAGTGAAGGACTACCTTGATTACGGGAACATCGACCTACTACGGTCACATATCTACTAACAACCAACGAAAAGAAAACGCTCCGCGACTCGACCATGTCTTCGCTTGGCGACCTCTTCGAGTTCCTCCACTCTCCCAACCCAGACGCCCGACAAGTGGCCCTCACGAACCTCGTGGGACACACTGCGAAAGGGCAGGCTGCTCGGACCATCTTCATTCCTAATGGAAGCACACCGACCAAGGCTCAGTTGATCGCAGACAAGGATGGCTCGAAAACCAAAGGGCTTAGCCAGAGCGAACTGTTCAAGATTGGCATGTTGGAAGATCTGAAGCTGCTCTGCAGAGATCAAGCAGTAGGCATTTAACTATATACCCGGCGTCATAGTTTTGGCTCATCCACTACACCTAACTCTAGATAATCGCACATGATGCTCTGTCGGCTTTGATCAACTTGAGCGATACCATTATGGTAGCACGTCACCTGGCGGATGAGACATTCCTCAGCTTTCTCCTCTCATACACCTGTGTAAGCTTCCGACTGTCAACTGTAGCCGATACTCGAAGCTCACGCCGAGTTTATAGAATCATACATCGCCTCTTTCGCCATTGTCGGCGATGCTGCTATCGAACATTTCTGCGCATCCCAGCATTACTCTGATGATCCCACTACTCCAGATTCCTATCATTGAGATGCCACCGCTACCGGCATCTTTCCCAAACGCCTCCTCCACCCCACCATACTACTACCCTCTTTCTCGCTCGGCATCCTCAACGGTTCATCCAGCATTCCGTCCCGAGATGGAAGAGAACCCGGAAAAGCTGCCGACGGTGGATGCGGTTCGGGCGCTTGTGCAGGCGTTCGAGGATGGTGCGGGAGAGGGAGTTGATGAAGGGAAAGAGGGGGCCAAGCGAAAGGGTGGAGTTCATTTCTTGGCTAGTGTGTTTGCCAACATCAGTATGGTGAGCTTCTAACCATTTATGATTGTCTGTTTAGCTAGCGACTGACGCCTCGCATCGCGCGGTAATAGGTGTCGCAAACTCGTCCAACGCTTCTCAACCCTTACCCTGTATTCCCGAAACCGGTCAATCCAGAAACGTTTTCGCCAGAAGATGAGCCGCTCCTTACCAAGATCGTCGTGTATACGGAGCATAAAGACACTATCAGACGAGGTGGAGCTTTGGGATGCATCAAGAATACCGCAATGGATCGAGCATCGCATCCTTTCTTGTTGGCCACCGAGCGTGAGCGTCCTGTTCGCCAGATGATCTAGAATGAAACTTATTTTCGTCTCAGATGATCGGGTGCAGCTTCCGTCGAATCCTGGTCGAAAGGTGAAGGGCGTGGATGTCCTCCCATGGGTACTGTCACCTCTTATGGGACCCGAAGAAATCGACATGGATGTGAGTTGTTCAGCCTGGTGGGGCAAAGGCTCGTATATGCTGACTTTCGGATTGGGTTTGATGAAGGAATCCGAAAACCTACCGGAAACGTTACAGTTCCTGGGACCGGACAAAGTCAGAGAACAGGACACGGTTCTGCGACTGATGTGTGTTGAGATTCTTATGCTTCTGGCCGCAAGTGAGTGCCAAATTTCAAATGTTTGATACTTCTTTATTGACGAGCGATTCACGCGGTTCACTAGGCTTTACCGGAAGAGAGTCCCTACGAAACAGGGGGACCTATACAGTTATCAAGCTCGCTCATGAGGCTGAAATGGACCCGAACGTGAGTCGCAATTCAGCAGAGACGACGATGGCTATTAATGACTCACCCGGCGCTTCTAGATCTCGGAACTCATGATCCGTCTGGTTGGCCTGCTCAAGCGAGACGAGGGACCCGAGAGCGGGAGGGATGTGTTGGAAGTGCGAGAATTTGGTCAGGAAGAGATTACCGTTGATGGCGAGGGCAAGAAGGATGCCGAGGATGGGGACTTGGATATCCAGGTATTGTGATGGAGCTAGATTTCTTATGTACCAGAGGAGATTTCAAAGGAATATTTAAAGACGAGAACTTGAGTGACGTCATGCCTGGAAGGTAGGAGCGGCGCGTTGTTTTGAATGTTGAGTGCCCATGGGTCGTTGCGGCATTTTACTTTTATATTCTTCTTTCGAGCACACCAAGCTTCCATCCAAACGTTACTTCGTCCGCGCGATTGCCGCAAGTAAACGTTGCGAATCGTGCAGCATGTCGAATCTCGAAATTGACACCTCTTCGACGACCCGGCCTTCCCTTTCCCGTCACTCCTCGTCTTGCAGAGGTGCACTCTTCAGCAGCTATGGCGGGTCGTTCCGCAATGGGAATGGAGGAGGCTATGATGCCGACGAGGAGAATAATTGGGCTGGAGCGCTGACTTTGCTTGGTGAGTGGGCTCGAGATTCATGCCAGAATCCGCTTTGCTGATTGCACTTCGCCGGCAGACGTGTTTGAAACATTTTTCGGTACGTTACCTTCAATGGTCGACTGTGCTTTTCGTTCGTTGACTGTATTCCCCTTATAGATTCGCGGCTCGACCTGTTAGAACGACAGCTCCGAGTATCCTCCAGGAAAGTCAAACAGGCTGCTACCGAATTGATACCCAAAGGACTTCGGACACCGAGAACGCCTGGTGCTCAGACCCCATTACCGCTCGAACCTGAAGACGTTGACGACGCAGAGAAGCGAGAAAAGTGGAGGATTCGGTATAAGAAGGATGTAGAGAAAGAAGTCGAACGGATCAGGTTGAAGGTGGGTTGCGAGGTCTCAGGAGGAAGCGTGATTGGATCGCTAACGCGGCGATAATAGCTTGCAGGCAAGGTAAACGATCTGGCAACGTCCTGGCACTCGGCTCAGATTGTTCGTACACGAGATAAAGTTTGTCAGTACCAGTTTCCTTTCACTATTTGGAATCGCTAGCAACTAAATCCAGTTTGACTATGCAGCATTTCTTTTCAGCGTTCTATCTTTGACATTCACGTGTCTAATAGTAGGACATAGTCCGGAATGGATACCATTCGCATACACCGTACAATCCGCAGTGTATCTGCCGACCCGTATCTGGAGCTATAAAAGAAAAGCTTACCATTACTTTCTCTTCGGTAAGTTACTTCTGGAATCTCTTCTTGTTGTTTCTATACTGACATGCTATGCGTTGCCTTTGTAGAGTACGTACAGCTATCGTGAACGAGAGAGGTATTATCGGAAACTGAAATTCCGCTTCATCACAGCTTGTGCTATTTCGTAAACATTATGGATTTGATCTGGCTGTGGTTCTTCCCTTCCAACGTCTACTTCTTCATTACCTGTTGGTGCTTGACGCTAGGTGAGTAGGAGGTTTGCCGGGCTATGCTTTGAGCTGAACCGATTGTGTCGCAGGCCCCATCGCAAGTGCCATCATAACGTGGCGAAACTCCCTCGTGTTTCATAGCATCGACAAGGTAAGCCTGTGTTTCCGGCCTGACCAGCAAACTGCTGACGTATTCCATATCACAGGTAACAAGCTTATTCGTCCATATGTACCCCCCGCTGGTCATGGTCATCGTAAAGTGAGCGCTTGACTATGGCTAGAATCGGCGCAGTAACTCATATCCCATCTACGTCTTCGACAGACACTTTTACAAAGGCCGCGAGGAGCGGTATCCCGCTGTCATGAAGACATCCGAGTTCACATGGGCGAATATGATATTGTTCAGCGTTGTGCCTTGTAAGTTCGCACGAGACTGCACGCTAGCCGCGCCTGCTGATTTGGAATGGTTACCAGACATCATCTGGCAAGGCCTGTACTGGAAGGTAAGCGGTCCACGCATTCTCCCTAGAAACATGGATACTGACATGTCGTCTTCAGCTTGTCATTCATGATCGACGAGAGAAGATTGAATCCGGTGAAAGGCAGACTAGTTTCCGTTAGTGAGTGGGAAGATCGCCGAATATGCCTCCGTTTTCAGAATGTTGACCATGGTTTCCGAATAGCATGCTGAACGACAAGCACGGACCGATAGGCAAGGCCTTACAGGTGAGCATATCTGCGTATTCCTCTTCAGGCCAAAAACTCAATCTTCTCATCACGCAGCGTGTCGGTCCGGGTTATAGAGAGGCATCCTTCATGGGAGGACAGCTAGGTGCGCCGCAGAAACCGCATGCATCTCAGTGCACTAGTTTCCGCTGATACATCGTTCATTCGACAGTTTATTCCATCATCTGCATGCTGCCTGCTGCAACTTTCCTCATCTACAGCCCAAAGTCGTGTATCGTCTTCCTGATTCTTGTATGGAGTCAAGCCGCTTGGAATGGCGCCAGCTTCTACGTAGAGGTCTTTGGCCGAAAGTAAGCTTGATTTGCTACCTCCACTCTACTTGTGATTGACTGTGCGTGTTTGGGAACAGGTTCGAACGTGAACTCGAGAAATTGCGCAAAGAGATCAACTCTGCGTCAAGTACTCCAGGCAGCGCGAACGCAGCTTCGCAGGCATCGTCCCCGTCGTTCAAAGCTGTGGACGAGTCAACGGACACCGGATCCGTTCCATCGACAGGCCATTCGCAGCAAACCCAGTTGAACACGTTGGCTAACGCTGGACTTCGTCCGGCCCTTGGCTTGTCGAATAGCCCATTAACACTTGGTCCGACGGATATGGATCAGGATTCTGGCGAAAAGGATACGAAAGCGCAATTCGAGGCGTTGGATCTCGATGGTTCGGAGAGGACGGGGTTCAAAGTAAGCGAGAGCAGAAAGGATAGATAGCGGTCGACCAGCTCGTTAGTAGGTCGATGACTGTAGATGCTGCGTACTGTCTGGGGAGCTATCATGCATAATGACTATCAGCGCGAGCATGTGTATTCGTTCTAGCCGGGAATGGATGTCCTTGCAAGGTATGACCGCCACGATGCAATAAACCGGCGTCACTTCGGCGACAACGCGTCAAAGCCGGCGCTGCGAGGTGATTCGTAAGACGAAGCAGGCGATCGCGCATCCATGCTTCGAGCATACCCTAGCCAGATGTCTATCCATCCCAATCCCTTTGGTCCAACGCAGATAATCAGCATCCCAATAGAACGCTCCGTCCACTTGTCAACCTGCCGCACAGTGCACGATGAGGGGTATACGCTTAGCCTGGAGCTGGCCTTTGGCCATGCTGCTCTTCCTCAGCGCAATCAGCACATCCACTTGGGCTGCCAGACATGGCGACTTCAAAACGTGTTCCCAGTCTTCCTTCTGCCGAAGACTTCGTAGACTTTCGGAACGCTCTCAAGCCAGCGGATTCCATACACCATACTCGCTCGAAGATGGTCAACAGAGCGTGATTGCGCAAAAAGACGGTGCATCCTGGACATTCCCTCTCAATACCGAGCTCTACCCGGACATCAAGTTTGCGCTCACGGTCGACTTCCTCGAGAAGGGCGATGGGATAGCTAGATTGCGAGTGGACGAGGTTGGGTCAAAGCTTCATTGGAAAAGATACAATGAAGCAGGGAAATGGGCGCTCGTGGATCCGGAACCCGTTTTGACTTCGATCGGCAACGTCAAGAAATCGTCTTCCAAAGGTCGGACTTCGTTCAAATACGGCCCCAAGTCTGCCTTGGAGCTCGTCATCAATCATTCACCTTTCAAGGTCACCTTCCGGCGCGATGGCGAAGACGTCATATACATCAATGAGCGTAACCTCTTCCACATGGAGCACTTTAGGACAAAGGAGGAAACGCCTGCACAAGTCGAAGGTGGTGAAACTACGGAGCGTCCTCAGCACGTGCTCTCTACTACGTCCGCACAAAAGGACACCACCTGGTTTGAAGGGGAGCCTGATGCCGAGCTATGGGAAGAAAAGTTCAGCAAGTGGACAGATTCGAAGCCTAAAGGTGGGATCAAGCCGGTGCTCCTTTGTGTTGCAAATTGCTAACAAAGAGTGCTCTTGATGCTAGGTCCGGAAGGATTCTCGGTGGACATCTCGTTCCCTGGTGTTGAACACATCTTTGGGCTGGCCGAACATGCATCCCCCTTGTCGCTTCCCTCGACCGAGTGAGTGCTTTTCCTGTACTTCTGATCCTGAAGTGAGACAGCATGGCTGAAAAGAGATCTCAACAAGTGGCGGACGGTACACCGAGCCCTATAGATTATGGAACGTTGATATCTTTGAATACGAGTACGACTCGACCATGGCACTTTACGGCGCCATCCCTCTTGTGCACGCACAAAACGCCAAACGATCCGTCGGACTGCTGTCTCTAGTTGCTTCGGAAACGCTCGTCGATGTTACCCACCCGAAGAGCGGTGTGCAGACCCACTGGTTCTCGGAGTCTGGAATCATGGATCTCTTGATTTTGCCAGGCCCCGACCCTTCGTCGCTTTTCAAGCAATACGCCAGCCTTACTGGCACGACAGATCTCCCCCCTCAGTGGGCACTGGGGTACCATCAGTGCCGATGGAATTATATCGATGATACGGATGTGTTGGAAGTTCAGAGGCGATTTGACGAGGAGGACATCCCTTTGGACGTTACGTGGCTCGATATCGAATATGCAGAAGAACATCGGTACTTTGACTGGGACAAGAAGCACTTCCCTGATCCCGTCAAGATGCAAGAGGAAGTGGGATCCAAAGGAAGAAAGGTAAAGTCCACATTACGTTGGGTTGACAGTAGTCGCCTAACAACCAATCTCGCAGATGGTGGCCATCGTAGATCCACACATCAAGCGAACCGAAGATTTCCGAATTTACAAGGATGCACAGGAAAAGAACCTCATCACGAAGAAGGCGGATGGCACCACCAACTTTGAAGGTTGGTGCTGGACCGGCAACAGTGTCTGGGTAGATTTCTTCAATCCCACGTCATGGTCTTGGTGGAAGGACATGTTCTCGTTCAGTGTCTGGAAGGTATGTCCTCGCGCCAGTCAAAGGTATGATGGGTGAAAACTGATATATAGAAAATCGCAGGACTCGACAAAATACCTTTACATCTGGAACGACATGAATGAGCCATCCGTGTTCGATGGACCGGAGATTTCCATGCCCCGAGACAATGTGCACCACGGCGGCTGGGAACACCGTGATGTACACAACCTCAACGGCATGATGTTTGTCAGTGCCAACGACACTATATAGCCAGATTCCGTATTGACGCTGCCATTTCCAGCATCGAGCCACGCATGACGCTTTGGTCGCCCGAGAGGAACCCGCCAAGAGATCTTTCGTCTTGTCGCGAAGCTTCTTTGCGGGATCCCAAAGATACGGCGCTATCTGGTACGTCCTTTGGAAATGCTTTTCCACTGTTCTCCTGACTCGAATCTTGATATAGGACCGGTGACAACATGGGAACATGGGGTGAGTACCGTGAGCCCGGTAGCCGGAGGTAGCAATCTTATCTTTGCTTATTCTTTCTAGATCATATGGCTGGAGAAACTTCTATGTTATTGTCTCTTAATATTTGTGGCATGACCTTCTGTGGTGGTAGGTCTATTTCTGCTATGTCATCGCGACATCTTCTGAGTGACATCACTGCAGCCGATGTAGGCGGCTTCTTCGGTAATCCAACACCGGAGATGCTGATCCGTTGGTACCAAGCTGGTGCCTTCATGCCTTTCTTCCGAGCGCACGCGCATATCGATACGAAGCGACGGGAGCCCTACCTGTACGACGAGCCTTACAAGGGCATCATGCGAGACACCATCCGATTGCGATACACCATGCTTCCAGTTTGGTACACTGCTTTCCATGAAGCGAGTCTTATGGGTACGCCTACGATGAGGTAAGTGGAGGTAGCGGACGACGGCGTCCTTGTGTTGATCTGCCTCTGTTAGGCCTCAATACGTTGTTTTCCCCAAGGACGACAAGGGATTCGCGGTGGATGATCAGTACTACGTCGGCGGTTCAGGACTGCTTGTCAAGCCTGTGACGGCGCCCTCTATCGAAAGCGCTGAGGTGTACCTTTCGGACAACCAGGCAAGTGTGTTTGTTTACCTCCATCGAGTTGACATACTGATTGTCCGTCTCAGCCATACTACAACTACTTCAACCACCACATGTACCCGGCATCGACTTACCGACGGCACGTAACCGTTCCTGCGCCGCTCGAGACGATGCCTCTACTTATTCAAGGAGGCAACATCATTCCTATCCGGACTCGTGCTAGACGAGCGTCGACCTTGATGTGGCGAGATCCTTTCACACTCGTCATTGCCTTGGGTCGACAAGGTGAAGCCAGTGGGGAATTATACCTCGACGACGGGGATTCTTTCGGCTACCAAGAGGGCGAGTACATCTGGAGGGGTTTCAAGACTGTACATGAAAAGGGCCAGACGGTCATCTCCTCGTTCAGCAAGGTGGAGGAGAACAGTGCGTCCATGACGCAGTACAGCTCGACTGCCAACAAGTGGGCTGGCGAGATCAATGATGTGCGAGTCGAAAAGGTTGTGTTGCTAGGTCTGGAGAAGGAGCCCACCAAGGTCTCGGTGGGTGGAGAAGGGGCTGAGCTGGAATGGGACTGGGAAAGCGGCAAAGCTGCCAATGGCAAGTCCGAGGGTGCAGCCAGTAGACTGACGATCAAGAATCCGGGAGTTCACATCGTTCGAGATTGGAAACTCCGAATCGCGTGATTGACAGGCTGTAGCTAGTAGATTGTTGTGAGGTAGCTTAGGATGAGTTATAAAGACTATGATACCTTAACGGCCGGGATAAATCTCAAATTCTCAGAAGAGCAAGATCTGAATTACGATCTTGGGATAGCACACATCTGCCTCGCTGGAATGGCCGAAACTAAACAAACGCTCGCGTAGAATATGATATCATATGCAAATGCTGATACATCGTGTCGTGACCTTCGGAGATTTGTGGTCTCGTCAGGCGGACTGGATTGCTGGTAGACTCAGGGGAAACCGTAGATTCAACAACTAGATGACAAAAGTAGCTAGAGCCGACAGACAAAGAGATTCGCTTGATTCGTAATCGGTCAATGACAAAGCAATAACTGGGACGTTCGTTCCGTGTTGTAGGTCGTTCTTAATGACCGTGGCTATCAAAAGTAAAGGGATGTCAGCTTTCGTGCCAAATGCTTCATCTCGCCGCACAACTCATACACTTGGATCTTCTCCTTGGCATCTCGCTCATTAACCATGCCCGTCGAGATCAAGAACTCTCGGATCTTGGCTCGCTGATCACCTTGCAACTGGATGACTTGACCAAAGTTCTGCTTGGCCTTGTTGGTAGGTTCGGGAATGGCTTCTTCATCGGCTTCTTCGGATGAGACGACGGTTCCGTTGCAGGCGAATTCCTGGAGGGGGGAAGAGGGACGGTCGGCTTGGTTTACGAGGCGTAGCGAGATGCGAGACCTACCTTCTTGAATGCCTTCAACACCTTCTTGGCATCGTACTCTTTTCCAAGACCCTGCACGGTGGTCAACATCTTTCGACCATTTCGCTGTTGGATTCCTATTTCCGGGAAACACCACGCAGATGGCGATTGTCAGCTTGAAGCGGGGACCCCCGGGTGGGTGACGCTTGTGGCACGTACGGATATGGATCTTGTCTGATCCTCTAGGTTCTTCGTGAACAGGAGTACCGGAACCCGAGTTACCTCCAAAGTCGGCGTCGGCAAACGGGTCTGTGCGGATCAAAAGGATTAAGCGAGGAAGAGGGAGACGCGATACGGTACATTAGCAAGGAGCCTAAACTACAGTTGATGAGGAATGGAGGACTTACCTCGGCTGTTCAAGTTGAGCATCCCCCCGGCGGGGGCAAGCTTCTTCTTGGCTTGTGTGGCGTCCACTTTGGTGGTTTCTAATGGGAGAAGGGGAAGATGCAACGGGTCCAGATTGAAGTCGAGGTGGAACGAGTGGTTCAAAGGAAGACGGGGATAGAAGCGGCGAGATCAGCCAGTGAATCACCCCTGACGATACATCATCCGCCAGCCACTCCAACGCAGACTTGGGATAACGTCCCCCAGCTCGTGGGCGCGTGGGAGAAAGGGAGACCGAGAGACTCACGTTCTGCTGACATTCAAAAGGGAGGGAAGGGAGGCGTGCTTTGTGTGTTGAAAGGTAGGGTGAGTGAGTGAAGGAGAGGAAGGGCGACGTGGGGATTGACTGGATGGAAACAAGTCTAGATAGATTGCGCATCAGCCACTCACTCACTGTCAGTCACGCGAAGGCGAATAAGGGAGCCGTGTCACGTGATGCGGCGGCGCGGATGCGGATTATTTCTGGAGCGTGATGTAATAATGCCTGTCTTCTCCCCCTGTTGCGCAAGTTTGTCGAGTCAAAGCTGGAACACAGGCGACAAAGCAATCACCACAGAGTCAATGGCACCATTCGAGAGCAACAGGGGGCGCGGAAGTGGTCGGGGCGGTCGTGGAGGGCGCGGTGGATATGGCGTGGGAGGGGGTAGAGGCGGGTTCAAAGTCGGACCGTCGCATGCGCCGAGTAATGCGTATTTGGGAAAAGGTACGCAGTCACGGCACTCGTCGAGGCGTTCCCGTAGTCTGACATCTTTCAACCCCTCCCTTGGCCCCGATAGTCAAGAAAATCAAACAAGACTTGATCAACCGCGCCCGAATCAAGAAATCATTCGCGAGGACGCTCAAGAAGGAGGGACTCTCGTCCGAACGACTCGGGAGCGCGGGGAATGCGACGGCGCTGGGTGATCGGGCGAATCCGTATGGTAGCGGTGTGGCGGGGGCGAAGGCCGCTCGGAAGGGCAGGGAGCCGGGACTGAGTAAAGGCGATGAGGGAGGGGACTCGGACGTGCTCGATGATTCGGATGGTGAAATCTTGCGCTCGGGATCCGAGGTTGGCGACGAGACGGACGACGACTTTGAGGAGGATGCCGAGCTTGCTGCGCAGCGGAGAAGAATGAAGGGCAAGGGACGGGACGAAGAGCCGCCGAGGGTTGATGTTAGGGAAACGGATGAAGCGAGTGCGTTTAGGCAGGATCGACAAGCGAAGGGACGGGATACCCCATCCTCGACGTCGAGATTCGTCAAGTCTGCTCCGCGGGGTGCTTTAGCGAACAGGTTCCAGCAAAACCGTCCGCTGCTGAGAGAAGAGCCATCGACGCCTGCTGCTACGAAAAGTTCCGAAGGACTACGAGAACTAAAACGACAAGCATATCTCGGTCTACCACGTAGTAACGACGTCGCCGTTCATCCATCACGCAGTCGGAAACAACAGAAACAACCGGCTGCAACGCAGGTGGTGGCGGAAGCGGATTCGCGGAAACCGACGATGCCGGTGGAGACGAAAAGAGGCAATGACAAAGGTCTGGGTCGACAGGTTGGCGGCGGGTTGGCGGGGTCTGGCGTGAAGCGGAGGGATGGACGACCGAATTTGAATGCGCGGATGGGGGTTCTCTTGGAGCAGATACAGCGGAGCAAGTGAGGGGATGGGTATGTCGAGCCGGAGTGTATACTAGGGAACTCTGCGCGATGATCTTATGTATGCCACGGGTTCATTACGCCGTCACACAGGTTTTCCCGTCATGCGGGCAGGTGCTAGTCTGCGATCGGCGTCAGGACGACTTGGGCTGCATTCCAGGCGAAGGGTGATTGTAATCATTTGAGATGTCATTCCGAACTCTCCGTGCGATGTCGCAGAGAACAGGACAAGTAGCTTGGCCCATGACGAGGCGTACGTGTGAATCGAGCAAACGAGAAGAGCGACGGTGGCGACGGGGCTTTCATGTGCGCGGATGCAAATTCATTTTCGCCCAGCGTTCTTGTCATGTTCACCAGATCTGAACCAGAAGATGATCGTATCAATGTCCACTTATCGACGCAAGACCAGTACCCACTTCAGAAAAATACAGTGAGAACTGCTCCGTCATTCGTGCCCATCAGCAATGGCCGCCACGGTCGCACGAGCTCGCTGTACCTCGATGGAGAGTAGCTGCACCCTCTACGACAGCTCGAATGCCCAGGCCGGTCCTTCTCGCCATCCAGACGCTCTTATAACGGATCAGCAGCAATCCATTACGGCCTTTTCGAGACTTCATCTTTCAGCGGAGTATGGTGCAACGAGCTCTCTTCTCCTTTCCCATCTTGACGTTCAAGTTCCGGAGACTGGGCATAGTGAACAAGATATCGCGGAACAGACTGAGAGCCCTGGAAGCAAGAAGAAGGGAAAGACACCGATAAGGCCCAAAAAGTACTTGTGTCCTCGTGACGACTGCGATAAGTCGTTTTCAAAACCGGCAAAGCTGCGAGAACACGAGCTGTCGCATACAGGAGAGGTGAGTCGGAGATTTTTTAGCGTCTCGTGGCGCAGTCGTCTGACTGCTGAACATGCTTGATTGTTTAGAGACCGCATGTGTGCATTGAATGTGGATCCAGCTATATCAGGGCGTCACACCTTACGGCGCATGCGAGGACACACCAGTCGGCCGAGGAAAAAGCATTCCATTGCTCTCACTCTGGTTGTGAGAAACGATTTTGGACTGCTCAGCATTTAAGTAGACATGAAAAACTGCACGACGTTCCGCTCGAGTATGAGGTAAGCCATCTCCTGTCTCTCGAGGGTACTGAGGCTGACCGCACTTCGAATTTACAGTGTCCCCATTGTGAACTGGCTTTTGCGAAACACCATCAGCTTCGATCGCACGTCGCCTCTGCACATTCCCCAGCCGGTACCAAACCCTTCAAATGTACCCTTGCCGAGTGTACCTGGAGCTTTCCGACTTCTCAGAAACTCAAGGTTCACCAAAAGCGGCACGATGAAGCGAGGTACCTGTGCTCCCATGGAGGGCATGGTGATGAAGGGCTTGTTTTCGCGACATGGTCTGCGTTGAGATCGCATGTCAAGGCGGATCATCCGCCGCAGTGCCCCTTTCCGGATTGTAATGTGAGTCGTCGATTGACTCAAGATGGGGAAGACGAGTTGAGCACTGACGCCACTGCCAACTCCAGGGTCGGACGTTCAAGAGTACCAAAAACCTCCGGGAACATTTGAAAATCCATGCCGAACACGGAGACGATATGCAAATATCCGTAATAAAGGAGAACGAGGCAGAAGATATGGACGCCGAGCCAACCGGGCATTTCGAAGAGTTTGACGACGAGTCTGACGATGATCCGCAAGATCCGGGATATCTCCCCGAATCAATGTCAATTCGCAAACGCAAGCGTATAGACAGTGTCGCTTCTGCATCTTTTGAGGAGAAGATGCAAGTTAAGAAACTTCAGCGGTTGTTTTCCGATTTTGGTAAAGACTTTGGGTGCGACGAGGAAGGTTGTGTGAAACGATTCAAAACCGTGAGATGGAACTGTCTGATAAGTTGTGCTTTTCATCCTGCTGAAGCTCTGCTCGGATCTAGAAACGTGCTCTAACTGTTCACCATCAAACTGCACATCTGAATCTGCGTCCGTTCGTCTGTCCTCACGCTAGCTGCGACAAAACATACGGCCATAAACACCTTTTACAACGCCACATTTCGGCACGTCATCGTGGTGGAGCGACCGAGGCTGCCGCCGACTTGATACCAACACAGCCGTCAGAGGAACTTATAGGCAAACCGGTGGACACAGTTAATCTGCTCACTGGGTATCACCACGCAGAAACCGCCTTATTGGAAAGGAAGCCACTTCTATGCCCGAGCGAATCGGTAGACGCGTTCTGCCGTTGCAGGCATCGGTTCGGTCGACTGTACGATTTACGCAGACACATCAAAAAGCATCATGGCCTTGATGTCAATGAAGAGGAAGTGAGAGTAATGCTCAAGGACGCCAACAAGCGGAGTAAAGGGAATATCTCGCAATAGTGGATGCCCGCGGAGGGTTGTACATATAAGCCATTCGTCGGCATCCCATAGGCTAGGCGCACGATCAATGATTAGGCTTGACATACAATACATCGCACAAAAGCGCTTAACCGAAGTTGGAACTGAGTCTCAGGATCTGGTATACTATACAACCCAGGAATCGGAAAAAGGAGGTGGCGGCAACGAAAACTGTAGAATGTTGACTCGGAGAATCAGCTTCAGGTTTGCAAGCGCTCATGAAGGGATACTTACTGAGCACGGCCATCATGTAAATGCTTGTCACCGAGGAAGACGAGTTGAAGGTGCTTGAAGCGTCACCCGAAAGTATAAGACTCGCCAAAAGGGCATTTGACAGGACCCAGGCCAGCAATACGTTTGTACGGAAATTGGCCTGTAAAGAAGCGCATCAGTTTTACAAATACAGGGGCCAAACCAAACTATCCGCTTACATAGTAATCCTTCGTTTCCTGCTCCAGCTGGGATGTTGTCTTTCCAACAGGTTTTGGCACTGCTTTGCGAGTTTTGATATTATCTACGCTTTTGGCATACTCCGCGTCCGCTCCGTCTGGAGGGAGTAGTTCGACTGCAACGGTCGGCCCTGTACCCTTCACGACTCCCAGATTGGGTTCGGCCGTATCAGCCCCTTTTGTTCCCCCTGAACGCAAGATGATATATTAGCGTCATCACTACGTTAACGCCTTCTGCCCGGTCTCACAAGATAAATCGTGTAGATTAGAGAATGCATATACGTTCAGCTAAATAATGAGCCTATGTCAGTCCCTCTTCTATCGCCTGAAATCTCCATTAGGAAGGCGATGCTCACGACATTGAGATATGCTGCCAGAACAGTAAAAGGGGTCAGATCTAACAATCAAAACGGCCGCGCTGTAGCAGAACTTACTGGCTTGGAGCAAGAAATACTGTCCTGCTGACGTTAATAGATGAAGAGGATCCAAAGCGATAAAGGATGCGAAGACGTAGACTCCATAAGTGGCAAGCAAAGAAACAATCATTCTAGCGAATATTGGGTTGTCGATCTGCTGGAAAGCCTTGACCGAGCATATGATAGCGCACACAAGCATGTAGATAGTAAGGATCGCCAGTAGATAGATGGCTGTCCGATATTTCCACATAGACCTGCGCAGGGAAATTAGTCAGAAGCATGATGAGAATACAATGGGCAAGAATGGAGGCTTCGCTTACCCTTGTGGTCGATTTCCCATACTGAACAGAAAACAAGCCACAACGATTCCAAGGTAGCCATACTGCATGATCGCATTGAGATATTTGATTCCCGGAATGCCAAAAGATGGGTCCTCTAGGGAAGCGGTCAAGATGACCTGATCGCCGGGAGAGCATCTCAGTGTGAGCGATTTTTAAAGAATTATGAATGACGGGTGGTGATGGCGCTTACGAAGAATATATAAAAGTTGGCCAAGCTGAACCATTGGAACACCTGAGTTTCATGTTTCTGTTAGGCGGATGGGGGCGAAGGCGAAAGAACGGCGGAAAAACGTACCAGGTTGGTCGCATTATAGAAGGCCTGTACGGTAAAAGCCGTTTTCCTCACCACACTGTGCTTCGTCCGGTAAACTTCGAAGAAATGAGTCAAGGAATAAACCTGCTCATACAGTGGGAAAGGCCGCTATTAGGAATCCTATATCAAAGAAGGTGTCGGGGAACCGTTTACTTGCCAGTGCGAAGAGTGAACCATTCAACCATCTGCCAGACTCGGTATTAGTCCAGTATTTTCAACGTTTAGTGAGGTGTCTCTTGCCTTCGACGCTGACTGATGAACTCGGCAATGGTCTCTGGAGCGTCCGTATGAGCTACAGCTGCAGACACGTATTTTAGACGGAAGCGGGCATTAGGTTTCGCTCTATTATCATCGAAAAGATGGATTAGGCGGGGGAGATCATAAAGGCATGTAAGCATGAACTCACACAATTTCCCAACATAGAATACTAAGTCGTGGACGTATTTCAGCTTCTCGTTTATACGCGAGCGCTTCTCGGAACTGAGAGCTGCTTACCGATCTTCGGCCAAGTACTGATCAAAGAAAAACCATCCTATTAGCTGGCTAACCCGCCCGGTTTGCTCGGCATCAACTTACCATGTTGGCAGTGAAGGTATCCGCATCTTTACCCTTTAGTTCTTCACCCTTGAAATAGCTCGCCAGAGGGCCTTTTCCGGTCTCATCGTTCTGCAGTGCCCGCCACTAGATAACATCCAAGGGTTAGGTTGCCATGTTCATGATATAGCCCTACAGGTACTCACTCTGTATGCAGAGAAAGCACCAGGCAGAACTGCACAATATCCGAATACACTCTCCATTGTCTTGTCCAGGATGTTCGAAATCTTGTATTCAAAGTTTTGAGCAGCGACTGCCAAAGGACAAAGGAGTCAATATGATATGCGCATCGTGCATTGAGCCAGGAACCGACCTAGGGGATTCAGCAAGCTGGACCATCGCTTTCCCTTGTAAACCGCAATCTCTCCACAAGCACCTCCGACATCCGCACCCTTATCGAAAGCTTTCCAGAGATGGTAAAATGATTTTGGCGACGGCCGAGTTCCAACGTCAAGCAGGATGCACACAGTCGGCTGAATGGACCCGCCATCAGTTCCAGCTGTGGTAGCTCTGTCGGAAGCTCAACTCACATCCAGTGTGCGTGCAAATGCATTGAAGAACCAACGATGACTATTGATTTTCCTATAAAGTGGTAGTCGGGTAAGCTTGAGATATCGCTGCATCCTGAATACCATCGAACACTTACTTGGCATTCTTCTCCTTGAGGCAAAAGATCATCTGCATAGGCACCACCCCCTTGTTATCGATGAACTTGAATTGCATCTTGTCCGGCGTCAAGACACAAGCTGTCGTATGCTCGAAGACGTGTGCTTTGACTCTCTGATCCTGAATGACACTCTGCATGGCACCTATAGATTAAGAGCAAACACTGAGTCCCGGCCGCATACGTGACAGTTGCAATGTTGTCTTACCTGCTTGGAATGTACCCATTGTTGCGAGGATGTCTAGAACTCGAGGATGAACGTTCGCTCTTCCATCTGCCACGATACAAACGACGATCTGTAGTAATCGTAATAAAATCAGTAAACTTCGGCTCGTGGAGAAGAGATGGCATTTGCTCGCACTCGCTTACCTTTTTCCAAGAACCTGGACCCCACACACTACTATTCTTCCTGCCTTCCAGATGAGCAATGTTCTTGGCGACACCATATAGTGTGCGCAAGAACAAGACCTCGTCCTCGTTGTACATTGTGATCACGATCATCAATTCTGTTTCCCTTCGAGCCTGGATCTGCCGCAGCGTGTAATGGTTCTGGACAAAGTCATCCGGACTGCAGGTCACCCCCGTATACGAGGTCTGCAGCATTTCCTCTTGCGGAAAGTATGGCCGAAGGCTCTCCTTGAGCTGGAGTGGGATGTCCAGGCGCATGACGAGATTTCCATGGGTGAGCTTGACGTCAAACTTCTTCTTCTTGTCGCCTCCTCGCCGCTGGATGGGACCGACAGGTGCCGGACCCCAATGTGCCGTCTCGCTCGGTAGGAGGTTTTCGTCTTCGTCGGCTTTCCCGTCCAGGTCATCGTCTAGGTCTTGATCCCCAATATCGCAACCCTCCTTTTCCCGTGTGTAGACGAATTGTTCCAGGTATTCGTACTTTCGCTGGCGGTCATCGTCATCCACGATAGTCCCCTCCATTGACTCTTGATCCTTTTCGTCGTACCGCATGTATCCCATCGATCGTTCGTTTGTGGAATCATTGAGTGCCGATGATACAGCACGAAGGGCGTCACCAGTCCGGCTGGGGTTGAGCGGTGATCCGCTGTAGGGCAGCGCCGCAGTAGCAGCCAGGTCCTCATCATCCCTCATCGGCGTAGGTGACCTGGAGCGCATCTGCCTTCTCCTTAGTGTTCCATTTCCGCGAGCGTTATTTGGCACAGGCGAAGGCAGTCCAGCTTCTTGTTCTTCCGGAAGAGAGTATTCCGACTGTCGACCACCGAATAGTCGGCTGATTCCTGTACGACGGGGCGCAAGGGGTGTCGTAGGCTGAGGCTGCGAGTAGGTGGGTGCCGGATGGAACTGAAATCTTCCAGGATAATTGGGATCGCTTGTCGCAGGTCCTGACGCTGGGACCGGAAGTGGAGAACGTGTAGGGAACGATGCTGCAACGGTTGCTTCGAATGCTGAAAGAGGATTGCGGTCCTGCGATAGCGGTATCAGTTGGAGCTACTGCTAGGAAGGAAGGAGGCAAGCGATCGCTTCCACTACTCACCGAGAGTAGAAGCGGAGCTGTCGAGATAACGGCAGGCTCCGCAGCATAACTTTGACCTATCTCGTCCATTCCTTCGAGCTGCACGCTGTCTGAAGACTGATATGCGGGAGGTTGAGCGTACATGGGGACAAGCGCTTCCCGGCTCTGGCCCCATGGTACTGATCCTCCAGATTCGTAGTTGCCAGTGTTCATACTGACCCTCCTTCCCAGCGTTGACTGGGGAGGGATGTATGCAGGTACGGGTTTCCGGCTGCGGTTGTTGGCGGACATTGCTGAAGACGGAACCTCCTGTACGGTCTTCCAGTCGAAAATCACCCTTCAGTTCTGATGTCAAGTTGAACAGGTGAACTTATCGCACTGCGCATGCTATCCTCCTCCTCTGCGCACACAGCCTAGAGGATTGTTTGTGTTTACTTTTTGAGAAACTGCTTCAACACTGGAAGCTTTCCGAAAAGCCACGCGATCCTTGGAAAAGCGCCCCCCGCCTTTGCTCACTTGGGGCGCGCACAGCTTGGGGGTCACTTGGTACGACCTGGGTGTCATCAACTCGCCACAGTTCAAGTCTTCCATAACTTCTTTCATGCCTTTATCCTCAATTCTCAGGTGATCTGCGATTGACACGCCGTCAAGATGAAGCTTGCCACAGCTGCCCTGCTGGCCGTTACCGGTACGTCTCTCGCCGGACAAAGAGGGACTCTCGTTCTGACGATCCCTTTTATGCTACAGGCCTTGCATCTTTCGCATCTGCTCTTCCCATTCGGATCATCCACATCGACGCTTTCGCACCCTTACCCGACAGCTCTCTCGATGTGGGCGAGATCAGTCACGTCCCTCACGCCGGTGCGGCAGACATCGGCAAATCAATGGAGGGACTCTCGTCAAACTGGTGGAAGGAATTCGTCGACAAGTACTCTACCGGTTCCGCCCCTTCGGAAGGCTCTCAGGCCCTTCCTCACCCCGATCACGGCAAATGGCACTCTGCTCACCCTCATCTCGGGAAACACGACCACTCCATGCCCGCGACCGATGCATCACTCATTCCTTCGTGGATGTACGATACCCCGCTCAGCTCCTCCCGCTATACGCCGGTCGTCGCTCGCCCGGGAATGGATAAGCTCCGACACGGGATGGATGGACAAGGCGGAATGATCAAGCTCGTGACTGGGTCTGATGGTGTTGTGATGTACCAGTTCGTTCCTGCTGAAGAGGAGCGGGCGCATGGTGGAATCGGTTGTGTCTTCAAGTACGTCAACGTCCTTTCACCCGTACTCCCTGTAAACCGCAAATGCTAATGCCTTGCGCTTCGTCTCAGATCCGTCAAAAGAATGGTCGACTCCCTTTCTCCCCAAGAACTCTTCATCTTCACCTTTACCACCATCCTCATGCTCCTCGTCATCCTCCGTCTCGCGCTTTTATCCGTCCTCCTCATCCGCCGCGCCCATTCGTACGCCAACGAGTTCCCCGGAGCCGCCGCGGCAAGTCGACGAGAGGAAGTCGATCGCGCGAGCAAGTTGGATGTGGAGGATGTGGATCCCGTTCCGGCGTACCCTGCGGATGTTGAGGAAGTAGACGAGAAGGAGGGATTGTTGCCGGCTTATTCGGAGCGTGCTTGATGATTCGGCACTTGGCTGAACAGTCGACCTTGTCGTTATGTCTGTTTTGCCCCATACAGTGCTCGCTCCGTGTTATTTGTATTCCGCTTTTCATCGTTGTGTATCTACTCAATTTTGTATTCATAATCTTGAAGCTACCAGGATTATCTTGCCCGTCGTATCCGCGTGTGCAAGCTCCGGTCGCCGGTCGTTCAAGAAACCTGGCATATGTCGCTGAAAGAAAGGCAGGTCTGACACTTTGCACCAAATGCCCTCGCAACATTCAAACACAGTGTTTCTGCGACTCCCGCTCCAGAAAGATAATTCGGCGAAAGGTAGTGAAGCTCAACCGTTCCCAACGGATAAGATGCCGTTCCTGAGTATTTCGCGAAGTTGTTGCTTGCCTACGGCGAAAGTTCCACGTTTCCCGAGCCAGACTCTGTCATTCGCGATAGTCATGGTATTGAATTGTGCCTTACAACGTCTATTCGCGAGGCTCTTTCGGCATGCGGCCTCGTCGCTCCCCTTCACAATCACCTACATCGTTTGCAAGATCCTCACATCTGCGATGTCCAGCAGGATCTGCATAGCAATTATTCATCTCCGACCCAGCTGTGAATCGGACAGGTATCAGTTACAGCTTTCGCCACAGTATTCGTTGCGGAACTTACCGCTCTGCTAGATCGCCCACGATAGGAAGATAGAATCTCGGCAACACCCCATTGTTCATCATGGCCGCCTGAGCCTGTGCAGCTGGTCCTCCGGGGGATGAATTAGGATCACGGAATGCTCGGAAGGCCGAGTAGGCGGTGAGGACGAAACCAAAGATGAGAAACGTTTTGCTAGATAGACGGTAGTGTGTATGTTGAGTTTCACTGTTGACAAGGAGACTCCCCGGACAGACTTACCGCAGCCATCCCCAGAATCCGATCAGGCGCATCAACATCCAGATGACCAGCAACGGGGTTGTCAATAAGGCGGACTGGTAAGCTGTTACATCAAAAACAAGGGAGAAACATAGTTCCCAGGTCAGCCGACGGTACAGAGTCATTATTTCTCAGGTCGAAGCCTGAAGAGTCCTCACCATGGAAGCGAACGTAATCATTAACAGTTTCGAGCATTAGCAGAAGAAGGGCTAAAAGGGAAAGGCACAAATGTCAGCCACAATACGGCAATATCAGCATTTTGATCACAACACTCACCAGCTAGGGGTCCCCCCAGATAGGCCAAAGCAGCCAGAACATCGATTCTTAAACCCAGCCTCGACTCCCAAACATTCGAGCTGGCAGGACCCGAACTCGCCGGGGCGGTAGATGCGAAGCCATCCGATCCGAATCCACCTGTAGAGGAGTACGCAGTGGAGCTGGAACCAACGCCTGACTCTGGATCACTGGACAGATAGGAGGGATTCGCCGTTGGATCTGCAATGTGAGGCTTAGAATGCGCACGCACGCTTTCTGGCGAGAAAGCTTATCGAAAACTTACCCGTCCCAGTGCCTCCAGATTGATAGCTGGTACCGTACGAACTGGCGTCTCTGCATAGCACAGCTAGGTCAACGGTCGCACGCGATTGTACAGCGAGCAATGCCATACCTCGAGAACCAAGGCCGCTTAGCCTTTCCTTTTTTGCCCACTCCTGGTGTAGACGCAGACTCCTTCGGTGCATCAGGAGGATCTTGATCTATTGGGCAATCATCCATCATCAGCATCACTCCAGGAGAGGAATCGGATAGGACAGCTCACATGGCGAGAAGTTCATCGTATCGGATTACGAGCACAAGCGGACAGGGACTGCGTGATCGAGGGATACCGAGCCTCTGCTCAGGTTCGACCTTGATGATGACGAGGTTGAGTGATGTAGGATTCGGCGACCGGGATGCCTCTGTATGGAGGTTGTATGAATCGCAGCGACGTGTCATAGAATAACGGAGCAGTCAAATGAGCAGCAGATAGAGAAGATCCGGCCTGCACCGCGGTGACAAGCGACCCGAGACGTGACGTAAGCAGCCTATGGTGCGTCCGAAGCAAGAACTCATATTGAGACCCCATAGTTCCCCAGCTCAGGAGGTTTTTGGAAGTCGGAATGGCCAGAAGGGCGGCTCAAGCTACTGCGAATGACATCGGACATCCCATTGCTCAGCCAGTTGCCAGGATGGATGAGGATGTTATGACACGATGATGGTGTGTCGGAAGGCTCTGACCATCTCGATGCTGTCGACTTTAACGAAAGCATAGTCGAACTCGCGCCGTTTCCGTCAACTATGTCCCGATTGAACGATTACCAACTCAAGCTCACAATCACAACGGCAATCAAGCTTCAATGGTAAATGCGTTATTGCGAGCACCCAGACATCGATTTTGCGGAACTGTCTAGGGAAGAAGATCGCAATCCGCTCTTTTCATATCATACGGAAGGTTCGTCGGCTATGGACACCGAATGTAATGACACAACCCTCCTAGTCTCTTTCTCTCTTTTTTTTCCCACGTGTACAATGGATAAAGGAGCCCGTGTGAAGCGTTGTAGACTGGTCTATAGACTATTATACCACGCATTGGCTTATCAAATCCACCTGACTCACCTTCAACCAGAGATTAGCTACCTGAAAGTGCAGGTTCGTCCGCCGTAAGCTTCGTGAGTCTCTTTCGTTCAACACCAAAGTTGGCAGTACCCGTTTACTAGGGTTCATCTTTGCACGCTTATTGTTGTATAACTTGGCAGCACTCGACACATTCGCAGAATTCAGACTAATTCCGAGCAATATTCGCAATCGAAATTAGGATTCGCTTCCGCCCGAGATGACAGAGGCCGTGACATCATGCGCGTTTGAAGGTTGTCCGGCAATATAGAGCGACTGCCCTCTGCAAGGTTTCCCTTCCCCGGACGGCCTCGTACATGGCCTAGGTACGCGACGTTTCAATTCACGACAATGCCCCTGGACCTTACACAGCCAGTCGATCACCTCAGCCCCAAGGCGAGGGAATTGCTCTCGGAGTCGTTTCTCAATGAAGAGTAAGCTCAATCTCGTTCCTTATCCACTTCCCAGAGCTGACGGACGAGCCGCAGTCATATGACTTTATTTGCAGAGGCCCTCTCCCTTTCAGATCTGTATGATCCCGAAGTCTCTACCTCTGGCATGAACTCGGCCGGACCGCAATCGCCCAGACTTCTCGATGGCGATTCTTTCTTGAAACAGCTGGGCAGGGATGGTGGGAACGCCCAGAATGGAAGCAGACAAGCAGTATTGAGGGAGAGACGGCCGTCCATGGCTTCCGTGCAAGGTTGGGAGAAGGTGGAAAAGGTCAAGGCTTTGAGCGATTTTGCGCCGATCCATCAAAAGGTTTCAAAGTAAGTGCACATTTCGAACTTGATATGCTGATGATGGCTCCTTGACATCCGTACTCTGTGTCCCTCTCCTTATCCAACTACCAGAAAATCAACGGTACACGTCGCACGTCAGGGATGGTCATATCATTTAGCTAGATGGCCTCTTTTGGTACGATCCTCTCTGTTCTCTAGCTTGAACGAATCTAACACGGTTTTGCGGACGACGCAGAGCTTGATCTTCCTAGTCATCTACCTTGAATTCGGTCTTTACGTCTTCACTCGTCAAATCGTAAACACCTGGGAATTTCTCGTCTCCCTCATATCCCGTCCTCATCAACGACTCCTCCGCCGGCGCCTTGATTCCGCAAGAACGTGGGAGGAATGGCGGGCCGCTGCCCTCGAGATGGACGCGTATTTGGGCTTCGACTCGTGGAAGGCGAGAGATGAGGATAACAAGTACGATTATCCGTTGGTCAGAAAGGTGAAGAAGAGCTTGAAGAGTTTGCGCGAGCATGGGGACGTCAAGGGTGTGATGGGTGTCTTGGAGATTTGCCTGCGGAATAACTTTGCCGGAACGGAGAGCGTAAGGATGTATTCTGAGGTGAGTCGCATCAAATTGCAGACAATGTTCGCGCTCAGTATATGTTACACCACCAGACTTTCTTCGGGACGAAACGCTTGATTGAAAGTGTGTGCAACCTCCTGCTCAGGGAGGGCTCCTGACATACCTCTCCTTCGTACAGTTTACACCGACGAAGTGGCCGCCGCTCTTGAATTCGTTCGGACCACAGATCAAGTCGAGCTATCCGAGAAGCGTCGTTTCTATCGTGCGATCAACAAGAACTATGGAGCATCAGCACTGTGTCTCTCTGGGGGTGCAGGGTTCGGGTACTACCATTTTGGCGTCATCAAGGCGTTTCTCGATGCAGATCTTCTGCCACGAGTGATAACAGGAACCAGCGCGGGCGGCTTGGTGTCGGCGTTGACGTGTACGCGAACGGATGAGGAGTTGAGGGAGATGCTGGTCCCCGAAATGGCCGATCATATCACCGCTTGCGAGGATAGCATTGCGTGAGTGTCTACCGTTTTCGAGGGGTTTTCAATAGCTGGGCAACGTACTTAGGAAATTCGTCTTCCAGTGTGTGGCTTCGTCGGTTCGTAAAGACCGGTGCGCGGTTCGACGCTGTCTCTTGGGCGCGAAAAGTAAGCCCGAATGGCAAGAGTCAGGCAGCGCGGCTCATGGATAAACGTTTGCACTAGTCAACATTCTTCACTCGAGGATCAATGACCTTTCGCGAAGCCTATGAGCGGACAGGCCGAGCGCTGAATGTCAGCGTAATTCCGCACGATCAACATTCGTCAGTTGGCAGGCTGGAGATTCGCTTCATATATCAGTTAAATCCCGGCCTTGTTACAGACCGACGAAGCTGCTAAACTACCTTACGGCGCCAGACTGTGTCATTTGGTCGGCTATCAGTAGGTAGCACCTCATTCTTGGTTTTAGTTCGCTCATGATGACCTCTTCGGTTTCTGTGTTCAGTCGCCTCGGCTGCGGTTCCGGGGATCTTGAATGGGGTCGTTTTAATGCAGAAAACACCGCAAGGAGATTTGAAACCCATGAATTTCGGGAGCAAATTCAAGGATGGCAGTTTGAGGGTTGATATCCCGTTGGAGAGCTTGCATTTGCTATTCAACGTGAACTACTCCATCGTCAGCCAAGGTGAGTCGTATTTGGAAAGTCGGGTTGGATATCGTCCGACTGACGGTGCTGTTCGTTCAGTCAACCCACATGTTCACTGTATGTGTCAGACCATGCTGAAGCTATCATTTCGTCTAATATTTCCTGCAGTGTTCTTCTTTGCGCCGAGAGGGTCGGTCGGTAGACCTGTTGAGCATCGAAAGGGTCAAGGTAAGTTTGACCCTTGTCTTTTCGTGTTCTTCATTGACGATGTTGTCATCAGGATGGAGAGGAGGATTTCTGTTATCGGCAGCGGAGCAATATTTGAAGCTAGAACTAACAAAGAACTTCAGAGTATGTGCTACCTCTGCTGAAGACGAGTATCGAAGAATTGACGAATCATGCAATGTTGCAGGTTATCCGAGATCTCGAACTGTTGCCGCAGCTACTCGGAAGCGACTGGAGCTCGGTGTTCCTGCAGCGATTCGCAGGAAGCGTGACCATCTTGCCTAAATCGAGGATTGCAGTAGGTCGTCTTCCTACTCTTGCTGGTTCCAGTCACAAAGACGATACTGCCCGCAGGATTGGACGCATCTCTTGACCGATCCTGACCGAAGTGAGCTGCGGCGCATGCTGCGTGTCGGGGAGTCAGTCTCGTGGCCCAAGGTGAGAATCGTACGCTTCGACCCTGGTTACTCTCCTGAGACATTGCCATGACAGCTGCACATGATCGAGAACCGCTTAAAGGTCGAGGTGAGTTGAGTCTCGGTATCGTAACCTGTCTGCCGACGGCTAACCGCTTTCGTTCGCAGAGAAATATCCTTCGAGGACGCTCCGAAGTCCGACAAGCAATCCACAAGAGCAAGGTCACCACAGACTCTGACTCCACTCCCAGAGCGAAACAGACAGACGGTGCCGTTCCAACGAAACACCGATGCATTCCTCTCGAGTCGGATGCCGAAAAGGGCTTTGTGTCGCGCTCCAAGGTGATGAAGCGGAGCCACGGGTCCAGCCGCTTGCGTCCCAACTCGGGAGGCTCAGCCGAGCAGAGCGAGAACACGCTTCGGCGCAGAAGGGGTCGGACCTCTTCGCCCAATCTGGATTCCGGCTTGTCCCGCGTGCATAGGAACCAACTCGAGGAACTGCTGATACACGGCGAGGAATCCAACGAATCCAACAGCGATCAGGAAGCCGAGAACGACCGGTCACTCCGGCAGAGTACTGATCCCGGCGTGTCGGTCTCGGCCAGGCGAATGCCTCAACGATCAAAGTCTTTTGCGACCAACTTTAACTTTCCCTCGTTTGGATACCGACAGAGTTCGCAACCGCCTTCACCCTCGGATAGCAAGAAAACGCTGTCGGATGCGGGCGGCGTGAGTTCGGGTCCATCTTCGCCCCGGGCCACGACATCCCGCCTCGCACGATGGCTGAGTCCGCATATCGAGGAATCGGTGGTGGAGCCAAGTGCCAAAGGAAAGGAGGGCGAGGATGGAGACCCCTCGTCGATGGATGCCGAGGATCCGGAGGTACGGGCAATGGAAGAGCGAGGCAGAATCATTGCGGAGCAAGATTTCGTGAGCGAAGACGACGATGACAATGTGCTGGGCACGACGACATCGGAAGACGACTCGATTCTAAGCGATGGAGAGGTGGCCGTTACAGGTGAGCGGGTGACGCGACCTGAAGTGCGCGAGTCTGCAGAGGGGTTGTAGGGGTCTCGCGTTGTGAGGGCCTGATGCGATAAATCAGGATTATAATCGAGGCAAAGGCTGCATCGTCGGCGATACAGTATCCGTGACTTGGAGTGAAAGGTATACAATGCGCTACCCTACGTTCCCGTACCATCCTGCACTTGCACCTGCACCATCTCCCGCTTCTTCTCATTCCAACGCCACACTCCACCCGTCCCGACATTATACCGATAGTAATTCTCCGTCCCGGCCGGCGTCATATTCCTTCGAAACGTGATATTGATCCTCCCGCCCCCTCCATCCCCGGCACGTTTGGGAATCGAATGCAGCCAATTCGCTTGCGTCGGACCGCGCATGAGGATCAGTGTCCCCGGTCTCATGAAGAACTTCAATGGCGTCGACGCGGCTTTTCCCACCTCGGCGTCTTCTCCCCCCTCTCCCGCAGCAGGCTTCTTATGCCTCATCAGGAAATCCCTCGTCCCCAAAAAACTAAAACTCGCGATCGCCGGCTCGGACTCGAGGAAATGCTCGTCATCTGAATGATAAGAGATCGAGTCTTGGCCCGTGGCGTAGTAGTTTACCAGGGCGTAGTTGTAGGTTGTTCTTGTGGCGAGTTGGACGCTCCACCCCGAGCGGCGACAAGGGGAGGACGTTGACGCGGAGAAGAAGGGGTTTAGTTGATGAGGGATAACCAGGCAAGGGGGTGGAATGGAAGGCTCACTTTCCGCAATTCATCAAGACAACTCGGGATGGGCCGTGGCTTGGCAGTCCTATACTTGTTCCGAGCGACGACTTGCCCCGTCCCGCGGTCGACCAACGTCCCCTCCTCTGTAAACCGCGAAGTTTCATCGACGCCAAAGACCGTCTTCCGAGAGGCGGGACGTAAGAAGGAGCGGAAGGGAAGGGGGAAAAGAACGTACGGTAAACCTCGGTGTCCTGATCTCCTGTGTCTTCCCAAACCTCGTCATCTGATACTCGACACGATAAAACGGCAACTCCCTGCGCAGGAATTCCCCATACTCCCTTGCGTCACGCGCGACGAGGTAGGGTTCGTACGTGAGCAGGTCGAGATGTGGTGCGTGGGTGATGTGGTTGGGTCTGTTCGTTGGAGCGAGAGAGATGGAGTGGGATAGGTGAGGCGGCAGGGAGGGGATGGGGAAAGAGTAGTTTGGGTGGGTGCTTGGCGGTCGTTGAGGGTTGTCTCTGGGTTCGTCATTGTGAAGGAGTCGGGTGGAATCATCCTGACTGTCATCCCCTATTTCATCCACTACATTCAACTGCAAGGAATCCTCTTGTACATCTTGAACGACGATCGGACGGGCAGGAGGCGAAGGCGTATCAAGATCAATCACCTCGTCACGATCTCCATCGACGACTCCTCGTCGGACATTTGATCCGGCTTTGCGCGTCCAGCTTTGGGGCGGCTTTGAGGATCGTATGGGCGAGCGCTTGCCGCTGTTGGGGGTCGCTTTTGTCTTCTTGCTCGTCGTCGTCGGGAGGAGGAATGCATCAAGCGTGCGTTTGGACATGGTGGCGATAGGGGAACGGGAAAAAAGAAGCAGGGACGATGCACATACAGTAGCTCTCATCATCCTCTCGAGTGATCTGCATCCGCGTTTCCCCGGTGACTGACTGACTGTACCTGCGAGGTGAATAACAGTCAAGCAGTACATTTCCTTGTTGGCGGCTGGGCGGAATCCAAAAACTCAACATCGGTTCCTCTTTCAACTCCACAACATGCCCACCGTACGCGTACGCCGTGACACTGCGTCCCAGGTGGCTCAGCCTGTGCCGCCGCTGGAACATCAGCCGAGCGGTTCCGGCGGGGAATCGACGGCAGCACAAAGGGATGGATCGTCAGCGCAGGGTTCCAAGGCGGTGGGAGAGGTGTCTGCTCCTGGGGAGGTGGTTCTCGGTCCGGCAGTGACGAGTCAGACAAGGCGAGGTGCGTGGATTGCTTGAAACGAGATAAAGGATGACCCGTGCGTCGGCTGACTCGGTTGGAAGTATCTCTTTGTGTTTCTAGTCGAACCGCCAGAGAACAACTTGCAAGCAACAATAGCCATGTCGGCTCCATACAACGAAGGGAAAGTCCCCGATCCGACGACTCCACGCAAAACGCCAGCAAAACGTCCACGTTCACGTACCATCCAAGCCATCTTCCCTCCCGCCCTGGAAATCCTCCCTATGACCGGGATCTCAGGAACAGCCATCCGTGAAGAACCGGAACCCGTCACTCGGAGCACCTCCATCGCCGCCCCTCCCCGGCTCTCATCCGAAGAACGAACCCAACGCGCGGAAATCATCGCCCGGGCACGCGGGGACTCAATTACCTCCAGTTCGGGGTCGGCGGCGGTCGGAATACGCCTCCGCCCGAGAGATAACGGGTTGGTCGAAGAGGCTATCCAGGCGGAGGAAGAGGGAGGGAGGAGGTGGAGGAGGAGGAGTGCGAGTGTTGCGCCTGGCGTGACGGGTCGCACGTCCGGAGACCGGGCACGACAGATCTCATCAGGTCGTACACGATCAGTCACTGTCGCTGCCGGTGATCCTGCAGCCGCCACTAGGGGACGGTCCGATAGTGTCGGGCTGCGTAGTTACTTCGGGTTAGGTGGTGGGGATGAGGTAGCGCGGCAGATGACCGGGCGGGAGTACAGTCGCAGGGGGAAGGATTTGGAGAAGGGTGGGCCGGGGGAGGGGTCACGGGAGGAGGCAGAGGAGGAGGAACATCATGAGGATGAAGTGGTGGAGCACTTGGATGTGATCGGTACGCATTCGACTGGTTCCATACGCCGCATCAAAACCTAGCTGAGCAGCGTCATTCCTTCCTCGACCGCGTAACAGACCCCCAAATCGCCGCCGTTTCGCACTTGCAGAATTTCGCAAATTCCATCATGATCCCCTACATCCCCGAATTGTATAGCCGACGTCCGGTGTTGGACCTTCCCGCGTCGAACGCCAAGCCGTCGTCTGGCGAGTGAGTATTCCAAATAGGAAGGGGTAGTGTGGTTGCAGCTGATTCCTACCGTCTTAGGGCGAGCGGCCTTCGTTTCCGTAAACCCACGGTATCAAGCCAATCTCCCGCGACGGCGACGGCGGCACCGCCACCTTCGACAACAACAACAACAACGACGACGACGACGACCGACAAACCCGAACGCAAACCCAAAGACGAAGAAGTATCCAGCATCACATCCTCGACGCACACCGAATCCATATCGACATCGTCCGATGACGCACTGGACGAGCATGTCAAGGAGGTCCTGCAAAAGAGTAAAAAAGAATGGATAAAGCGTACCGCCAAGGGTGTCTGGGCGTTTCTCAGAACGCCGATGGGGGTAATCACGGGCATCTATGGATTCCTCGTTGTTTTCTGGGGTGCGGCGTTGGTCTTGTTTCTACTCGGTCAGTCGGGCTCGTCTCGGTTTAGTGGGAACTGTCAGGCTAACCTTGGTGGTATCCCAGGCTGGATTCCCACAAGTAGTGACGATCTCAAAAACATCTGGGTCGGTACGTCACGTTCCCCTGGAATTCTTCTACAGGAGAATCCGCTGACGTCGTCACCCGGATTCCGTCAGAACGATGTTCCCAGATAGAAAACGGCCTCTTCACAGTTACAGGTGTCGGATTTATCCCTTGGCGCGTAATGGACGTCTATCGTATCCTCCGTATATGGCACCTGAAGCGACTGAGCGTCAAGTTAAGGAAGAAACAAGGTCTTCCCCCGATCGAGAATCCAGATGATTTACCGGATCCCAAACTGGATCCGGACTTCAAACCGGTGCGTCCTCGAGGATCGGGCAAGTCTCGAGGTTGGAACTGAGCGAGCGTTTATATTACCAGGTTTTGAGCGAGTATCAGCAGGCCCTGCTGGAGTACCAGCAAGAGCGATTCAAGGCTAGTCAGGTGAGCACTCATCGTGGAACCCCCTTGCGCAGCGTCACTGAATCGCCACCTCTGGCAGACGTGGTATCGGCCGCATGCGACGGAAACACATCGTGCATTCTCCATCAATTGGGCCCTATATATCTGTCTTGTACGTCGTCCCCCGTATCGTCCCCTTGGAAGGAGCCAAGCTGAGCCACATTCCCTGCAGTTCATCATTGGTAATAGCGTCTTCCAATGCTTACTTTGCGGCTGCATGTGGGGTCTCAATCGTCACGACCGTCCGGCCTGGACGACAGGTTCCTTGATCCCCTTGTCCTTTGGATGTGGCATTGCAGCATCCGTGCTCATCTGGAAAGGGTAAGTCGCGTGCTCTACCGACCATCGCAGGAACATGGCTAAATAACAGTCCATCCTCTTACCCAGAACCCAAAGGACGAAAAAGACGGCACAGGTCGAACACAAGTTGAGAAAAGCGCTTGGAATGGACAGCAGTCAGGAAGGCTCGATTATCGACGCTGAAAAGCCAGCGCCGTCTTCATCCCGAAAGACGGAAACGCGGAGCTCTACTGACTCCTCCAATCACGGTGGGGCGGGAACGGGCAGCTCTGGACCCGCAGACGACCGAGATTCTCAGCGGTTGTTGCCGGTCGTCAAGACCCCGGTGATAGAGACGGGCGGATCGCAGGTTCAGGCGGATGACCGGGCAGAGGCGAATCGTGAAGAGTATGAGATGAGGGAGAAGCGAGAGTGGCGGAGTCGGGGAGAGAACCGGTAAAGCGCGGAGGGAGCATGCGGCTTGGAGCATAATTTGTTGATATCCTGGTTGTATCCTGTTCATCGATAATGTGTATGGGGATAGTTACGTGGCGTCGTGCCTCGAGTCGGACTAGCTCGTACCAAGGTCTTGAATTCAAACGTAGGAGGAAGCGCAATTAGTCGCAGGCGAGGCCTGACGCATATTCTCGGCCTGAGTTTGCAGACCAACAGCGCTCTGCAACCGCCGAGAACCATCATCACAAATCGCGAAGCTGGCGAGCGAAAACATGCACGCTACTCCGTCAATGACATCAGCATAAGCCACAAGGCATCGATCCACCGTCACAATAGTGCATGACACGCAAGCTATGGGTTATCGATTCGTTTCCTTTTTCCCGCGAGTGGCTCCTGACCTTCTGTGAGACTTGGTTCAGCGAAATCCCAGCGCCAACAAACTGACATCATGCAAAGGCAGAAGAGACGGAAACCTCGAGACGTCTCTCAGTCGCACCAGGCGAGAGTACTTCTCGATTGTCGCCATTTCAGTTCCAAACATTTTCTGGAGTCTCCGCTAAATGAGCCAGGACGTCAATGACCGTCGCGCACTGACTAGCGTGTCCGAGTAGTTGTCTCTGGAGATGTTTCTATGACAGTCAAGAGCTGGTGGCGACATGCGAAGGCGGTATGTTTGCGTAGTCCCTCCAGGAGGATTTGTGATTCAGGCCAGACTTGCGAATCCCAACGTGGAAGGCGCCGCTACTCCAAGGGTAACGCGGAGATACGCACGAACTGCTTGACACCTAGTTCCGATCCAAGTGCGAGAGAATACGTCAGAAGTCAGAAGTCCCCAGTAAAACAACTGTAGCTAGCGATGACTCTGAGTTCGTGATAACGAGTTGTGGATCACGACCGGCTGACGAGAGCGTACTGTTCGCCTTGTGAGCCCGGAAAGGAAGAGTAGTGCCTTTCGAAGAGAGAGCTTCCCACGAAAAATCGTCTTGTTCATTAAACTTGTCGTGGCGTTCAGAAGCCGGGAAGCATTATTGGAGGCGAAAGACTATTTCGACATCGCCGCAGTATCAAAGCTAATTCCCTTTTGTTCGAGGATGACAGAAATGCCACAGCGATACAACGATTTCTTTCCACTGTTCCACGTCAGCTCGTCCTCCCTTTCACTAAGTGGGTAAGTTGATCGCTATATAGAGTGAAGAAAATGGCAGCTGTCATACGGTGATCCCCGTGGTGCAGTTGGTTGGTGCGGCCTCGGCCAATCCAATCATACAAAAGCCGCTTTCGTGAGGTCGATAGGTCGAGCCGGGACCGCGACACTTACATTTGCGCTCTGCTCAACCATAACAGATTCTCCACCTCGCCCAGGTCGGCGGGTACAACACTTTACTCTGATGCCTATAGTCCAGGGTTTGAAGTGGACGCGGGCTCCAAGGGCCGCGTCGATACCCGCTTGGTTCATAACCACGGCCACACAATAAATCCCTGGGTGAGCGAGGAGAATCTGGTGGCAGAGACCATACCACACACAACTCCACTGTATTTTTGCATGTTTTTCATTTGTCTTTTGCAGTCTATACCGGATCCATCTTGCTCTGATTAGTCTGGTGCGTTTGCCACTTATTTGTCCCTGTCTGTCTGACCTCTTCACCAAAGACATCGTACGCTGCCATGGTTTGCCCTACCGACGGCCAGGCAGTGTACAGATCGTAATGCGTATTGTGCCGGAAGTGAGTGGCGGGTCCGATTCTTGATTTGTGCGTAAGTATGCGATAATACCTCGTCTGGGTGACGCCTAAACTCCCAGAGTAGGTGAACCCAGAACCGGTCTTTCGTCTATACAATCACCATTCATGCTAGGCAAAGCTACAGAATGAGTTGGAACGAAAAGTTGAGGTGAATCCCGCACGAACGAGAGCTAACAGCTAACAGATTTGCAGTGATATCGTGTGTAGACATGAGAGTAGATGGAGTACAACTCAACATAACTGTGGTGACTTACAACAGAAGTCGCATCTATATTGGCAGTGAAGCTAGATTCTTGTGACAGAGGCAAGGGGGACTTCCTCGCAACTTGCTCGCAACAGCTCCGCTACTGGTGCAAGACACTTCTAGTGCCGCACATTACCTCTTAAGGGTCGCCAGCGCATGGTCGTGGCAAATATCTATCATTGCGCTTGACTGAAGAACCGGCGCTGGATAACCCGACTGAGGATCGGTCTACCGACTCATACACATCACGCTGCCTTTTGGCTTCCTAAAACACAAGTCTCCGTCAGCTACATAGACAGCCGAAGGATCTGGTTGCTGCAGAGCCTGACAGTGCTCTATCCGCGACGTCGAACTGCATCACAGTGCTGATCTCTTGTGGGCCTGGGGCGTCTAATTGGCATACTAGATATGGCTTAGGATAGCGTACAGTATGTCCAGGATAACGATGAGTTCCTCGAAGAACCCTTCGTCTGGTTCGCTCAGCAGCAATTCCAGGGAGAAGTCAAAGGTGTCCAAAAAAACTCAAGCATCATGATCGCACGAAGCGGTTCGATACCACAGGCCCCAGAAGTCTAGTACGCGTAGACGGGCGAGGCCTGCAAGTATGCCTGGAAACCCTTCGATTCGAAGAGCTTCAGGAGGCGAGAGAAAGCCCGTTGGGTCTAGCGGTTCGGGGAGTAGGGATGCGCTAGGACACTTGCATCGAAACCGATAGCTGTTGCTTCAGAAGCAACAGTGTTGCTCGTCGAAGCTGACCATGGGGAGACAGAGATGAATTGAGTTCGAAAATCGCAGACAGCGCAAACTGAATCTAACTGAATATAGACAGCACATCGGCTTACCCGTTGGTTCTAGACCTATAAAGGTGCTCGCTTTCTCTCCCCCAGTGTAGAGTGTCGTTGAGTTGGTGTGCCCACCCGTGTCAAAACTTCTCAAAGACGCAGCCATATCGCTGCTGCCCTGTTTTAGTAAAGATTAAGTTGTGCCGGTGGTGAAAAGCGCTAGAGTCGTTCGAGGCCAGGCCCGAGTCGCGCGATATATTCGCTCTTGGACGCCTATTCTCGTTGGACCACACCTCCATCGGAACAGAGCGATCCCAGTAGCAGAACAAAATATGGCAAGGCATCTCAGAAAAGAATGTCTCTGCACCACGTATGATCCGTGCTGGACTTCAGGGAGGACTATTAAAGGAGTGGCAATCAACGTCCTTATTAATCTGAGTCGCATGAGATCGCAAATGACTCCCTCAAAACGTGCCCGTGTGTGCGGTGTTCGCTCCCATGAACTCTTCGAGATATATCCAAGGGCAATGCTGCACGTCGAGGGACGTTACACCCGGATGCAGGTTGTTAGCAGATTACTTGCACGACCACGGCTGGCGAAAGATGGTCGGTCAGGTATACCTTGGGAAGTAGGAAGTGGCAGGAATACTGGACCGTTGCTGTGAAGATTCTTGCAGACCCAGGCAGCAGTGGGAGTGACCGCGCCGAATACTGGTCAAACGACCTCACAATCAGCACTGGCGAGTACCGCATGTTTGCAGCGAGCTGCAGGTAACGCCCTCGGTCCAGGAAGTACGACAGGCGGCACCGTTCGTTGACTTATCATTATAGTTGTCTTCAAAGTCCTGGGTTATATATTCGATTTTCCCCCGAACAAGACCCGCCCTTGACATCTCGTCCTCCTCGCGACACTGCTCCTATCCTAGCACCGTCATCCCAGCTACAGCCTTGACACTGCACCCGTTCCGTGACTCGACCGCGAAATTCACTTTCGAGCGTTCTCCGCATCTTCTTTTGCAAATGACAAGCTATGCGACGAAAATGGTGTAAGCGGGAAGTAGCCTTTCAGCGATGCGAAGAACGTCCACTCACGAGACAGAGTTGACGCAATGTCGTTCGTCGGTTGGTACGCCTAGTCCTTCGCCCTTGAACACGTGCCCGAGGTGTCCGCCGCCTACAGAAGACGAAGTCAATTGTTAGCGACGAATATGATTGCGGTGAAGAATAGGGCAAGAAGTGCGTACAGTTGTTGCATACGATTTCGATACGCTCCATGAACATTGATCGGTCGACATTACGTCCTACAGCGCCCGGAATGGCTACGAAGATGAACAAAATTCGAAGGGGGTAAGTGAAGACATCCCGATAGAACTTTCCAGGTAGACTGACCATCAAAGAACGCTGGCCATCCACATCCAGAATCGAATTTAGTGGTAGACTTGTATAGCGGGGCATCACAACCGGCACAGCCTACATGAGCGAGAGTCGAGCGTAAGCGATGACGATAAGGCGAGAGAACTATGCGACAAGGGTAAAACTCACGGTAGATACCCTCCTCCTTGAACTTGTTGTACTGTCCCGTACCGGGACGCTCTGTGCCCTGCTTCCTCAGCACTCTAAACTGCTCAGGCGACAACTGCGTTTGCCATTCGGAATCACTCTTCTTGACGCTTGGCTCCTTCGGGGCTTGCTCGTTATCGTTCTGCTGCTGGTTCTTGTTTCCGGAAAAGAGTCCCATATTACCGGGTGTAGTGCTGAAGAGGGATACGGAAGCAAGACCTGTTCCGGCGATGGGTGAGAGACGGGAAGTGGTTTTCAAGATTCGGTGACTTTGTTGTCGAGTTGTTCGTGCGATCTGCGATACGATGGTGCGGTTGAGCATCAAGCGGTCGGCGAGAAGGATACTGATGACAACAATGAACAGTGAGAATAAGGCTCTGGTCGGATATCGCATGTGGAAATCTGCGAGCTAATGTACTCACGAACGAATGACAGGAACACGAGCCGATGAGTATAGACTATGAAAGCCACCAGTCTCTTCACCGGCAATCTGGTGGCAATTGAAGTAGAAGACCTCGATGACGAACCATACTCGATCTCGATCGCCGCGGGCGCCGGTGGACGGTCATCTCCGGGTCAAGGAGAAGAAGGAGGCAATGAGCGTCGTGCTTCTTGAATGATGGATGGTGGTATCCTATTGATGGGGGCCAGCGCTTTTACATCCAGCAAGTACTCTTTACCACCATATGATGAACAGCAAGAGACCCCGAGTCGAAGATGCCAGGCGAGGTTCGCCACCTTCAGTCGAATCACACAAGCGTCAACGAACTGTAAACCCGGAAACGCCAAGTCTGCCGCAATACCCTCGGCTCAGGGAAGTGTTCGACTATCCTGAGGTGTTCTTGAACATCCTATCATTTCTTTCGGCGCAAGACCTTGTCCAGTTTGAACGAGTCAATCGCTATTGGAAAAGGGTGTGTACCGATCAGATTTTGTGGAAGCGGATCTATCTCGGTGAACACTTCTCTTTGCCTCCCTCTTGGCTGTCATTTACACTGACTGTTTTCCTACTTTCAGCACGATACCCATATCCCACGGGTAGGCAGCAACGAGTATTCAGGAGCACAGGCAGCGCACGCAGGAACGGGTATGTTGAGCAATCAGAACCGACAGATGGAGCTACGTCTAGATCGCTTGAAACATCACAAAGCTTTACCGACAATAATGGTCTACATACAGCTGGACATGAAGACATCGATTCCCGTCCACGGCTCCCTTCTCCCTCGGTGTCACAGGACGATGAGCTTGAATCACAGCAATTCTTCCGTCCACGGATAGACTGGAAGTTGCTCACGAAGATTGGAACCAACTGGGCTACAGGGACGGCTGCTCAGTACTCGTTGTCGCCATCGCCGTCACCGGGTCCTGCTCGAAATCGCCAGGCTGACGAGTCTACACCGATGAAAGCTACTCGGCCGCATGCGGGAGGTCGTGCGACAACGCCTGAACCACCCATCTCCAGAGGGCTTAATCCTCTACCAGTACTCCATGCACATCAACCGTCGGACAGTCAACACCTCTTGGAGCTCTCACCATCGTTCATCTTCATCGCGTACCCAAGCTCACCACTTCTCCACGTCTATTCCTCGAATCAGTCCGACATATCGGATTTCACGGAAATAAGTCACCTCGGACCGAAGGACGATCAGAATACGCCTTTGGCGTTGATTCCTCCCCCTCCCGGGTGGTCGTCGCCTTCTCGACCGGATTACATCACTTGTCTCAAGGTAGACAGCGGCGATGCCGCATCGCCAGAGAGTACAGTGTCTCGTCAAATGCCGGTACGCGTCGTCGTTTTCTATCAGTCCGGAGGCTTTGTCGTCCTGTCTGTAAAGGCAGCTTCATTGCCCGTGGCACATTCGGTCACGCCAATCCATTCCCGGATTACTTGGTCAAGAGTCGTGACGTACGCGCCATCCGATGTCCCCCGTCGAGCTCGGAGGTCCGGTTATTCGCGACAAAGAGGCGATCCGACAGTCATCTGTGAATACCACCACCCGGTACTTGTTGCGTGTACCGAGAAGTTTTATATCTCTGTTTGGAGGTTAGTCGACTTGCCAGAGCGGAAGGAAGAAACGTCGACGAAGCAAATGCAGGAGGAACCGGTGTTGCTACAGACACTGCATTCACCAGTGTCGTTTCACCCGGCCACTCTTAGTTTGAAACGTCTTCCTAAGGATATTCCGGAGGATGACGAGACGGCGGAGGACTTCACCACGACACGGATCTCGCCCGCAAGCGATACGGTCCTAGATTTTTATCGAGTATCTTTGGCTTACTCGGTACCGTTATACCCTGAACGGTGGACTCTTGCTATTCAAGACATCGACATTACTCTTCCCGTCTCCCGCAACAGGGAAACGTCCGCGCAAACCCCTATCGGTACGGTGGAGTGTGGGGAATGCTTTCATGTCGGACGATCAACGACACTCGGCTTCAAAAGCATGCCAAGGCGGTGGCCACTGTTTCCCAGGAGCGAGATCGTAGGCGTCAAAGGTGATCGCGCGATAGGAATCGGTCTTGGAGACAAGTGTTGTGTTCTCGCTGGATCGGATAACCAGATTCAGGTCTACGAGATCCCGGATCGAGATCAAATGCCTCGTGGATCGGAGAATACGACTAGTATGAATGGTCAGAAACAGACCTCGCTGAGCGGCGCGCATCATACAGACATGGTGAGCGCCGTTCGTCGCGAGATCAAGCACGTTCAGACCCTCCTCGCCCATTCGTCCGCCATCACCGCCATCGCCCTCGACCAAGGCCGATGCGTATCAGCGGGGAATGATGGAAGAATCCTCGTGTGGCAAGTGGACCGAGAAGCGGATGTGCTTCCGGCCAACATGGCAGGGGACTTTGAACAAGACGAAGCAGATCCGGCGGATGTCCACGCAGGGTGGGTCAACCTGCCTTCTTCGCGTAATGGAATGGTACGGGACTTCTCACAGGTGGAGCCAATCAGTCCGAAGTGGAGTCACGTCGAAGTGCGCACACCGAGAAGGAATACAATACCGAAGACGATGGGCGGCGGAACTAGCGACAACGTGTTACCGGAGTTTTTGGCAAGGCCTGCGCGACGCATACCGGTATCTTCTTCCTCGTCATCAGCTACGCTTCACCAACGAATCCTTCCAATCCCGCCGGTGACGCGCCCGCTATCTCTCGCCAGTGCCGCCAGAGAGTACTTCATCAACCCTCAATCAGATGAGACCGGGGCGACGTCTTCCACCAACCGCCGTGCGTACGAGGACGACCGAGCGAATCGGGTAGTGGAGCAGCTTGCATTCAACGAAGACAGAATTGTTGGCTTGGTTAGAACAAGAAGAGATGACTTGTTCTGTGCAGAGGACAAGGGAAGACTACCTGTAAACAGCGTGATCAAAGTCTGGACCTTTGCCATGTAAAAGCTCGCAGTATACGGAATGAAGGTTATAGTTGAATACCCTGTCACCCTCTCCGCTTGCGCAGACATGGAGACCGCTTGACACACGCTCAACTGCGCTCGGTGTGTATGGGAAACGAGGAAACGACCTGCCTGTGGGCGTGTCAGTCGCACAGAGTAGAGCAAGCCCTTTTAGAGCTCACGAGTAATTCATTCGTTTCAGACAGTGTATTGCAGCAGTCCTCAATCAGTCATGCGAAAATTCGCCCAAAATAGGTTACGAAGGAAAACAAAAGACTGACCCGTCCCGGGATCGAAGCTGTCCCAGCGACCGTCGACCCGTATCTGGTTGTATTGAAGCCATCCGGCTCAGTGTAGCGGAAAGTTCAAGCGCATGCGCCTTCCTGAGGTCACCGCTTCTCTAGGGGCCTACGCCCTACCTCGGCCTCCCACCGGAGTCTCCTCGTCGTTTGCTGGCCGATTGCAGCCAGGAGTCGGCATCGCTGAGCGTCTGGTGAAGTCGACACCGTACCCGCTGACACCATCAAGATCGTCCGCCTGTTAGCGCTTCTTCACCCCCTTCGAAGTACTTTTCGCTATCCTCAAGCAAAAGTGAGTCTTTGACCGGCCCCTTACGTTACACCAATCTCTGGAGCAACACCGTCATTCGATCAAGTGGGCTTACCGACGGCTTTCTGCGTTAATCCCTATAGAGTCACATCAAAATGGCTGTCGGCAAGAACAAGAGGCTGTCTAAGGGAAAGAAGGGAATCAAGAAGAAGGCCGTCGACCCTTTCTCGCGAAAGGGTACGTAGACAATTGGGCGGGGAATCAGCAGGCATCGGAGGCTAAGCGGTTGGGATTGTTCTACACAGACTGGTACGACATCAAGGCCCCTTCTATCTTCGAGGTCAAGACCGTCGGTAAGACCTTGGTCAACCGATCCCAGGGTCTGAAGAACGCCAACGACTCGCTGAAGGGCCGAGTCGTCGAGCTTTCTTTGGGCGACTTGAACAAGGATGAAGACCAGAGCTTCCGAAAGATCAAGTTGAGGGTTGAGGACATCAAGGGCAAGAACTGCTTGACCGCGTTCCACGGAATGTCTTTGACTTCCGACAAGCTCCGATCTTTGGTCCGAAAGTGGCAATCCTTGATCGAGGCCCACATCGACGTCCGAACCACCGATGGTTACCTCGTCCGATTGTTCGCCATCGCTTTCACCCGAAAGAACCGTCAGCAAGTCAAGAAGACTTCGTACGCCCAGTCTGCTCAGATCCGACAGATCCGACAGAAGATGATGGAAATCATGAAGAGGGAAAGCGAGTGTGAATTGAAGGATTTGGTTCAGAAGTTTGTTCCCGAGAGCATTGGTCGGGAGATTGAAAAGGCTACCAAGGTGAGCAGCCGATGATAATGGATGCGGATGTTGCTGTTTGCTCATGTCGCTCGTTGTACTTTCAGGGTATCTTCCCCTTGCAAAACGTCTACATCCGAAAAGCCAAGATCCTCAAGTCCCCCAAGCTCGACTTGGGCAAGCTTTTGGAATCCCACGGTGAAATCGAAACTGTACGTCATGACGAATGTTACAGGTCTACCAACACATCCAACTGACTCTCTTTCGCTCGCAGGCCGCCGGTACCAAGGTTGTTTCCGAATTCGTCGAACCTGAAGTCCAGGCCTCCGTATAAATGGAGAGAAGGGAAGGATAGCAATCGCACCTTGTATCTTTTTCTGAACTCTATGATACGATAGCACATGGATTTCTCGCACATCCGGTCCTCTGAGCAGCGTTACGTCAAGCGGGATCGCCCTGTTGCATAGCTTCGCTTTCTATTCCACGCCTCCCACCGTCGAATCGACGTGTCGTTGTCATATTGCTTCAAGTCCCGTCATGTCATGGCGTGATTACAACTTCGCATGAACGGGAACTGTGAGCTTCGCTCGCGCCCACTCGCCTATGTGATCCACCATGGATTGCACATCTTTTTCCGTGTTCCCCGAGTGCAGGCATATCCGAATCCTTTCCTGTCCCTTCGGAACGGTTGGATGCACGACAGGTCTGACCAGGTATCCTTTACTTTGAAGATACAAGGCAACTTCATGTGGATATGGGGTAAGAAGCGGGAATATCGGTGTGGGGTCTCGACACTGGCGGTCATATGGCGATGAAGTTGGCGCAAGGGGCGAGATCAGGTGTCGTGCCTCCGATGGTAGGGTCACCAACAAGTGAGATACGCTAGCATTCAAGGCGTCCGCGATATGGAAAAGTGCCTGACGTAGCTGGAAACGGCGTGAGGTAAGCTGGGAGCACACTTGGCCAAAGGTGGGTACAAGGTGCTCACGTCTTCGCCCTCTTCCGACTCGGCCACATCGAAAGCACTCTCTATCGCGAGAACATTGGCCACACTCATCGCGGTTGAGAAGATGAAAGGTCTCGCATAATTGATGAGGAAGGACCGGATCGTTGGTGTCGCAAGGAGTACAGCTGAAAACAGGAGGAAGTCCACGTCAATTCCGAACTCTGCTTCGTCAGCTGCGAGACCTAGCTTACCGCCTTGTGATCCCATTCCTTTCCCAAATGTCATTAGTCGAACCTGAACCCATTCCGCTATTCTACTGTGATTACTAGACCTCGCTCTTTCCCTCTGAACCATGTCGTGGACAAATCCCCTGCCCCGCGCCCCATAAACGCCGGTCGTATGTGCTTCATCCACAATCACACAGACCCGCGCTGGATTGATGAGCGAGGGATATTGTGTCTGCAGGTTATCGAGTGCGCGGACGATTTGAGGCAGTGGGGCAAGGTCACCGTCCATCGAATAGAGCGATTCGATGGCGATAAAAATCATCCCCAACTGACGTGTCGATGAGCTTTGCAACATTTCCTGTTCCTTCTGGACAATGTCTTGTAAGATAGTCTCGAGGTGTGACACATTGCCGTGCTGGAATGCTCTTCTCCTGGATAAGGGTACCCCTCGTCTCTCGTTGGCCCTCATTCCATCCCAGACACTGGCGTGTACCAGTTCATCGTAAATAACATAATCGGTTTTCTGCGGCACCGTTGAGAAGAAGGAGACATTGGCGTCGAATCCAGAGTTGAAGAGCAGGGCAGAGTCCTGGTGAGACGACGCCGAGGAAGATGCAGCGGAGGTTGCCGAATCATAGGAGAAGAAGGATGAAAGACGGTCTTCCAGTGCCGAGTGATGCGGTGTCGTTCCATCCAATAAGCGGGATCCAGTTGAACCGAATAGAGGTGTAGGCGAATTCTCAAGCCTCTCGAAGAATCGCTGCTTTAGTCGTTCCGATCTCGTGAGCGAGAGATAGTCGTTCGAGGACTAGCATGACCACCAATGCAATCGATCAGCAGTCTTCTGCCTGTTCAGACGGGTACGACTCACAAAGTCAATCTTGGCTCCCTCGCTAGGCTGGTCGCTATTCTCCCGAATCTGGTGTTTCTTCAGGCTTCGAAACGTCCCCTTGGCCTTTCTGCTTTCCAGGATGGCGTGTAGTCGCTCATCAAGAGAAACAGTACCCATCTCGCCGGATATGTTGGACGACGTGGCGAATCCAAGGGAGTTCCAGGGAGTGACGGCGGGATAGCGAGCGGCGTGATCTACCAACGTCGAGTTCTAGCGATCTAGCTTATCTCTAACCAAATCCAGTTGAGATAGAAGGTAAGTCAACCGTTTCCGGCTCTTCAAGCTTTCTCCAACCGCCCGATCGAGCGCTCGCGATTCGGATAATCTCCCGTCTGCTTCCGTTTGGTTTCAAGTCTGAGCCTGCTCAGGTTTGAATGATGTCTGCAGCTATGATTACCAGTCGTTATAACGGGGCAGCTGATGCGCGATCAACTAGAGACTAGGGGGCTGTCGTCTTCGAGGTGTATGTCGAGAACCCCTCACGACAGCTCAATCCCGGCAGCTGGTTGTGTCTAGGATGACGCGTTGCGACGCGATCCATGATTCTATGCCGGTTTAGAAATGCCATTGGTACAACCAAATACAACTCGTCGTCCCTGATGCTTGTCATCCTTTCCTAACCAGGTCGCTGACCCGCCCATCCCGACTCTTCGCAATGTTGCGAGCATTATACAACCTGCATGAACAAAGACATCAGCACACAAACAACCGGGAGACAAGGGGCTCTTGGAGGAGCACCAGCGATTCATACCTTTCCGGCCAAACCCAAGATCTTGCCCCAACGACCTCCGGAACCTGCAGGTCCACCTTGAATGTCTCGTAATTCGGCAGCGACGACCCCATTGACACGCGTGCCGATCATCTCACCCTTGGTATTGAGCAGGACGCAGGCGTTGTCGTCGAATCTGGTTCGTGAGGTGCGGAGCAAGGTCAGCATAGAGCACGCCCGGCGAGATCAAGAATGAAAAGAGAGAGGATCACCGACGTACCGAACGTTTCGACCATCCGGTCTTCCCACGGGGAACCGTGTACGAACAATCACGGCCCGTCGGACATCTCCTCTGCGGACTTTTTGAATGTTGGAAGCCGATGCTGCCGCGGAGCTACTTGGTGAATTCGCCGCTTGGGAGATTGGTCGTGCCTTGTTGATGACAACGACGACTTCATCACCTGTCACGCGACAACACGACGCGTAACGCCTCAGCACATCTCGATTCGCTTGAGTTGGAGATGAGAGGGGGGATGGTACTGACCTACTGTGGCCATGCCTTGAGCACTCTTGGCTTTCAGTACGTTGATGCATTCCGCGATCAGTCCGCCCGAATTGTCAATGACCTATTGGATATGCATAAGATAACCTTGTATGAATACGAGCCGATCGGCGGAGGGTTGATGCGTAGTCCGTTGTGTGCAGGGCGTCGCTTACATTCATTCGTCCCTTGAGTCCGATCATCCTGAATGCGGGAGTGCTATGGTTTGCTCGCTGGTTGGGATGTCCACGGCCTCGCACTGACCAACCGGCACAGGATCCAACAACGACATGACGATTTCGAAACATCCCAAACGACCTCTCGATCACCGTGTGGGCGGATGCAAAGCCACTAGGTGCCACCCGTCCAAGCCAAAGCTACCGACTCTGGCCAAGCGAGTCTCTTCAAAATGGAAACCTTGCTTCCATTTGCGCTAAGCCGAGCCATCCCTCGCCGCGCGCTTCCAGAGAGGAAAATCTGGTCCACGTCAACGTCAAACGAAAATATATAATCCAGCGCGACCCCTTGGACGAGCGCCCGTGGGAGAGACCGGTACCTTGGTGATATTGCTGACTAAGCTCTGTCCGGCGGCCGTGCTTCTGCTTACTTCAGCACCGGGACTTGTTCGCATACGCCCGTTCCACACAAGATAAACAAGGTGGTTTCGTCATCACGGTACGTTTAGTTGCTGTTGTTTCTGGGCTGCTTCTCACCCACTGCGTTCAGCCACTGCACAACCCTGGCGTATGACACATGATCCCGACAATACCCACTTTGGTACTGTGACCCTCGCGATGGAGCATCCACAGGTGGACGCGTCCTCGATCACTGTTGCCGACCACCATGTGCCGGGAAATTCTCCTGATGACCTAGCAGAGCAGGAACATCTGGGGACGACAGAGGAACCGACGCCATTCGATCGCGCATCGACGTTGAAGCGGCTCCGGAGTGTTTCTCCCACGGCTTTGGGCGTCTATCATTCCGTTCCGGCTTCACCCAATGCAATCCTTACGGTTCACAGCGACGACGTTGATCTCACAGACAGCCTCTTGTCGACACAAGAGATTTCGTTACTGGTTCCCCAGTCAACGGACGTCGATTCGGGCATCGAGACGACTGCGGAGTTGGATGTTGTGCTTGAAGAGAGGAATCAGCGCCCTCACTCGCGCCAGCCTTTCACGTTCCAGCATGACGAGGAGAACGATCTTGGTCCAGCTCCTCCTCCGACAAAGAAGCGTCGTCTGTTCCAGCTTGAGCATCATCCCGACCCCGTGACGACGCAAGTTGACTCCGTCCGTCAAGATGAGGATGCTTCCGAGCAAATCGAACATGACGACGAGGACGTACAGGTCGAGCAAGGCGAGCAGCACCCAGATGAGATCACTGCACAATTGATGGCGTCTCTGCAGCAGGCTGCCGATGATTCCGAGTATCCTACTGGCGAGAGCGAGGAAGCTCCGATTGATCCGGGGCAAGAGTTGGCTGATGCCCTTGCCCTTGCCGGGAATGCTGGCGAGCAGCTTTCAGAGGCGCAAGTTGACCTACAGGAGCATGTACACCCGGAGCCGGAGCCGGAGCCGGAGCATCAAGAACACGATAATCATCAACCAGATGTAAATTCGTTCCCGCATGGAGACTTACTTGATGCCTTCATTGGAGCGAGCGCGGCAGCAAGTCCTGTTCCGGTTGATGCAGAGGATCTTCATGCCCAGGGATCACCGACGCGAGAGACGAACGCAGAAGCAGAGGCGCCTTTAGCAGAAACGACTGTGGTTCCGACAATCGCCTCCTCGCCGAAACTGGCTGGTGCAAGTTCCCCAGATGCAAGTCAAACGCGACCCATCCCCATCGTCATCGACCCAGCTTTGACGCGAACAGCGCCCGATCCCACCAGGACCTCGCATCCGCTCTCCGTGGGACCTGTGCCTGTCATTCCGGTAGCAAAGCCAAGCAACGGTCGACCGGTCCCGACAAATCCCTTGGCAGCGAAGAATGGTCCCATGCATCCCAGCGCTGCGTCTTCTTCTTCCGCATTGATTTCGCGAAGTCCATCAATGCCCGGTCCACGACCGGTCGTACCTTCTCCCTCGTACCACCCGCTCAACCGTACTACTCTCAAGAAACCTAGTCGGGATTTCACACCAGCCAGATTAACGGACAAGAGGAGACCGACACCGCGGAGGAGTGGTGGTGGACGAGGGGGAGGAGCGCCTGAATTGGACCCTTATCAACCTCCGTTGGCCTCGTCGCTTAGTTATCAAGCTAATCTCGCAGCGAGAGGGAGCAGCAGTCGGACTCGGCCGAACGAGCAAGTAGACGAGACGAATATCGCCGCGTCATTGAGTTATGAAACGTTGACGGTCTTGGAAGCCGCCGCTACGACGTTGAGCCAGATTCAAGGTCCAATCACGCAGGAACACTTGGAAGCGATCGTTTGTGAGTTCAGTTTTACATCTTCTTCTCCGATCTTCCCAAGCTAACATGCTCGACTTTGCAAGTGCAATTAACCAATGCTGGTATTGATCTCGCGCAGCTAGGATTGGGCGGATTGCTTGCCCAAGATGAAGATGAAGACACACCGTTACAAGATATAAACCAGTCAGGCCTACCCACGGAAATGTCTTCCTCTATCATGGCTGATGGCCGCACAGGATCGGATTTCGCAGCACAAGGATTCGGCGACGGTTCCGCAGAGTCTCAACCAGACGATATGAACCTTCAAGCTCAGTCCCTCATTGCCGCATTATCCGCGCTGGTCCCTCAGTCTCAAGCACAACCCGAGCCGGCCTTTCGTGCTGCAGAGGAGGGAACGACGTCGGATGTGCCCATCACCATTGATCTCACTGACGAAGACGACGAGCCCGCGATGCCACATCCTCAGGCGCAGGAGGCGGATCCCACATCAGATGTGACAGCGGCTGAGAAACCGGCCGATGACGGTCCGCAAGCGAGGCCGAAAGACAGCTCTACAACACCGGTACCTGTTAGACTAGTGGAAAGTGATTTGCCGACATCTGAGCTGTAAGCGTTCGTTATATCGACATTCCGGGATTGAGCTGATAATCGTATGATCACCTAGCATGGAGGATCTCGACCAGGAAAAGGCGAGGATTTTAATGCTCGACCGTCAGGCCAGGATCGAACTCTTGCAAAAGCTCGTCCTCGACTTCGAGCAGGATGTTACAGGACAGGCGGAGAAGCAAGTCACATCTCAAGAAGGGGCACAGAATAAAACAGAACAGAATGGGGAACCTTCCGTCAGCGCTGAAGTACAGGTCACGCCTGCTGCAGCCAACGCCAGCGATCACATGAGCGATAACCAGCAGACCGTTCAGCCATCATCGCCGACACTGACCCCAGCCATGACCGTATCCCAGAACAAAAAGCGGAACGCAGAGCGTTTGGAGCTATACAAGGGCTTGCTATCTGCGGCGGAGGAAGAACTGTCAACAAGCGCCGCCGTGTCGTCGATGCTCCCACCCCCCGATGACGCAGTTCCTCAAATTTCATCTGGTCAACCATCAATTATACAAGTTGCGGCCACGGAGGCATCCCCTACACAGGGCGATTCAACTCCTATGACTGCCGAGGGAGTGACTGCGTCATCTCCAAAGGTCGGTGTCACCAACGGTCCTATCGAAGCTTCCGCGACCATTCAGGACACAACAACCTCAGACGTAGCTTCATCTAACACAGTCACCGCGCCAACGGCGGCAACAACAGAGCCTCAAGATGCCCGCCTCGAGCCAGCCAAGGACGATGAGCCAATAATAGTGAAATCGGAGCCAGTTGACATTGACTTTACGATCAATGCGGGTACCGAAATTCCAGCAGCAGCAATGCCGGAACACCTCGATCTCGCTTCTACAACCGCAAACAGCGGGCAGCCTGATCAGTCGGCGGATCATCCGCAGCATGGACAGGATCCCTCGAGACATCCAGCAGACGTCATCATGGAGGAAGATCCCTTGCTTGCGGAATTATTTCCGACCTTTCCGGTGGGTGGTTCCCCCATGCGAGCGAATCAGATGCAAGCAGAGGAAGAGTCAGACCCCTTGTTGGCAGGAATGTTGCAAGAAGTGAGTATTATATTGGTTAACGTCTAGGTCCTCCCGCTGAATGTCTCTGCGTTTTCCAGCTTGGCGCATCGAATGATCATCATAACCTCGGGTACGACGGTATGAATCATGAAGGAAACTTTGCAGCCGGATGGAATCCATGGGCGGAAATACCGCACGTCATTCCCGAAACGTTCGTTCATCTGATCGTGAACAAATGCACTGAACGCTTATACGAAATTTCACAACTAGCATCGTCCAGGTCGCGTCAGCCTTTGACATGGATCCCGATCCGCACAAATTGAATTTAGGCTTGATCGGCTTCCGAGAAGACAGCGGTCGCATCTTTGTCCCGCCGACAACGCGTCAAGTGAGTGATTCCGCCGACGTTGTCGCGTCGTTGGCGTCTGACTTTTACCTATTGCAGACGGAAAGGCAACTGTATGGTCGTGGAGGACCGCCCCATGATGCCTTGCCTATCGAAGGCTTTGGTCCATTCTTACAAGCAGGAGTCAGGATGGCGTATGGTAGCGACAGCAAGCCATACAGGGAAGCCAGGGTACGTCGCATAAGTACTGGTTGCGCGCACGCTTCTGATCCACACTCTGCTGTAGATCGCAGCCATTCAAGCCGTATCGGTGACTGGGGCTCTCCGTCTCGGCGGAACGTTCCTGGCCAGTTTTCCTCTTCACATAGGGACGAAATCCGTCTATGTCCCGAACCCTACGGCAGGAGAAGATGCACGAGCTCTGCATGAAGCCGGACTCGACGTCAAACTGTATCGATTCTTCGACCGATCCAATGGCGGTGTCGATTTCGCTGGCATGTGTGACGACTTGGCGCAAGCTCCGGAGCAGTCGATTGTCATATTACACGTGAGCGGGAGTTCGCCCACAGGCGCTTCTTTAGTCATTTCGCAATGGCGAGCGTTGATCGATATCATCAAGGTGCGATGCTCGTGCGATATCGGACGGGCTCGATAAACTGATTCCTTCTCTCAGGCGGGACGACATATACCTTTTCTGGTGATGGAGTTTCAGGGCCTAGCCAGCGGAGATCCCAACATTGATGCACATCCAGTTCGCTATATGACTCAGGAGGGCATACCTTTCATGCTTGCGCAGAGCTTTGATTCGGTTCGTTTGCATTGGCTTCCCGGATATCTTCATGGCTGATCCTCGAATCACAGGCGATGGGCCTCTACATTGATTCTCCAAGTATCATTTCGGTTGTCACGAATAGCCATCAGGAAAAGCTTCGGATAGAGTCCCAATTGCGACACGTTGCTCGAACACTGCACTCGCATCCAGGTCCACTCGGTGCGCATATCGCCGCTGGCATACTGAATGACTCGCAGATGTATCGAAGCTGGTAAGCTTGTCTCGCGCTGTATGCGGTGGTGGACCGAGACTGATCGGTCGCCCCATCCAGGTTGAAGGAGATCAAGGCCATGTCAGATCGCCTGCGCAGCATCCGGGAAAAGTTGTACGACTACTTGACGCACAAGTTGCGTACGCCAGGCGTTTGGAGTCATTTTCGCGGCAGCCGCGGGATGTACAGGCAAGTCGCATTCGGGCCGGGAATCGACGGAGCACCGATCTAATCTGTTAACTGGTGCAGCGCCGTTCTCCTCGATCCGATGCAAATCCGAACCCTTGCCACACGAGAGCACATCCATCTCTTGCCCGATGGCTGCTTCTCCCTCGGGTGTCTAAACGCCGCTAAAATCGAACTGTTCGCACGTGCGATTGACCGAGTAGTGCGAAACCCGGAGACGGAGGAGGAAGTGGGGTATTTAGCGGATGGGTTGGGCGATGGGGAGACGGCGTTGACGCTCGAAATGGCATTGCATGAGTCGTTTGCGGGGTACGAGTGAGAGACTCGTGCGAGCTGGAAGGCGCGGGTGGTTCCTGATAAGTAGTTGTATTTCGCCAATTGGTAGTGGCCGTTGTAATGATGGGATCCGCCTTGCGTTTGGACGTTTCGAAGTGGGGTATGGAGCAGGTTCGGGGTGTCAGAGAGTCCACTTTACGAGTATCTTTGATTCAACAAGCTGAAGGCCTTCCTTGGGGATATCTTTCTTCTGAAGCCAAACGAATATTGAGGGAGGTATATCGAGTTTGGGATATTGATAGGATTCAGCCGTTCGGTAGGCGCGACTAGCAAGTACACACCGTCAAGGCTGGCCAGCAATACATCGTGTCAACCCCTTGCTCGCCGTCGTGCGACAGCCGCGTCTTGGCAAGCCAGTCAAGTCTCCATCCATCTACCGCAAGGAAGCTCGTCTGCAAACTCGTTGATTCCACGTGTACGATCATCGCTCCGTCATTCCGTTGTCCTTTTTCCGATGATGCTTGTTAATAGTGCACTTTAGATAGTTTGTACAACGGAAGAATCCCACCCGTTCACTCATCGGCGGAGGGTCAAGTAATACACTGCGATATACCATACTCCCACAGATTAGATCAGACGACCAGCCACTCCTACTTTGTCGGCGGCGCCTCTCCCGCTAACAGGAAATAAATCCCAACATCAGCTCCAAGCCTACGACGAAAGTGAAAGGGAGGTACTCACGCGTCAAGATCCCCTCCTTGACGAGCTCTTCTGGTGCGGGCCGATGCGCGAGGTGTCCGTCTAATCTATTCTCCAACTGCGCACGAACGAGATCTGCCTTTTTACCAGCCAAGGCGTCCTGTGGTGATCCTGTGATGAAAAGACAAGGTGATATCAGTCGTCAGAGGAGGGAAGAGAACTGGAGAGAGGAGAGCGGACCTTTGAGGATGTTCTTGTTTTGCAATTCTTGAGGATCCGGTCGCGTCTCGAGAAACTTTTCGAGCTTGTCCGTTCCACGTCCATGCGGCGCCAAGTCATGCGCGGTATCAACGCCGCCTACCGAGACGGCACCAGTGGTAGCCGCAGACGAGGCGGAAGGAGCAGGAACGACGCCCGGCACGACCGAGTGCAAGGACTTTTGAGCCTGCGTGGCCGCTTGTCCCAATCCCTGAGCGACATTCGTCAACGCGGGCTGAACGCTAGCCGCTACGCTCTGTAAAGCCGGCTGGACGCTCGATGCGGCGCTCTGCAAAGCGGGCTGGGCGGCCGAGGCGGCTTGGTTGGTGAGGTTTTGGGCGGTGTTGAGCGCCGAGGTAGCGGTTTGTTTGACTTGATCGAGGAAGGCTGCTTGGCGGGAGAGCGGGATTGTGAGCGCTGCGTCAGGCGAACGAGGGATAGGTGCTTACACATATTTAATGTATGATGGTGTAGTGGGAGGAGAAGCCCCAGCGGAGGAATGGGGAAGCAGACGCAAAGGATGAGTTATATACCGCGTGGATTCACTCACTGCAATGACGTCACGGGAGGCTTCTGTCCAGAGTCGGCCGAACGCGGAAGCAGGTGTCTCTGCTTCACCTCTTCATCCTGGTTGACCCGTACCTCGCTCGTCTAGTCAACCGCCTGCCATTCAACCATGACTCCACCAATCAACCTCCGCTCCGTACCCCCTGCCGTTCCCGTCAAACGACACGCTCCTCCAAGGGAATCTGATATCCCACCTTGGAAATTCGAGTACGCCACGAGCAAGGATGGGCGGGAAGCGAATCTGCTCGTCATGTTTCACGGACTAGGTGCGTCGTGGTGAGCCCTTATTGATTGCGCTCCGTCGTGAAGGCTACATGCTAATCTAATCCCGGACGTTGTGAACTGACGCCAGGCGACACGTGTAAACCGTTTTTCAACCTAGGGAAACAATTCTCCCTCCCTGGAACATGTATTCTCTCCCTTCAAGCGCCATTCCCGTACGTTCCCTGTTTCCGGGTCTCCTAGCACCCACTTCCACCCCTGACTCTGGAATCGAACGCTGTAGAGTACCATTGATGGACGGCCCGTCGTATACATGGCATCCTCTCTCCCCCGACGACTTTCTCTCCGACACCTCACACGAAACATCCCTCGAGGGAATCCGCACACAACTGCTCCCATCTCTGCGTAAACTATTCGAATACCTCGTCTCCCCCACCGTCGGATGGGATCTCGAGCGGATCCATTTGTTTGGATGGGGACAGGCCGGGAGTGTCGTCTTGGAACTCGGAAGGGATCTGGGCCTGCGTGGCGTCCAAGTAGAGGGTGTAGAGAGGAAGCGATTGGGAAGTATCGTCTCCATTTGCGGACCGCTGTTATCGACCCCAGCCATCGGACAATCTCTCGGAATACAAACACCCGTCTTGTATTTCACGCCAAGAACCGCCTCGTCATCTTTGTTGCATCATCAGCAGCAATCTCTCCTCCAACGGACGTTTACGCCGGAAACCACGACCGTCGTCACAAGAGGAGGCGGGGACTCGGCGGCGATGCCTCGGGGTGTGGAGGAGTGGGGACCGGTGATGAAGTTTTGGAGTGGGGTCTTGAGGCGCGGGGATGAACACGAGTGGATGAGGCACACAGGTGGACAAGGGGAGGTGTATGAGGTTGTACCGTAATCTGCGGGTGCGATAGAGGCGTATCATCATCGTTCTGGAAATAATTAGTGTCGTTGCATTTAGCGTCCATGCGCTGGCTCAGGATCGGACAGCGGAGAAGGAAGCGTATGATGGTTGCAACAAGCAGATGCTGCGGGAAGGGCTCGGGCTCGGTCGAGTGCCGTGAGCGTCATTGGTCGTTGGAAAGGAACAGCGTGGCCTTGCGACGTAGTCCGCCTTTTCCAGCTCTCCCTCTGTTGTGTTGGGCCCAGCCCGCTGGGAACATTCCGAAATGGTCGGGGGAAATACCGATAACAGGCTGGTCGTTAATCGCTTGGCACATGCTTGAGAAGGTAGGTGTCTTCCACTCGGGAAATGAGAGGGCCAGTGGCGGGCGCGTGTCGCGTTTGGGATAATTTGGAGGCATGATATTTAGCATTGCTGGACCCTACTCTCTTCCGCTGACGGTACCGTCGAAATCTGAACAAGGTGATGAGATGCCTGGCCATAGAACCGACCTGGCGGGCTTGCGCACAGTCCTGGAAAGCGAGTGGCGAGATGGCGATTGACACCGGCAATGAAGGGTAGGTGAAGGATACATCGCAGGCGATGTCTGTTGGCTATTCGGAGGGTCGCCGAGCAGGAGAGCAGCCCTTCGAGCAGGCGCAAGCACAGGTCTCGCGAACACCGTCGCAGCGTGCTCTTCCCCGATAACTCCGGCTCCAGAAAGCGACGTCACTTGCGATCCCTCACAATCTCATTGCAGGGAACAGATGAAATACGCTTGTCCTCGAGTCGTGGCCGGAAAGAGTCGTTGTCCCGTCTGTCATACACCGGATCAGGGAGACGAAACTCGCCGAGTGATATACGATGGCAGCGCTTGGTACCGTATCAGGACTTGCATGTAATCCCTCTCCAGCTCGACTGATTCACATCTCGAATGAACATCCGTCCGCTCGATTGCGGCGAAGCCAAAGCTACTCGTGACGGTAGCGGTATACACGGAGCAAACGCCCTGAGAAACTAGACGAGTCAGCGTCGCATGAGGGCAGAGAACCTTGGACGGATGCCAAAACCAAGTGAGAAGCGTGCAAAAATACAGTGGAGTTGTGTGTGGTATAGTTTCTGCCACCAAATTCTCCTCGCTCCATCCAGGGATTTATTGTGTGGCCGTGGTTATGAACCAAGCGGGTACCGACGCGGCCCATGGAGCCCGCGCCCACTTCAAACTCTGAACTATAGGCATCAGAGTAAAGTGTTGTACCCGCCGACCTGGGCGAGGTGGAGAATCTGTTATGGTTGAGCAGAGCGCAAATGTAAGTGTCGCGGTCCCGGCTCGACCTAACGACCTCACGAATGCGGCTTTTGTGTGATTGGATTGGCCGAAGCCGCACCAGCCAACTGCACCATGGGGATCACCGTATGACAGCTGCCATTTTCTTCACTTCACATACCGGTTGGCGCACCCATTCAGTGAAGAATTGACCAGGAAAGAACTCTGATATCGCGGAACCTCTCCTGTGGCCGCTGAAAAGCATGTACATCGGGTCAACAGTAACGTTGGAGAGATATTGATGGTGGTGCCACTAGTGAGGGTGGCCTTGTTTGATCCTATGCGGTTTTCAGGTCTCGTGCACAAACAACTTGCCATTCTTGCACAGGGCAGTGCCGCAAACGCGAGAAACTCTACCTGCATCGCCTACGCCAAAAACGAGTCACAGGTTGTACTCCCCTGCTCAACTCAAGATCGAGAGTTTTCATCTCGGTACTCTAATTTTACTTGTGGTCGCTCTCATCTCCAGTGTCCTATGAGCACGAATGATCCCCAAGCATCACATCAGGACTTCCACACATATGGCCGCGTTCTTTCTACGACTGAACATCTTGAGCTTGTTGCATGGATTGTGTCTTGAATCATGATGGACGGATTTCGAACGGACGTTAATGGTGATCACCCCCTTGACGACAGAAACATCTTCATGATAGCACAGCCATAGTCGTAGGCTATTCGTTGCTGCTATTACAATTACGTTGAGACGCCGTGCAAACATGGGTCCGGACCTCCATTCTCCCGACCTGGGACCATACCATTTCTTGCTCTCTGTCCCGTCCAAATACGGCTGGAGGTCGAAGAAATCCCGTATTCATGAAAGATGACTTCGACCAGCAGCACCAACTCCGGTAAAAATCGCTGGTCCTACTTCTTGGATAAAGGGCGCATCCTAGTTGGGACGCTTTTAGAGTTGCCTCTTCCTGTATGCTTTTGCGGACCGGCACCAAGTGAATGGTCATTGAGCTCACACGATATCTGTAGCACAATCAAAAACTGTGAAGCGGATATCTTAGCTGCAGCTGTTGCTGTGACGGCGCTACTTTCTGTCAGGGACAGAGACATGCTGAGTAGGAAATGCAACGAATACGGTGAAGCTGTGCGGATTACTCTTTTCTACAGCGATACCCATCCTCATCAGACACACGGTGACCAGGGGTGCGACTATAGGGACAAAAACGACAGGCTGTATCGCAAGGCTCAGCTCACCCTCCATGGGCGCTGTCTTGTGGTATCTCTTTCCGAGAAACGATGGTACTGCCAAGAGCCAAAATGCCGCTCGTATTAAGTGGTGCGAAGGAGTACTGATTACATGAGTAGGCACTCAGTACTCGTACTTACTTGAATACATGAGTACAAGTACGAGTACTGGCCAGCCTGAAATTTCGCGGTCTGAATACTGGACTCGGTGCCGCGTAAGCCAAGCAACAACTCGCGAGGAAGATGGCTAACGAATAGCTGTTCCTTGGTCGCGCCATGATCCCTGGCAGCTCCCGTATGGACCGAGGTCGGGCACGACCCGCCAAACATCACGCCAAGCAACTTGAAGAACTGTGGGATTGAGGCGGCGGCAGCATCCTCCCTTTCAGCCTTTCAGGAACCATTCGAGCAATGTAGGTGTACCCAATCACTACGCCTGACAAGCAAGGTGTTCACACAAGAAGATGCTTCGCCGCAATATCTCGACAGGTGATACAAGATCACTTACAAGTGTCGACTCTGAACGGGCCAAGATTCCGACTCCAAAAGTTGAAAGCAAAGTAAGTCGCATCAACAAGAAGCCTGAATGATGTCATACATGGCATTCGCTAAACCGGTGGCGAAGGATGTAGAAAGCCACAACCGATAGCCCGGAACTTTGGAGACAGGGAAACCCAGAACAACACAGGCAATGGTTCCTCTGCCCATTTCGGAAGAGGTGTTGTAGTCAACAGAAAAGCCATTTTGCTGTGGCAGATACTTACGCGATCGGTTGGGGCAGAAAGCGAAGCTGGTTAGTAGGCAAATATCCCCCAACTAGTCGATCCGTTTGCTTTTGGGAATGTGTGCCACGCGGCGATGCTTGACGAACGATATGACTGGAAGGGAGGGGGGGCATGGCCTGTTCAGGAAGCAGGAAGAAAGTGGCCCTGCTCCAGCTACGATGAAGGGATGGAAAGCAGACACAAAGAGCAGCGGAACGGTACGGATATACTGTTTTCAAAAACATGGCTACATCGCTGTTGCATACTCACCCTTTCTTTTGACCCAAGATTCCGGATAGCAAGCTCCCACCGCGCTCCCAAACGGAATGCCTGCAATGCATACTTGGATCAAGATGCTTCTGGTTCGGCTGAGAAGGCTGTTCTCCACGATAATTCCAATAGTGGTGAACCAAAAACACATCAATCAGCATTGTACACTTTGAATCGAACACATTGAGCTGGGGTTCTGTTCGGGCGATTGAGGTCTACATAACCGATGTTGCTTGCCATTGTCAACATGGTCCTGCCCCGGCTAGAGCTCGAAAGATGAAGAACTCTACACCAGTGTCAGGAAAGCCGCAATCAAGTTTCAAAGAGCGAGCCAAACAGCTCCAAGCGTATATACCGCTTTGCCTCCTGCGATGTCACTGGCTCTGCCTGACACAAGAGCGAAGCAACCCTGTACCTACACCGGAGAATCAGCATCTGGCCTTCCTCGTAATGGCCTTATCTAGTGAGACTGGCAGAAGAAAACGCACGAGGGGCGGCGCAACCCTATTGATACTTAACTAAAGATTGTTCTCCGCAAGCTTCAAGTCGTAGAGCGGACCGACCCCCATGGATTCGATGATGCTGCTGTTTCCGTTGATGATGCTGGTCAGTATCGTGCAAGCACCGGCGACGATGAGTCTTCTCAAAGTTAGGGGGATCTCTTCTATCACCACCGTCGCCGGGATAGTCGGAATCGTTTGCTCTACCCCCTTTATCTGTTTGTAAACCCACGAATCCGTCCTGCCGTTCGTTGCCGGTCATCTTGACGTTTTGACAAATAATGCGCTTCTTGATATAGTTGTGGGAAACCCACGCCTTGGAGACTGAGTCGCCTCGCTCGCTGTGGCGAAAAGGTCGATGTTTTGTTCTGGTATGCACCCAGTGACATCTGCAACACGCAGTCTGAGAAGGGTCAAACAGATGTATAACTGGATGAATGGATGGATGAAAGATCTCAGAGTGGCAAGTGGGAGGGATCGACATTTCACTTCCTATCGCTACTTTCCTTCTTTTCTGTCGAATCGAATTCTGAGCGGCGATTTCCCACTCCCATAGGCGTCTACAGTTCTTGTGGACGCCTGCCTTATCACGGAGAAATCGATATCACTCAAAGCTCTTCCTCGTGCGCCCCTACCAGTGCCACAGAGTTGACCGACTGCTGACTGCAGGCGGCTCAGTGGAACACCTGGACGCAGGGCCATAGCTAGAAACATGCTCCGACGATCTCAGTGATTGTTTCATTCCTCGATGTCAAGATTATTTCTCCTTTTTGTAATATACATTCAACGTTATCTTATAGCACTGTATTGTGGCATACACTTCCTAAGTCTCGTTTGCGTACCTTAAACCACAAATTCGGGGTTAGAGCGCCGCCGGAAGACTGGTATCGCGAAGCGACTTACGGATTAACGGCGTAGACAATCAGAACAGGCGGACTCTTGGAGATGTCCGCACTAACGATGATCTGGTAGAATGCAAATAGCAAACATTAACGGCTTACGTAGTACCCACAAAAACACAAATCAGACATACGGGAACACTTTGAAGCTCCTTTATGGTCTGAATCTTGTGATTTTCGACACCTTCCGTCTGCCTCAACCCCTCAAACTCGAGATCGGAAATCTTCATGGTGGCACTCTTGCGCTCCTGCACTCCTCTGTACTTCTCCGCTGAGGCTGAGCCGGCCTCTGCTTCATCGTTGGGCGTTGCGATCCCTGAAGGCGGAACGGACTTTGCTCGTTGATTGGTATTTCGGACTCGCTTCAAATGCTCGTCATCACTATTCTCGGCAAGGAAGTCCAACACATCCTGCTCCGTCCAGTAAAGCCTAAATTCGCAGAAGCATTAAGCTATAGCTACGAATGCAGTAAGCGGGAAACATGTACTCACGATAGGGTACGGCTATGCTCATCATAGACGTGATTCGCCAGAGGCATCTTGTCTGCATGGACACGCTTTTCGATACCGAATTCTGGAACGACAACGTCGAATGCGCTATCAAGCACTCCCACAACCCGGGCAGTACGAATGACAGCTCCAAAACGCTGGGTGAGATCATGAATCAGGTAGCACAGATGCAGATGAGCGGATTGCTCTTGAGCAATCTTGGCAGCATCTAGAGCGTAGATCGTTTAGAATAGGGTGTAGGTAACCAAAGAAGTAAGCGGAACATACCTTTCTTAGAGTTGCAATGCTGAGCGCACTTCGCAACTTGATCTCTATCCATCAGGAACTTGACATCCGGAGTTTCGCTTGTGATGCAGGCATCCAGCATGCGGTGAACCAAGACATCGGCATATCTTCGAATCGGCGACGTGAAGTGGGTGTATACTGGCGCATTCAACGCATAGTGACCGTACTTTGCGATATCGAGCATGCCCGTGCAGAAGTACTTGGCTCTGTTCATTGCTCGAGTCGAGAGGATCTGCAAGCATAGCTTGTCGCTGTAATCCCCAACCTTGTCAAAGGCAGCTTGAATATCATTGGAGGAAATACCGTTGAAATCGAAACCAAGTCGCTTCGCACGTTCCACAAAGGCTTCCATCCTCCTAGCAATGGGCGGTTCATGTCGTCGTAGTAGAGCCTGTTCGGGAAGACCGTTCGCAACGGTCTGGGCTGCAGCCATGTTACCCAACAGCATGAATTCCTCGATTAGGGCGTTCGCATCTCGTTGTACGTAAGCCCCGCAGTCGAGCGGTCGGCCTTCGTCATCCAGCTGGAAGTTGAGCTTAACGTTGTCAATCTTCAATGCTCCGTTCTGGAACCGTTTGGATCGAAGCTTCTTGGCCAAAGCGTGAAGAAGGAGGATGTCCTTTTCGATATCAGAGACTTGATGAGGTTCCTGTACGCTCTTGACGTCCCCAATATTGCCACCTTCGATGACACGCTGAGCGTCGTCATAAGCCAGCTTGACACAGGACCTGGAGGGGAGGCAGCGGTCAATTACGACGAAGGATAGAGACAGCGGAGATCACTCACTTGATAACGGTCCTCTCGAATTGCTTCCTCAGCACATTGCCTTCGGAATCAAGGATGAAGAAGCACGAAAACGTCAATCGCTCTACATCCGGAACCAAACTGCACAGTTGCTCGCACAGCAACGCTGGGAGCATGGGTACAGCTCGTTGGACTAGGTAGACAGTAGTCGCCCGCTTGCGTGCCTCGCGATCGAGTGCCGTATTGGGTTTGACTACATAGAGTGCACGGATTGATTAGCTAAAGCTGCTCAGTCATTGATGCATGTCATTATACTCACCGAAATAGGACACGTCGGCAATATGCACACCGACCTCGTACGTTCCGTCCTCTAGCGCTTTAATGGACAGGGCATCGTCGAGGTCCTTTGCTGTTTCCGGATCGATGGTGAAGACACGCTCCTCCCTCATATCCCTTCGAATAGCGTACTCGCGATCCGGTATGGTCCAAGGAGTGGGTGGTAGGCATCTGACAACGGCCTCCGGGAAGTCTTCGGTCGGGAAGTTACAGTCCTTCAACAAGGCGGCGGTCTCGGTTTCCAAGTCACCTATGGTACCAAGCTGCTCGACAAGCGAACCGAAAGGATGCAGCGAAGTAATGGGCCATCGCTTGATGGTCGCAACAAAGAGCTGGTCGACATAGGCCTCGGGATCGTCAAGGAAATTGCCCGGTGCCTGCTCCGTGGGAATGGCGATGAGTGGGACACGCTTATCCGTAGGCTTGAACCAGACAATCTTGGGTCGCTGTTCTTGCGGTCGGGCGCCTCGATCATTACCGTCCCTTTCACGTCGCTCGGCTTCTTGTTTCTCCTTTGTGGCGGCCGACGATGGACGCAGTACACCGAGTTGACCCGAGAAAAGCTGGCCAGTCATTCTTTCGACAACAGCAACTACATGTCCGGCATATGTTGGTTTCTGCTCATCCGTAACCTCTTCCTCTTCGAACAAAACCATGCCCTGCCCCTCAACTTCGACATCGTCCTTCTTCTTGTCGTTTTTCCGCGAGGCGGCCTTGCTGACACCCATATCATAAGCTGAATTTTCCTCCTTCTTTCGCTTCTTCTCCTCCTTTTCCTTTTTTGCGTTCCAGACCTCGTCAACGTCCAGAAGTTCGACGGCCACGATATCACCTTCCAGGGCTCGGTTTCGGTCCTTCGAACCACAAATGTAGATGTCGGCGTCCAGGACATCCGTGGCGACATAAGCATCCGATCTGTTTCTTTTGTTGACCCGCAAGGAACCGACGACCAGTTTCCCTGCTGCCAACAAGGCAGGAAGGGATCCATGAGGCAAGTAGGGTGCAAAGAGCGACTTGCGCTGAGGACCTGGTCCCGTGCTTTGTTGCAGCTGCATCTGGAATGCTTGCTGCTGCTGTACCAGAGATTGCGACGAGGGTCCCAACGTCTGAGCGACATGCAAGTTGGGCAGCAGGTTCGGGAAACTGAAAGACGCCATTTTGTGATGACCCCCTACACCTTGACTTGAACGGAAATTGGTGAGCAGCTGGAGTTGAGCTTGTGCTTGCACGAGGTCCATGCCGCCTTGACCCATGCCCTGGTTGTTGTTGTTGCCACCTGATCTCCAATTATCGACAGCAGACCGACTGCCCGTCCGATTATGTCCACCATGGGGCGGAAGAGGAGGCATGTCATCCAGATCGGAGACAAAGCCTCCGAAAGATCCAATGATCGAGTTGGCGGGGCGATGCGTTTGCGTTTGATTAGAGTTGCGTCGTCTGTGTTGACCGGCAGCTCCGCCCATGCTATTTCCAGCAGGAATGAGCGGCAGGGCGAGCGACGCATCCGATCCTTGTCGACCACTAAGTGCGGGGTTGATGCCGATATCGTTGGAAGCACTTGGAGGCCTATGAATATGGCCAGGATTGTTGCGGTTGTTCGAATTGTTGTTCGCGCCGAAAGAAGGCATCGAGAAGTCGTTCAGGCTGGGCTGAGACGGTCTATGTTGTGGCCTTTGCTGATTCAAGAACGCGGCCTGCTGAGCTTGTGCCTGCGCCAACGCTTGAGCCTGCGCCTGGATCTGCATTTGTTGTGCAGCCAAGGCCTGAACATACTGCTCCTGCAAATCTCGGGAGAAGTCATTGTTGTTTCCGCTATGATTGTTGCGCAGAAGGTTGCCTAGATTAGCGAGAGCAGATGGTTGACTAAGGCTCTGTTGCTGCAAAAGCAATCGCTGTTGCTCTTGAAGCAATTCGATTTGCCGCTGGATCTGAAGCTGTTCCGCCATCAACGGGTTGAGTTCCGACCCAGTTCGCTGATGTGCGCGAGCAGCGATACCCGCGAGCATACCGGCATTAATACCCATACTGCTACGTTCATGAGCGAAGCTTCCCTCGTTTCCTCCTGTCGCTTGCGGCATTCTGAATGATTCATTCAACACGCCTTCCCGCTGTCCGCTCATGCTCGATCCTCGCGCATGTCTTACACTCTGTCCGCTAGGGTTCGTGTCGATATTAAAAGCAGGCTGAAGCTGGGGCATGCCTTGACTGTTGTATGTGATTTCGTTTTCGTCATCAAGAGCAGACTCTTCGTAAAGTGGCTGGTTCCTCATGGACGTTCGCTGGAACCTGGGGGGTAGGTTGCCACTGCTTCCCACGCTTCCTGCATGGGGATTACCGTTGCCTAGCGATCCCGAAGACATGTGTCCGCTTTGGCGACCTCCCGCGGCCGCTTGCGCTTGTAGTCTTTGCAGCGCCATTTGCTGTTCCAAGGCCAATTTGGCTTCCTCCTGTTGCCTCAACAATGCTTCGAAGTTTCCGCTGGAGTCTCCCCTGCCACTGTGTCGCGACGTCTCCAGGCCACCAAAGGATGATCGGTTCTTGAGTATCGCTGATTCGGCCGATGTGAACCCACCAGTCGGCGAGACCAGGGGGTTCACAGGGCTAGAAGGCGTGAAAGGTTGAGCATCTGGCTTCAATTTCGCGTCACCGCTCATCGGAACCGACATAGGAGTGCTGAATGAAGGTGCGCTGGTCCTCCTGTCGCTGCTGTTTCCACTTCCCGAAGTAGGAAGCGCCTTGAGATCGGTGATCATCTTTTGCAAACTTTCCACGTTGCCCAATTCCTTCTCCTTTCTCTTCGCTCCTTGTCTGGCGGCAGTATAGGCATCCATCGGAGGAGACGCGATTGCTTGAATTCGGTTGCCTTCTTGTACAATGTGAGTTCCGAAACTTGAAGCTCTACGGGGAGTGCGGAGTTCGTTAGTCTTGGCGGGGCCTAGTAAGCTAATATCTGACGAGGCAAAATCTGCCGACTTGAGTGGAGTAATTGGGGTATTCAAGGGAGAAACCTCCAACGTGTCGACAATTGTCGATGATGCTTGGACAGATAATAGGGATAGCTTTTCCTCAACAGATGCACCTTCGGGTTTCGTAGCAGAAAGATTGGACTTTCGGCTGGGCTGTCGATTCCTGCCGGCTGACTGTCCTTGTTGTTTCGGATTGACGTTCCCTTGACCTTGTGTGGAATCCTTCTTGACGTTCTGCTGATTTCTCCTGCTCTTTCCGTTGTTCCCTGAATCCGCGTTGCGTGCAGATTTGGGCGGCTCTGTGGTCGAGGAGTCAGCTGTCACGGGAGAATGCTCTCCACTTGGCGTGTTTTTGGGATTGTTCCGCCTCTGAGACTGTGCTTGAGATCTGTTTTGAGCCTGTGCCTGCGGCTTGTCGTCTTTAGCCGTCAAAGCCGGCTTTTGTCGTGAATGGTCCCCCGGATTGTTGTTGGATTCTGACGTGGGAACAGTGCTTGACTCCTTGCTGTTCTCGGGACCTTGATCTTGAGAAGTGTTTGTAGATGGCGCTTCCTTCTGCTTTCGAGATCGGCCTTTCGCGCCACCGCCGCTCTTGCTTGAATTCGAACGTTGGTTCTGAGGTCGTTGAGCTGAGAGCATGTAAATGATAGCGATCAAGATATACGAAACGTTTCACTCGCAGCAACAATCACGCGTACCCGTCGACGACTTGTCTGATTCCTTCTGACCACTCTTTCCCGCAACAGTCTCCTCGGTATTGGCCTTCTTTTCCGACGCGTTGCTCTTCTTTGCGCTTTCGATTCCAGCAGTGACGGCAACAGAAGCAGACGACGAGCCGGTATGATCGATTGTCGGCGGCAAGTTGTCCGCGCTCATGCCTTTGCCGTGATCACTTTTGCGCGTATTTGAGGATACGAGTGAGAGAAAGGAGCGAGTGAGACGTGAGTAAGCGTAGTCTGAAAGGAAAGGATCCAGCTTTCGTCAGCTGTAATGCAAAAACCGATCGTTCCTTTCTTCAGCTACGGGCTTGCCTTTGAGTACACAGCACGGTCACAAGGGAAACGCTGCGAAAGGGAAGAAAGGAGGGAGCGTGTTCCTTGGATAAAGGGGCTGGTAGTGACGATTCCGTAGGTGGATAGCAGTATAGCGGGATGCAAGGTGAAGGAGGACCAGTCAATCCGATCAGGCAGTCACCAACAATGCAATCATGAAACGCCGCGGCCATCATCATCAGGCATCTCCTGATTCCGCGTACCGCTTAGCGTGTTCCAACGATGACGACGTCCTGCTGCCCAGAGTCGGCCGAGTTCGCTTCTCTTTCACGTGGTTGATGTCTGTCTCAAGCTGATCTGTTACAACAACTGCTACAACACATCCCCCGATCCACGTTCTGTCTGCCCGCCACGCCATACAACTGCAATTGATACAACTTGCATAATTTCAATGTACACATACCCGTCAATCCACGTCCATCATATACCATTCCGGATCACCTGGCCTGATCTTCTTCTTTCCATTCTCGTCAAACTCGTCGCTATCATCATCGGAGTCCTCCTTCTTTCTACTCGGCTTTTTGGGCGGAGGTGGCAATCGCTTGGGCGGCGCCTTGATACTCTTGTGGAGCGATGGGATGGCGGAACGTCGCGAGAATCCCATGCGCTTCACTCCTCCGGTTGTTTGTACCACTTTCGGCAGATCGGTACGACCTGTCATTCGGAGTACCAGATTAGCTCAAGTCTTGCCGTAGAAGCAATATGGGGAAAACTAACATGTTCTAAATTCTTTCACGTTGCCGTTCTTGTCCACCACAAAGCTAGGCTCCAGTTTGATACCGGCTGAAGAATTGACGGCCAAGGACGTTTTTAGCTGCAATGCCCTCGAAGCGGCCTACAAAACTCGTTTCCTTTCAACCTGTAATCACGAGAGAGATGAGGAAATCAACTCACGGTAACAGGTTGTTCATTGACGGTCGACGCCGTTTCCTGCTGCTTTTCCGCTTCCTTTTCGGACTCATTATCGGACGCAGCAACGTTCTTTTTCCCACCACCCTTCTTCGTAGGTGAAGCTTCAGGTCGGTCGACTTTTGCTCCGCCATTCGCCGATGCTGGAACGCTGACAGCGTCCGTATTTGAAAGCGGATTCAATGCAGCTGTGAACTCCTCTTCATCGTCTATGATCTCCGCTGACTTGAGAGCCTTCTTCACGACGACCACGATCTTCTTGACTTTGGACGCTGTCGGAGCGGGAAACGGCACTTCCGCAACCTCGGCGACTATCAAGGACGGCACTGTCGCAACATCCTGTGTTGACTCTGCCGTTTCTGCACCGATGATAGATGGATTCGATATTGAAACAGAGGCATCTTCGGTGGGTGGCACTAGTTGGCCAACCGGCTCCATCACGACAGCAGTTTCCCCCTTTTTGCCCTTCGCCTGCGCCGGCTTTTTGGTTTTGGCGACCTTCTCCTTTGCGGCAGTAGCTTTCTTAGCTTTGGACGTCTTTGCCTTTGCCTTCGCCTTCTTGCTACCACTAGGCACAAAGTCATCCTCTTCATCATCGTCGATTACTGGAACTGTCTCTGGAAAGTCGCCATAGCCATCACCTGATCTCGATGCCGATGTCGACTTCTTCGCTGCCGCAGGTTTAACCGCTGGTGTATTTTGATTGTCGACAACACTATCGACGAAGTGGACTTTGTTCAGAGATTTCGCCTTTACACTCATCGGTTTCTCGCTTTCGACGGGATTCCGCGCCGAATTTATTAGATCTTTGACACTGTTCGACGGACTCAATTCTATGCTGACTTCCATTCGCCCTCCTTTTTCACTCAAGCCGTTATCCATGTCCATATCTAGCGGATCGATCGACGAGTCTCGTACTCGACCAGTCTTTTCCGCGGGAGAACGCTGTTTTTGCTCCTTGTTGCCTTCGGTCCTTCTTCGTTTGCTGTCCGGGGTCACCAATGGTTCATCCTCAGTTTCGTCGTCACTCGCGATGATGGCTCTTTTCTTGCCGTTACGCTTGGCGTTTTTTGCGGAAGCGTCTGCGACATTTGTGCCTCCTTCTCCAACGTGTTTTCTGTCTGACCTGTTGTTGTCCGTCTTGTCCTTTTGGCGACTGACTCCATTTTGCTCAGTATCCGACAAATCTGAATCGGACCCAACAATGGTCCGGCGCCTGGATGGTCCAATATTATGGGAACTCTCTCCTTCGCGAAGATCTCCTGATTGTTTCGTGTTATTTGTCACCGATGGACGTCCCCCGCCGACTTTGGAAGACACGTTGTTTTCCTTGGTGTTGGAGCCGTATGTCTTGACTGGCTTCTTGCTCGCTTCGGCACTGAGATCTGGGTTCACAGGCAATTTGAACTGTACATCCTCACGCAGTGGACCAGTACCGTTGCTGGGCTTATTGGCAGACGCTGACGCTGGCGATGCGGCGGATGCGACACTGGGAGTTACGGCCGGAGCTGGCTCGACTGTAACTTCCGGGGAAGGCTTCATCCGTCTCTTTGGTTTCGGGCGAGTTGAGACAGGCACCGGAGGCGTAGTAGACGCTGAGGCGGTCGCTTGCACATGTACAGACCGGGTCAATTCCTTGACCGATGATGCAGATTTCGTGGTCGACGTCTGAGGTAGCACGGGAAGCACCGATGTCGCAACGCTCGGAGGAGGATTGGGAGTAGCAGTCGAGTTTGTGGTTGGTGGTGTCAAGAGACCCGTACCTAATAATCATATAGTGAAAGATTGATCAGAGGGATCTATGCGTGGCAGCATCCTGGTCTTAACTCACGCAGTCCACCGATATCAGGGCCCGAACTCTTCGTCCCTTCGCCCTCAGGAGAAAGACCTTGGGTATCCTGCACGACATCTACTGCATCCTCCTCTCCTTCACTATCTGCGACTATATCATCGGTAGTAGCCATTGCTGCGGCTGCTTTGTGTGCTGGATATAGACTTGATCTGTCCGGGTTTCGCACTGCAGCGTTGACGCTGACCTTGAACGTCGGCTCTAATGCTGATGTGGTGGCCAAGTTGGAAGATGAAGATATCCTCGAGTCGGATGACACAGGTGTCACAAGAGGCGCTGTATTGATGACAGAAGGCTGATGTGAAACGGTTGTGACAGGATAAGAAAGGCAAATACTGCTATGTGTCAGATTCGTCTGAGGTGGTTTGATCGGGTTGCTCGCAGCCGGGGGAACGACGGGCGAGCTCGTTGATAGTGTGCTGTGAAGCGGAGACTTGCGTGATTGTGCCGGCGGGAGACAAAACTGCGTTCCACTATCTCCAGAGAGCGAGGATTTGATAGCAGGCGACGATGAGACTGGAGCAGGAGCAGTCCTCTTGATTGTTGAGTTTGATATCGAGGGTGGGAGAGACGGGAAATCTCGGCGAGCTGGATACGGCTCGAGATCACGCGAACTGACAGGATAATGATACCCTGAATCGGGAAGCGATATTGCTCCCGGTATCGACCTGCTACTGTCGCTGATGTGGGAGTTGCTGCTCCTCGAGGATGGCAATGTCGGTCCCTGTGTAGCTTGATGGGTGATACGACTGGGAGGCTGTCCGTTGTCGGCTGATCGTGAATTAGAATCCCGCGACGTGTGAGATGAAGGGGCAAGTATTCCCGCGTTCTGTTGATAGTACCTTTGAGCTTGTTGCAATTGTTGATGATACTGGTCCATAAACCCTCCAGTTCCAGAGTTGACGACCTTCTGAGGGATGTACTTGGTGGGCAAAGGCGTGATAGGCGGAGACGATTCCCGAAGAGACGACGAGCTCGACGGTGCTGCTGCCTGAGTGCTGAGCGCCAAAGCACGAGCTAGGTCGATAGCTTCACGGCGTCTGGACATTCGCTTCCCGCTAACAAAAAGCAAGAGTCGAAGTAGGTATGCCGTAGCAAGAGAAGACGGTTCAAGTGAGAGTGCCAAAGCCGGGCAAAGCCAGGATGGAGTGCCGTATGCTGGAGACTTAATGCGACTGCTATCGCCTCCTCGACCGGATGATGCTACCGCTCGCCGTCATGTCGTTTGTTGATTTTGTCATTTACGCGTCTTCTTTCCAACATTATCAACAGATGCTAGAAGAAGCGCAAGATGTAGCGCTTGGCGGTTTTCCTGCTTTTCGATCTTGACTATATATACAGGAGGTTCGCTTTCGGTTGTCGGACCGCTTGAAAGCATATCTATCTTGTCAAACCTGGCCGTCATTCCCGCAGGAGGGCTCTCAGAACGTCTTTCGGCCGCGCCTGTTCCCCGCAACTGCATTCGCTCCCGCTACGTTCTCGGAGTCCGCAAACCCTCAGGATCAAACGCCAGGCCTCGACCCATCCTTCTTTCCCCAAGAGCATTTTGCGTAGAGATCGCTGTCGCATCAAACCTATACGACCTTTCCTCTCACTTGCTTTCGTCGGGTGCCCTGTAAAAGGGGTATCTGGTGTAACTTGGAAGAACAACGTTACGTGCTTGAATCCTCACGGATGATGGTGCTCGGTCTAGACAACCGTCCCGGGTCTTCGGGAGACGTTCTCTGTTCCACCCTTGATCAACCTGGCCTTTCGAGGTCGTGTATGGCTTATCGAGGACTAAATGGAGGTGACACTCATTTGCAATCTTGTAATCTTGTGACCTTTGATGTCTTCTATTTTGACGTTTCGGTGGAACGTTCGCATCAGCTCTGCCGGCTGCTGTGTCTCTGGCTTGGATCACCTTGCATCAACATATCCGTAGTCTGCAGGTCTTTTCTTCAGATGAAAAATTGCTCATGAGAGCAAAACGGTTGAGTCACGGTGATGTTCGCCCGACCAGTTTTGAAGTTGCTCCAGCTTGCTACTGGCAGTCCGGTACTGGTCAAGAAGTGTGCAGTTTTGGAATACTCATATGGATGATCTCGATCCCAAGCAATGATTACCAAGGGTACTGTCCCATGATTTATATCATGATATTCAGTACACCAAAAGACCTTTACATTAAAAGGCGCCCAAATACACTTCGCTTGATCAGGCCGATCCATCTCCGAGATACTGGGATGAAGGAACATAAAGTCAGCTTTTGACGCGATAGGCATCGACTTGATCAATGCACTCACCCTTGCCTTCACGGTTCTTCCCTTCAGTCCCTTTGCTACAACCACTTGATCATCGCCTGGCATCATGTCAATCGCCTGATCGCTCCAGCGACATTCTCCCATCTTCTCATCGGTGGATCGGTCCCCGACGTCAAGAATGATTCCCTTGATAGGACGTTTGCAGCTCAAGGTGAGCGTCTCGCCATCGGACTCCTGAGTGATAGTCAGTCCCGGCTCTGGGAACTGGATGTACTTCCATGGTTCGGGCCAATTCGCTGCAGACACAGGAGAACATCCATTCAGCATCGGATATTTCCAGCAGACCGATATCACAGCATTCAAATTGAAACTCACCATATCGCGCTAGGACGCTGCCGTTGTCGTCAATCAACCTCGCACCGACGACAATCGTCTTGGGAACTTCGCTGAGAGACTTCCGAACGATCTGACCTGGGACCAGCCCCTTCCAGAACTCGGTCGAGGAGTTGGCAGCCAGTGTGACGTCCTTTGATATCTTCTCAACAACAACACCCTCGTGTAAATCGAAAGCGATGACATCGAGCTTGCACTGCTTTTCAGTCGGAGCCGAGTTATTCCCCCAGATCTCGAGAGTCTGTTCGACTTTGAATCGGGCATCGGAATGCTTGTCTTCTTTCGTCTCCACGTCCTTCCTAGCCATTCCCACGGTGAACGGCGCTAGCTCCCGCGCGACGGCAAAGAAAGCAGGTTTTGGGCGGAGGAAGTAGTCAACGATCGCCCAGGATGTCGTTGGCCAACAATCGTTGATTTGCCATACCAAAGCACCAGCAGTATATTCTCGGCCCTTGCCTCGCCATTCACGCCGCCACAGGCGATAGGCCGCGGCCAAAACTTCGGCTTGCATTACTTGGGTGTAGTAGACGTACGACTCCATCTCGAAAGCGTGGCGGAAATTCTCCATGAGGTATAGCTCGAGTCGTCGTTCGAAGCCATCCGCCTTGTTGTGAGCGCATACCGTCCGCGATTGGGGGAACCTTTCCGCTGTGTTGCCGTTGAGCCAGTAATCAACCGTCCGGATGTCTGGGTATCCCTCCATACCGAATTCACTATCGACGTCGACAATCTGAATAAGCGTGGCCCTTTGCAAGGCGGCGTTGTAATGTTTGCTTTACCTGACGAATCGACCAGCAAGCTTGTCCCAGTTATGCCACGGTTCCTGGGTTCCGTGCCAAACATTCCATTGATGAATGTCTCCAACAGTAGGGTCGCGACTGTCTTTGCCACCCCACGGACTGCCGTAATGGTAGGTCACATCGCTGAGGCTGTTGACGGCATTCGGCAATACCTTTTCGTAGAAATATCGGCTGAGACGGAGTAAAGATGATTAGCAGACTGTAGTGCGATACCGATCGAGAAACAGCTTACGCTGGGAAGGCAGTCTTTCGGAAGTCGGCATCATGGTCGTCGTAATCGATCTCCAAGTTAATAGCTTCTGCAACCTGGTAATCTTCATTGTTTCCAGCAGACAGGGCCAAAGATGGATGATTGCGCAACCTCTTGACTACTTGCGTTGCTTCTTCCTCGACACTTGCGACAAGCTCGTCAAAAGCCGGGTAGATGGCACATCCAAACATGAAATCTTGCCAAACGAGAATACCCAGCTCGTCACACAGATCATAGAAGACATCGGGTTCGTAAATGCCGCCCGCCCAGACTCGGACCATGTTTTGGTTTCCAGCTACGAGCAACTCGAGCCAGGCTCGATACCTTTCGGGAGTGACCTCGGTTAAGAAGTTGTCGGCCGGAATCCAATTCGAGCCGCCGCAAAAAATCCGACGGCCATTGACTTCGAAGAGGAAGGTGGTACCCGGAGCGTCTTGAAGCTTGTCCTGGACCAGACGAAGTGATCGGAAACCGAACTTCTGAGAATGTCGTGCGATGATAGGTTCGTTTGTGTGACCATTGACGTGGCCGTTGACTAGGCCATTGGAGTGACCGTTGCTAAGGCTATCCTTTCGCAGGGTCACATCCATGGCGTATGAAGGCTGCGCTCCGTGACCGACGGGCCACCAGATCTCGACTTCTCCGGGCTGGAAAGTCCATTCAACTCGGCCTGTGCTTATGTCTCCCTCGGAGTTTAGCGAGACGCCTTTCTTCTCCTTGACAACCTGGCCCTCTTTGTCGAGTAGCTTCACATCAGCCACAAGGTTTTTAGTCTGTCCATACACTTCAAATGTGCTTTCCACGTTAGGAGCATCGTAAGGTTCGGCGAGGGCGACGCTAATACGGTTGGCATCGATTCTGGCGATGTATGACTCGAGCAGAACGTTCTTCCAGGGCCCAACGGTCATGATAATGGGTCCCCAATCCCATCCCCAGCCGTACTGCGCCTTTCGCACGTAACACCTCGACGAGACGCCGTTCCATAAAGTGACGGGTTTGCCGTACCTCCCGGTCTTTTCGTCATAGTTTTCGGGTCGATTAAGCTTGAGTTCCCGCTTTTCGATAGCTTTGGCGGCGAGATACGTTGAGGGGAAGAAGAGGCTGAGCGCATACGTGACTGCCTCCGAGGTGTTCTTTGACAACAAGTATTGTTTGATGTTCACCCGATGAGATATGAACATGTTTTCTGCAGACAGGATTTCTGTGTCATTCTGGGAGAGGAAATTCGGTCAGTGACCTGATATTGTTCGTGGAAAGGCGTCAACTTCCAACTTACGAGCTTCACAGTGCAGATCGTATCCAGACCTTCAAAGACGAGGTCAACAAAAGGGAGAGCTGCCTGCTCTGATGTCACCGTGATCTCGGTCTTGAACAACCAGTCGGCCTCTCCAACCCACTAAACGGATGTCGAAGATGAGCTTTGCCTGAACCAGAGCCACGGCGGATATCGATGGCTTACCTGTACATCATACTCGTTCATACCCTTATACGGATCTGGGATCTCCCCTCGCTTCATCAATTCGACATGCACGCTTGTGGGCATATCACCTTGCTTGATGTCGAACCACTTGAGTCCCTTCATAACAACGGTATGATCGGATTTCGCAGCCTCAACTTGCGCAAAGGACCAGATGCAGGTTTCGGATAGGTTCACAAACGATAGTTCCGACATCTGAGGAAAGCGTTCATCAGCTATCGTATCCTGGCTTACTGCAGAATGCTGCTTACCTTGACACCGACTGGATTAGGTCACGAAAGAGTACGGAACAACCAGGAAACCACTTGCTATACTCGCACTATGTATCGTATCGTATATATATGAGAAGTAGACTAGCTTTCGGTGGCAGGCATCCTGATGATGGCAACGGGACTTCCTCCTCGGCGAGGATACCAGGTAGAGGAGCCAAGGAGATTACACCGACAACGAAGTTCAAGTTGGACATCCTGCTCAGGCCAGTTATTGCCAGATCCCAAACCTGCCGGCCATCACCATCACCGACATATGCATCCGACGCGTGTCCTGTATCCCCGTAAATTCTCCGGGAAAAGCCCACCGCGACTGCTACATACTGTACACCCGAACGATACTGCTCATCTACCGGTTAGCTTATAGGTAGAGCTGCTTGTGGTGGCTCTAGTTGAAGGAGCGCCCAACCAATTCACTAGCAAGCTCTTAGTTTGTATATGGCACGAATAGCTAGCGATTAATAGCGCGAGTCCTGGCGAAGATATAGGTTGTCAAGGTGGTATACTGGCCTTAGCTGATCCGACATTTAGGATAACTGGGATATCGGTACATTCGTCATGACACTATGATTGTCAGATTCTAAGATCTCGTCTTTTGAGGTTGTTTTCCCTGTATTGATTATCTGGGCGTTCGTTCATACCTTGCCGGCCGAGGCAAACTCTCAGGGCTTCCCTATGTCGCACATATCAAAGAAAGCTCAAAGGCTGCTCGACATGTCGGTTCGAGGCCAAGAGCTGGTAATAGTTTGAGCGCAGTCAATTTCAAGCACTTTGACCAGATCTATTGGGACGAAGACTTACTATCCCGTGTTGGACCGCTTGAAGCCATAGCCGTTGACGAACTCATCCACCTTTTCCGGTCCACGAGAGCCGTACGGGTACGGCTCGGGCTTGGGTTTCTCGCCGTCCTTTCCGTCGATCCAGTGCAGGATAGGAGTGAAGATCTATGTTGCATCGACGGCTTAGTATGCTGCCACCATCTGCACATGGAGCAGCGATTCAGAACCCACCTCCCAAGCGACATCCAATTCGTCGTCTCGCACAAAGTTGGAGTGATCGCCCTTGAACGCATCCAGAATAAGGGATTCGTATGCTTCCGGGATCTTTGCACGTTCGAATCTACGCTTGTAAGAGAGGTCGAGTTCGATGGGAATGGCGCGGGTAAGCAAACCGGGTGTCTTGGCGTTCATCTTCATGTAGATTGCTTCATCGGGCTGAATTCGGAGGACAAGTTCGTTTCGGGGGATGTCGGAGAAGATTCCCGGGGTGACATCCTTGTACTGGACTCGAACTTCGACCTTGGCTTCATTGAGGGCTGAGCGGCAACCAAAGCGAATATTGTTAGTGAAGTATTCCGTACGCGATGAATCCCCGGACGTACCTTTACCAGCCTTCATGATGAATGGGACACCCTCCCATCGCGGGTTGTTGATGAACAAGGTCAATGCGGCGAATGTAGGGCAGACGGACTCCTTGGGGACAGTCTCGTCATCGAGGTATCCCGGCTTTCCGTCGGCTGCAACGTATTGACCGAGCAATGTGTCCTTCTTCTCGATAGCAGGAATGCATCGAAGAACCTTGACCTATTTTCAATGGCAGAGCAGGTTAGCATACGTCAAGCCTTCCAAGGCAGCACTGAACTCGCCTTCTCGTCTCGGACATCCTCGGCAGAGAAAGAGACTGGACGTTCCATTGTGAGGATTGACAAGGTTTGAAGCAAGTCTACGTCGAAATTACGGGTCGGGTTAATCGTCGTGTGGGCATTGTTTGCCACACCTTGTCTACTCACGGTTCTGGCAGACATCTCGGATGATTCCAAACTCGTCAAAGTAGCCGCCTCGACCTTCCGTTCCGAAGGGTTCCTTGAACGTAATCTGAACGTTGGAGATAAAGTTCTTGTTCCAACTAGATTCGATCCAGAGGTTACCGAATCGGAGGAGCAACAAGTTCTTGACCATTTCCTTGCCCAGGTAGTGATCGATACGGTACGTCTCGTCTTCAGACCACTGCTGCTTCAACGCAGACATCATTTCCCGACAAGAGTCGAGATCCTTTCCGAAAGGCTTTTCGATGACGATTCGAGCATTCTTGGCGCCTTCGTAGCAGTTCTTCTTTAGTTGAGTGGCGACAACGGTGAACACTGAGGGAGGCAGAGCCATATAGAAAATTCGGTTAGGCCCGCTTCCTGAACCTTGTCGCTTTCCCTCAATCTCCTCCATGGCCTTGGTAAGAGCCTGAAATCCATCGTCCTTGTCATAGGCTCCGGAAATGTAGGAGGAGATCTCCTGGAACTTCTTTAATTTTGCGTCATGCTCGGATTTTTCCTCGGATGAAGAGTCCTCCTTGAGGCCCTTGATGTGGCCGATCTGTCGGTCTTTGAACTCTTCGTCACTGAGCTTGGAACGAGCGTAACCGATGATGTGAAGGTCTTCCGGCAAGTAGCCTTCCTTGAACAGGCCAAACAGAGCAGGGAAGGTCTTCTTCTTGGCCAAGTCTCCTGAGGCGCCGAGGACAACAATGATGGTCTCGCCCTTTAGTTCGTGTCCGCCCTGTTCCATCGAGGGAATCTTGCCCGCTCCGGTCTGCAAGTAGTCGTCGAGGATTGAATTCCTTCGTTGACGCTGGCGAGCGTCGGGGGAATCTTGCTGAGAGGACATGGTGGTGAATCGAATCGAGGATGGACTACGAATTTCGATCGTCAGATGGGGAAAGTCCTGGGATTTGGCACCAGACGTACGAGAATGGAATTGTAGGAACAAGTCTCCTTGGACGGGGGATATGGGGGAGTGATGAACAGGGGGAACGGACGATAACGATAACGTCGTCGCAAGATCTGACCCGAGTAGTAACCCGTGAGCCACACTTGTCCGCGCCGCTCACCCGCTTATCCATAAGGCTATCAACGATGGGTGGCTTTCGTAACACTCCCACTGTTTCCGAATTCTGGTATGACGCAAGCGCACGGACCGCGGAAAGTACGCGACGGTGTTGACATCGGCGAGAGTAGGTGGAGGCCGGCCAAACCCAGAATCGAACCCCAATCCACTTCAGCTTCCACTTCCAGCTTCTCTCCCAGCAGTCTCCCAGGTCTCCGGTCCTGGCTCTCTCCGACTAGCTGCGAAAGGCACATAATGACATCCCAGGCCTCTCTGACTAGGGACTAGTCACCACACATTTCTCGCGGCGCCCATTGATGTGGTCCAGGCGCCAAAGACGGTCGTAAGCGGATGTGCGGGAGGCAAGCTGCAGAGAGAAACGGTGCATGAGAAGCGTCGATGTATTCAACAGGAGAGATCAGGGCTAATCAGAGATCAAGAGAAACAGAGCTGGAGTAGGGGAGCTTTGCAAAGCATTCGGCCCTTGGGGTGTTGTGCAGACCTGTCTTTTCAAGGCAGAGGGACAGGAGGCGACTTCGTTGTGTAAACCTGTCTTCCCGAGGCAGAGCGACGACTGGAGGGAACTTCTTTGCCAGCGGTTTCTGTACTACTCGGTGCATAAACATCTTCGGATGGTGTCGCAAATTATTTGAACACTGACTGGCATCGCAGTACTCAACCACGGCTAATACTAGTCGTCGCTTGCATGCCAGAGGGTCACCAAGTATGGAAGACTACAAAGGGTGGTGCCAACTTACTCGAAACTTCGAACAATTCCACCTCATCTCCACGTTAGCGCGTTGTCATTTCGGCCGCCGAAACGTTCCACGCTGATTACCTTTGCTGCTTACACGTCAACACTCTGAATCATCCCTTGCACGGAATGCATACCGCTCAGCCCAACAGCGATATAATCGTTGTCTTTCGCCGTTGCCATCGTTGTCTTTGGGTGTTGACAGCGGTCTATACTTCGAGACTACACTTCCGAGCCGGATCTCCACTTCGACTTTGAGAAAAAGCAAGATGGCTCGATCTTCCAGATCATCATGGTCGTCTTTGACCCTCCTTGCATTTGCCCTTTTGGCAATATTCTGTTTCCTACCTGTCGGTGTCCGGGCTGATGAAGCCAAGGACGAGAACGATTATGGAACTGTCATTGGTATTGATTTGGGTACGACGTACTCCTGTGTCGCGTAAGTCGCCGCGGGCGGAGTGTCGTGTAGCGTGTGACTGATGACTGACTCGCTCCTCGTCGCTACTCGGCCTTCCCTTTTCCGACCACCTTCATCCGCTCGTTCCTGCATGTTTCGGAATACGCTCCACTCGCTGTCACGCCGACCGCACCCCTGCTCATTAACGACTTGCAACGCACCCACAATCGCCTCAACTCTTCAAATCCCTTCCAATCCCTTCCGCCACCTCCCACAACACCCACAACCCTCGTAAATAGCGTCCAGCGAGGCGGCAAAGTTGAAATCATCGCCAACGACCAGGGTAACCGAATCACACCGTCTTGGGTTGCATTCACAAAGGATGAACGACTAGTCGGTGACGCCGCCAAGAACCAGGCTCCCCAGAACCCCGAAAACACCATATTTGACGCCAAACGAATGGTCGGTCGAGAATTCTCAGATTCGGATGTCCAGAAGGATATGGCTCATTGGTAGGTTGACTGGCTGTATACCTTCCCTCGTCGACGATTGCTGAATCCTTCCGTTTCGACAGGCCCTTCAAGGTCGTCAACAAGGGTGGAAAGCCCATGATCAAGGTCCAGCACAAGGGCGACTTCAAGGAGTTCACCCCTGAAGAGATTTCTGCCATGATTCTGAGCAAGATGAAGGAAACCGCCGAAGCATACCTTGGACACAAGGTTACCCACGCCGTTGTCACCGTCCCTGCTTACTTTAACAACGCCCAGCGACAAGCTACCAAGGACGCCGGTGTGATCGCCGGTCTGACTGTTCTTCGAATCGTCAATGAACCTACGGCCGCCGCTATCGGTAAGCAATTCCCCATCCGTCACGGCGAATAAAACCTGACTGGCGCAATTTGTTCCTCTAGCATACGGTCTTGACCGAAGTGGAAAGGACGAAACCAAGATCATCGTCTACGATCTCGGAGGAGGAACCTTTGATGTTTCGCTCTTGTCCATCGAGGAAGGTGTCTTTGAAGTCCTGGCCACCTCCGGTGACACCCACTTGGGTGGTGAGGACTTTGACAACCGAGTCATGTCCTACTTCATTAAGCAGTACAAGACCAAGACCGGTACCGACGTTTCCAAGAACAAGCGAGCACTCGGTAAGCTCAAGCGAGAGGTCGAAAAGGCGAAGCGAACTCTCTCCTCGCAAATGTCTACTCGAATCGAGATTGAAGCTTTCGAGAACGGCAACGACCTTTCCGAAACCTTAACTCGAGCCAAGTTTGAGGAACTCAACATGGACTTGTTCAGGAAGACCATGAAGCCTGTGGAACAAGTCATCAAGGATTCCGGTATTCGAAAGGAAGAAATCGATGACATTGTTCTTGTTGGTGGTTCCACCCGAATCCCCAAGGTTCAGCAGCTCTTGAAGGATTTCTTTGGTGGCAAGGAACTCTCCAGGGGCATCAACCCGGACGAGGCTGTCGCTTACGGCGCCGCCGTTCAGGGTGGTATCCTGTCAGGCGAGGAAAGCAGCTCGGACATTCTCTTGATCGATGTCTGCCCCTTGACTTTGGGTATCGAGACCACTGGTGGAGTCATGACCAAGTTGATGTGAGTGGTCTTTGATTGTAGACTTAACGCGCGAACTGATGCTTCTGCATCTTCTCCTCAGTCCCCGAGACACCGTTATTCCCACCAAGAAGTCCCAAATTTTCTCTACCGCCGTCGACAACCAGCCCACTGTCCAGATCCAGGTTTACGAGGGTGAACGAGCCATGACCAAGGACAACAACTTGTTGGGCAAGTTCGACTTGACCAACATCCCCCCCGCTCCTCGTGGTCAACCTCAGATCGAGGTTACGTTCGAGCTTGACGCCAATGGTATCATGAAGGTCTCCGCTGCCGACAAGGCAACTGGCAAGACCGAGAGCATCGTCATTACCAACGAAAAGGGACGGTTGAGCCAAGATGAAATCGAACGAATGATCAAGGAAGCTGAAGAATAGTAAGCTGGTATACATCTTTTGTCTGTAGACATTGCCTAACACACCGTTCCTGCCGCAGCCACGATGAAGATGAGGAAATCAAGAAGAAGATGGAAACCGTTAACATCTTCCAGAGTACGTATGCGGCTCGAGGGAGTTTGCTGCAACTTTCACTAACAATTGCTTTCCCGCAGACCAAATCTACAGCACTGAGAACTCTATCAATGACCAAGAAGGTCTCGGTGGCAAGCTATCCAGCTCGGACAAGAAGACTATTCAGGCCGCCATCAAGGAAGCCAAGGAGTGGATGGAATCCAACCACGATGCGTCTGCCGAAGACTTGGAGGAACGACAGGCTGAATTCTCTTCCACTATCCAGCCTATCATCTCTTCATTCTATGAAGGAGCTGCTGGAGGTGAACAAGAGACATACGGAAGCCACGACGAGTTGTAATCGTTATCAACGCACATCGATATAGACGTTGAACGATAGATAAAGAGGTGAAACATAGCCTAAGCGCAACTCGCCTTTTTAAAGGAAGTCCCATACATGATCGTGGTCATATGGATGACAATGATGAGAGCAGCTTTCCGTCACGGCTGTATAAGGTTAACTGACACCACCCTGCACAAAGGTGTTTTGTTGTGCTTAAACCCGGCATGGGATTACCAAAGGTCATAGGCACCGCTTAGACCTGATGTATATGCTTATTCAGAGTCACAGGGCAAACCCGCGATAACAGAGTTCTTTCCAGGCCAATTCTTCGGTTAATCCACTGAATGGGCGCGCTGACCGCTATATATTGGGAAGAAATTGGCAGCTGTCATACGGTGATCCCCATGGTGCAGTTGGCTGGTGCGGCTTCGGCCAATCCAATCACACAAAAGCCGCATTCGTGAGGTCGTTAGGTCGAGCCGGGACCGCGACACTTACATTTGCGCTCTGCTCAACCATAATAGATTTTCCACTTCGCCCAGGTCGGCGGGAACAACACTTTATTCTGATGCCTATAGTCCAGAGTTTGAAGTGGACGCGGGCTCCATGGGCCGCGTCGGTACCCGCTTGGTTCATAACCACGGCCACACAATAAATCCCTGGGCGGATCGAGGAGAATCTGGTGGCAGAGACCATACCACACACAACTCCACTGTATTTTTTTATGCTTTTCACTGTTTTTTTGCACTCCTCTATTAACATTTAAGGTCTCACCTCAACTCTCATGCATTTCAACCATAGTCACACAACAAAATTAAAGCCGGGTGTAGCGGAGAAAATCGGTCGGTGGAGACCCCACCACACAAACACTACAATCATCTTTTTTGCAGTGCTGTTTGGTTCAATTGCAAGTGTAGCGGTTGACCTTCATGGTCCCGGTCAGACGGTGGTCGCAGTCACCAGCGATGTTTTCAAAACTCAGTAAGATCCTCAATAGTGTACCAAGGACGTGCAACCGATAGCGGGCTCGAGAGGCCCCGATTTGGCTCAGCATTTGCCATGACGGCGCAGCTGGATGGTCAGCATTTAAGGAGGTTCTCACCTTCAGCTTCGAAGGCGTTGGGAGTCCTCCCTAGAGTATGGCTCTACAAGGCACGGCCAAGAGCTGATGTGCTTCATGAGTTTAAGCGTACGTTATATAAAGCTACAAAGCAGCCCGCTCGAGTCAAGCGCACTGGCGCTACCACATCCGGAGTTCATGCTCCAATAGCGTTATTGCCTTCGGCTTGATGGCCATTAGCCTTGCTCTTGGCTTCTTGCGCGTCTTGTCCTGCGTCACTCAGACTCTTCTGGGGTCCCGTGAAGAACGAGCTGTAGGGCACCAACTGTGCGTTCGGGTTGAGTGTCATGCCGAACCCAGGCTTATCGGTAAGGTCGATCCGTCCATTTACTGGAAGAGGTTCATCGAGGAAGAGGTCGCCGAACGACGGATGAACAGACTTTCCGTCTGGCGAGTTGGCCTGGGAGTGGAGAGGATGAATCAACCTGTCGATTGGGAATGAGCGGACGTGCCAGCTACGTACAATGTATTCGCAGAAGGAGGAATTGGGGAAAGTCATGATGGCCTGGAAAGAGTATGGTCCGCTCCCATGTGGCACGACAGGAATATCATAAGCAGCTGCCATGGCTGCAACTTTGATGAGTTCTGTAAGGCCACCCAGCGTAAGATTCAAAAAGGCATGTCAGTCTCGGCGCGCGCAGCCTGATGAGCAGAGAAGATACTTATCACATGACGTCGGGCTGTAGGATATCGATAGACCGGTCCTCGATCAGCTTTCGGAAACCGTATTTTGAGTATTCGTGTTCCCCAGTCGTCCATTTTATGGTAGGAAGGGCGCGCTTGAGCTGTAGAGAGCGACTGTAAGCAAAGGGCTCGAGCGGCAAGGAGCCCATAGTACTTGCCAATTTGTGTCCGTCAAAGTCGTCTGGGTGAAGGACCTCTTCCCACCAGTGGATATTGATCTTTTCATCAAGACAGGCCTGATGCGCAGAAGGTATGCCTCAGCTATATCCAAGGCAAGCGAAGAAGACTGACTCACCTGGGCGAGCTCGATAGCGTACTGAACGTTCAAGCTCATGTAACAGTCGACCATGATGGGGAAATCCGGGCCAACGGCTTCTCGATGACCCCTCAGGAAAGCGACGTTCTTCCTCAACCCTTCTGGACCCTCGTGCGGGCCATGGGGCAAGGGCACTTTACCACCCCAGAATCCCATCTTCTTGGCCTCGACGGGGAGAGGGCCGGTCAGGTAGAGCGGAATATCTTTCTTGGTTCGTCCACCGATCATCTTATACACCGGCTCTCCGCGAATCTTGCCGAGGAGATCCCAAATGGCGAGATCGACGACCGAGATCGTGGCCAGAGTGAGACCCTTTCGACCGTAGAACATGGATCCCCGGAACATCTGATATCAGGTAAAGCGGAAGTCAACTCCGGGCTGTACATGACGGATCGCATATTGCTCACCTGTTCCCAGATTAAATTGGTGTCTCGTGGGTCCTTGCCAATCACGAATCGCTTGAAATGCTCTTCGATCAACCAACAAGCCGGGGGACCTCCGAAACCGGTAGCATAACCGATAGTCCCGTCAGATGCTGTCAGCTTGACGAATAGCGATCCGAGGACACCGATACCCCATGATGTTCGTGAATGTGTAAACTCGGGGTACTGCGACATTGGGTTGGAAATGTTTCCAGCGACGATCCAGTGAGAGTTTCCCTGGCGATGGTAGTCACCGCCGGACCCATTGGAGGTGGGAACAAAGGTTTCGATGTTGACCTTTACAAGAGATTGTCAAGCACAGGTTGCCGAGAGATCAGAGGGACTTACGATCGTAGGGAACGTCTTTGTTGTTCCGTTAGAGGTCATGGTGAATATGTTTCTATCAAGCGGTTTCTGCAGAACGAACGGTTGTATTGATACTCGACCAGGCAGCGAGGTGTAATACTCCATCATGGTCGCCGTCGAGCTTATATACTACGACCTCTGTCCTGGGTCGGCCGTACCATCCGGGTCCGGGTCGGATCAGGCCCGACTACGCTGCGCTCACTGCCCCTCGATGGAAGAGTGAACCACGGGATTCTGGTATGCCGGTAGCCTCTGCGGATGCTGGTTCGCAGTAGCATTGCGCCGATGGGCCATGTTGTGGCATTTCCCGAAATTCCCTGAGCCGAGTTCAAGGAACGCTGAATTTTGATGTCCCGCTATGCATGCCGAGCTCCGTGATCGATCTTCATGCTTTTCGACTTTTGGTTCATTTTCGGTATATTTGTCGCCCTTACTGAACAATCAGTCGGCTGTTGCGGATTCTTTGAACAAGTGTCTATTGCTCGATGTCCTCGATGCCAAGGGTGTAGCTTGTAGCGCGCATAACTACAATCCCTTGGGCAATCTTTTCACACCGCCTGGCAGACAATACGCCTGAACATGGCTCGGATCTGAGCTCGCTCATTCAAACAGCGAAAGAACTTTCGCGAATATCGACAACAATGGACTCTTCCGACTTTGCCCAACCACCACCTCCGAAACGACAAAGAACGCAATCCCACGCAACTGCTTCACACTCTTCCGTCAACCTACGAAACGGATCAGGAGACTCGGCGTCCCACTCATCCCGTGCCTTGCAGATAGCGCCATCGAATTCTCGAGCGGTTCGATCCGACAGCGAGTTCGCAGGCGCCGGACTCGCGTATGGCCGAGCAATGACAGGAACGACCGACAGGAGCGATGATGATGCGGATTTGTTCATGTCGAGCGGCATGGGCCTTGACATGTCTGGAGATGCAGGAGGAGGGGACGGCTTTGATGACGGACCGCAAGGTGGGAATGAATTCACGAGGGGGGATAGTCTGGGTGCGACTTCAGGCAAATACAAGGCGTCTGATGGCGAACTGGGGAATGGCAAGGGAAGGCCGTTGGCGGTGACATGCACACATTGTCGTTCTAGGAAGATCAGTAAGCAGACTGGCGTATGTGAGATGTGGATGCATATCGATCCAGCCATTCCCCTGGTCTCAGAATGCGACAACGGAAAACCGAGCTGTAACAATTGCGTAAAGTAAGTGATATTATATTTCCGAGTGGCAGGGAGATGCGGTGTTCATGAGCATGACATCTCATCCGATTCATGTCTCTTGCAGGACTGGCGTAGAGTGCGTCTACCTCACAAAGCAGAAACCGGGTCTCAAAGCTGGCACGGGAGAGACCATGTTGCGGAGAATAGGTGTGTTCCGGTTAGTCTATCGCATTAGTGTTACTCAATGATAGTGTTATGATTGCCCCGCTGTAGAAGCTTTGGAAGACAACTTTTCAGCGTACAAAAGGTATACCGACCAACATCTGGCGGAGCTCAACCGAATGCTACGCCAGAACATCCAGACGGCCGATTTAAAGGACTTTACCGTGGTTGGACAGAGGATCCTCAGTCCCACCGGCATCGGCGCAATTGCCGACCCTCTGCAACAAAAACGCGAGTCCATTGCGATGGGGATGCTGGACCTTTCGACGGGAAACCCTTCCTTGCATCATCCAGGACGGCATGGTACAGGAACAATGTATCACGCCAATTCGGTACAGCCGAGAGCATATGTGCCTGATTCTCTGGCAACTGGTGTTGGTGGACATGACATGTCATTTTCCGACAATTCGCCTGTATCAAGTCAGCAGCACCAATTCCTACGACATTCGCCTTCGACCATGTCTATGATGCCGCAGCACGGCAGCAACCCAATGCAAATGTATCCCTATAATACCGATCAGCTACGCATGGATGGGCACGTCAACGCAACTATCTCTCCACTCTCTTATGAAGCACCAATTTGGACAGAAGGCGCATCGTTGCCTCGGGATGATATCGTTCACGACCTCATCCGGTTATTCTATGCCAAAGTCGCTCCGTGGGCCTTCATCATCATTCCGAGAGAAGATCCGATCTGGGAACCGCCATGGGACGTAGTCGCTCACGCAATGGTGGTCATTAGCCTGCGCTTTTCGAACGACGAGCGCATACGCCCTTTCCGTACGCAGATCTATGACGCGGCTCGGCAGCATGTTTTCATCCAGGCAATGGATACGACGACGATAGAAACTCTGCAAGCGCTGGCTCTTCTCGCGCTCGATGTCATTGGCAGCGGCAAGGGCCCGGAACACTGGAGCGTTCTCTCTCTACTTACTCGAGCGGCCATTACGATGGACCTCCTCCGCGAGTCCGACACCCAGCAATCGCCCGACATGGAAACCAGAATAGGAGCTCAAACGGGCGTCATGAAGTTTTCCTCGGTCTTGGCCAAAACGAAAATCTTACAACCCGCGGTCATGTGGCAAGATGACGAGGCGCGACGCCGATTGTTCTGGTTGATCTTTATCCTGGATCGGTATACGTGTACAGCGACAGCGTGGGATATAGCTATACCTCAGGCAGACATCAAACGAAGACTTCCCTGTGCTGATGAGATGTGGAAAGGAGCAGTAAGTAGTGTATTGGAAATTGCACTTTAGCCGGACAAATTGAATCTGAATGCGCCCCTCCAGGAATGGTTTCAAGCTGATACTTTCATGTCTCCGCTCAATCTATACGGCCGATCTTCAGCTTCCTTGGCGACTTTGCACCCTTCTGCCTTCTTTGTTGAAGCGCTTGACCTTTTGGGTCGAGCTCATGCTTTGCAATCGAGACCCGTTGATGTTCAGGATCCTCGTGCCATGGAGAGTAGAAAGGATGCTACATCGGCAATCACCAGTGCTGCGAATCGATGGTATCACGATATACAGCCTGCGGTAGGCCGGATGGAGGATGAACGACCCTTGGAGCCCTTGCATTTGCTCACCGTAAGATACAAGTTTGCAGACCTTGCTTGTGATGACTGACGATTGCTTGACCTCAGCACGCCATGTATCATGCGTAAGTCTGTTTGTGGCACATACCCCATCAGCGCTCATCTGTGTCCCAACCCTCGTTACAGAACAATACTAAAGCTCCATGGATTTCACGCTTATCCGACGATTACGACGACTACTGGTATCATTGAGCCTTATGCAACCCAGTGTTTGGCGTCGGCTCGTGCAATATGCAATCTCAGCTGCAGAGTAACAAAGCGGGATGCGAACGCTCCAGCGGTATCGCCGGTCTTCATCTGGATTTGCTGGATCGCAGCCCGTATCATGTTCGGTCAGTACTGCCACCTCGTTCTTAGCTATCGACTTCCATTAAATATGTCCTATCGTTGGAGGAACAGTGCATGCGTGTTTGAGTGCTCGAACGGAGATGGAACCAGAGTTCGGTATTCTATTGTCTTCATTGCGCGTTATGGCAGAGGAATGGCAGCTAGCCGGTGCGTCAACAGTACCTCGGGACGCCCAGATGAGTCTTGAAATTTAACTCGCTTGGCTATTTCCAGATGAGTATGTCAAACTTCTGTCCCGAGCTGAGCGTCGCTGGCAATCACTGGCCATGGATATAAACTCTCCGGCATCGGGAACTCTGTCTGAAGCCGTTAGCGTCCTCCTTGATATGAGACGGACGGCATATACGGCGGCGAAAATTGGACAATACGATGTTACCCCTCCCGAACCTATCGGAGGGCACGGTGCCAATGGCGGAGGAAGTGTCGAAGGCCCATTCGGCGCGTCGACACCTGTTTGGCCTCCGACGCTGAAAGGACCATTTGCACAAGCATCTGGTTACGGCGACATTGGAAGTTGGTTCGATTCGCTAGATTTGTTCGGAAATTCGTCGATGGGACTTTTGCCTTGAAATGCTTGGAATGAGGGTTGTATGGACACCAAACTATATCCTTGTCATTGTATCGGGGAGTCGATCGCTCATTGGTCTTTCTGTCTGCACAAGGTGTTCCAGGATTACCTTATGAAGCTGATTGATCAGAACATGTTCAGATACATGGTCATTCGCTGCTGCTGCGAGCAGCTACACAGTTACTCGCCCACTGGCGGCTCAATGATTGCTTCACCTGAACCTAGATATTTGATCTGCATCTGTACAGAGGAGAGAATCGGAAAGTAAAGTTTCTAATCCTGTAAAGTGTATTGCGTCATATCATAACAACAATTCCCAACAGAATACAACGTATTATAGCATATACATATCTAATATAGTGAGTAGCCCGCGACACTCACTATACCCTAGCGGCTACCCAAATTGCGCCCCTACATCCCGTCTCAATGACCGTACTCAACAGCGCATGACCCGGCGTCAACTGCGCATCGTTTTCCACGGCCGTGTCCAGATGTTCCAGTTCATCATCTCGGAATTCTTGTAAAATCTTGTGCATGAGCGGTAGAGATGGGTGTATTGCCGGATTGGACAGCTGTGAAGATGGTGTAGGATCCGAGGCTGTTGAAACGGTTGCAGGCATTCCGGAAGAGGCGTGATCGGGCGTAAACACTGCTGGTTCAGCCGATTCCTCTTTCGCTTTCGAGATTGAAGATAACGCATTTGGATCTTCCAGGGGAAACACAGCAGCCAACGCCTTGATCTGGCTGATTGCGGATTGCAGGCTCAGCACGATATAGTATTCCGCATTATAGGGGACGGCATACTCACTCGTCGTAGTGTTCCCCGATGACAGTTTCTATCGCTTCTGTACACGCCATGATCGCACGGGGACCCATCATTGCCGTCGTTGCACCCAGACCCATTGCAGCCGCTTTCCACAATGGATAAAGTAGCGTGGGGCGGACCCGATGTTGTTTCTGCAATGTTGATAGAGTCCGCAGATGGTGGCGTTCGGTCGACCACATCTCCTGCGATGACAATTAGGACTGGCCTCAGCGCAGTATGACACATGATCGCATGGAGTCGCAGACGTCTACATACCTCGACCTTCTTTGACGTCTCCTTGTCACCCTTGAGGTCAGCGACAAATTTGGTTGCTTGATATATCCAATTCGCTGCGCCTTCCCCAACTAGATCGACACGCAGCGTCCTCTCTATGATCTTTCTCTGTTCTGGTGTAAGGTCCCTTGGAGTTTCCGTCGTCGCTGCAGACGGAGTCCTCAGATACCGATCGAGCTGAAACGGTCTTCCCGATATCTCGCGTTCGTGATACGCCTCGGACGCGAAAGCGGTCGGTTCTCGTTCAGCTGGAGCATACTTTGCCGAGTAGGGTCGGAGATTGAGGGAAGAAGCCGATGCGGTAGTCGGTGCGGCTAGGAGTTGATCGAAAGCGGGAATGTTACGTCGTCTTGGGCGACAGATCGAGCGATTGAAGGCGTTTGCTGGCTTCATGAGTGGATGTAAGGGTGAATTGTGGGCCAAAAGCGCAGAAGTATCGTGATGAGTAGAATCTTCTGGCGAACACCTTCCGGCGAAGAGGGATACCAAGTCGATGCGATATTGTCTCTGGTGATTCAGAGACAGTGATCGATCCAGAATGACGAATAGGTGATTTCCCCGAAATATCACGGGCAATCGCGACTGTCTCTTGATGTTTCAGTTCGAGCTGGCGTCTTTCTTGGTTGGCACGAGGGATATATTCCTAGTTGCAGGCAATACTACTCCACTGGCTTACAACATACTTGCGACAGGCAAGCATTCGAGACCCAATTCCCTATCGCATCTACTGCGAGGATGCCTCGGCTTCCCCCATTGCAAGTCTCCTTCGAACCAGTCCCAATATACACAACTCGCCGGATCTATATTCAAAACCTGGTAAACTTCCTCCATCATGCCATACGAACGAGGAATCAACCTCAAGCAAGCAGAGCCTGGGGCATACTCGTAAGCATGAACGCGAATGCGTCTTCCCTGCTCGGACATAACGCTGACCAGCATTGGCTGCCATCGCATCAAGTAATTCAGATTCGATGTCATGAGGTCGACTGGAGATCATCTTGGAAGTGGGCTCTTCCCGTCTTTGATCTCGAAATCGACGCTGCAAGAAGGGCGGAAGCGGGAAGTAGCACCCAGAACCTACGACGTGAGCCGGATGAGATGATTGACATATGGCAGAGGAAAGAAAAGTACTTGCGAAGGCTTCTCGTATCTGTTAAGCTGATGCACGTGAGTCTAGCAGAACCTGCAGCATTTCTAGCAAAGGCTGATGTGTTTAACCTTCCAGCGTCCGGAAGTCCTTCTTACGTTGACGCTACACCTTATCGAGACACAAGAATACCAGCGAGCACTGGACGACCTCGAACTGTACGTTTTAAATGTGGAACGCCAACCTGTCATACTCACCTATCTCTGCATAACCAGATACCTGATGACATATCCCTACGTTCTCTCCGGAGCCTTGCATACCTATGCGGGACTTCTGTGCTTCTACCTATCACAACCGGCGGGAACAAGAAAGTTCTCTTACAGCCCAAAGAATACCCTTGATGACAATCAGTCAACCTCAGGGTCAGAATCCAATGGCGCGTCGAGCGGGAGTGAGGACTCGATGGAAGGGGATCGGCTGACAAATGAAAGGATCACCGCGGATTCGTTAGACTTGAATGAGAGATCTTTGCGGAATGCTTTGGCACACTTCACCAATGCTTTGGAAAGGGAGAAGGAAACACTTGGGCTGGCTGACTCTCAGGGTGCCGACCAGGCTGATTCTGAGAGTATCGACAGGGCCGAATCTCAGGGTATCGAGAAGACTGGAGAACCGGGCGTTGATGCGGATGCCAAGTTGAAGCTCAGATTGGCCCACGGGACCGCCAAGGTGGCCCAGACGTTCATCGATGAGGTGTGTAGACTTCTCATCTTCCGCTGGTTTCATGCACTAACGTAGCCTTGGCAAACTGCTTTTCACGATAAATTCAGATTAATTCGCTCTTACGTGAAGAAATGTCGGACGACGACGAGGAACGCGATGATGACCGGCACCGCCATCGCATCAAGGCGGATATCAATGAATCGTCCGAACGGGATGAGATGGACGAGGAGGAAGAGATCGGCAGTGTTGTTGATCAGGCGTACAAGGTGGACCCCGTGGCCCTGGCAGAATCACCCCCGCCAACACCGAGCACTCTAGCAGGAAAGCTGTCGGAGATAGGACTGGAAGACACGCCTGTTCAGATCGCACACGCCGGCTGGCGGGGGAACCGGGATGATAAAGAGAAACGCCACAAAGACCAAGGCAACAAGGACTTGTCTGATGGCGAGGGAAGTGTATATAGTGAATTGTCGATTGGATAACAGGACCTATCTATACTACATCGCTAAACACCCTTGTCAAACTCGCCTCGTTGCCTCCTACTTTGAATGCTCTTCCACGTGATCCAACACGGCCTCTAAACCTGGCATAGCCTTTTTGCCGACGGTACCATACAATGCATCCCGCATCATGCCTTCCCTCATACCGACCAGGTCCCTCGACGAGTGGTGATCCGCCCTGTCTTCCCTTTGAGCTGACCATAACTCGTTCTCCTGCAATCGGTTGGCGATATCGACGGCGGTGACAGGTTCCGGGTCATACCCAAAGACGATGGATCCCGTGAGATCCGATCGTTCTTGACCTGCCGAATCCAAGCTTGCGCCGTGACGGACAAGTCGATCACTCTTGCCCGCACCTTCCCTTAATTCGAGTCGGGACGCAGCGAGCTTTCGGAACGAAGCGTCTGATTCCTGGAGTTGATCGCTCGCTCGGAATGCGGCGTGAATCGATGACGACAGATTTTGCTGAGTGATGAACGACGACGAGGTGTGATGCAGTTCCACGAGTTTTCTCAGGTCCGACGGGGATAAGCGGCCGGGAGCGGTAGATGATGCAAAGGCCGGTCGTTTAGGGTCGGACAGGTTGGCAGAGATGTAGTTTGCGGCGTCGGCGGCGAGGGGAGACCAGGCTCTGCTGGAGCATGAGAAGCTTCGAGTTGCAAATGACTGCTGGGGTACTTGTCGCGCACAGCGTGTGCAGCTTTGTCGAGCGGAAGACATGGTTCTGTCGAGGGTTGCGATGAGAGAGCTGTCAAGGTGCGCGAACGGAGATTCACTTACATCGGTGTGACGGAGTGATATTCCCACTGGCCAAATTCGAGGAGGATTCGGTCGTGGTCGTTGTGGTTTATGGGAAAAGACTCGCTGCTTAACAGGTTGGACGCACTCTTGAGAAAGTTGGCTAGCGGGTAGTCTGAAACAGCCAAAGTCGATTCAACTTGTGAAGAATCGCGGACTGCAGAGTAGTATTCTCCACCCCGCTAGGTGACGTAAGTTACTGCTTCATTCAAAGAGCTTCATTCGACGAATCCTTTACCCTGTTCCCGACCTTGCTAGTTGTCCATCACTCATCACTCATCGACGTCCTCCCTAGACGGCCGGTCTGATCTAGCAATTTGACAGTCATTTCTAATCCTCAACCACATATACGCCTTTTCCGCGCTCATCACTGAAGAAGCCAGGGAGACACACTCGGAGCAACATGGTTAAACCAAAGGATGAAGTCGTCGCTCAGTTCAACGGTAAGTGATTCCAAGCGTACGGTCCGAGTTATCGCCTTACCTCCATCTCCTCCGGTAGAGTATGTCAATATGACGGCAGCTGTGGGTGACCCGCAACGTGCGCATCTTGTGACGTCAAGCAGGAATCTAATCAGTCTACACCTTTATGTCTTCTGTCACGTAGGAGCTCGAAGAATGGCTTAAATCAGACGAGTCGGAGTCAGCAGGATGGCCAAAGGAGGGGGCGGGTGGGGAGACGATTGGTCATCAGTCCGGCAAGCAGATTGTCGAGATTCTGAGGGGAAACCCGGACAAGGTTTGCACGAATACAATCTGGCTCGCAGTTTCATCTGCTTATACTGATCCCCTGTTCTTGATGTCTGCCCCCCCTTGCGAACTGCTCATCCTTCAGGACCCTTCCAAGTATACCGATGAGCAGGTGGAGCATATGCGACGAGTTGTCTCCTACTGCGCTCGACACCTTGCACAAGAAGAAAAGATGAAGGACACCAAGACAGAAGAGGAGCTGGAGCAGACTAAGAGCACCAAGAGCTTGAAGAACTGGGTGAGCATCTCCACATGCTGCTGACGGCTGTCAGAGTTGGATCAGCCGCTAACCTAAATTCTTTCCGTAATAGGGGCATGATCCTATCAAAACCTTGCACCAGTCTCCCGACGACGCTGCGAAGCAAAATGCCGAGGAGAATACTGGCAAGGGCAAGGGCAAAGGCAAGGGCAAAGCTATCGCGCCCGAGTCGCCGGAAAGGAAGGAGGACAGCGAAGAGAATGATGATGATGATGATGATGATGATGATGATGACTTTGCCAATCGATTGGCCAACCGACCCAAGCGAAAGCGGACCGGTAAAATCACAGAGGAGGACTTGAAACGATTGAAAGAAGAGGAAGGGGACGACTATGATTCCGAAGAGGATGAGGACTTTGAGCCGGCTGATGATGACGATGAGGACGAGGGCGGAGCTGGTGAAGACGATGATTCGGAAGAGGAAGATGACGAGGATGAAGATGAGGAGCCGCCGTCAAAGAAGAGAAGTCGGCAAGTCGGTCGCCTAGGCGTGCGAAAGGCTATCGCTGATATCCCTTGCCCTTTGTGTTCCCAGAAACGAATGAAGGAGCAGGGACGACGTGAACAGGTTGTAACATGCAATCCCAAAAGGAAGAATCAAACACCATGTATATCGACATGGCTTGATCCCTGCGGGCCGAGCGAGTGAGAACGTTGCATCGCTCAGCCTCCTAGAACAACCCCCAACACCCAGGAGCCTGCTGACATCACAAAAGTATGCATATTACGTGCCTCTTGGACGGCTTCCCCAGCTCTACCACCGAGCAAGAATTGGGGGAGGCATACCGGCAAGATAGTATGGCTATGTAAGCGGGTTTGGAACTAGAAGTACGCATGGCAAGGTCATGATGTACGAATCTTCCTATGTGTCCGGGAACCTGTGTGCGGGGCGCCACGACGCGTACAAAGTTCACGGGTGCTGCCCAAGCCTATTTCCAGCTGCAGGCGAGCGATAATTACTGTAAACTTCAGCGTGATCCCTCTGTCCTGGTTGATCGTTTCCATGACTTTGGGATTGGTCTCTAGCCGCGTAGTTGCCCACCATTGCCTTGGCCATACCTACTGCCAGCAGGCGTCTTGTCCATCCGCTATTCACCAACCCGAGTTGTGAGGAGCTCAAACACTTTACTCTGTCATCGCAGACGTCATTTCCATGCGTCTGTCAGCACCGGACGAAAACACCCAACCAGCATCGAAAGCAGCTCACCAGGTTTAGGAATCGCTTGTCCGCACCCCCGCTTCGGTCTGTGATCATCTGGTATCGTGAACAAAATGGCAGAGGGAGTCAAAGAGGAGAGCGTCGATGCAGATCAGCTGGCAGGGCCCTCGCGAAAACGACACCGAGAACGATCACCTCGTCGGTCAATCGCATGTATATCGTGTCGGAAAATCAAGATGAAATGCGTGGGTGGGGACGAGGCTACCGGTATGCCATGCAGGGTAAGTACAACTGTCTCTCGATACTTCGTTCTTCACCTCGGGATTCTAACATGCGTGCCAACTACGCCGGTCTCTAGCGATGCCGGAATCACAATAGAGAATGCGTTTGGGTAGAGTCGAAGAGAGGCCGCCGAACCAAGAGCTCTGCGCCAGAGGAACTGGAGCACATGCCCCGTCGGGCGTCCGATACCACGATGTCACAGCAATCAACCCCGGAAAGAAATCATCAATCACCAGTCCAGCACGTCCCGCAGCACATGTATAATTCTGACTTCGTGCACTCGCTTGCGGATTATCCCTCGGGAGCCGCGTGTTTGCCGCCATCCGGGTTGCGCAATGAACGGCCGGACAATGGTGTACGGGAGAGGTCTTATGAAATGGCGGTCTCGCCCTTGATGGAGATGGTTGATGGGAACGAGTCACGTCAACTTTTGGAATCCCGTATCAGACTGGTAGAGCGTAAGTTCATCCAGATGTTTACGCTTTGCAGTGGAAGAGACCATTCATCATTATACCTGGTCATATAGAAATGACTGGAGCACATTCCACATCGGCACTAGACCAAGGTCTCGACAATGTTGTGACTCCCGCCGCCTCAACATCTTTTACCAATCAACCTTCCTCTGCGGACGCCCACCCCGCGGATCGACGAGCACGTCTCCAGTCTCTCCCCTCGACAGTCCTCAACCCTCTAGGACTTCTTGCCGAAGCGAGCCTCAGAGGATCAGATGAACCTCAGTCAGAAGCGCCAACGCCTAGGCACAGTCCTGGTCAAGTCATGAATTCACTACCTGGGCAAGCGAACATCGCAGCCTTGGAGGCTGCACGGATACCATATCGCAGTGAAAAACACTTACCAGGTGTCGGTAATGCGAGATACTTTGAGGTAATCCGTTTCTTCGCCCTAAATCCTATACCGCTAACGAGGTATTCCCGACTGCGTGCTAGCCCGGAAATAGTGTCCTGACAGATATCCATCAGTTAGTCCTTTGCGCGGCGATATGACAGATGGCCATGGCCAATACTGATGCTCCAAATATTACGCGTAGGCGAATATTAAATCCTGACGTGAGTCCCGTAGATGGTCGGAAAAGACTCCCCAGCGCTCGCTGATCTTGGCATGATTTCCATAGTTGAAACCGAGAATCCTAAAACTTCTCAGTTGGCAACAAGTGGAAGAACTATTCGCCATATACTTTGAAAATATGCATAAACTTTTACCAGTTCTACACTCTGGACTGCATACGCCTATCACTGTTCTGTCGCGGTCCGAATTCCTCTTCACGACGTAGGTCACTGGTCCAACCGTCTCTTGCTGATCCAAGTCAGGCCCAATACTGATGTCGACTTCGTCGTGTGGGAATACAGGATATGCGTGATAGCCTCCCGTCTGCACGGACCAACGAACGGTCTTCACAGCGAATTCCTGGCGTTGATGAAGGATATCATCTCCGTTGTGTTCTCGCATGGCATCAAGTCGCTGGAGATTATCCAGGCATATCAACTATTATCATTCTGGCCGCTCGAGGCGGAAGAGAGGTACGTCGTAACTCTTGTCATGCCTTAAGAGCTCATGCTGACTATTCCCCGTCTGACAGGTTCGAACATTCTCGGACGTGGCTGTCAACCGGGATTGCTATTCGGTAAGCTGCATGAGGCGGATTACTTGACGTTGAATGCGAGCTTTATTCACTATTGTCTCGTGATACCCTAGCATGGCCACAGATCTCAATCTTTTTAGGAGAAAAAGAGTACATACGGAAGAGCCTGAAGATGCGAAGTTCAGCAAGTTAGGTAAGAATCGGTATGTGCCTGTGGGAACGACGGGAGCTAAAGGTACAGATGATTTGCGTTACAGAAATCAAGAACCGGGAACGTTGTTGGCTGTGGTGTTTCGCCTTGGATAGGTCGTGGAGTGTACAGGTCAGTGATTTGGCCTGCAGCCGGGCGGTATTTGTCTGGTCTCTGAAGTCGGTAACTTTAGCTCGGTAAACCGTACACGCTTCGTGAAGACGAGATTATTCGTCGAAGCCGTGAATGGATCAATGAACCGTTCAGTCAGCCCAATGATGTCCTGGTTTGCTCCTTATTGGATATACAGCGGCATCTTTCCAATATCGTCGACATCTTATGCTGGTCGGATATGCCTTTGACCAGTTCTGGCTTGCTGGTAAACTTCAATTACAACTTCATATTGCAGCCCGCTCAAGAGCATATGTCCCGAATCTGGGAGTACTGGAAACAACCACTAAAGTAAGCGTGTCACATATATCGCGGTGCACGAGGATTTGTTGAGAACAGTGCGTCGTATAGCAAAGCAGCATTGGATTCCGGCATACCTTATGACCAGATCGCAAGATTCTACTATCATCACAATTGTCTAGTATTATGCTCCTTCGGATTGCAGAATGCTTTGGAGGTCAGTGTTTGCGTACACTTCCCACTCTGAATTGTTGTTACCCAGTGATCCTGATCGATGCTCTCCTCTCGATCATAGAACAACCCCTTGGATCTGGCGACATATTTCACCAAGGTGTATGGGCACGCTCTTGCCGTTTTGGAACTCGTCCAAACCGCGTTTGTGCCGAATTCTCTTCTGAACACCGTGATGAGCAGCCAATTGATGATGATTACATATGCGGTAAGACTGAGCGTATACCGTATCCTGGCTGTCGGCTGACGTATCTCTTTCTCAGGCCCTATCTTTGTTAAAGGTATATCCGTACTGTTCTAGCTGCGAAAGATCTGGACTAACATAGCTTTACTCAATATTACCCAGTTGACGAGGCTGGAGACTCGGCCCCTTCCAGTAGAAACGAAGGATGTTTTCCAGCGCATCCTTTCCGTTGCCGAAGCTCTACAGGCTAGCGGGCTCCATCCTCAGCATCCCCCTAGGTTGTACGCCACGTTGCTACGACGACTTGTTCAATCTCGCGCGCGGGAACTGCGCCATCAGCATCAGCAGAAAGCTCAGGCCTCAAACGGAATAGTTGCGGATGTCGTCGATAACAGCGAAAATGTTATCAGTCAGCCCGGCCAACAATTAGTCGCAGATTCTGCGGGACAAGGCTATCCCAGACCTGCGTGGCTGTCCCAGGAGGGTCCTTCGGGATATCCATCAAATAGTATGACCCTGGCGCCGGAGGTCGACTTCACCCTACCATCTCGCCAGCAGAGTCCCGGCTTCAGTAAACTTGCAACGTGAGTCGGCCGACTCCGATCTAGCCGTAAACCGCTTTCTTCCTAGATCTCCAGAAATCTGACTCGGGCGACTTCTCTTTTTCCGATCGCTCACAGATGGCAGGGGATGAATGACAACCAGTTGATGCCCGTTCAGGGTATGAGCTCGGGACTCCAAATGTCGACCATGGTACCATACCCGATGCAACAGGGGCCACCGGCTGGCTACGAATATACAACTTTCCCCGCTGATCAGAACCTAGGTGTATGTTTCCAGGGCCTACGCGAGCAAGTTCGTAGACAATACATATTTACCCCAGCTCTTCCAACAGGACATGTCGGGGATGGGACCGATCGACTTCGGTGCGAGCTTCTTGGGGACTCAATTCGTGGAAGGCTTCATGTGCGTTATCTGCGAAAGCTTCGTCATGCTCTTAATGACTGATGACCTACGTCTCTGCTCAGGGATCTTAATTTCGTAAATGGATCTATGCAGAACATGGGGAATCCATCAAGTAATATCGACGTCAACTGGCTTCCAGCGGAATATCCACAGTTTCCGCAGAGTAACTTGCCGCAGAGTAACTTGCCGCCGGAACCTCTACGATAATAACCGTATTCTATAAATATCACGCAGCGTTGCGTAAGCCGACGAGCAGAAAACTCGATCAGCCATGTTGCTGCTCCGCCTGACATGGACCTTTCACCAGTCCTCTCACTTCTTCTTGACAAATATCCCTTTGGAGACCTTTTTCCTGTACCAGCCCGAACTGCGACCTGTTCCCTGCTCTGTCGGAAGCTCTATCTCCGGTTCCTCGTACAGCGAAGCTGAGGCGACTGATAAGACATGCTCTCTCGGTGAGTAGAGCTCTTCAGGGATCCCGTTGGTGGGATCCGGCATTGAAGGCATTGGCAAAGTCATGGCTTCGGTCAGAAGTCTCGTGGTCGTTGGCGAGAGATTTGTGATCTGCTGTACATCCTGTTCTGTGCGTCGTCTTCCCGAGGCGATGAGCCTTCCGCTGAGCTCTGGTGATTTTGGCATGATTTGCTGTGTCCGAGAGGGCTTGCGGTAATGATATACTTTCGTAGAAGGGGAATCATCCCGTTGTCGGGCATTTGCCCCTGCCTGTTCCCGCTGACTAGACGCAGACTCCAGTTCGTGGGATTGGTTGGAGGATGCATTTGATGTACATGTTGTGGACGGAGGGGTGACGTGTTGAGTCTGGTCTCCGTCGAAGGTGCGGTTGCCTAGCGGAACTTGCCCGAAGACAGACAGAGGTCTACGCATGGCAATGGAAACCGGATCCGATACACCGTAAAGGTTTCCAAGCAAGAAACGCCCAGTGGATCGAGAGGTGGCAGGTCCCTGCTAGAGACGATTGGCTTTCATTAGACAATCATAAGGTCGGAACATGCTTCGCTCTAGCTCACCTTTGTTCCATTTCCACCGTCTGCCCCGGATTCCGATTCCTTATCGAGGGGAACGTATGCGAGAGCTCCATACTGGAGGGACTCGGCACTTGCTTCCTTGTCCGACCAGTCCTCGAGGAAGCTTCCCTTTTCGTTTGATTCCACTTGCTTTGCATGGCTTCTTCTGATTTGCTTCAGCGTTGTCATGAGTCGTTGACGGTAGAACCATGCGAGCAGTGCAAGGACAAGGAATACGGCGAGTCCAATGGCCCCGCCAGCCCAACTGGCCTTTGCGGAAGTGGACGAACCACCAGACGGATCAGCCTCGACCGTTGAAGAAGGGGCGGTGGCAGCCTGGGTCGAGGCAGACCGAATGGATGATGAGCCCTGGGTAGGCGAGAATGAGCTGATCGACTTGGCATTGGTGGTGGGAACAGATGTTTGGACTTGCGCCTGACCATGCGTCGGAACGATTCTGAACATCGATTCTAGGCTCGTCCAGGTGAAGGCAGCATCTTCGGTGGACCGCGCGGTAGCGGTTAGGGCAGATTCGTCAGAAGTCGGCTGAATCCAGCCATCAGAGCCGGTCCCGATGTTTTCCACCATCGGAGTACTGGCAGCGTCTGGGCATTCTAAGATGGTGACCGAAGGTATCCAAGTTGGTACGGTGGTATAGGCAGTGGTCGTAGCGGTAAACTCTCCGACACTTTCAGTCGGACCCGGTTGGACCATGGTCCAATGCGTGTGGGTTGTCCAGGTGCATCCTTCTGACGGCTCCTGTCTGACGGCGAGAGCATCGGACTGGGATTGAACATCCTCGGTGCTTGAAGACACGAATGTAGGAAACGAAGAAGCGGTTTCGGTAGCGGTTGCGCTGGGTGTTGCACACCACGACTCCAGGTAGTACGTCTCTGTAGGATAGGGGTAACTGGTGACGGTGCTCGTGTATGTAGAATATTGAGTGATTTCGGAAATTGCACTGTGGTGGGTGTGGTAATATTCGACTATGATCAGCGGTATGGACGCCTATCGACCAGGATAGCGAGCGGGAGAGATACTGGTTGTGGAGAAGACTCACCTGGACTCCACCCAATGAGTGAAAGTCTGCGCCTGGCAGGACATTTGAGCGCTAAATTCGGATATGGTTCGAGACGGTGGAGCTGGTTGGTCGATTCCGCCAGTGGTTTCCGCCGGCGGAAACTATAGCGTCGAAGAGAGGCCTCAGGAAAAGGCAGGTGACAGTCGATGGGTGAAGGAAAACGCGCTGTTGGATCAGAGGAAGCGAAACCGACATTCCCCTTTGCAATTTATATATGGCGAGGCGAGTAATATGCAATACTGCGTGAGCATTTCGCGAGACAAAGGGATCAGGAGGAAGGAGCTATAAATCAGGATGAGCACCGCATCGGAACGAGAGGCAGATCCGCATGGCGGTGGAAGGGACTTGTCATGCCGTCGGAGGCCAGTGTAGAGAAGTCCAAAGGGAGGACGAGTGTTCCCTTCCATAGCTTCCTATCCCGTCAAAAGGTCATCGGAAGGACGTGCCTTTGACCCGCTCAACGGCATTTCCCCTTAGTTGCCCGACCCGAAAGGCGTTCCCAACATCAAGCATGATCTACCAGCCCGTCGCGCCGCCACGTGCCCAGAAACGGATCGCCGGTGGAAGCGTTGCTCAGTCGAGACGGCGACCGACCGCTGAGCGATTGAATGGAATATCATCACGTACAACTCTTCGTTCTTTTCGAACATTCTTCCGCACTGCCCTCATCTCCACGGTCCCAAATCAAACGTCCCGCCATAGCTGAAACACCCCCTTCAGGTACTGCACAATCTCCCCGCCATCCATCTTACTTTGCCCCTCGATCCGATCGACAAACGTGATGGGTACCTCGCCGACGGAATACCCCAAGGCGCGAGCGCGGACCATCATCTCCATCTGGAACACGTAACCTTTGGATTTTGTTTCCGAGATGATATGGCGCAGGACGTCCCGGCGATACAGTCTATCCCGCGTAACTCGACGTCAAGTGAATTCTGCAAATTCGAACCGCAGTGTGGCCAACGTGACAAAGCTTACCGGAAACTACCCGTCAGATCACTGATTCCCGGTTGTAACATGGTATCCGCTAGATAATTGGCCCCGCGGCTGACCATTTTCCGCTTGAGATCCCATCCGTAGACCCCGCCTGCGCCAAAGCCGATCCGCTGACCGGATCGGGGTGGCGGTGTGACTTTGGCAGAGTACCGTGTGCCGGTGACGATGTCGAGGCTGTGGATTGCTTGTAGCCTGAGAGAGGGAGAGGTAGAATGTAGTCATTGACGGAGAATCGTTGTTCCGGATACCGTACTTTATGAATTCAGGAATAAACTTGGGCTAGCGATTGGCAGGGGTGGACAAGGTCAGTGACAGGATGGCGGTGGAGCAATCGAGGGGAAGCATGACGTACGTGATGGCTAAAGTCTGCATCCATGATGATGACAAATGTTCCCGTGCAGTAATTCAGTCCGTGTACGTATGCGGTTCTACTCGAAGGAGTACATGGGGAGTCAGGAAGAGCCTGTCTGTGCACATCGTGAAAGAGCGATCTGCGCACCCGAGGCCTAATTTCCCTGCTCGAGGTCGAAGTAGCTATAGAATGATCGGTAAAACATGTCTTAGCCCACCGCCGGCTACGGTCGACAACGCGCGAGAAGTAACTCACAATCTTATCATCCCCGTAAATGCCAGCCAATTGCGTCGCCACCTCCTGCGTCCCATCCGGTGATGCGTCGTCAACGACAATGACCTCCCATGCGAGGTTGCTGTGATGAACGGTAAGGATCAGCTACAACCCGCGCCAAGCCCCCCGGTGCGACATCACCCTCCATGGGCCACGCGTACTTTTCCTCGAATGTCTTTGCTAGCAGCCAGATGATGATGGGCAGGTTTTTCCTTTCATTGTAGGTCGGCAAGATGACCGAGTACTTTTCTGCTAGTCAAGGCAGAAGGCATGAGCTCGGAGCCCGTTGAAGCGGTATTCGGGAAGAGCAGCACACCGGGGTTGTTGAGCGACATCTCGATGACGTGGGACATGCGCACTTGATTGTCTGTGGAGAGGGAGGGAGGGAGGGAAGGAGGGAGAACTCGCAAGAAGCCGTCCCTTTGCAGCTTACGGTCATTGGGAACGCTCGGTGACTGCTTGTTTACTTTGTCACATCCACCCAGCCAGTCACGTGCAGAGCATCCAAGATTTCGAGTGGGGGTTCCCTCCTCCCATGTTGACGGATATCGAGTTTGCCATCAACGTCCGAGGGTTCCCCATAGTCATCGCAACCAACACCTTGCACAGCGACAATACCTAGGCATGCCGAAAGCAACGTCCCTCGCGGGAGTGAAAAAGGCTCGACACACGCCCCTCCACGTCGATCTCAACCAAGACGCCGAGCTCTCCAAATTCGGACGGATCAGTTCCAAAGCCGTCAAGAAGCAGCAGCAGCGTGATAAAAAGTCAAAGCTCGATGAAGGTGGTGGTCGAGAGGGACTTGAAGGGGGTCTCCGTGATGGTCGAGCGACAAGTTCCGCGGCGATCGTCGAGGGTGATGCTGGAAAAGGAGGACGGGTAGAGACGGCGCGAATGTCACGAAAGATTTTGGATTTGGCGAGGAGGCAGCAGGATGAGGTTGCGGCAGAGGACTTGAGAGGAGGGCGTGGTGGGATCGACGACGACGACGAGGACAACGACGACGAAGGCGGGATGCGTATCACGGGTGCTGTGCCGAGAAGAGTGGATGCAAAGTCAGCTCGGGACGTGATGGAGGATGACGTTGAGGAAGAGGACAATGATTTTCCCGACGACGAAGAAGTGGAAGAGGAAGAATATGCGGAACTCGTGAGTTGAATCCCAAAGCCCAATGCTGGACGGAAGCGAGCAGGCAGCTCAACGCACGACGTTCCACATCCACCAGGAAATCGACCCAGAGGATTATGAAACTCTCGCAGCCCTCGGACGCAACTCGAATCTCCTCCCCTCCCAGCTCCAACAAGACCTCACGTCACTCTCCACCACGGGCCAACAACCGCCCTCCACCAAGAACAACGCCGATCTATTGGACAGCTTGAACGACACGGCGGATGATGACAAACTCGGGAACGAGGCGGAAGGCGGACGGACCCTCGCGGATATTATTTTCGAAAAGATGGGTGAACAGGCGGCGGCTCAGGCGGAGGGTAAAGTTCCGGGTGTAGGAGCTGTACCGGCGCAACCGACACATGCGGGTGAGTCGTCTAGAAACCCCTTCGCCCAGTAGCCACCGGAATTGATCTGGAACACGGTCTTGCCCAGACGGAGGCCGGCTGGATCCTCGGGTCGGGCTAAACCCCAAGGTGGTCGAAGTATACACAAAGTGAGTCCATCGCATACCCTTCCTCTACACTTTCTCTCATCCCCTGCACCCTTTCTCCTATAGAGTCGGAATCCTCTTGTCACGCTATAAATCCGGTCCCTTGCCTCGGGCACTCAAGATCCTTCCCTCCCTCCCGCACTGGGCACAGCTGCTCGCCTTGACGAACCCACCGCAATGGACGCCCCACGCCGCATACGCCTGCACGAGAATATTTGTCTCCAACTTGAAGCCGGCCGAGGTACAGGTCTTTTTGCAGGGCATCTTGCTTGATCAAGTGAGAGACAATATTGCGGACAAGGAAAAGGCAAAAGGTGGCAAGACGGGCGGCAGGCTGGACGTGCAGCTGTATGAGGCGCTGAAAAAGGGCTTGTACAAGCCCGCGGCTTGGTTCAAGGGGATCTTGTTCCCGTTATGTGAGGTGAGTCACAAGGAGGGGCATCTACGGTGGGTCCCGGCCGCGTCTAATTCGCGGATTCGCTACAGAGTGGTTGTTCCCTGAAAGAAGCTACGGTAGTTGCCTCTGTGCTCTCGAAAGTATCGGTTCCAGTGTTGCATTCGGCTGCAGCATTGATGCGACTTGCTGGGATGGACTATAGCGGTAAGACTACTCCCCATTCACTGGTGTTGTGCTGCCCCGGCTGAAGAGATCTTTGGTGTGATAGGGCCGAATTCCCTGTTCATCCGAGTTCTGCTGGACAAGAAGTATGCACTGCCTTACAAGGTGGTCGATGCACTCGTCTTCCACTACATCCGACTGGCCAACTCGAGTAGAAGCAAGGACGGCGAGGACAAGCTGCCAGTCCTGTGGCATCAGAGTTTGTTGGTGTTTGTGCAGAGGTATGTCCCCATCAACTCTTTTCGCAGTCTTCCCACGGCACTGATAAGACCTCCCCGGTGGATTGCAGATACGGCGCTGATCTGACTCCCGAGCAAAAGGACGCACTGCTCGATGTCATCCGTGCGCGACCGCATCCCACTATTTCGGTGGAGATAAGAAGGGAGATCTTGAACTCGGTAGTGAGAGGCGAGCCGCGTCCCGAGGAAGGAGCGGGTGATGTCGATATGGTGTAGACCTTGGATGTTGCGTTCGTTGCTTGTCCTATGTATCGCGATTCCATTTTTTCCAATCATCAAGCGCTGTCGTTAAGTAAACCACAGCCTAACCCCAACCATCTGTTCATCAGGTTCATCTGATATCTCCTCACTTAAGCGTTCATATTGGCCTGAGGCACTATGGACAAGACGGGGGAGGAAACCCTGCCAGCGGGGGAACTTCAAGGCGACGCTACTGAACAACCGACAAACTGTAACATTTGACATTTCATTTGTTATTGCTAACTTTCATACAAAGTGGACGTGTATTATTAGCTACAATTTTCTCTTGCATTGCATACTTCTTCATGGTCCATCCAGCGATACAGCGATCCAAGTCATCGCAATCAAGGTGCAACACTCGACGCTACGTTCAGTGACCACCGAGCATACCCTTGACCTTGCCCAACAAACCACCCGAGTGAGCCTCGGTGTGTTCTGCGTGCTGGTCCTGGACACCCGTGGCGGTGTGTTCACGTCCAGTCAAACCAGTCTTGGCATCCGCGTTGCCGTAAGCGCCAGCGGTAGCAGCCGTGGCACTGTTGCCAAACGACCCAGTGGGGCCGTGTCGACCGACACCCGAGTCCATGTGCTTGTTAGCATCATCGTGGCCGTACGAAGAAGTGTTGACACCCGATGAAGATCGGTCCACGTCAAACCTGTCGGTGCCAGCAGCACCGGAGAGGTTGGTACCCGTGATACCCTCGTTCCCGGGTCCACCCTGGTTTCGTGCGTAACCGGCAGATCGGTCTTCGCCCATACCTGAGGTGTTGGAAGCGTAGTTGGAAGCAGAGGTGTTGGATCCGTAAGTGGAAGAAGAGTGCTGGCCAGGCAAGTGAGAAGCAGCGGCACCTGCAATACCTCCGGCACCTGCGCCGGCGGCTAGTCCGGTACCTGTGTGTTGTTGACCAGTGGTGTAGTCTCGAGTCTCAGAGGCGAGGTTGTGGCCGGCTCCGTAGTGGGTGCTACCAGATTGCTACGGGGTAAGAGAGGTAAGCAAGAAGCAAGTAATATGTCGACTGAGCTTCTTACCATGCCTCCGGTCTGTCCAGGGACACCTCCTATACGTTGACGGATGCTAATCAGAAGAGTTCAACAAGAGAAATCGGAAATATACTCACGGACTTCAGCAGTGTCGTTGTAAGCGTCTCGCTGACCGTGCAAGCCGTGCAAGCCGTGCGAAGCACCCTGGTGAACGCCAGAGACACCAGCAGTTCCAGGAGCCATTCCACGCGAGTCGTGAGCGCCCTGGTGAGAAGCACCGATACCTGAGATAGCGCCAGTACCCGAGGAGTGGGTACCAGCTCCGGAGTGGGCACCAGTAGCAGCGGCACCAGCCCCGCCCATACCGACAGCCTCCTTCATCTTCTCAACGAGAGGCTTCTTCGTTCGGTTGGACTTGTCCTTCTTTCGTCGGCCGCCCTCAAAGTCTTCCTCGGAAGAAGAGGAAGAAACAGAGCCGGATCGTCGTCGACCATGAGTGGCACCGGTCGAACCAGCACCGGCACCGACGCCAGCTCCGGTCAAGCCGTGCGAGGACGAAGTGTGGGTGGTGGTGGTGGTGTTGCCTACTCCGGCACCGAAAGTACCGGGAATGGCGTGTGCGTTGTTTCCGCCACCGTGGATGAAGTCTCGCGAGGTGTCCTCGAAGGGTTCCTGCGAGGAGGGCAAGGTCAATACCTTGACAGGAGAAGCACGAACGGGAGACTTACTCGTCCAGTGGTGTTGTTGTTCTCACCAGAGTGGTAAGTAGCGGATTCGTTGAATTGAGCCATGTTGTTGATTGATTTGTGTTAGAAGTGATGTGGCGAAAGATGGGATGTAGAAAGCAAGTAGGTGATCTATCCCCGGTCAGCATCTCCTATATACTCATTCCCTCTCCAGCTTGGAGCCGATTCACATTCGCTTGACGTCATCAAGCTCGTCATCGCCCCGCCGGGAAATTGCTTCCGACCACCTAGAATGATGCACATGACCACGGGTAGGTATTACATAATTCGGTTCCCGGCCCGCCTGTCCTCGTCCCGCACGTTCCACTCTGTGCACGCAAGCAAGCTGTCTCAGCGCGGTGAGCGGTGCTACAGTTTAGCATAGGTGTCAGGAAGCTTTTGCTCCGACGATTCGCGAGCGTCCATCAACAGCGGAAGGCGAAGCAGACCGACTTGTAGATCGCTTCATTGATGCGGGGCGCCTTGTAGACTCAGGTAGGAGAGGGCCGGCTGTCGTAGCTTTGACGGCGCCAAATCGCGCGTGCCAATAAAGCTCACATCCGGCTACCAAACTTGCAAAGATACGATAATGACCTTTCCTTTGGAATCTGCGCGAGATAAATGCCGGATTTCCACCTCCCTGATTGCGCGTACACGCCGCGCCTCCCCAAACGACTGACAAGACCATTCACAAACTCCAGCTACGTCAGGGGACGAACTATTACCAGACAGGCGAGGACATGAATGGCGTCCATAAACTGCATATCGCGATTTGTGAGGAAGTGCGTACACTGCAATCTCGAGCATGCCTGAGTCTATTATACACCGTGAATCCCACTCGCGCCCACCTAGTCTGAAACATCCACGTCTTCTTGACCCATCAAGGGGTCCAGCCATCCCTGAATATCTTGCTTCAACTACTCGGAGGGAACGGAGTTGGTCAAGACGGCTTAGGTAAGGGATAAGGGTGTCGCCAACTTACAGCTTCTGATGCTTCGGGCAATGGTCTAGGGGTGTACAACGGCCCGCGGTCAGATCATGCTTCCGGTAGTAGTAATCGTTATGGACCCACTGTCTCGAGAGACCGCCGTACCCGTAATACTTGACCACCCCGTACTGTGGACCATATCATCAGCACCTCCCCTCGTCTTTGCGTCTCGTTCACCGGTGAAAGACTGACCCTCATTCCCGGTATCCCGCCCTCTATCTCCAGCTCTCCCGCGATACTGACAGCCTCTTGTGCCCTTTTCGCCTCTTGGAAACCACGTTGCTTGTAAAGCTTGAACACGTTGACGAGCGACGCTGGAGTGATATTGCCGAGGCCCGAGATGACGCCCAAGGTGCCGTTGAGAGCAACGTTGTGGAGCATGCTGCCGTGCGATCGGGAGAGCGTGAGTTTCTGTTTCCCTTGTCAAGAGTCCCCATTCGCCAAGACGTACGTATCAGCCAGCCCACCGTACACGCCAAATTCCTTGGGATCAAATGCCGCCTGAAGCCGCGCCGCTTTCGAAACACTCCCACAGCTCAACTTTATCCCGGCAATGTTCCCATGCGCCGCCAGTCGCTTGATCAAGTTGAGCTCGAGGTCGATGCCGTTGGCGATCCCTGGGAAGTTGTACAGAACCACAGGGATGGGTGAAGCGTCGGCAACGTCGGTGAAGAATTCCTCGATGACTTGGTCCGTCATCAGCGCCTTGTAGTAGCCCGGAGCGACAACCATGGCGAACGAGGACCCGAGCCGGGCCGCTTCGTGGCAGAGTTCGATAGTTTCCCAGCTGTGTGACGTGGGGTCAGCCGCGATCAGCCAATGATTCGGTCCAGCGTTAGTTTGAATGGCCGACTCACGTCGAAGTCACACCGCATCCTGCGATGATGGGAAGATCTTGGTATCCAGCTTGATCCAAGGCGTCTCGAGTGGCTTTCAGGACCTGTCTGCGTTCTTCCCGGGAAAGGAGGAGTGGCTCGCCTGCATTGTGCAATCGTCAGTCGTCTGATAAAGGGAGGACCACCTCGACGCCCAGGAACCAGCGGGAACTCACCGGTTGTCCCGTGAACAGCCAGACCTGCAACTCCAGCTTTAGCTAGTCTTTCACCGAGGCAGTCAAAGTCAGCCAAACACAAATGTTTAGTATATTCGAGCGTCGACTCACCTCACGGCATGCCTTCCGACGGTCTCCAAATCAACCTCTTGCCTGGGTCCGTCCTTGAAAAAGCAGAGAGTGGGCACGAGGACGCCTTCAGGCAAGTATGTGTGTTGGTAGACCATGCTGATCTCGTGTTGTTTCCGAATTTAAGCATGTACGAGTTCACGAGTTCGGCGACCTGCCAGAGCTGCCAACGTTTCGCGTGAAAGGGCCTTGGCTATAAGGCACCTACGACGTGGTGGACCGCGCATACCGTCGACGCGGAACATCTCAATCGTGCGGACGTGGAGAGTACCCACTACTGGAGATCATTATGAGCTCAAGTCGACCGGTGTAAAGGTGGTCCGTCAGCTGGTACACCTGGTCCATCAAAGCGCCGAGCAGAAAACGGTAAACTCGGTGTATCGGTCCGAATTCCGAATACGAAACCCCATGCCCTATTATAAGCGGTGTGCCTTCCTTTCAGCCTATTCAATCACCAATGGGAGATGTGCAGCAAGCTGCGAGTTGGCAGTCTCCCTTGAGTCCTCACCGCCTGACCTTCCTCTTCCAGACTGTAACCGCAACGTGTCTGTCCTTCTGAGCCCACGACTCCAAGAGTACTTGATTCTGTGAGGAACTTTCTCCGTTCCATTCCGCTAGAGCTTACAATTTGTGCTCCCAGAGCGTGACACTCGGTATCAATGGACTACCCTCAGAGACGAATCATCACCTCTCACGCTGCAGAAAGCACGCGCACGAGCGTCGAGCCTGAAGTCGTCGTTCTCGACGATGAGAAACCGACCAAAGTTCTTCAATGTCCGCAAGGAACCGCTCACCTGGGGGAACTCTGGGCGACACTCTCGGCACCAGCTGTAAATACGTATACATTGGAAAAGGACGACAGTATACCCGGAGAAAAGGCTTCCACGACCGCGACAGGCAGCAACCTCCGGATGACTCACTTTGAACCAAACACGACGTGTGATTTGCATCGTACCAGCTCCGTCGACTACAATATCATCATGGACGGCGTGGTGTACCTGCAAGTTCCCGACGGCCAGGGCGGGATCAAGGAGATATTGTGTAGACGAGGAGATGTGGTGATTCAGAGGGGGACATTGCACGCTTGGCGAGCAGGTCCGGAAGGAGCGAGATGGATATCGGTTCTTGTCGGGGCAAAAGCGGTGGTCGACGAGCAGGGGGAAGAGTTACAGGATGTACTTCTATAAATAATGCCGTAATACTAGCAATTCATTGATGTTTTTATCGGGATGTTGAAGGACAGGCTGTTCAGTGTCCAAGATGATTGCGACGAGGGGTGATGCTGTGCCGGTCGTGTACCCTCGTCAACTTTCGTTCATCAGCGATAAGACGGCCTGGAGCCTTGTTTGAAGAGGGCGCTGGGAGGAGAGCGCTTTGCTAGGATCATCCGGAAGCCTGTCAGAGTATGTGATCCTACAGGGTGGGAAGCTAGGTGTTGCGAGACTCGTCAGATGTACAGAGAGGGAGAGTCATGGCGGCTGTTTTCGGTGACAATGGTAAGTGCTTCATTGATGGATGAAAGGCCCAAAGCCCCACTCGCCACGGTTCATCGCTGGAATCAACAAGCTTGAAATGGAACGGCGACGATAGACAACATGAATAGACATATGAGAGTGCTACAAACAACAGAGGACATGCCAAAGTAATAGACAATTCCTTAAATTTGAAAAATAACACTACAGGAGAAAACCACATGGGATTGTTCGGAAATGTATCGGTTCTTTCTCTTCCTTCCTTCATTGAATTTCGTTCCTTCATTCCACTAATCTTCCTTCCTTCAAATTCACGTTGTGACATATAGCAAGGCCTTAGGAGAAACCTCTAATCGTCGGACGCGATGGCACCGTATCGAGTGGCGCCTCGAGGTTCGGTCCAAGATTCGGGCAAGACGATGGAATCACCCTCCGTGTGCGAGTGGCTCAAGAGAAGGTACGCGCCAAAGACGACCTTGGAAAGCTACGAGGAACGACAGGAAGCAGACTTAGCAAAGAAAAGAAATCCGAAGTGCTGGAAATTTGACTCACAACATCCAATACACCGTAAGCGATGACCTCGGCATCGACGCTCATCTTGGCCTTGCCCTCAGTCAAGGCAAAGATGATGGGGTAACCGGTCCAGAGAACAACCACCATTCCGGCGGTAACGTTGAAGATCCTCTTGACCGAGGGACCTTGAAGCGAGGCGGCGTGTCGACCGGAGAAGACGATGGTGAAGAGCACGTAGAGGTAGAACTACAGTAGGAGACGAGTGAGCGCTTGGAAAGGTTGATTGCGCCCAAAAGAACTCACACCGCAGCTGACGGCGTACAAGAACCATCGGGACCTTTCAGACGAGTCCTGCAACGCGGCAAAGAGACCGATGAGGACAAAGACGACGTCGGCGAACATGACGGTGACGGTCTGGATGAGCGGCAGGCCGGCCAACAAGCAGAGGTCTGCGAGATAGTCGCGAGTCAGCCAAGATGTTTCACTAGGCGCTATGATGTCCACCCACCGAGCAACAACAAGGGCGTGGTAATGGCCCAATCAATGTACCGGGCGTAGAACACCTGCCGAATGATCGGCGCTCCATCTTCAGCGTGCTTGAATGCCCGGACCCAAGTGACACCCATTCCACAGGCCATGACGAGGTAAGAAACGTGAGCGGTGACCAAGATGGCCCCGGTAATAACGTGGAAGATTCGAAGCTTGCGTTCGACTCGTTTGGCCATGATAAAGGTAACGACGACGCCGAGGGTCATGATGGCAAAGATGACCCAGAGAGCGCGCATGCCGTGTTGAGTGATGTGTTCTCGGTGGACATGGAACTGCGGGATAAAGAGCATCCAAAGAGATCAGCGCTGGAAAGCTGGACGACGATCTGTGCGACTCACGGGAGGCAAGTGTCCCGCCGGAGGGGGGAGAGCGGTCGGGAGAGGGTGGTGGCCATGACCTCCCGTCTGAGTGGGGATCGGCTCGGGGATGGTAATCGTACCAGACGCGGTGTGGTGCTTGAAGAATTCCATAATGTCGAGTGTGGGATGCTAAGGAAGGAGAAGGGAACGCGTAGGCGGAAGGGACTGTACGTTTCTGTTATAAGAGACGCAACAAAGCAAAGGATGCACGCGGTGTCAGGTGAGTAGCGCAGTCAGGTGGTGATGTCATGGCCGCGGGAAGTCACCGGGGCGCGCGGGGCTGCTTGGCGTTCTTACACTCAATCGCGCTTTTATCCTACACCCGTCAAGCGCATCGCACAACTATACATGGTATACAACCTGCTCTCGTTTCCTACTACCTAGGAGGACCCCCCCTGGGGAATATCCGGCAGCCGTCTCACCTGTCCTTGCTCCGCATCGCTCGCAGACCCATCAACCCCACTTAAAGCAGCCGCCTCATCTGATCCATCGTCCAGTCCTTCTCCTTCTCCTCGCCCGCTACGCGCCACCAATCCCCTTCGTTCCTCCTCCTCCTGCTCCACAGCCCCCTTTTTCAAATGAGGGTAGTCTCGTGTTCCGCGATGCACACCACCCCGGACCATGTCCTCTGTCCCCGACATTGGCGACGATCCTTCTTCTGCACCCCGTTCTCGAGAACCTCTCCGGCTCGTGAGACGCAAGTCTGGGCTCTCGGCAGCGGCGAATTTATGGAGAAGAGTATGAAAGCTCGTTCGACTGACCGAGGTGTCCATCCCGGTTCCCCTCGGTGCGGGCAGTAGATTCGACTGCTGCGGATATTGCGGGTAAAGTGGGGTACCCAGGATCCCCTGCGGCACCGTCGTCGGCGTCAACAGAACAGTAGCCATATCCTCACCTTCCCCTTCGTCTTCCTGATTGCCACTAACACGCCGCCGGAAAGATTTGAATGGCCGTGCGTCAAAGAAGCCGGCCTTTTCCTCGACTGGCGACTTGGTAAAAGGCATGTGATGATGGATATCCGATACGGTGCGATGAGAAGGCCCGTATTCAATGTCTCCGTTTGAGGTGTGCAGACGCGGCGTATGAATGGCGTCTTCGCGCCCCTTGCGGTCGTATTGATGAACGATATCCTGGTCGTCAAACTAGGCAGCCAAATAACTGACGATCAGACGATGCGGAATTGGGTCAGGCAAGCGGAAAAGATACCTTGAGTGTGGGATTCCTGTTCTGCTGGCCATGAGGAGCAAAATAAGACACCCTAGATTTCAACGATATCTCGTCCGCCGTATCGGCATGAACGGGAGCATCCGACACTTTTCATCAGAAACAAAGATCAACTTCATCGCGCCGAGAAAAGGACGCGGCCCGAACTTACGTTGATACCGTGACATGCTATGAAACGGCAAGCCTGGGCCTAGAGTCGCAGACATGCTGCTCATCCGCCTGACGGAGCGTGCGCGAATGATACTCCCTACCGCGCCGAATCCACCTCGAAGGGCATCCATGCCGGCTGCCATGGATTCTCATCGCGTGAGGACTCGCTGAGACGCCACGGATAAAGGACTGGACGTACGTTCCTCCAGGGCGGAAATTTCATGTTTCTCGCTCTCCTCTGTCGGACTGCGGGAAGCTTCCAGCAGCATTGAGGAACGACGGTCGAGTTTAGCAAAACGCTTTGGATCGACTGTAATCCCACGGCCGTGATTAGTCGCGGTAAATCAGATGACAAGCGACCGGCTGTGACCCACCTTTTGACATTTGGAGCACTGTAATGCCAAAGCACGTAACACTGAAAGAAGACAGACTTTCTGAGTCTCATCCCAGTAACGGCAGACACGCGAAAAAGATGACCAACAGGAATCCGAGTACCATTGTGACGAGCGACACGGCGCTAGCTTTGAGGCCTTGGTATAAGATCTATTCAAACAGGGGATCTCGTTGTCACTTTGCGGGAGCTCTACCGGTAGCAGGAACATACGAAAGAGGATATCATGGTGCAAGTCGTAAAGATGATGTAATACGTTGGGGTGACTGAGTCATAGGGGTTTGTAGAATTAGCTGAGCGTCGGCGTCTCCTTGTGCCTAGTCGTAACTCACCCATAGAGGTGTTGTATAGCTCCAAGGCCTGACGTCGGAGATGCGTCTGATGAGCATGGACGGACAGGATGTATAAATGACACCTCACAAACCTTGTTGAGATAGTTGATCCTGAAGATGAACGAACAACGTAGCACATCAGCTCCGGCACTCGCGTCACTGGCAACGCCACGGCACTCACTCGGTGAGAAGCGTCACGACGGTAAAAGCCGTGACGACGTAGAGAAACCAGTGCTAGATTTCCGCTTTAGATGTCAGCTGCCGTTGGGAGGTACTGCCGCCCGACTTGCCTTGAACTGATTGTCCCTGTTGAATTCACAGATTTCATAAGCATATACCAATAGTGAAGTAAAGGACCCCACTTGCCCTCGAATACTCGTCATGATCGCTGCACCGACACCTTGCAACGTACTGACACTTAATCCGCCAATTAGGCTGCAAATCGTGATATAGATGAACATGTTCTTCTTTCCATAGCGAGGGCCGTAGTAGAACGCCAGGATAGCCGCTGCGACTAAGCATACTCCGGCTGTAACGATGAAAGTGATCAGTCTCAGCGCGGACCGATGAAACGGGGTTACGTACCCCAGCTCAGGAAACCTGTCAAGCCGTGAGATCAGGTCAGACGCGATGCGAATGATTTGTAGTAGAAGAACAAACCAGGAGATACCCATAGTTTCTGCAATTGCGGCACCGTAGCGACACTCTGAGTTTCTGGCGCGTTCAGGGCGAGAATCGTCGCTCCGAGGATACACAGGATGCAACCCATCCAGCCCTAGTGAAAGCCGAGCAAGTCAGGTCAGAACGAAGAGCGTCAATCCGTCTCAGGGCGCAGACTTGCGAAAAACGTCAGGCTCTCGTTCAGGAAGAATTTGCTCAGGACGGCACAGACGACGATCGTAATAGCTCCCAGCGGTGTAATCAGCAGTGCCTCGGTGAATGCTAGCAACCCATACGGCAGTATATCAGTATGTGCCCCCATTGCTGAGAACTCAACGACCGGGACTCACCAAAGGCCACGAAGTTGCAAATCTCGCCGACGATCATCATGATCATTCCAACCCACCACATCCAATTCCTCAAATACGCGTGACCTTCCCCGGCCGCGTTTCCCGACTTTGCCGTCGCTGCTATCAGCCCCTTTTTCTTTATAACGAAGCTGCATGGGGGCGGAGGATCTTAAATGAGGCGGAGCCCAGCGTAAAAGGGCAACGCAGGGAAAGACTCACCTTGTGCCAATCAGAACACCCGAGCCTAGGGCAAGACATATTCCAATCACCTTGTCCGTTACATTTTTTTTCGTGATTTCGGAGGAAGCTGTCGCTGTGGCTGCGGTGGTGACGGCGCTCGCGACTGCGGCCAAAGTGGCCGCGACGGTTTCCGTTGTTGACATTGTAGAATGCGATGGGTGACGGCGGAGTGGGCCAGGAAACTGCAAGAGATGAGCAGTGCTAGAGAGGCTTGAATCAAGCTGAAACAGCGAGTGGTCAGGTTTCGCTCATCGTTCATCAGAGCCCCCAAAGGCAAGGTGTGTGCTTCACGCTGACCAGTATCTCGCATAGCTTCAAGGAAGAGACACTCACTCGTTCGATAGTGCTGTCGCTTGTTGGACGAGACACGGCCGTACTCTTCGCTGTGCACACTGATGGAATCCGAATCCGAACGATTCGGTCGTCTTGTGTGGTATGCCGACTCCAGCTAGCGCTCAGATGAGATGGCTTCAAGGAATGGACGACAGGATCCAGCGACAATGCGCTGGGAAACAAGGCAATGAATTGGCTGCGATGTGATCTGGTATCTGTTTCACCGCGTGTTTTGATTCCGCAGTGGGACGTCTCGATCCTGTGTAAATGGTTGGGGGGCAGACAGAGCCCTCAAGTGTGGCACGCATAGAACACGGCTCAACCGGGCAGCGTATCCATGTATCTCATCAACAAGACCGCGCGCAGTGCACTTCTCAATTCCCCTAAACCTCGTGCGCGTACCGGGTTGCCCCACCACCCGCCATGGCAGACTACCTACACTTCCTGGGCCAGTGTGTCAATGCTACCGACGAATGCGTAAACACCGTCGGCAGATGTATCAACAACCTTCAACCGGGAGTCAGTGATCTCCCGAGACTCACCAAAGTCCTCGCGAATGAGCATGTGCGTAGTCTCCCACTTGTCCTCTTCCAGATCGCTGAGACTGTCGCCCTCCTTCCCCATCAGCTCTACCTTCTGCTTCCGGATCCACTATTGCAAGAATACAAGACCGAACTGGCGGATTCCCTCGTTCCGCAGATCAACACGTTGGTGGAAAGGGCCGAAGAGGTGATTCAGCGGGATGAGAAGAAGATGAAAAGTCTCGAGGAAAGAGTAAGCGCGGTCTTGTCATCAAGGCCTTGCGTCTGAAAGCCTGATGATGTGCATTTCTCTCCACCAGTTATCCATCATCCGCGCAAACAAGAACTCTTCCACTACCTCTGACGTCTCCGATTCCCGTCGCGACGATTCTCGGCGCTCCGCATTCCCATCAACAACAACGACAACCTCCTCAGCCGCGGCGCCCACGTTTGATATGAAATCCCTCAACCCCGCTCAACGACGAAAGATGGTCATGTTGAAGGGGAAGAGGGAACGTCTGGAGCGGGAGTTGGCGCGTGTGGGATAGTCGCGGCGGAGGGGAAAGTGTTTCGCCGAGCGAGGCAGGGAGACACGGAGACACGGATTGGCAGATTTCGAGCGTTTCGCCGGCGGCGCCCCATCCCTGGGCCTCTATCTCGGATTGGCTTTCCGAATACCAAGACGCGAAAACACCCAAAGCCGATCCAGCGAGCGACGGCTGGAGGACGAGCTGTAACACAAGGTTCACAACCACCTATCAACGACAGATGTCGGACCTCCTTATTCTTTCTCGGCCACGTCCTTCGGTACGCAGGTCTGCTCTAACGGCCCACGACGGCTAGCCCTAGGGAGGCTCGTGTTACATGCAGCCGACGTACTGAAGGGATCGTGAAGCGGCGAATCGTCGCGTTTGTGTATTTGTACTTTTCTTGGGTATCAGGTTTTGTAATAATGTTGTGAGCGCTCTTGTGCGCGTGTGCGAAACCGATGGCAGTATTTTTCGCCGCTACATAACTCGTGCCGTTTGCGAGGGGCGTGAACGTCTATGAGTTCACAGCATGCCTTGCCTTGCAAGGGCGAGAAAGGTTTCCATGCCATATTGTATGGCACATTCAAGACAGTCGACGGTCAAGGTGAAGCATGGACAGCCAATTCAAGCTGCACGTGAAACGTGATGTCGTCATTCCCGCGTCTCCTTGCGTTGTCTATCATTCGATTCATGCTAACAAATCAAAAGATAGAGACAAGTAATAATCCTCCAGCTACTCTAGCCATTTGACAACACAAAGGATCGCTCGACCTCGCCGATCCATAAGTGGACAGATAACTGGGAGCAAAGGAACACCTAACATGAGTGGTAAGCTACATCAGCGGAACACAAAGTCGGACCAAACTCATCCTGCGCTTCACGCATCTTCCTACCGCCCTCCCCACCATGCCGCCAAACCCGGCAATCCGACATTCTTCTGCCCGTGCGCGGTACAAAGGCAGCTATATCATCAAGTTCAAGAAGGACGTCTCGGACGAGCAGGCGAGGGAGTTTTACAAGCAGATCACAAGTCAAGGTACGTTGCCCCTGGGGATTCCCTCTTGATGCGTCAGTTCCATGGTGACTGACTTTGTTTCCCTGGGATGGCAAGGTGGCGAGGTGAAAGAGGCAGACAAACAGCATGCTAGTGATTGTAAGTTTTCTCCTTCCCCTTAGTGGGCAGCGGTGATGGATGCGAATCTAATGGCAATTGGCTCTGACCTATCCACGCTTTCCTTACCGGATCCTCGCCTTCCTCTCTTCCTGATACAACACGAACGGCTGTCGTTCTCTCGCGATTCCCCAGTCATGCCCCGAGCGACCGCCGTTCTTCCCGAATCGTTCGCTCAGCAACTGAACAGTACCCTCCAAGGTGGGGCGCACGACTTTATCGATTATATCGGTACGCAGGACTCCGCGGCCTCCTCCCCAAAAGACAGAAGCTAACTACGTCGATGCGCTTCTTTCCCTGGTGTGCCTTGTTACGACGGCTATAGAACCCAATGGAGAAATCAAGGTCAGCCCTCTCCCCGGCAATCTGCCAAACGAGCCTAAACGGGAATGAACCAATGGCCTCTTGATTCACAGGCCATGTAAAGACGGGAAACGTTTGTTTTTGGCGTGAGGTTGGGGCTGGGTAATGTTGTATTACAAGGAGTAGGTGAAGGAGGAAATGATTCGGACGTATCTCGATGATCGTGAGCATGTTGTGGGAGGGCTCAGCATCGAGGAAGTCCGGATCGTCCGTCGCTCTGGCACCCAGCCCGGACCTAAGCCGAAAGATATGTTGACGGTGACACTCGGACATATCCATGGCTCTATAGCTATGCACTGTCGTCTCGCAAGAGATCATGATATATAGGCAGTCTTCATCCCCTGTGTAATACGAGTCTCCTAGAGACCGGAGATCTCCGACCATGCGTTTCCAGCCTTGCGCCACATGATCACTCTCGTCCATACGCACATACGACCGCTGAACTACGTACGGCCCACGCCGCTCAGGGGTATACCCTGTCAGGGCCTCGTTGCGGGGTGGACACGGCGTGGGTCTTTCTGGGCGCTGGATCACTGAGCGTCTCGCGTAGTCTTCTGGTGAGCAACCCCGCGATAAGCAAGCAACCCGGGCGATCGCGATCGACGGATTATTCACGATGACGAGTGGTGGGATTGACAGCTTTGAAATCAAGGCTGAGCGTAGATACTCGTGGTGTTGAGAGACGCCTCCCTCGCCTTCTCCCCGACGGCGGATCCTCCTTATCTCGGCAGAGACTCGCTCATCCCCAGTCCGATCGCTCGTGGTCCCACCGATTGCTGTCAGCCATCTTGACGCTACACGGCGGTTTTTTCTGACCTACCTAGTTACCGTTACGAGATCGCCACACCTCCCCGTGACGCGACACCATGGCACACACTCGAGCAAATCATGACCGATCGCCAACCCGCCTGGGCGTCCTACCCTCGCCGTTGTCGCGCAACCACTCCCACACGTCACAACGTTCCGTTCATTCTCAAAGATCACATTCCTCGCAAACGCAGCACGTCAATCCGAGCGACCCTACAACCCTTGCGGATATTCTATCACCCATGCTTTCCAGCGAGGAACCGATGTCCCCCGGAAGGACGGCAACGGACAGAGCCGGGCGTAACGTTCACCACCATCACACCCGTGGTCCACATGTTCATCCGCAACATCGGAATTTATTCATAGCGCAGGATGGGTTGACCGAGATGCCGTCCTTTGAGGAGATGACGGTGAACCAGGAGAGGGACTGGATGGAAGGTGATGCCGAAGACAGGGAAGCGTCAGAGGAGGAAGAAGAGGCGGAACGTGACGCCCAGAGGAGGGAGGTAGGGAGAGGTGCAGATCGACGGAGGAGTGTGACGTTTCAAGAGCAGCCGTCTTATAGCCATCCCACGGGGCACAAGAAGAACCGGACTACCGGAGACAATGCCGAGCGAGCGACATTGTTATCGTCGTCCTCGTCGTTGTCGAATTCGAATCGTCGGGGAGAGGACGCCGACGAACCAATTTACGATCCCACGAGGGATCCCGAAGAGTGGGCGAGAATTCGCGAAGGCAGCATTGCCAGACGAAGTCGCTGGAGACGCCCGGGACCGTATTGGTGAGTCCCCCTGATATCAGAGAGCAGCGCCCCGTCGTATACTCATCCTTCGCTGCCGTGGATATAGGCTGCTCCCCGTGATCATCTCGTTGGCGCTTTCGTTGGGAATGGGGATTGCGCCCAAACAAGAGTTGATGATCAACCTCGCGTGTCTGGCACATCCGCCGCAGACGTCGTCGGTTTTGGCAACGTCCGAGCCAATATCGGAAGACTATGGCGTACACCGTATGATCCAAGACATATGGCGAGGGTCTCGTCATCACCAAGGATCCGGGAACTCGAGGCTCCACGATCGGCACCTATCGGAGAATGTCAGATCCGTCGATGCGAATGCGGAATCCGCCTTTACTGTCGACATGCACATTCCGCTAACTCCGGCCGATAGATGGATGCTCGACGTACAAAGGCGCATGGCAGCGGATCGTAAGCGCTGGAGAACAGGCGGCCAGGTGGACGACCGTAATCAGACTCGAGGCGGGCTTCCCCATGGACCTGTTGGAGGTTTACCCGCTGGTGGCGGGATGGAAGACGGCGCCGATGGTAAGGTTGGGATTCCCTCGAAGGGGAACCGCTCAGTTAGCGTGCCGGAGCCGGGATCATCCTATCCGAGGCCAGATATGGGGAGGGAGGGCTCACGAGACGAAGAGGCAAGGCCAGGGGAGATTGATCCGAGGCTTTGTAAAAAGGATCCTCGAGTTCAAGGAGCGGCTGCAAAGTTGATGATGAGTAAGTAAAAGGGGGGCGGGGAGCGTCGTTCCTGCAGTCAGTGTGAAAGCAGACTGACGACGCCACCCTTCGCGCATGGGTTCTAGTCATGACACTATGCATGGGGATCCTCAGCGCCCTCAGCACGGGTTTCTGGGGCGCGGTGTCGGACCGCATGGGGAGAACATCCGTCATGGCCGTGAGCCTGATTGGGTTTGCGTCGAGGTGAGTGCTCTGCCGCTTGATAATATCTCCGCCGTCTAATAGTCAATCCTTGCAGCGACATCATCTTGGTCCTTACCGCGACGTATCCTCACCGTGTGCCTTTCGGATACCGTTTCATCCTCCTCGGACCGATTGTTGATGGTCTCTTGGGAGGCTTCGCTACCGTTCAAGCGACGAATAACGCATACCTGTCAGACACAACTCCCGATGGAAGCCGGGCAAAGATCTATAGCCGATTCGGGGTGGGGCGCAAAACACTCACGAGCGAGAATAGCGGACGCTGATCAATACCATATCGCAGGGTATACTGATGATTGGATTCAGCATCGGCCCTGTCATCGGCACAGCGCTCATCAAGGCATCAGGGGACATGTGAGTTTCACCTGACGCAAAGGGGGTCAAGGCTGACGCGAATTGCGCCCGTGCCAGCTTGAGCGTCTTTTACGTGTCAGCTACGTTGAGCAGTGTCTTTGTTCTGTTCGTCATCTTTATCCTTCCAGAATCGCTCTCCTCGGAAGCCAGGAACGCGCTTGGCAAACTGGCTAAAGACAAAGCCTTAAAGCGTGCCCAACGTGAAGAGGCCGAGAGGGACTGGGAAAACAATGGCTCGATTGATGAGCACGACGACGTGGATGCAAACGCCTCGGGTTGGAGTCGCCTTTCGGGCGTCACTACCATGTCGACTCGCTCGCATCGTAAGATGGCTGGCAGCCTCCGTCGTCTACGCAGACGAGCGTTTGCATTTCTTGCTCCGCTTTCAATGTTCTTGCCAAAGGATAAGTTGGAAAGCGATTATGCTGGCAAGACGGTTAGCGGAAAGGACTGGAATTTGACGTTTTTGATCATGTCGAGCTTTTGCATGTCTACCCTGATGGCGAGTATCTCATTTGGCGGGAAATGCGTTTTCTTATGCTGACGAAAGATCCCATCAGGCATTGTTGCAGTTAAAAGGTCAATTTCTGATTTACTCGTATGGCTGGGGTTCAGCCGAACTTGGGCCGTATATGACTTTGATGGGCGTTTGTCGGGCTGCCGTGCTTGTCATACTCCTCCCATGTAGGCACCCGATCCTGAGCTTATCGTAATTCGTTCTCACTTGTCTTCCCTTTCCCAGTGATTGTCAAGTTTTTCAAGCCACGCGTCCAAGAGGATGAATCCGCGGGTTTCAAAGACGTCGAAGAGACGACGCTTACCGGTCCAGGTCTGTTGCGTTCCCCGCAAACACTAGCAGACTCCAAATTCGACCTGTGGATCCTCCGAGCTTCCCTCCTCGCCGACGCCGTCTCGTACCTCGGCATGTCATTCACCGTCCCCGCGCCCGTCTTTGTCTTCTTCAGCTGCCTTGTCTCCCTCGGAATCTGCTCAAACGCAGTCATCAACTCGCTCGCGCTCAACCTGATCGATTCGTCGCGGCAAGCCGGGAAACTGTTTGGCGCACTCTCGGTCGTGAGCGCGACGGCATCGAGCTTTGTCGGACCGCTCTTGTTCGCCATCATTTACGCGAACACCGTGGGTGTCTACGCTCCGACGATGTTTGCCGTTGCGGTAGGGGTGGTCATGGTGGCTCAGGTGTTGCTGATGGGGGTGAGGTTGCCACATGAACATCCGGTGTTGGCGAGAGACCAAGCCCGGGGTGAAGATAGGGGACGGAATCGACGGAGCAAGAGGGTGAATAGTAGTGGGTTCGACTCGCTCTAGGGAGTTATAGATTGCGGATCGCGAGATGGGGCAGGTGGTTGATGCAAGATATACCCTTATAATGACGCTAGAAAAGGAGGCGGTACTGCTGTATTGTCATGGTTGTATTTTCTTCAGATCTTGGTTGCACTTAACACATTAGCGCTACGACTGATGGGCGGCGTAGGTAAAGTGATCCTTAAGCCTCGCCGGAACGTTCCTGACTCGTAAATATACTAGGGAAGGATCCTCATCGCTGTGCGCAGGAAATAGCCCATGCCGGGTGAAGCTTCTTGATCTGAGAATATAGTATCCCTAGACATTTGACATGACGTCAACCAAGAATCGGAAACCGCGGAATGCCAGCCAAACACGCTGGCCCCGCTCGTTTGGGCGACCAGGCATGACCATCTCGTCAGTATCTGCGCGGTGATGTCCACAGGACAAGGAATTGCCTTCCTGCCTACTAGCATCACCTTTCCCCCGACGTTTCTTCGGTCATCACTCGACCTGCACGCGCCTTTCTCCAAAAACACATCGAGTCGTATAGATACCAGAAATGTCCGTCATCATCAGCCCCGAGACGCACCTGGGATTCGAACGTAAGCCGATGTTCCCTCCTCATGCATCCTTCCGAGCTGCATCTTATCCTTCCTCTCCTACATCTCTCAGGACCTTTCGATCGTCAAGTCCCCACAAACCTTTCCGTGCACAATCCCAACTCGAAGCCTGTCGCGTACAAGGTCAAAGTGACTGCACCCAAGTCCTATGTAGTCAAGCCTAACAGCGGACGGATCGAGCCGGGGGAGACCGTCCAGGTTCAGGGTGCGTTCCGGAATGGGGGAATATGGAGCCGGAGTCTATGCTGATATCTGTTTTATATGTAGTCATCTTGCAGCCGATGAAGGAAGAGCCAGCTATCAATGCAAAGTCCCGAGACAAGTTTTTGCTTCAGAGCTGCATCATCAACGTCGAAATGGAAGGCAGACCTCTTAATGACATGGTGCGTAATGGGATCCCTTGAAGCAGGTCCGCGGTACTGACCTATTGAGCGGTTCTTTGAATGGCACAGTGGACCGAGATCAACGACAAGAGCGCTATCCACGAGCACAAGCTGAGATGCGTGTTCCTACCGGGCAAGGATGCGATTCCAGAGGAATCAGGTGCAAACGCTGGTGACGTGAGCAGATTTGAAGACTCGGTATGTTTGTCACTCGTGTTTCTGGAGAATCGATGCTTATGTGTCAGTGCCTATTCCCTCTACAAAGATGTACATCTCGGCCCACGACTATCACAACCGAGACGCTTCGGCGGAATCTTCCTCCCCCCACGGATTCCAGGATAGCCACCAAGCTACCTCCGCAACAGCGGCACGAGCCACCGAATCCTCCAGTACACCCGACGCTGCCACCACAAGCCGCCCAACACTCCAAACCCAACCAAGCAACACCTTTGTCCCCGCACCCGCCATCTCCTCCCTCGTCCAGCACATCCCCGCCTCTTCTCCGTCCCTCCAAACCTCTGGTTCGGCAGACGAGGATCCGCTGGCCAAGGCGCAAAAGGAGATTGAACGTCTCAAGCAGCAGTTGCAGGATCCTCAGGCGGCGACCGGGTTGAGGAAGAGGACTACGGGCGTGGGTGCGGCGGCGGCGACGGGCAAGAAGGAGGGAGTGGTTCAGCAAGCGGGAGCGGCGGTACAGCAGGTCGCGCGTGCCGGCGTTTCGGTCCCTGCTGTGGTTGCTATCGCGTTTGCAGTGTTTGTGGTGACATATTTGTTCTTCTAGACGTGTTAGATGGCGGACGAGCGAGTCGTGGGACGGTAGTTTGGCTAGTTCTGACAGGCCGGTGTATATTGTATTATTAAAAAGCAAAGCGACAAGATGCTTATCGGGCATGAATGAGACTATACATGGAAATTACGCGATGCGAGCGTAGTGCCTACAACCTAACACTATGATCTCCACGTCACATGCACTGCGTCTGTCCGATACCTATCAAACGAATTAATGTCCAGATAACACAATGCTCGTCGAATCCTGCCTACCTCTGTGTCACTGTACTCTTCGATAATGGCGTTCTCTGGCCCATCCTATGTGCCAAAAGACCTGCCTGTGCGATCATGATGCCGTTATCGATACAAAAGCTGCAAAATAGGGGTTGATGGGCTTAGGCGATTGGTGTAAAGGTCCTGTAGATGAAACCGACGCACCTTTCATCGGTCGCAAAGACACGTCCACTTCGCTCACCAGCCATGATGCCCATCATTTGCTGCAGTCGCTCGTTACCTATCAAAAATCGGTCGCGGTAAGACGCTGCCCCTAGGACTCGACGCCCACCGATACTCACACCCGACTCCGCCGACAATCAAGACATCCCCGCTCCCGACGTGCGCCATGGCCCGCTCCGTAATCTCGACCAACATGGCAAATACCGTCTCTTGCAACGTAAAACACAAATCCTCCATCGTGATAATCTTGTCGGTATTGGCCGGATCCTCGTCCTCACCCGGTGCGAGGCACTCTTGAGGACCGCGGTACCGTGGATCCGAGGTGTATTGCTCTGTGGCGGTGAGGAGGCCGGAGAGGGTGACGTCCATTCCCTTGGTAGCGTAAGGGAGGGAGAGGAGACGTCGTCCGCTGTGCGAGGAAGGGGTACTGTCAGTTGGCCATGGCTTGAAAGGGATGATTTCGGTAGCACGAGACGCAATCCGCGATCCGCCATGGAAAGGACTCGAAGTGGTATCTGCGTCACGATGAAACATCGCCAAAGACGCTTCTTGGCCCCGTATGACACTTATCTGGCCCCGCTCGGATCCTCACAACGACCTCTTTACCTCTTTATGCTGCGACGCCACTCCGCCTCCAACAGCGCCACTCAGCGACGTCCAGACGCATGTCTCTCGCTTCGCTCGACCTCGTTCCGCTCGACAGACGTCCCACGCTCGCTCGCTCACTCCGTGCACTCACCGCCTCGCCGCCAACTCAATATTCAACCCCGGCGCAGGATCATTCGGCAACCCGACGACCCTCGCAAACCGATCCAAACAATTCCCGACGGCGATATCCAACGTTTCCCCAAAGATGCGATATTTCTGCTGCGAGTAGGCGATGACTTGTGTGTTGCCGCCCGAGACGTAGAGGATGATGGGATTGGTGGAGCGGGTGATGTGGCGGCCCATTTCAATGTCTTTTCAGCGGGTGAGATGGGCGAGGCGTTAGCTAGACGTGCCGAGTGATGAGTGCTCGAGTGAAGCGACTCACGACCGACGCAGTGGTTGACGCCTATGAGGGGTTTATCGTACAGCAGACTCAACGTCCGGGCGACTAACGCCACCGATTGTAAAGGCGACCCCATCCCGGGTCCTGCGTTGAACGAGCGAACAAATCAGCAGCAAGCGACTGAATACCAAACTCATGGAAACGTACCCTTGGTATAAGCAATAACGTTCACATCGCCCATCCCCACACCGGCATCCTCAACCGCTTGACGAATAATCTTCAACGCCCACGCTTTGTGATGTCTCGCCGTATCAGCGGGCAAGAATCCTTGACCTGGCGGAGTGATATAAGTATGCCGGACATTGGAGAGGACGGCGACGAGATCGGTTCCGTGGGGTCCTGGGCTATGGGAGATGATCCCCGCGCCGAACTTGTTGGCGGATCCTTCGAGGCCTAGGCAGATGTATCGGCGGTCTGCGGGCGGAAGCGGGGAGATCTTGCGTTTCTTGCCGGCCATGGTTGCGTGCTGGGGAGAGATAGTCCAGGGAAATTAAATGGAAGGGAGGTCAGGTTGCGTGAGATAATGGTGGCTGCTGCGGAGATAAGCCAAATGTCCGGACGCTATGGGACGCACCATGACGATTGCATGGGACGCTTGCTCAGTCATCTATCGCCTTGAGTGGATGACCTGTTAAGGATGTGGTGGTACCGTATCCACTCATACAATCAGCCATGTCCGTCGCCACTCAGTCCGCCGTAGATGTCCACATGGGCAATGGGAGCAGCTCCGCCCAGCCGCAGCTCTCGGCGTGTACCATCAAGGTCAGTTCCCGTTCTTGATCCTTCCCAAGTTCACGAATGCCCATATCATGCCTTCCTGCAGAGCTACTACAAGAACAAGATTGAACAAGCCGAGATCGCAATCAACAAGCGTACTCAGAATCTACGAAGACTTGAGGCCCAGCGGAATGCGCTCAACTCTCGGGTGAGGCTGTTGAGAGAAGAGTTGAAGCTGTTGCAGGAGCCCGGGAGTTATGTCGGCGAGGTCGTCAAGGTGATGGGCAAGAAAAAGGTCTTGGTCAAGGTTCAGCCCGAGGGGAAGTACGGTGAGTTTCGCTGGGAACCAACATGTTCCTCTTGTGTCCCAGCTGAATAGTCCTGTGCCCGGAAAGTGTGCGACTTTTCATCCGACATTCCCTTGTCCAAATTAACACCCAACATCCGAGTCGCCCTCCGCTCCGACTCGTACCTCCTTCACTCGATCCTCCCGAACAAGATTGACCCCCTCGTCTCGCTCATGATGGTCGAAAAAGTGCCCGACTCGACGTACGAAATGGTCGGCGGTCTCGATCGCCAAATCAAGGAAGTCAAGGAAGTCATCGAGTTGCCGATCAAGCATCCGGAATTGTTTGAGAGTCTGGGAATCGCACAACCCAAGGGTGTGCTGCTGTACGGTCCTCCGGGGACGGGGAAAACCTTGCTGGCACGTGCGGTAGCTCATCATACGGATTGTCGGTTCATCCGTGTCTCTGGATCGGAACTCGTTCAGAAATACATTGGTGAAGGATCACGTATGGTGCGGGAACTGTTCGTCATGGCGCGTGAACATGCACCTTCGATCATCTTTATGGATGAGATTGATTCCATCGGGTCGGCGAGAGGCGGTGGCGGCGGGAGTGGCGGTGATTCAGAGGTTCAGAGGACAATGTTGGAGTTGTTGAATCAGTTGGATGGGTTTGAGCCGACCAAGAATATCAAGGTAATCATGGCCACGAATCGAATAGGTGCGTCGCTCGTCGAGTGGTCTGGCTTCTCCCTTATAACGCTGACATCCCCCTCGTTTGCTCTTCCAGATATCCTAGATCCCGCGTTGCTCCGTCCAGGACGAATAGACCGAAAGATTGAATTCCCGCCACCCAATCCGGAAGCACGAGTGACAATTCTCCGTATCCACAGCAGAAAGGTGAGCACACGAGTGTTTCCCGGCACGAGCCAGCGTACTCATGTACGCTGCTTCACCCTTTGCAGATGTCGCTTCAACGAGGGATCAACTTTCGTTTGCTCGCGGAGAAAATGGGCAACTGCTCTGGTGCCGAGGTTCGCGGTATCTGTACCGAAGCCGGTAGGTCTTTTTATATACACAAGGCAGATCGATATGCACGTGGCTAATAGCTTTGGTGCGGCAGGTATGTATGCGTTGAGAGAACGAAGGCAATACGTCGGGCAGGAAGACTTTGTGAGTGTTGGTTCACAAGGCACGTGATCCCTCCGGCTGACCGTGCTCCCCCCGGTAGGAAATGGCGGTGGCCAAGGTGCTCAAGAAGAATGCCGAGGGTAATACTTCGGTCAACAAGCTGTTCAATTAGACGGATGGCACCTGAATGAATATCGAGCAATGTCTGAAGGATAAGCGGGATCCTTGCGTGTATGATCTGGGGTATGCAGTTACGAACTGCTGCTACGTCACGATTTGCCTACATGAATCATTATCTACTCATCTTCCGCGACTTTTTGTAATGTCTCGAGTACATATTCATCCAATCCATACGGCAAGATACATACCCCTTCCTGCGTACACAGGCGGTACATTGGCTGCGGTTCATACGTCTCTGGTAGAATCTGGACCGGGAACATGAATTGAAGCGATGAGCAGAAGTCGAGGCGAGGATGCCGAGGGCAGACATACCTTGCCATCCTGGACATAAATGGACCCAATGATATCGTCCGGTTCAGGGATTCTGCCCGACGGAGGTGGATTACGCATGTCTTCCCGTACGGTGCATGGTCATCAGCAAGGGAGTAGATGGAGGGGAGGGAGGGGGAGCGCTTACCAGCGATGTGCATGTACCCATCAGACCCGCGGGTCAGCGCCTCGGTCTCTACCGTCTTCCCTGCGCCGGAGGAAATTCCGCTTCGTATCGCATCGTGCAGCAACTCTCTGTCCGCCAGAATGGGCATATCAGCTCGAGTTGTCGACGAGTCGCCGCGTTTTATGGAAAGACCCACCGAAATTTTGGATTCTCCCGGAAATCCTGGAGCCCTACATCTTCTCCCCCAGGCAAGAAGCCCAAGATTGTGCGTGACTCTACACCCTTGCGCGGAACAGAGGGTAGAAAGGACAGCCCAAGCAAGGAATCGCGGAGTTGGTGGTAGTACAGGTGCGGGTGGGAGGGGTCGCGGCTGGAGGTGTAGCGCCGGATGAGGGCGGGTGTGCGTGAGTGCAGTAAACGGAGTGGTCTGATGAGCATGTTGGACTATGAGCGTGTATCGGGTGTATCGATCCGGCTGGGCAGATGAATTCAGCCCTGAGAGAAGAGGTCATCTCAGCTTTGGTGGGAGCTCAAGGCCGATCATCGATTCGTCATCTCCGTAGTAAGCGCCATCTGGCTGAAAGAAAGCGCGATCCCCGCTAGAGGGTACCGCCTGTCTCAGCCTGAAACGCACTCAAAGGACCTCTCGACTGAATTCTGCTCCCGGCCTTGACCCATCCCACGGACGCGCTCGGGCAATCGGGTGATTTCCATCAATCTTGTTGACACATGATCTACTTTCTCCTATTCTCCCTGCAGGGCGGGCGAGGAAGCGCGTCGAGGGGCAAAGCGTAGGTTTATATATATCATGCGAGGGGATTCGCTATTGCCTCGTTTGTCCTGGCAGGATATATTCAACTCCTCAAGACTCACCATACAACACTCGAGCTGCTTGTTGGTCATCACAAGCTCTTGTTCATCCTTCTTCCTTCTTTCTTTCGCGCTCATCAGCTTGTCACTTGGTGCTTGATTGCTTGCTGTCTCATCGCTTGGATTCTCGCATCGCCAAACCAGGATCTCTATTTCTGGGATATTGGTCACCATGTCTGACGAAACAGGTCCTCCTTGGGACGGTGATGATCGCGATACGCGTCCTAGATCCTTCGACACGCTTGGCAACGACAACGACAGGAAGAACCGGTTAGTCGACTCGCTATCATCTCGTGTGCTCTCCCGAAACTAAACAATGGTCGGCTGCAGATACACTTCCACTCGAGGACAGATTCCCCAGACACCTTCCAGACCCTCCAACATTTCTACGCGACTTTCTCCCTCACCATACGGCAACTCTGCTGCAAAACTACTCGCGTCGAAATTCATCACTTCCTCTCCGACATCGACAGGAGCCTCGGGACCCATCACGCGACCGACGATCTCGACCTACCGACAATCATCAACCTCTGCTCAGCTATTTACTCCAAACCCGCAGTTTCCCACCTCACCACCGTATACAGCTGGTCCTCATCATCCGCTCCTGGGCGACGCATTCTACTCGCCCTCCGTCTTCCGAATCCCGTATCCACCCCCCTCGACACCGGATTCAAACACATCTTCATCAGACTCAGAATCGGATGTGTTTAACCCTTTTGCCAAACCCAATCGACGACCTGGAATTGCGGATGGCGAAGTATCGAACCCGTGTGCCGAAGAAAGGGCGAGGGACAGCGCTGGATCGCCGGTCTACGCGTATCCTTTTTCTTACGAACACACCTTGTTACCGTCCGGACTCCGACTCGCTTCTCCCTTTGACTCTCCCGTTCCGCGATCCCGTTCGCATTCGCCTTTCCCGGCGGCTATCTTCGCTCAGGAAGGATTTCGGCGAGAAGTCGAGGAGGACGTGGATGATGAAGAGAGTGACAACGACAACCACGACTTGGCTAGAATTCGAGGTCAAACCAACACGGTCACCGCTCGATCACGAACCCAGAACCAAGAAGAAGACGACCGAGATTTCTGCCAGGTTTTCTCAGCAAAGGCGACGACGTTTGATCCCTTCTCGGCGGATGAATACGTTCCAGCAACAGCCGCTAATGCAATCGCTCCATCCATCAAGCTGCCCGAGAGGAAGGTAGAGCCTGAAGGAAAGAATGTTTCGGTGGCGGTTGAGGACGCGGTGGTACTAGATTCAGCTAGGCGACCTTCAGGACTGGGAGAGGAGGAACCGGTACACTGCGAGAGGGAGGAGGTCAAGGTCGAGACGGGTTCCGAGGGGTACTTTTGTGGGAGTTCTAGATATTTGATGGTGAGTACACTCTGGTAAAGCTTGAACCTTCGGAAGACGGGAAGACTTATATTATCTGGATGCCAGGTTGGCGGCTTGAATTCAGACTGCGATCCTGAGCGTCTTCGCGATTGTATCGAGGTGAGTAGCTTGAAACTCGCAAAGCAGGTGCCTTGCCTGCTGTCAACTAAATGTCCCTGATACTCTGGTGATAGGGAAAAGTTGAGATGGCAGCTTGCGTGGGAAAGTACCTCGACCCGCATGGAATTGTACGTCCCACAATATCAGGCTTGCTTCAGGTTTGGTTTACCTTGCGCTACCTATTACCCAGGCTATCCTCGCGCTTCATGATCATCGTGCGGCTGGATTCGTACATCAAGCTATTCAGTGTGGCGGACTTCGACTCGCGGATAGGCAGGAACAGGTTTATGTCAAGTTCTTACAGCCCGACGAAGTGCATAGGGTAAGTAGACCTGAATATGGGTCCATGGAGACGTGTTGATATGGCTTTCCTTGCTCGACCTGCTGCAGATTCTCGGAGATACGATTCGACCGTGCTTGAATGACACTGAAGCAAAAGTATGTATCACCTTCGAGACGTCTGGCAGTCTCATTTTCCCGCCCGTCGAACAACTAAAGGTATGCCGTAAATGCTGTCCTCGTCTGAAGACTGAATGTACTGAGGTGAAAACTTGTTGCCCTTCAGCGAACCCTGTCTACTTTCGGCGATTTGCAAGAATTTAGGACAATCAACGCATCCGACAACGTGAGTATGATGTGTCAACCGTCTTCCCGGATCTGATATCCGCTCTTCTCGGCCACCTCCAGGCGTTTCTCGCCATCTATTGCGATTCTAGAGTTGGTCCCGTCGCCGTCGACAGCTTGAACAAGAAATTTATCGGCAACGCCCAGCTACGTCTTTCACTGACATGTCCCTTGCCAGACGACGAATCGGTATTTCCATCAGCTACAGAACGACAGGATCCACATGCGCTCAACATCGCCAACGCGAGGAATCTGGCGAGGCATCTTGCGCGGGTGAATGCTAGCAGCGGATTCGAGCCGGATGTGTTCAAAACGCAGACCTGGATAGGGATACCATCTCCTTCCGATCAATATGCCTCCTCCGTTGCGAAACCATCTCTACGTGCGCCCTACCACACGCCTACCAAGACTCGATGGGCAGACGCGAACACTGCACACTTGCCTACCCTTCAACCTTTCGAATGGGACAAAACTACTCTTTTAGGTAGCCCCTTGGAGACACCTACCAAGCCTCGACGATCGGATATCTCCCGCCGATTGGGTGACTTTTACGGTAGTCCTACCACTCCCGAGTCAAAGAAGAGGCCCAAAACAGTAGAATTCGACCTCGAAACTAAACCTTCGACACTGATTGAACAGTTGAACGCCAAGTTCGACACTCTGCGTAGACCTTCTGATGGCTCTGGGAATCAGGCTGAAGATGGGATAGACAGTGATGATAAAGTCAAACCGGTCAGAAGCGATATGAACTTTCCACATGGGGTGAAAACTATGAGCTTGCCTGCCACGCCGATGCACAGCCTCACCAGCGGATCTCGAGCGGTTCAGAGGAATCTGCTTGATTTCGAACCGCTTGCAAGTCCCTCGGATCGCAGACAGAATTACAGCTTGCATACTACACCCCAACATGTAGCTCGCATGGCGCAACAGGCGCGACAGGCAGAGATCATGAAGAATGTCCCAAAGGAGATGTGGATTAGCATGGAAGCGCTCAGAACAGGTAGGCATCGTTGGCAGTGGAATAGTACATGTACTTCACTATGCCTCATGGATTCTTAGGTAGCGACCCTCGAACATCGGTTATGATCAAAGACATTCCGGTGAGTATCATAAGATATTGGCGGCAAAATGTGGGTCGCATAGCTAACGATCCGTTCTGCATTGACGTGGTCGGGCATAGAACAAACTTTCCCGAAAGCAACTCATCGCCTGTCTCCAAGAGGTAGGTGTTGCCCGACCCTCTGACATTGTGCGGCCGTTCACCTCGACGTCTCCTTTCATCTTCAGGTTGTGGGTCCGGACGGAGTGGACTTTGTCTACTTGCGTTTTGATTTCAAGAATCAATGCAATGTTGCCTACGCATTTGTCAATTTTACCTCGAGTAAGTTGGCTGCAGATAAAGGCAAGTCGGTCGACAACTTACAAGCTCCATTCTGTCATCTAGTTTCTGCCTTGTATCGTTTTGCGAAAGCGCGACTCGGGAAGAAGTGGGGTGTATTCCAAAGCGAGAAGGTGTTGCAGGTAAGCTATCTCCTGTCCTGTCCCGCGATACGGGTCGTTGAGCATGGAACGACGTCCTTTCAGATGACCTATGCTAGAATTCAGTAAGCCCAGTGCAATGACACCGTGCCCACTGGCGCGATTGACTTACCGTACTGCATGCTCTTACAGAGGAAAGGAGGCTTTCATTCAGCATTTCGTGTGAGTAATCTTCCTCTTCCAGCGCACTTCGCTTGTTGAAGATCCTTTTTGATGCGATCAGGAACAGTCCCATTTTACATTGCGAAGAAAAGTGGCGACCGGTCATGCTGAACGAGCGTGGTGAAATCGCAAGTGGACGCCAGAATATATGCCTTTTGGAGGTTTGCTAACGTAGACACGCCACGCTCCTTTTGACACAGATTCCCTTTCCGCATGCAGGTCAGGTAAGTTGCTTTGGTATCGCTACTTGATGCAAATATACTCAACCGGACTCGGTATGGACAGACTGGGTCTGGCCGAAACCGAAAGGGCCAAGCTTCACCACCGATTGGCAGCTTCTTTAATTCACCTCGTCGCTTCTGACCGAGCAAGCGCGACGACAAGACAGCAAGACACCAGACGGCAGGAATCGTACGGCAAGACAGCATGCAGGATAACAGAAATATAGCCTAATATCGAGTGTTGGGAGCAACAAAAGGCGTGCCCCGGGATAACATTACGGAAGGGCCTACAACCGAACCGACAGAAGGGACCGCAAAGTTCTCTAGGGGCGATCAGGCGCCTTGCGGAGCGATCGCCAGGCGCCGGGTTCGAAAATGATCGTTGTAAAGCGCATAAAGCATTTGATTATGAAATGGCTGGTAGGGCCACTGGATTGACATGGATCTACAACTGAGCGGGAAAGTTACAAGAGGGAGAAGCTCGAATGGTCGAGGGGTAGATCAATCCTAAAGCCTAGTGACGGCTTTCGAATCCTGAGAGTTTGCGAGGGCAGCTTGTCAACATCAGGAAACACAGCGCTCCGCAGACAACTCACCATAGGGGTGCCTTTCGGGATCGCCAGGAGAGCAAGGATCAGCTACGGCTAGCTGAGAAGGAGCGATCCTCATGAGGGATCAACCTACCGTCGGGAGCGATCCCATTAGCAGCCAATATCCTGTTATGCCGGATGAGCCTTGCCTGATCAAAGTTGCAACGCTCCATAGCCCTAAGCGAATGTCAATTACAGTCAGTCTTCCACGTCCGGAAAACATTCCGAGTGCATCATCATGGACTCACATGATCCGCCGGACCTCCTCCACTCCCGCTGCGTCCAAACCGACCCTACTCTCTCCAGACCCCGATGCAAGGTTCTGACCTTCTACATCAAACGAGCTACTGGACATCCCGGCCGCCACCTGTTGGGCAAACGTCTGATCCACCAAGGGTCGGTAGTTGGACATCCGAGCGCTCCAGGACGTGGGGATGTACGAAGCGACAAGCGGGAGCCAGCGTTTCCGGTAGTAGATGGCGGCTGCGATTTGGCAAGGTGGGAGGAATGGAGAGATACGTAAATCAGTCTCTGACGCTCGGAAGATGTTAGGACGTGAGCAAAGGACGCGCAGACTTGCCTGCTACGACAGCGAGAAAGACACCAAAAGCGGAAACGTGGATATACATGGCGACGTCAAGCGACCGCTTGGTGTGAACGAACTTTACGTCTTCAGGCCTCCGAGGGGGTTCGATGTCTCAGACTCGCAAAGTCAACACCTTGCAGCCCAGGTGTGGAGGATGAATAGGGATACGGTGATCGACTTTGGCGCAACCCTTTAAGGTGCCTCCCAGCCGCCACCCAGGTGAGGCTCTACAGAGCTCTCTACAGCGCACAGCTGGCTCTACAAGCTGCCCTACAATTGTAGGCGCTCATGCGAAATGCTGCTATCCCTCTACCACGTCAAGAACTATTTCTCACAGCGCAGGTGCGAGACTTACCGGTACTGACCTGTTCAAACTGGATCGGAGAGAGAGGTATGTCGTCAGCACCGCATCTACGTCCTGTCCTCTCCCTGTCTCGCACTACCTTTATCACTCCTTCATCTCAACGGTCTTTAGCTTGCTCTGACCCGCTCCGTTGAACTGAAGAGCGCTTGCAAGCGATCAGGAGAGTCTGCTGGCGACACACACCCAGCAGGCACCCTATCGACCGACGTCTGGTAGCTGGTGACTGTGTCATTCATATGAATATTTAGTAGTCGACTTCTGACTTCGTGTAGCCCTCTAATTCTATTGGTTGGCCGTACATTGGTAGTGGATTACTATGCAGGTCGAAAACCAGATATGATAGTGACGAACATATCAGCCGCGAGGCATGAGGTGCGCTGCTCAAAGCTGTGCTACGGTTTGCGTTGCCACAATCTCCACGGATTACAGTAGGAGCTGATCTGGGGATCTGGGGGTTCAAGCCTCCGGGGTTGAACGAGGGCGACTTCTGTCGCGTCTTCTTTCGATCGCCCCCAGGCGGAAGAGCAGCGCCGCGAGTGAAAACGCAGTGCGCTCGCCTCCCCTTTGCGTGAAGTTTTGTTCGAGCGCGAAGCAACGACGTGTGGCGCGCGCGTACGCTGAGACCATCCTCGAGGCCTCGTCGTCTCCGACTTCTTTCACTTCAGCCTCATATCACCTTGCTCCTACAACTCATTATCTTCTTTTTCTTATCGCCTCGTCGACGCAAGATTCAGCAAGGCCCATCATAGAGCCCCAGCAGCTCTTTCGGACCGACCAATCGTTTGTTCGCACCATCTTGTACCGGCTTGCAAGTTGAGCGCACACCGCCTTGAGTTACAACTCGACGCTCGTTGCTGGATCGACATACTCTACGAGTCTCGTCGGACCGCGCTCTACGCTCTGAGAAGCGGAAGTAGGAACTCAGAATCAATAAAAGGAGAGACGGAGACGTGCGAGCAGATCGCTCTGGGTGAGAATGATTTCCCTTTAACCGTTCCCTGCCTCTTCAGCTAAACAATGTCGCTCGTTGACTTCGCCGTACTGTTCAGTTTACATTCGCTACTGAAAGAGTAAGGCGACTGGCATCGTCACGATCCCGTCATTCCCCCCAATTCGCTCACCACGCTTGCCGTTCCTTTGTCCTTTTTTGTTTTGCGGATTTTAGGTGTCTTGCCAAAGGAACAAGAAGTCATCTACAAAAGCATCATATACGCCTTTTTTCAGGTTTCCTTGCAGGCAAGCTCTAGTTAACGAGGATCAAGATGGCGAGATCAAGCAATATGAAAAGAATGGCCGTCGGCGCTACAACGCTCTTGGCTTCCATGCTTGCATTGACGGGGTTCGCCAATGCCCACGTCTATAATGAAACCATGGATCCCTTCAACATTAACAAAAATCAAGGTTAGTCCTAGAGCCTGACGCCGCAACGTCGTCGGTACTGATCCCGCTGTGACTTTACTTTAGCGGCCACCGAAGTATTGGACTATTCGTCCGACCGCTCAGTGGACAACTATCAGTATCATCCTAGTCCGGACAACTGGAGAGTGAGCATTCGACGTGGAAAGATCGGCCTGTTTGCGAGCTGATCACCTTTCTGTGATGTAGGATCTGCCGACCATGACTATCCTTCTGGACAAGTGGTTTGACGGTGACCCTTCCAACAACGACTACTTCAAGACAAAATTCGAACACGACGCTGCTGAAACCCAGCTTCGATTCGGTGGCGACATCAAGGGATTGACCAACAATCGGACATTGGATTACCTTTATGGTATGGGTATCAGGGCCATTTTCATTGCCGGTACACCTTGGTTGAATATGCCATGGCAGGCAGATAGTAAGTTCTTTTTGACTAGGACCGGCGTAGGATTCACTTCAGTGTTAACGCTTTTACCATGGCAGGTTATTCGGCCTTGGATTTCACTCTATTGGACCCTCATTTCGGAACCTTGCAGGACTGGAGAAATTTCATCGATGCTGTGCACGCCAAGGGCATGTACTATATTGCGGATTTCACCGTGGGAACCATGGGTGATATGATTGGTTTTGACAAGTAAGTCATGCTTTCCCGCAGATCGCAACACAATGTATTGAGCGTCATCTTGAACAGATATCTGAACGTTTCCACCCCATTCTTGATGGAGGAGCACAAGGCCATTTGGAAATTACCCACCTACACACCCTGGGGTTTTACCGAGTATCCCGATTTCAAATTCCACAACGACTACAACGAGTCTTGTGAGCTGCCCAGGTTTTACTTGGACGACGGTTCTACCATCCCGCCTCCAGCAACTGGCTGTTACGCCTCCGATTTTGATCAATACGGTGATATCGAAGCTTTCGGTGTCTTCCCCGATTGGCAACGTCAATTGGCAAAGTTCGCCTCCGTGCAAGATCGTCTGCGAGAATGGAAGACAGATGTCAACGAGCGTCTTCGAAAAGTCGCATGTTTGGCCGTCACAGCGCTGGATATTGACGGTATTCGAATCGACAAGGCTACTCAGGTAACTGTCGATGCCCTTGCCGTCTGGTCGCAGTCGACCAAGGAATGCGCGTCAGCTCTCGGCAAGAGGAATTTCTTCATCCCCGGAGAGGTCACCGGTGGAGACACCTTTGCTTCCCTGTACTACGGTCGTGGACGAACGCCTAGTCAATTACCAGACGGTTACGAGGACGCTATTCGGTTGACGGAAGATGATAGCCAGTTCTTTATGCGTGACAAGGGACTCGCGCCTTTGGACAGTGTCGCCTTCCACTACTCTATCTACCGATCTCTGGCTCGATTCTTGGGAATGGACGGCAATTTGAACGTGGCCTACGATGTGGATGTCAACTTTGTCACAGCCTGGAATCAAATGGTTGTCAACAACGACATGATCAACTCAGAGACGGGCAAGTTCGATCCGAGACACATGTTCGGTACTACCAACCACGACGTTTTCCGATGGCCCGCCCTTACTAATGGCACTATGAAGAACGCTGTCGGTGATTTTGTCATCACCTTGCTCTTCCCCGGTATTCCTCTCTACTACTACGGTGAAGAACAAGGCATGTACCTGTTCGATAACGGCGCAGCCAACTATCTCTACGGTCGACAACCCATGGTGTCTACAAAGGCATGGCAAAGGCATGGTTGCTACAAACTTGGTTCCACGCAATATTTCAACATGCCGTACGACCGAGCCGTAACGGGATGCGATGACGATTGGAATTCGCTCGATCATTTCGATCCGACTGCAGCCACCCGACGTCTCATCAAACACATGAACGAACTGCGAAACACCTATCCTGCCCTCTTGAACGGTCTTAACCTTGTTCAATGGGGCAACTGGACGCACCGAATCCAATTACCTGGTTCCAATCAGACGCAAACGGAAATCGGTCTCTGGACTGTGGGTCGAGGTCCTCTCTCCACTCAGTCCAATGAGACCGACTTCACGGACTTCCGAGGTGATACCGTCTGGATGTTATACACCAACGAGAATCATACTGTCGATTACGAATACGACTGCTCAGGAAACAACTGGATCTCGACGCCTTATCAAGGCGGTACCAGGGTCAAGAACCTGTTCTACCCGTATGAGGAGGTCGGCCTCGAAAATTCCTTGGAGCGTTACTACATGGATGAACAGCCAATCTATCGGGGTTGTCTACCAAAGGTCACCATGACACCTTACGCGTTCAAGGCCTTTGTCCCTGTTGCATCTTGGGCCCAGCCCGTACCCACGATGAGCAAGTTTTTACCCGGCCACGATTATCGCGTGCCAACGGATAGCAATAACGAAATCGCCATCTCTTTTGAATACGATACCGAGCTGAATTGTGAATCCTTTACGTCACACCTTTCTGTCCGGTATAACATCGGCAATTCGACACTTCAACCTTCATTCGGCACTGCAAACTGTGCACCGCTGCGGGATCAGCCCGCGTCAGATTTGGCAATGGTATCTAGGTCGACGTGGGCTTACTCGGTAACGCTCAACAATGCGCCCGATGGCGTTTACGAGTTCATCGTTTCTACCGGTGTCACCGCTCAAACTGGAAACGCCACCACCAACTCCAACGATTATACGCTGATTCGAAAGGGCGGTTCCGACAACGTGATGGTGGACCAGGATGCCGGTAGCTACAGCGCGAACCTGTTGATGAAATCCGACGGCAAGCTATTTATCAACCACAATGCACCGGGTGCTGACAAGTTCCGATACACTATCGATTGGGGGACGTACTGGTCTGATTGGAAGGATTACGAAGACATGACGGAAGTCACCATGGTCGTCACCAAGAAAGATAAATTCTGGGATGGCGACCATGTTGAAGTTCAATACTGGTCGGAGATTACGGGTTCCGCTGCCCATTCGGTTCAGGGCGATCTCGGATACTCTGGACAGCGTCGATTTCCTCAACTGCTAGCTCGAGGCCCGTTCAACGAATGGGGTTTCGATTCTGGAGCAACATCTGATCTCAAGAACAATGACGGAACCTGGATCATTCCTCTCATGGCGTCTTGGCCCACTTACATCCAGCTTAACGTTTATGGGTACGATGACTACTTCTATGGTGATACTGATGGCGATGGAGTCCTCGATCGTCTGCCGCCTAATGCGCAGGCACCAAATTACCTCAACATGTCGGTACCGCCTTCGCCACACCTGTCCTGGACTGTCACCATCAATGACTCGACCGGAGAGTGGTCGGTGATTCCCAGGGGGCATTACATGGTGCAAGTCATCTTGTTTGTATTGCTTCTTGTCATTCCACCACTCACCGCCATGATCGCCGTCGCCATCTTCCGATACTCTTTCTACGCTATCAAGGTCAACAAGTGGGGTATCAAGCCGAAGGAGACTAGTTACTTCCCTCTCGGTGGTGACAAGAAGAAGCGAGAAATATCCGATGAAAAGGCAGTTGTTCCACTTTCAGAAAAGCACGGAGGCAAGCACAACAAGATCATCGGCTGGCCTGAAGATCCAGCGAAACGCCGAAGAGTTTTGATTGCCACCCTGGAATACGAGATTATCGACTGGAAGATCAAGGTCAAGATCGGTGGTCTTGGTGTTATGTCTTCCTTGATGGGTAAAGCTATGAGTGATTGTGACATGCTCTGGGTCGTGCCGAAAGTCAAAGATCTCGAGTATCCTCAGGGAGAATACGCCGAGCCTATCGAGGTGACCATTTTCGGCGAGCCATATCTGATCGAAGTCGAAACCCATCAGTTGGACAACATCACCTACATCATTCTTGACTCTCCTGTATTCCGAGCCCAAACGAAAGCGGATCCCTATCCTCAACGTATGGACGACCTGTCATCGGCCATTTTCTATTCAACGTGGAATCAGGCGATCGCAGAAGCTATTCGAAGATACCCCATCATCGACATCTATCACATCAACGATTACCACGGAGCCCTTGCGCCTCTGTATCTGTTGCCCAAGGTCATGCCAGTCTGTTTGTCACTGCACAACGCAGAATTCCAGGGTCTTTGGCCTTTGCGAACAAAGGATGAAATGAAGGAGGTCTGTGCAGCATTCAACATCCCCAAGGAAATCTGCACCAAATACGTTCAATTCGGAAACACCTTCAATTTGTTACATGCAGCTGCAAGCTACATCAGTCTTCACCAAAAGTCCATTGGTGTCGCCGGTGTATCCGACAAGTATGGTAAACGATCATGGGCTCGATACCCTGCGTTGTGGACTCTGCGCAACATCGATTCCCTGCCCAACCCGGATCCGACGGATATTGCGGCACTGGACGAGCAACCTGTCTCGGTGAAGAACATCGGTGTCGATCAGGAAGCGGAAGCCAAACGGCCGGAAGACAAAAGACAAGCACAGGAATGGGCCGGCCTCAGGCAGATGCCTGACGCTGAGCTCTTCGTTTTTGTCGGTCGTTGGTCTAAGCAAAAAGGTGTCGATGTTATCGCCGATGTTTTCCCTACGATTCTCGAAAAGAAGCCCCGGGTTCAACTTATCACTGTCGGTCCTGTTATCGATCTTTATGGACGATTCGCAGCCGAAAAATTGGCTCGATTAATGGAAATGTACCCGGACCGGGTGTTCTCTAAGCCTGAATTCACCGCCTTGCCGCCCTATCTTTTCAGTGGCGCGGATTTCGCTTTGATCCCGTCTCGAGATGAACCCTTCGGTTTGGTCGCCGTCGAATTCGGCCGAAAGGGTGCGCTTGGTGTCGGATCTCGTTTGGGTGGTCTCGGTCTTATGCCTGGTTGGTGGTTCCCGGTTGAATCAAGCGCCACGGAGCACATGCTTTCACAGTTCCAGAAGACAATCAAGATGGCACTCAAATCGACTCAGGAAGAACGTGCTATTTTGCGGGCTCGATCGGCCGTACAACGGTTCCCAGTTGTGGAATGGCGTCAGCGCCTCGAAGATTTCCATCGTCGATCTATTACTGCAAGCAGATCAATCGCTGGCGACCAGGCCTTCTACGCCGATTTGGAACGTCCTCCCGCCGGTGGTCTTTACATGAACGACAACATGAGCGAATTCAGTGTCGGTGGCGACTGGCGAAATAGCACACTATCAACTCCTGGCTCTCCGAACTTCCCGGCCGATGACCGTCACATCATGGTTCCGTCGTCGCCCCTTGCGAGTCCGGTTCCTGCTACCGACGCGTACGGTCACTTCCAGCAGCAACAGTCCCAGGGCCAAAACCATTTGACAGTCGAAGATCCCTCAAGGCGCGTCTCTAACCGGTCTTCGGCGGAATCTTTCTATGCGGATGATCCCGATCGAAGGTCAGCGCAGGGTGCTCATGTCCCTCAACTCTACTACGACCAGGACAACAGTCCCTCGGCCGACGTCAACCCGGCGCAACACATGACCTCATCCAAGTTCTTTTTGCGAGGCGACGGAAACTCGCCAACCGGGAACGATATCTACGACGAGGATGAAGGGTCTGACAGATTCCAGTCTGGACCTAGTTCCGACGTAGGAGATGGCATGCCCCCTCTAGCGCGAGGTACTCAAGCTGCTCAGTCGTATGACAACTTCCTTGCTGCCGCTAATCGACAGATCGCTAAGCAGTCCAAGGGGGTAAGGGACCCGTTCTTGGAGCATCGCCAGAGTACGGATAGCAACGCTGGCCTCGATTCGCCCTCGAAGCCCTTCACAGGGCATTCTCGTCAATCATCATTTGATTCAATCTCCTCGATCATGGATGAAAAGGGTGCTTCCTCGCCGCTCAACAAAGCTATTGTGGACTTTACAGATTCCGACGGAGAAGTGGCTCAGTCCTTCGTTCAGAAGCTGCAGGCCCTGTCATCGGACAATTCCAAGGGTGATCTCTGTATCGAAAAATATCTCATCAAAAGCGAAAAGGCATTCTTCGACGATGTCAAGAAGAGCAGAATGTCGTCGATGGCAAGTGTCAAATCGTCCAGGGATTCTTTCGTGCAGTCGCGAGCGCCGAGTGTTATGGATGGTTACCGCCCGGAATGTAAGTACCTGAATCGTCGCTTGTTTCCAGTGTTTTCGCTTATTTTGCGCTCTGTAGCTCCATACTCGCTGGGTGGACGCGACTCTCCTCCCCAACACTACCCCGAAGACGCTTATGAAAGCAACGACCAGCATGCACCGGACGTCCCGATGACTCGCATGCAGATCTTTATGAACAGGAGCATCGGCAGCTGGCCCTTGTACACCATCATCATGTCTATTGGACAGCTTCTGTCGGCTGTAAGTGTTTCACACCGTTGTTGACCACGTTACATTTCGCTGATATCTTGACATCCGACCGTAGACATCTTTCCAATTGACTTTGTTGACCGGTAACAATACTCAAACGAATGCAGACCTGTACATCATTGGAGCCATCTTCTTCGTCGCTTCGCTCTTCTGGTACACTTTATTCCGAATGAGGCCCTCCGTTTGGGTATTGGCTATGCCTTGGACTCTGTACGTTCTCAATCACAGTCATCTGGAAGGTGGTATTTACCCTAACCTTGCCGCTTTCTCAGGTTTGCGATAGCATTCTTCATGATCGGTTTACCCTCTCTGCATGGCCCGTTCACCGCTTCTCAGAAGATCATCACTTCGGTTGCAACGTGGTGTAAGTCATGCGATACAACATCGTTTTATCTTTTCGCTGACCAAACGTATTACCAATATCAGTCTATGCCGTTGCATCGGCCGCTGGTTTCCTCTTCTTCGGTTGTAACTTCGGTGAAGAGGCCGGTGCCGCAACTGAAGTTTGGGTTTTGCGAGCTTGCATTGTGCAGGGTCTTCAACAAGTCTGGGGTACGTTTTTGGACCCGATTATCGACTTGCACTTTCTGACAGATCATCCATTCTCTAGTGTCCGCTCTATGGTACTGGGGTTCCACTTTGGCCGGAAGAGACCCGGATGAATATGTCACTCCCGTCTACATCATCTACGCAGTCTGGCCTCTGGCTGTGATGTCTATCGTGTTTGCATACCTCATGTTCTTTGGCTTGCCCGATTACTATCGTCAGGTATGTACTTTCACCGAACATGTTGGACCACATTACTGATTTCCATATGACATAGGTTCCGCCTTATGTTCCTAATTTCTTCAAGACGCTTGTTCGGAGAAAGTTGGTCATTTGGTTTATGGTCGCGGAAATTCTTCGTAACGTGAGTGCCGAATGCAACCAGAGATTTCCCATCATTCTGAGTTCCCTTTGTTGTCGCAATAGTACTGGTTGAGCAGCTCTTAGTAAGTGACGAGAAAGTAAAGTGCCGTCTAGTCCACATACTAACGAGTCACCATCTTTAGTGGTCGAAATTGGAGTTATCTGTGGAACAACGAATACATTCCGAAATGGGCAATCGTCGTTATGATCGCCATCTTTTTCGTCGGCCTTTGGATCTTCCTCATGGGCACTTTGATTCGTTCGTACTCTTGCTCGAGACCTGGCGCAAGTCCATCGATTGACTTACTATCGCCGCAGATTACTCCAAGACACACTCGTGGCTCATGCCGATCTTCGCTGTCGGTCTGGGATGTCCTCGATGGTGTCAAATGTTATGGGGTGTGTCTGGCGTGGCGTTATACATCCCGTGGGGTGGAAAGGTCGGGCCGTATCTGTGAGTAATAATGCATCCTCAAACCGAGGAATCAACACGCTCATCGTCCCCATTTTTAGTGGAACATGTTTGTGGCTTTGGCTTGGAGTCTTGGATGCCATTCAAGGTGTCGGACTGTAAGTGATTGCGCGTCGACTGGAAGGATTGACGTTGATCAGATTCTCCCTTCCTATCACATAGGGGTATGATCCTGCTGCAAACCTTGTCTCGTTTGCATGTTTGCGCCACGTTGGCCATTGCACAAATGTTGGGTTCGGTGGTAGTTATCATTGCCCGAGCTACCGCTCCGAATAGGGTAAGTCTCTGCAAAGGATCACCGACTCACAGAATATGACTGACATCTTCATTTTCATCTAGAACGGTCCGGCAGGTGTCTTCCCCGATGCAGCTCTCTGGGCCATTGGAGGTGGAGATGGATCCATGAATCCTTTAGCAGTACGTATTGCTGAATATGGCTGAGTTCATGAATGGCAGCTGACCTCGGTACCCTTGTTTCCAGCACTGGGACTTCTGGGTCGCACTAGTATGCCAAATCATAATCATCGTTGGATATTTCATCTTCTTCAGAAAAGAGCAATTGGTGAGTAGCCCATTTTTACACGGTTTAGCGCGCATGATAGCTTACAACACCCTCGCTCACTGCAGAGCAAGCCATAAAATACCCGCGTTCCCTTCGGTCCAGAAGAGGACCATTCGACATTACTGTATCCTGAAGACTGGCACTGAAAAGTGTGGTCTTGTTTACGACCCACCGGCTTTCATCAAAGCACGACGACACCACAATGAATGACTCTTATAAGACCACAGGATCTCATGAATAGATGAACATTACTAGACTTGTATATTCTGTTCGGATCTGATATCCGCAGAGGTACAAGTGACTAGATGACCAGGCCCCATATGTATCTTCTATACGCACAATGATGCTCCGATATGGACAATCTTTTATGTTTGTCTCTAAGGGTCCCATCGGTAAGGGTTGCAGATAGTGCTGATTGACAAGACCTTGAGGGATGTCACTCTTCTTGCGCGGAAGAGAGACCGAGAGTAAGGACACTGGGGGGGGCAGCAGCCACGACCTCGGCCCTGATTCTGTCCCTCGGCCGAAAGCAATTCTGGCTAATGCGGCCTTCTCGTCGATGTCGCTCCGATGGGAGTTCTGCAGGATCGTCTTAGACACGGGAGGCCGTGAGGGTCCAGGCGTATGCGATAAACAAGCTTGAAGCTTCGAAACTGTAGTCAGACCTATCCGCCTCAAGAGGAGTACCGGGATCGGCGTTGATTCTTATCTTTATTGCCGAAGAATGATTAGCTTGCGGGTTCGATCGCACAGACGGGGTGTAACGTGGTAACTCAGCCAACATCTCAGCTTCACCTCCACTGATTCACTGATCTCTGCGTTTATATCACACACAACCCATTCGGAGCAGTCGTCGTTGATGTGATTCACCACCAACGCATACCTCACCACAGCCATGGCTTCTACGCCGCGCCACTGCATCGCCATTTCTCAACAACAGCAATGAAGAAGCCATACTCGTAAGAATCCCTAATCTGCACGGCAACCGCTTCCATGGAGAAACCGAGGTATTGGTCAAAAGAGCTACGGCTTCCCTGTGCTCTGGAGCACGCTACGCTCCGAATCCGAGCGTTTGAGCGGACAAAAACTTGGACGGCTCCCTTATTTCGCGCTGCTGGTACGTCGGAACAGCACTTGGGAACAGCTGTTAACATCGAAAACGGTCTCGAGATACCACTGGAAGATCCGTATCTACAAGCTGTGGACCGAGTGAGGAATCATCATGTCGTGGCTGCCAGCGGGTCTGCTGTTCTTCGATGCTGGGCTGTGGTCGTCCAAGCAGACGCTTCCAGATGCCTGGACGCGGATGGCGATCATCCCATGGCTTTTCCCGACGAGGAAGGTGTGAATCAGGAGCGGTCCCAGGAAGGAGATGTCTTGGTAGTCTTCGAAATCTCCGACGGAGTGTTGAGCGAGGTGGACGAGATATTGGATGGTATTGAGCTGATCGGTAAGTCTGTCTGCATTCCGGCTTGCTGTCTGCTAACAAGACCGCGTCTCGCAGAGGTAAGCGGCCACAGCATAAAGCTCTCTGACGCTTTGGTGTGCTCCAGTCACCCGGACGGACGGTGTCCCGGTTGTCGACTTCGTTACCAAATACAAACGGAAGTACAATCTCCGCCGATCCCGCGGACCTGCACCCTTCTTCGCGAGATCGAGCTGTTCAGCGACAGGGATACGCAGGGCGACCGGCGTGTGACGCGGTACTTTTGGAATCTCTTTGGGAGGGCACTGGTCGAGTATCATGCTTACATGGAGGATTGGCTTCCAGAACTTCTGTCGGCACGAAGCCAATCCGCACCGTAAGTCCAATTCTTTCGTATTCAGTAGTTACCTATGCTTACCTGTGAGTGAGAACAGTGAAATCATATCTGTGATACCGACATCAGGAGACACTTTGTTGATCAGCCTTGAAGCCGTCATGGCAGACTGCATTCCAAAAGCACCGCTCAACTGGATCCTCAACGATGACTGTCCCAAGACTGGGACCTTCAGCCAAATCTGGCCGACGGGCGGGATCGGGATATACCTGAAAACGATTCATCTGGCCGACTCCCCTCAACTGGAAGCACGATTGATGAAGAGTGTGAAAAGGCTAGTGGGAAACCGTAGCCTGGAAGAGTTTTCGGTATATGCTGAGTCAACGGCCAAAGTGTCTCGTCCAATCGCCTGGGGCCTGTTATGGGTCCCAAGTTCTATCCCGGTGAACGCCTCAGACGTTCTGGCGAACCTCGATTCCGGTAACCAACGGCTTTGGCCCAAAGCATTGTTGAGTAGGCCGATGGCAACGACGGTCGATGCCCGTATGCGAGAGAACCCGCATGCATTTCCGCCTACAGCAGACGTCACTGTGGACGCGCGACATGTGGAGAACAAGAGTGCCAGGGCATTGTTCAAGGAAACTCTCGAGATCAACCTGGCTTTGGACCGGTCACGAAATGAAAACGAGAAGGTTGCTACCAGCAACAACAACGCTGGTGACTCATCTTTGGCTCGAGGAATCGGAGATCCAGGTCTTAACGAATCAGGCTTCATCGGCGGTGATTGGCAAATCGACAATGAAGGGCGCGAAGACGACGATGATGACTTATTTGCATCATCCCCTTCTCCTGCTCTAACGGAGGAGACGCATCTGCATCAAGGCTTTGCATCTGCAGAAGATATACCTGTCGCAATGGATTCGGTCGATAGGGTGTCGGCCAGCATGTTTACACCCAACATCCAGCCGGAAACTATTATGCAAGTGACAAAGTACGACGTTTCCCTCACGGAACAAGAAGCCCAAGTCAAGGGCTGTAATGGTTTCGAGTCCATGATCACCGACGATGACTTCGACTTCTTCGATATCGACGGTGACCGTCCGGTTCCGAAAGCTACCGACCCTGTGATTTACGAGAACTACGGGGACCTGTCGAACATGGATTTTGGCGTTAATATGAACCAGGCGCAATCCTTCGACGCAGAAGAATCGACGACCCTACCGACCGCATCTCCTAATGATCTAGACGAGAGGTCTCATTCAAGGGAGCAAAGCGCTGTACGATCAGAGGAAGCGCAAGCCGCCGAGGACAGTGGTTTCGAAGAGATTGCTGGCGTCAAGGCTCCTGTTACACCTGCAATAACCGTTGGGAGCGATGACGATCTATGGAACGACAACTCTTTGCGCGAGCAGGACGAAGAATATCCCGTCAAACTCCAGGTGTCCCTGAATATCGATAAAGACCAAGAACATATACTTCCGCCCCCTGCCATTGCAACCGTGGAGACGTCGAAGCTGTCAGACCTCGACACAATCACCGCAGGCGTCTCGGGCCTACCTGAGACGATCTCCGTTTATGCATTTGCGAATGCTCAGCGACACCTGGATAAAACGGACTTTGCTCGACCGCTGGCCTGGAGCGCCTTGAGCTCTGCAGAGAGGATTATCCCAACCGAGTTCGACGAGATCATCTTCGATGAGGCTTTGTTTACAGGACCAACAAGCAAACCTGACAACGAACTACAGGATGAAGTTCACTTGGCAGACCTGTACGGCGATGGCAGGGTCAGGAATCGGAGACGCTTAGTCGATATACTCAAACGTCAGGTGTCTACCCGATGCGAGAAAGGCCTCGGCCTGCTGCCTTTCCACATACAGAGCAGTATGGAAGAACTCGAAATAGCAAGTCCCGGCTCAGTAGACTCTGAAAGAACACAATACTCCACAGGCTCCGCCGACAACGCAAGTGAGATCATCGCCGGCGGGCAATCTTTCGGTCCAGGTGCATATGCAGGCATCTTCAAGATTGGCTATTATCCACTCCCCGATATTGGCTTAGGTCTTTCCAGTCTCATATATTTCAATCTCGACGAGCAGGACAGCAATACTTTACGCAGGAAGATTGCAGATGACGATGCTTTTCAGTCGGACAGCCCACCCACCCCTGATTCAGCTTTCGCCCAATCAACGAATGTTCCCTTTCAAACGATTGAAACGGCGCTTACTTCCGCGTTGAGATACGAGACTTTTACGTCTTACCCTTCAGCACTCAGAAGCTCCGATCAAATGCAGTATCATCGTGAGCCTAATCATTTGCGGCTATGGTGCAAGACAGACACAAACACTTGCTCATTTCTGATATAGATGGCGAAAACAAGCTCGACACTCGCGTGCGTGTCGGGTGGGAAGGCAATGTCATCGAGCTTTCCAGCGACGCTTTGTCGTTCTGGTTTGAATTGGGTCTTGAACCAATGTCCGGCAAGCAGGATATTGAAAGCAAAGTTCTGTATCAAGACGGGATAAGTATGTCGGAAGCCAAAGCGTTTTTACGCGGCATAGCGAAAGCGTATGCGGTAGGTATGCGATGTGTGTTTGTTGCGATGACCTTGCTGACCTCGTCGACTGGTTCGCAGAGTCTCAACTTTGGCGCACAGACTCTGGTTGCGGGTGGCAAAGCCATCGAACGGTACGATGGTGACTTGAGAGCATCTCTTCGTCGTGAGCATTTGGCCTTATTTCCTGTCTTCTTGTACCTGCTGACTTGAAGTAAATTTTAGCCGATCAACCTAACACTTCGAACGGCGATGTTGTGTATGTCTTGCTTCTCGAGGGCAGCCAGAATCGACAAAATGTCTTGGAAGCCATCGATCGATACAACCAAGGTGCCAGCGGCGTAGCTTTTCCAGTATTCCTCCGAGACCTTTCGCACCCTCGGGCGCTCGCTCGCTTATCATCCCAAGTATATCACATTTTCCGGAAGCACAACTCAAGCAGTAACCTGCCGGAACATATGTTCGGCCCACGGACATCTTTACAGCATACAACTTTCGCGATAGCCCCGCCCACAACGCAAGACAGCAAGGTTAGCTTTGCACTTCGATGGCCAGCGCCGGTGCTGGATGTCATTGAAGGAGAAAGGACCCTTCATATCGCTTACCACATCAATGTCAATGACAACTTGGTGATTGGCTGGACTATCGATGATTGCGGGCAAGCATGGGCAAGACACGAGTGGCAATACTTCTCTATCCATTTGGCCGTACAAAACGTATGGACGCATGCGATGGTATGTACGGGGATGGCGAACGTCCATTGGCGCTTGATCGTTACAAAATATGGAGATTTTGCATATTCAGAGATCAAAGGTAGGCATCTGACCTGTGTATATTTATGTCGAGGCTGACACCCTTTGAACGGATCTGTCAGAATGGCAAAACATATTTCACCAAGAATCTCACGCCGCTTCAGGCGCCTTTGCGGCAGAGCTTGTGGCATGTAAAGCAAGACATGAATCCGATGTCGACTCAAGCAGTCACCACCCAGCAAGCTCGAACCTGTTTTCGCACAGGCAGTGCCTCCACGTCGACGACCCGACACCTATCTGGTTGTCTCCGCTCTGCAGCATCACCATTCAACATCCGCCAACGTCTGCTGCAGGCTTACCGTCGCCTTCACTCGACGTCCATTTGTTGCTACGCATGTCTACCGAGTTCGTTGGCTTCTTACGCTCAGACACAGAGGTGCTTGCCCGCATTGCCCGACAATACGAAGCATTGCGGACTCTGGGCATTCATAGATGGTTTTGTAATGCCAACACACCTTGGCCGGTCCACTTGCATGCTGTTCGCCTTGAAGCAGAACATCGGTGGCCCAGATCAATAACACACCTATCCGTCTTATAACTCAATAGCATTGACAGTTGTAGACGAAATGTCCAATCATCAAGTTGTATATTGCGCTAGTTTACGCATCGGCATATCGAAAATTCGACCTTGTATCTTTCCTTGCATTGTATAATTGTTATATGCTAAAACAAGAACTTGACATTCTTGTACATGCTGAGCATGACGTTGTCGCCGTCCTTGGTAGTGGTGCCCTTGAGCTCCTCGTCGCCGCCAAAGTGAGACAGAAACTCTGCATGCTCGTACACGCCAACGCGTCTATGTTTGAAACCCCTGACTCCGATCAGATCCGGCGGTGGCGAAAGCAGAGCGGCTTCTCCGTTTGTCAGGCGAGAGGTTCGTGATTTACGGGCTCTGGCAGGACCGGGCGGGGTTACACGATGCGGCGAGAAAAAGTCGGCGGACACTTTGCGCGGGGGCGAAGTCATGATCAGGCTGTACATCTCTTTCAACATTTCGAAATCTAGTCAATAGAAGCGAGTTGAGCGGTACTCTGACATAGTATGGGAAAAAGTCGCCTACCGGTTGGGAAGAAGATGTCAAAGTATCCCGGTTTTACCAAGAACGTTCCGCAAGGCACCATCTCTCCACCGTAACGCGTTTGTACGACCGGGCCATTTCTGCCCTTCACCGCATCCGGCAAGGTGTCGAAATCGCTCACGAGTAAACGGTGAAACGGCAGCGTCTCACGCAGCTTTTCCAGAAAGAGCATCTGTTTAGTAGGGATAAATTCCGGCTGTGATAGGTTGGGTGCAAACGGAAGCGAAGTGTATATTTTCCGAAGAAGCGGGGACGACAAGAGGAGCGGGTTGATGGGCGGTGCGGCTGATGCGGGTACATAAGGCGATGTACTATTGCGGGATACCAAACGACGGTATCCGAGGTATCTTCGTATGACGGGATCAGTCACGGGCTCGTAGATCAAGGAATAGTCTCCCGTAGCGTCGATATTAACGACTGCCTGTAGGGGTTCGAGCGTCTCGAGATCGTAGCGAATCATGTCGTGTGCAAAGTTGTCCTGAGAGGGTCCCGTCAATCGGCAATCATGCAAAGTCAATGACGACGGACGACTCACAAATACTTCCAGTGCGACAAAATAACAAGCTTCTTTGCTCGACCCTTGCCATTCGAAGAAATCGACATTGTTGATCGTCACTCGAGCGCCTTCCCTCCCCTTTCGCTTGCCCTTGTCCTTGCCGGCGCCAACGATGAGCTCGACATCCAGCCCCGCTTCCTCGGCCTTTTGCCGCTGTCGCTCCGCTAAAGCGCTACTGATCTCGACAATCTCGTATCGCGTGCGCTCATAGACCTCGGGATGCTCTTCACGCAGAAATGTCATGACGTCGACCATGAGCGAGCCGTTACCGGCGCCAATTTCGTAAATTTGGAGATCGGTGTACGGGTAATGGTGAAGTTTGTAGTGTGAGAGCAGAGAGCGAGCGATGATGCGAGAGTAGTGAGGCTATAAGGGGAGTGACCGTCAGTATCATATACCAGCCAATGGATAAGGGGAATCATGGAGCCCAGCGACGTTTGCACATGATGGTGTAGCGCCTGTCGCGACCGATGATCAAGTCCTTCCCAACCCAGGTCCTCTTCCGGCGACAGGAATGACACCGTGTGTATACCGTTTATCGGTAGCGCGTCAAGCGCTGACCAATCCGAAGCGCTCGGCTCTGCTGATGGCGATCCCTGCATCTAATGCTCGAGCCAGCTAGGGAAGACATTGTGCCTTTCGCGGCTGGCTGGGCGAGCGCACCACGGTCGCTCGGCGTCATTCATCCAGATTTGCGAGATATGGAGTGGAAGAGCGAGCGTGTGCATCAGGAGTACCGGCCATACACTTTATGGGATAGATGACCCCCTATCAAAGGCCTTGACCAAAGCTTTGCCCAGGCGTTGGCTGTCCCGGCGTGCATATTTGGATCCATGTGAGACCGCTCACATCCAGTCGCCGAGATCTGCCGCCAGACATCTCCTTTGGCACATGTCCATCAAGCGCCGCCGATACAGAGAGCGCCCATTCCCGCCTCCTATTCCCTCCGTCGGAGGATCGTTGCATTCTCCTGCACTGGCATGCGAATCTCAAACTTGGCACATCAGACTCACCCTAAACAACTCGGTCGGCGTGTGCCAGACTTGCCTACCCAACCCACCCTTGCCGTCTTTCCCACTCAGCGCGACCTGCTGCTCTTCCCCCTCTGGCGCGGATCCATAAGACCGCTCGTATGCCTCTGCGATGGCTTCTTGGAACGAGGTTAGGTTTGGGTGGGAGGGGATCGGAATGCCGGGTGAAGTAGGGGTTGGGGTGGAAGAGGCGGAGAAGATGGTAGCTTGTTTTGAAAAGTAGCCGTAGTGTTGCTGGGAAAAGAGCGAGTGGGAGAAGGGTTAGCGTGCAATGGCGAAAGTGGGGCCAATCAGAGTCTGCTACGGATAGGGGGTTCGAACGAGCGGACCAGCTGAAACGCGATCGTCGGTGCCTCCTATCCACGGTGTTCCATCAAACACGCTAGATCACCCATCAACTACCCCTGTCGGGCGGATCTTGTTTCAGAATCTTGCTTCCGCGTGGGGGGAGGCCTTCAGGTTCAAGGTCGCTCGCTACGATCGGCCACTCCGCGTCTCCATTCCCCCCCTTCGCCGCTTCGCTCCTCGGCGACTCACATTATACAACCCATCATCCACCCAATCCCTCACCAGCATCCCCACCCTGCTACCCTCCTCCCTCCTCCCGCGTATCTCCCTCGCCGTCACCCTCCGATACCTCGCCAAGTCGCCCTTTTCCCGCTCCTCGTGCTCCCATTCCAGTCCCGTGTTGAAATTGTACCTCGGTGTAAGCTTTTGCGCCGGTCGGAGGAGACGAGCCGAGGTGTTGAGGGCGCGGCGGGACATGGCAGCGTGGTTAGGAGGATGGCTTCCTGAGAAGCTGTAGACCTCTGAAATGTAGCCCAACCTTATTCTCTCCCTGCATCTACGCCCGCCCGCTGCATACCATCCATTCTCCCGATCACAAGCAAGTGGAGGCCGGCGGCCGCCGCGGAAGCAATAAATGCACGATTTCTCCCTCGCAACTGTCTCTCCCCTCAATTAATTTCCACCGGTTTGCCCATCTTGCCCGGTTTCCCGCCTCCTTGTTATCCACCAATAACCATGGTCCGCTCATACCAACGCCACGGGCCCACACAGGTGCGCAACATTACTTTACTCTCTTTCCGCAGGTGCTGATCTGCCTCCTGCCCACAGGTATTCGGCCTCATCGCCTCCCCGGCAGCTACCTCCGCCTTTGACGGACGCACCGCACTCGTCCCGGCGTGGGAAGACGTCTTGGGATGGGACATTCGACGTGGAGAGCAAGTCTCGGCTTGGCATTCTACGGGCGTGACAGCCGCTGTTACCTTGATCTCGGCTTCGTCTGCTACGCAACAGGAAAAGGATAAAATCTACGCCGTGGCGTATGCCGATGGTAGTATCCGCCTTTGGACCGCTCAAGGAGGTCCCGAGGGCCAAGAAATCGTGACTTTTAATGGACACAAGAAAGCCGCGACGGCCTTGACGTGGGATACGACCTCGACTCGACTCTTTAGCGGTGGAAGCGAGGGTGAAATCGTCGTCTGGGACGTCATCTCGGAAACGGGTCTCTATCGACTCAAGGGACATCGAGGATCCGTCACCTCGCTTCATTGGCTGCCGTATCCGCAGAAGGAGAGAGCACATCCCGGATGGCTACTCAGTACCGCAAAGGACGGGATGATCAAGCTTTGGGATTTGGAGGGTAGGCATTGCGTGCAGACTCTGGTCGTAGGCCGCGGGGAAGTGCTGTCGTGTGCGGTGAGGGAAAGTGATGCTGATGACGATGCGGCCGAGCTCAGCGAGGAAAGGACGATAGAGGACGACGACGCGCCGCAGACGGGGGGATATTGGATCGTCACGGGCTCCGGGGACGGGGAATGTCGGGCGTTTAGGATTGGCAAAGATGATCTATGTCGTGGATTAAGGGAGGATTTGAATGGACAGGTGAGTCAGCGAGTGGGCGAGTGAGTGGCGGAGGGAGCGCGGAGCGGCGGAAGAGCAGGGAGGGTGACGAGCGGTAAAGCGAGGGGCAGAGGTTGGTCGAGGACGGAAGAGGCCAGAGCAATGGTTCAGAAGAGCAATGCTTTGACCGTTGAGGGACGACGGGGGTCGCTAGGAATCACGAACTCGGCCGCTCCGAGGGAGATTGGTAGTATTTGTGCACAGATACGATCGCCTTCCTGGAATCGTTTCGTCACTGCGCGTTATACGGAGACTTTGTGCTTACACCCTACAATTCAGCTACAACCCCTTATCCATCCCATCGGCCCACTTCCGCTTCCGAATCAACTGACAACGCCCATCACCCAACTAACATTTCACCCGAACCCGGTCATCCCGTTGCTCTTCCTGCAACCGACGGACCGGAGTGTGATCGTCTTGAGGGTGAGAAGTGCCGAGGAACTCGAGGCCAAGCGTGCCCGGAGGCGGAAGCGGGAAAAGGAGAAGCGACAGCAGCAGCAAGAGGGCCAGAATGAGGAGAAACCGATCGAGGAGGAGGTGCAGAGGAACGGCTGGTTGGATCGCGTGGCGGATTGGTGTATTGTTCGTGCCGGTGGCAAATTTAGGAGTTTAAGCCTGGTGACGTTGGAAGACGGATTAAAGGGTATCCAGGTGAGTAGCCTGTCCCTTCTTACCATGCTCGCGGCGCATTGACTAGGCGGCATCTGCAGATCCTCCTCTCACTCTCCAACAATTCCCTCGAGACATACACCGTCCCCACACCGCCACTCGCCACTGGCGCCAATGGTAAATCCGCACGTCAGCTCAAGGCGGCGACAACCAGCGGCCAAATCGAGCCCGTTCGAACGCATGTGTTGGAACGACAGGGGCATCGGGCCGATGTGCGGTGTTTGAGCGTCAGTTCGGATGATCAGGTCTTGGCGAGCGCGGCGAATGGTGGGTCTCGAGAGCGGTCGCGAGCTGGGATCATGGCTGACAGTGTGCGGGACAGGTTCATTGAAGATTTGGAATCTGAAGACGGGCGCATGTATCAGGACGATGGAGTGCGGGTATGCCATCTGTTGCATGTTCCTTCCCGGTGATCGTCATGTAAGTACCGAGCGCGCACCGCACCGCTCCACGGCTAATCACTATCTCACAGGTCCTGGTCGGCACGAAATCCGGTCACCTAGAACTCTTTGACCTCGCGTCCTCGACCCTTCTAGAATCCATTCAGGCCCACACGGCCGCTATCTGGGGCATGGATCTGCGCGCCGACAAGGGCGGTCTGGTAACGTGCAGCGCGGACAAGGACGTCAAGTTTTGGGATATCCGGATGAAACAGGTCGCCGGGACGGGAGAGGGAAGTCGGATCGTCACGCGTCTCGGCGAGGAGAGGATCATAAAAACGACGCAGATGGGATTGGTGCATGTCAAGACGTTGAAGATGACGGATGACGTGTTGAGCGTAAAGTATTCGCCTGATGGACGATTGCTGGCTGTTTCGTTGCTCGATTCGACTGTCAAGGTGTTCTTCCAGGATACGCTCAAGTTCTTCTTGTCCCTGTATGGGCACAAGGTGAGTTGCGTGGCGATGTTTATGGGCGGAGCGCCGCTGAGCCTTCCTTGCAGCTACCTGTTCTGGCGATGGACATTTCGTCCGACTCGAAACTCATTATTACATGCTCGGCGGACAAGAACGTCAAGATCTGGGGGCTTGATTTCGGAGATTGCCACAAGTCAATCTTTGCACACGAGGAGAGCATCATGCAGATCGCGTTCGAGCGCAATAGTCACTACTTTTGGACGGTGGGCAAGGATAGGTTGGTCAAGTACTGGGATGGTGACAAGGTGCGCTCGTCTAACCATCACCAGCAGAACATCCGCTAAGCCACGCATATTTAGTTTGAGCTGATCCAGAAGCTCGAGGGTCATCACGGGGAAGTTTGGGCACTCGCTGTCAGCCACTTTGGCGAGTTTGTGGTATCTGGCTCTCATGACAAGTCGATTCGCGTCTGGGAAAAGACGGACGAGCCGGTGAGTCGCACGACATTTGATTTCAAAAAGGTTTCGCGTTGACACACCGTCACAGCTCTTCCTGGAAGAAGAACGAGAGCGAGAACTCGAGCAGATGTACGAGTCAAATGCCGCAGAGACGCTCAACCGTGACCCGGGACGCATTGGTGCCGGTGTCGAGGGCGCAGAAGGTGATGCCGATGCCGATGCCGATGAGGTCTCCGCTGTCACCAAACAGTCCGCCGAAACGCTCATGGCAGGTGAAAAGATCATGGACGCCATCGAGATTGCCGATGCGGATCGTGCCTTGACGCGAGACTATGAAGACAGTCGCGCAAGGACGACAGGCGAGCTCAAAGAAGCGCTGATGCCGCCAACCCGAAATCCAACCCTGATCGCAATGGGCAATCCCACACCGGAAGACTACGTTCGAAGCGTCATGGAAAAGGTTCCACCGGCGCAGATGGAGGATGCCTTGCTGGTGTTGCCTTTCAAACAGGTAATCTCGCTTCTTGAATATCTCGGCATGTGGGCTGCGAATGTAAGTCATCGCACAGCATTTTTCGGAGCTCTCGACTGATGCCCTATTGCAGGAAACCAACATTGCCCTTGTGTCGAGAGTACTCTTCTTCCTTCTTCGGACACATCACCATCAAATCGTCTCAAACCGAATCATGCGAAAGACGCTACAGGAGATTCGTCTACATCTGCGAACCGCCTTGACAAAACAAAAGGAGACAATGGGGTACAATATGGCTGCTCTGAAACATATCAAGCGTCTGCATGATGACAACAAGACGGCGAGCTTGTTGGAAGACGAGCTTCTCGACGAGGAAAAGGTCAGAGCGAGGATCGAGGAGGGTATGAAGAAACGCAAGCGGGTCGCTGTCAAGGCTTAGATCAGACTCTCTGGGGCATTCTGGCGGGACTGTGTTGTTGTTGTATAGACAGTCGATTGATACCATTTCGAGAGCGTACCGATGTATGTGTTAGCTTACAAGACTGCTATGAGTCGCTTACGACTTCCGCATAGCTTGCTCCCGCATTTGCCTTTGCGCCATGTACAGCGACTGAAACGACTTCACATTCAATACTAGCTTATGTCGGATAGCAACCGGGATTTCTTGACGTGCCGCAATGATCGTGGTGTTCATGTCCAAGAGATTTTCTTGCGGAAAGTAGGCATACATTAGAGATGAGTCCGTATCTGACACTGAATCAGAAGAAAGTGTATGAACGCGGAGAGGAAAGGAGCGGCGGTAACGTGACACACATCTGGGGAACCGTGGCGGAGTTGTGCGTTGAGGAGTCACAACGGCTTCGGTAAGCGCTCCTAACGATGAGATAGAACCAACCAAGTGCGGAGCTGTTTTCGTTATCATGCAGGTCAGCAGACGTTAAGAAACACTATGCAGAGTCGTTTCGCCTACTATTCCAGTCCAAGGGAGTGGTGGTCCCGGGTCGCTCGGTAGCTAACAGCCATAGCAGCATCAGCCCAATTTCCTCTGGTCTTCCCGGACCTGGGACCTGCCTGTGCTGGTGGCGCTGGTGTGCGTATTCGACATTTAGCAAGGTCTGGAGCTCCCTTTCCGTTCCTGAAATGAGCGCGAGATGTCAGTTGCACGTTATCAATCGAAAGCCGGTGGCGACTCACTGTTAAAGTCAAGCGGTCGTTGGGGGTCCTGTCTCGTAGGTAAGAACGCAGCAGTGGATATCTCTTGGCGATGGTCAAAGCTGATCATTGTATATGGGAATGCAAACAGATATTCCACCAGGGAATGTGAGTCACGGAGGGGACAGATAAACAGATGGTTCTTCGAGGAAAGAGTGGTGGGCGACTGTTGGACCGGAATGCTGCCTTGCATATATATCTATGAAGCACCGCATACGTTGTGGAGGCTAATTCCACTCCACAGGCCCTAGCAGAACCTAACTCGCTGCCGACCACAGGTACGACTTTCAGTGGGCAAATATTATGCAGCAGGAGACATGGTTTGATGGAGTCGAGTTAGACGAACAGCGAAGAATTCTTTCGAAATGATTGACTCTTCGAGAGTATTCCGCAAGTCCGAATTGAATGTAATTCCACCTGAATTCAGAGGGATTATCGAAAGATACCAGCACCAACTTTGGCCAAAGATTCCAAAAACAACAGGGTGGATATATGTGACCGCATGAGAAGACAAAGTTGAAACGACAATAGATTACAATCACGGCTGACGAGGACCCAAATAGCCAAGCATGAGCGTATACAGCGTTACATCTTGGCTCCGGAATGAGGTCGACAGGTCATCCCACCACCTTCTCAATTCAATTTCCAGCTGCCAAAAGGGGTTTCCTTATGACATCTTCCTCATCTGCAAAAGTAACGCTTTCAATTTCCCCTTTCGCCTCCACCGTTTCCCCTCCTTCCAACGACTTGCCAATCACCACCGAACACAAGGCCTTGACGTCAAATTCTGCTCCAACCCCACCTGTCAAAGGCTCCTCTTCACCGGTGAACTTGACAAACGGAGTCAAAGGTCGAGCCTTGAGTGTGCTCTTGGAATTGTTCGCGCTTTGGGCGGGAACGCTGCAAATCTTGATGTGATCGGACCCTCCTCGAACGGGTGTTCTGCCTTTGGGAGAGGGCAAAGTCTCGGAAGACGAAGTCGAGGGTGACGGGATGTCCTCCACGATGACGGCGCAAGTCGCAAAGGAAACCATGCGTGATTTATCGCTTTCCGCGTGTTTGAGATGTCTATCGGTGGAGATGGGACCGTCTTGTGAGGACAACAGGGCGGGACTGACCAGAATGGAGGGGATGGCGGTGGAGGTCAAGGGGGAGTTTATACCCCACCCGGTCTCTTTGGAAAGCGCCGGGGGCATCTTACGCTGCGCCATGGTGGAGTGCGACTCTTTGTCTTCTGTTTTAGAGATCATGGTAGGACGGAACGCGACAATGGCGAGCAGGCAGAAGAAGATGTCGATGTATACGTGGAATGATAGGGTCATTGGGTTGACTGGCAAAGCCGGGTGTATGTGGGTGGGTTGAACGAGTATAAGAGCCACCGGGGCACTGTCCTGAGGTTAAGACTTTTGTTGGTGGCGAGCGAAGCCGAGCACGCGGATGAGAGAGTATGAGATGGTGCGAGTCCGGGTGAGGAAGTGCAGAGGAGGATCCTTATTGTCTAGATATATATGTATTGGACCCGACAGACATCGAAATACGCGCCTAAGCCTTACCTTTGCTCTCTGCGGGGCAACTCCGAGTGCTGGAAGGAAGCTGAAACAAAGACGTGGTGTTCAATTTACACGACCACGTTGGATATCACCAGTCTCCTTTTCACCAGTGTCAACTCCTTCGGGGCGGGGACAAAGGAAGCTCGAGAATATGACGACAGTATCCTGGTCCCGTATATATCGTGTTCACACACGCTTAGCGAGTGAACTGTTTCGAGCTGAAACACAGACGTATCGCGAGAGTCGGACTGGGGGAATGTCCGCCGTTTTTGAAGATTACTGCTTGCTGTATACCAAAAGATCTAAGCGCGGCATCCGGAATAAGCGCGCGTTTGCGCCCTCCGTCTCCGGCCCACCACGCTTGGCTGAGGGCTCTGTCGCGTAGCGTGAGGCTTAGCGTCTGGCCCACCTTCCGCTGGCAGAGAGCCAGACGACAACATCGACGGTGTCGTTATCATCCACATTAACGTCTTCACCTCGCCGATCCAAGAATTCCTTTCTTCACACCACCAACACTTCAAGATGGTACGTCGAATTCATCCATGTGCTCTAGATCGACCGAATCACCACGCGGGACTATCGAGCAAGAGACGGACAGAGCTGACGAAAATGTGTTCTCTTGATTTAGGGTATCGCTCGTGATTCGCGCCACAAGCGTTCGGCTTCAGGTGCCCGACGGGCTCAGTACCGAAAGAAGAGAAAGTTCGAGTTGGGTCGTCAACCCGCCATGACCAAGCTGGGTCCCAAGAGGATTCACGAAGTCCGGGTTCGAGGTGGAAACTTGAAGCACCGAGCCATGCGATTGGACTCTGGTAACTTCGCCTGGGGTTCCGAACACTGCACCAGGAAGACCCGAATCATCGACGTCGTGCGTATCAGTTTTGTGGAAGAAGGATGGAGGTGACAAGGGACGGAATGGCTTATGGTGTCGTTTTGCGCGTGGGATGTGACAGATTTACAACTCGACCAACAACGAGTTGCTCCGAACCAAGACCTTGGTCAAGGGTGCCGTCGTTGAAATCGATGCCGCTCCCTTCAGGCAGTGGTATGAGGCCCACGTGAGTTGAAGTGATCAGACTATCTGTCCGGATCGAAAGCTCATCTTCCTTCTTCTAGTACGCTACCCCCGTCTTCAAGGGTGCCAAGCCTACCGAGGCCGATGCCACCACCGGTGAAGGCGAGAAGAAGCAGTCCAACCACGTTCAGCGAATCTTGACTGAGCGAAAGAAGGACGCCAAGATCGAGCCCGCTTTGGAAGGCCGATTCAAGCAGGGTCGATTGTACGCCATCATCTCTTCTCGACCTGGTCAATCCGGCCGATGTGATGGTTACGTCTTGGAAGGAAAGGAGTTGGAGGTGAGTCCAGTCGTATGTGTCCGCTTAGTGAACGTATTGCTTATATGTATCCTTGCTATCAGTTCTACCAGCGAAGGATGAACCTCCGAAAGGCCAAGCACGCTGCCTAAGCGTCTTGAGATCGTTAACCGACTCTGAGCCTTGCTCATGTCGCAATAGCAAGAATCATCTCGACTTTTCGCAAACAACACCATGGGGGCGAAAGGAAAAAGCTGGATGGCGTGTGGCTAGGCTCGGTTGGGAGGCTATCTTTGTCGAGGAGGCATCGCTTGTTTGGGTCATTGCCATGTACATACGGTTATGGTAAATGATCTGATCGAGAACCAAAAAAATCAACAATCCGCATTCCGTACATGGCCACAGAGATATGGAATAAAAGCTTAAGACAAGCAAGTATTCTCTCTTTTGCGGTCGCTTCCCCTAGATCAACAAGACTACCGTGGCCATGTCTAACCATGGACTAGGGATCATGATCTCTGTGCTTTGCTTTTGACGTTGACACCCTGCACATTATATGGTCACAGGGTCAAGGAAGCTCGTGCCCTTTGGTGTGTCGTAGGCGCTCTGTGCGTGTACGGATGTTTGCTATCTGTGCATGACTTTCACCGTCTCGCGTGCTCGAGAGGGTTGTCGATACACGATACCTTCCTCGGCAATCCACCATTACCTGGTCGTCTGTTTTGCCGAATAAGGGGAGGATCATCCTCAGGACAGTGTGACAGAAGGTTATGATTACGTCTCATGTGTTACGTGAAAATACATTCTACTTCATCGCCAGCTCTATTGTCCTCTCTTTCGCGGACTGCTTGGATATCCAATACCTATGCCCGCGGCTCTTCTTCCGGCTTCGACGTGCGCAAGCGCGCCTTCCGGTAACGGTGGTACCTCCTGTGGGACGACACTAATGGACATTGGTCTCCTGCCCGAAACGGACCGACGAGGAATATTCGAACTTGTGGCCACGGCGACGAGTGGTTTTTGATGGGTTCCAGCCACATGTCGACTGGATACACGGGGTCGGGTTTGCACAGAGGAAGTTCGCGGTGGGAGTTCTTGCTGCTCCTTGATCTTGGATGTGGCTGGAGGCTCTATGCGACGGTTGGATCTCGTCGCGGCTCCAGGATGACGGCTCGGAGGTGGCGCGATGGGTGCAAGACCATTTGCATAATTCGTCTGGCGGGAATCGGGACGGTCGTCTGGACGTGAAGCAGGACGGTCAGGTCTTCGGGCCGATTTTGCTGATATGGTGGACATTGGCCCTCGGGTGGTATGTTCAGAGGCGGCCCAACCATCGTGATCCGAGTCTCTTTGGCTCATGCTCGAAGAAGGCCGATGGAACGCTGGCAGTTTGGTGTCGCCGACCGGTGTAACTGGCCGATTGGAGTCAGATGTACTGGAGGATGCCGCTGTCGTGTTCGATACCGTGGATGGGAACCGCATACTTTGATTGTGGGAAATCAAATTGGTCTTTGTAGCCGATCTCGTCATCGTTTGATGCAGGGGCGATGGAAGTGCCAGGCGTGTCGGCAGCATTTTCGTAGATTTCGAAAGAAGATGCAAATTAATACCTAGATTCTGGTCTCCCTTTGTATAAGTAGACGGGTTGTCGTTCTGCGGAATTGCATGGCGATCCGACTCTGTACGGGGTTGATCCTTGATGACAACCCAACTGCCAGGGCTGTTGGTCGAGATTGTGCTGATATCACCTTGAACTGCGCCGGGCACGGAATGTCCCGTTTGCTGTTCGGACTGATCGCTTTGCTGTGAAACAGACCGAGCCATCCTGGTGTTTCCATGCGAGATCGCGCTGGCTACGCCATTGGCGACCCGTTGGAAGCTACCGCTCGTCTTCCTTACTACCGTCTTATGTGCGGCCGATATGCCTTGCAACCTAGCGACCAGGTTGGCCGTTTTCGAACTGATCTCCTGGCGCTTTGCAGCATAAACGCTTGATGCGTCCGACGACTTTCTCAAAGCAAGAGGCCGTAAAGGAGTAGATGTAGCCAGAGTTCCATTGCTGCGGAGATATCTCGCAGGTCCCGGTGACCCTGCAGCTGCCAAGCTTGCAATGTTTCGGGAATTTGTCGACCGGTTGAGATTGCTGGAATTGCCATATCTGGAAGGTGATAACGGGGATCTACTTTGCGGACTATTGCGAGGTGAGTCAAGGGTGTTACTTCTTCGCAGTGATGGTGATCCAGGACTCGAGATGCTGCTGAGACTATCTAGCCTCTTTACCCTAGCTACTGGAATCTGCGACGGGGAAACCCTAACGTCCGCCTTGATGGTACTCGTCGTCAGAATAGCTGCGGTCGGTGATTCCTCGAGGGACTGTTCGGCAACGGGTGACATGAACGTATGACGCAATGCCGCAGCTGGGGGCGTGGATAGGGATGCGCTCGACTGTGATTTCGTGATGCGGATTGCGGGACCGAGTCTGGCGGCAACGATTTGCTCAGACAAGGTCTTGATCTCTGCCTGCGCCCTTTCAAGCTGAGTCTTAAGGAAGGTCGTGTCCAGCGTTTGATCTACCGAAACCGTTTTATCGTCAGATAATGACATTCCCGCTCTGTCTGTACATGTGCCGTAGCTTACCTCGAAGTTCGTCCCGCAACCTTTGCACGTCTTCCTGCCATCGGTCCCTCCCTTCCAGATCTTGATCCATTAGAATTTTCTCCTCGAGAAGACGATTATGCTTGCTCTCCAAATCAAGGAACGAGCTCAACGCGTTCCTTCACAAGTCATAGTCTTCAGCGCGAGTTTCCCACGGTAGCCATGACAGAAACTCACCTTTGTGAGCGTTCGAGATCGTCATTTCCCATTTCGAGCTTGACAATAGCCTGCTTCCTGTCTTCCACCTCTTTTTCTAGGTTTTCGATTTTCCGCTGCAGGGAATCCTCTCGCATTCAGCTATGCCATCGATTCTAACACACTCGGCCTCCGTACCTGCATGGTAGACACGGTTGCATTCTGCTCTTTAACGTCCTCTACCTTCTTTCGCTGTAAGTATGGGAATGTAAAATCGAATATCACTGTTAGAGGGTCACCGCGGGACATACCTTTAGCTTGTCCACCTCTTCCTGGGACTTTATCAGCTTTTCTTGTACCTCGTTAATCTGTTTCTCCAGGCCCGCGATATCCTTCTGGTCTTCCTTGTGCCGCTCTTCCAAGGCCTCGTTGCTTTCCTCCAGATTTTGATTGAGGCCGGTCAGAGTCTCTATAAGCTCATCCAGTGTCTCTGCGATGATGAAGGGCAATCCAAATGATCAGCTTTCGAAACCGCGACGACCAAGGTGATCACACCTGGACTTACGGGATTCCGCCTGAATTTCTTGAATTTTCTGCACTGTGCTTTCATACTCGGAGCGGAAGTAATCACATTCCTCCTGCAGCGAGGCAAAGCTTGTTGCGGAGAAAGAAAAGCATACTGATGATTACAAGATCGCGGATTATATCGAAGAGTTGCTGTCACTCACACCGGCTGGTCCGCCTCCATGTCGTTGTCCATGGATCCAACCAACTGCCTAAGTGTTGCTTCCAGCGGGAATCACAGCTAAGCCGCGTTGCGTTGTTCGATGGTCCAGGAGTAGCACCCGTTGATGCCGTTTTACGTGAGAGCTGAAAGATAGGCGAAAGGGCGACGTCGAAACGCGGTCCGGCTCATATCTACCGACTATATGGTAGGGCCGACAGAGTGCTTGTCCGTGGGATGCAGACGGTGAACAGGCGTAGGTATGTAGGACTTGATCGCACGAGAATATCAATCAACCATAACTCGAAGGATAGTGGTAGTGGTACTGCTGGTTTGTTTACGTTTCGGATCTATGCCGATCGCCCCGTTCGCCGCCCCTATCGCGGGTGACAGCTTTTTCCCAACAAGGCTTTCAACACAGATGGCAAACTGTTCCTTGTAAGTCGTGAAACTCGCATGCATCGTTCACAGACGGCAGACCACGCGGGCGATGCCGCCTTTTAGCGATCCGACCGCATCATATCATCATCATGGTGTGCCCAGAATTGATATGTATAGATACAACGCTCGCTCCGCCAGCACCTCTGATACAAAAACCCTCCCGAAGGGCACACACGACCTCCAGTACCCTAAGCAGTAAACGAATTCCCAGACCTTGTATCCTGCGGCGGCGTATCGAGCTGGGATTCTTCCTTTCTACGTAGCAGTTCCACCTGCAAGAAGGGAGATGACGCCATTGATCAGCACCTCGCAGGCGGACGCCTAAAGGGAACGCCTCACATAATTGCCGGGGAACCAACCGACTCTTCCATCTCTCGTCCGACCTCTCCACCACCCACTCGACGGTACCGATCCCGCGCCACCGTCCGTCTTGCCATCGAGCCGTTGCAAGACCGCGACAATCTCGTCCCGTTTCAGGGTGAGTTCGTGTGATAAAGTCGCTTCAAAAGGCCAGACCGCACGTGCAAACACGAGGGGCTGTTGAGCGGCGGTCGTCGTGGCTTGTCCAGCGGCATTGACTATCCCATTTGGCGGGTACGACGGTCCATTGTTATCGAATCCCGGCTGGTGTTGTGGCGGTTGATTCTCCATACGCCGTTTGTGCAGCTCGGTCAGGAGTCTGACGAGTTTCGTCATGAGGTATGGCAAACCGACTGCACTGACGAGAAACAAGATGAGAGGTTTCGAGCTTGGTTGCTTGTCGCCAGGAACGGGACGGGGACCCGTCGTCCCTGCCCTCCCGCCATTCCGATCCAACGCTTGACCGATCCGCCATTCCTCTGCCCACCCCGTATTCCCGCTTCGTCCCGTAATCGAGGAAGACGACTCGCCTTTGATCCAGCTGATGAGTTTCTTCCCGAGTCGTACGAGGCTGAACAGTCCGAGTACTTGGCCGAGGTAGGTTTTGAGTCCCCCGAGCTGATCCGCGACGCCGACCATGGCAAAGAACGAGGAATGCGTAGCCGCATAGGTAGATTCGAATAATTGTGCGAGCGAGGAAAACGCCGTCACGAGGGATTCCAGAACAGCGAACGCTGGCATCGTTTGGGATTGCATTTGGGAAGAGAACGTGGGGTTGTTGTAGGGATCCATTCCCCCTCCGCCTGCGCCATACATCCCGCCCCCACCGAACCGATTATACGCACCCATCCCGCCCGCTCCGTACCCTCCATACGAGCTCATCCCACCGCCATAGCCCCCGCCGCCATAGCTGTTGTAGCCTCCCCCGCCGTATCCGCCATACCCAGCATAGCGATTCGAGAAGGATGAAAGGGCCGAGTTTTGCATGGGAAGCGCTTGTCCGGCTGTACCAGGAGTTTGCAAATGTTTTAGTCTCCCAGAGCCGGCATCTCCTCGTCGGACGGATGCTCACCATATCCGACCTGGTGCTCTTCACCGTTCATACTCTCGCCAAACGTCCCTGGTCGACTAGGCAAATCGGGCGGCCGTGCCTGTCCGTTCCCGACAACAACGCTATTCGACGACGACGAAGCAGTGGCTGATGGATGGCTGTGGTCTGTCGTTGGTGGTAATTGTGGTGGAGACAGGGCTTGGGCTGCTGTAGGGGAAGACATGGCGGGCGATGATGAGCGAGATGAACTGTCCGAGAAAGAGAGGGCAATGAATGAAAGAATGAATGGGTGCTCTTCACTTTACCCTACACTGCGACTGCCGCCCACTCGGTTACCGTAAAAGCCGGATTACGTAAGCCGTCCCCTACCGTATGTTCAGGAGGGCAGTCACCCTGCCAGTCAATATACATGGTTCGCCCGCCAGTCAATCACACACCATGGCTACCACGAGGTACAGGACCATCTACAACAAGGTTTTCGGGACCCTCGTCTTGTCAGATACTACCCTCGCATGGACGCCCGACCAGCAGAATGCAGAAGTCGTGCGGAACCAACAGCTCTCCCGGGTGACCAGTGCGTAGCCGTTGGTGTCATCGCGCGATCCTGTACTCACGTTCTTGATCTTTTGCTATTAGCCATGTTCACCTCAAAGGCCGGTGCGAAAAAGACGTCTCTGAAGCTCGAGTTTGAGAATAATGTCCCTGCGGGCGGTTTGACGTTTCAGTTTACCGCTGCACCACCGCTCGACGTTTCCGAGCGACAGCGAGTCCAGGATTTCCTCGTCCCAATTATTGCGAGGAACAAGGAACGATTGCTCTCGGGGCTCGCACAGACGGCCGAGGTCGAGGCGGGCATCAAGACGGGTGCGAATGCGTTGGTAGAGACACTGGGCAAGGATGGTCATGGCGGCGGGAGGACGACGAGCACGCCGAGTGGAAAGGCGGTGGATGTCGCCAAGATTGCTTCGCCATCGTCGTCTTCCAAGTCTCCTCGAGCAGGAACACCAGTCGCCACGTCACCGGCAGCCCCAGGCCCTACTACAGGAACGGACCAGAACATCCCCGGAGGCCTCATCGGACCCTCCCTTACCCCGTTTGCCATCCAACTCAAACAATCCGTTCTCCGAAAAAACCCAAACCTCCTCTCCCTCCACCGTCAACTCGTCATTGAAAAACTCGTGACCGAGGCCGAATTTTGGGATGGCCGTGAGCATCTGTTGGAACAAGAACGACTGATGAGTACCCAGCAGCCGGGGAGGAGTAGTCAGTTACTCGATGATCGGTTTGGGTTTACGCAGCAGGCAAAGGCGCGTGCGGATCGGGAACGAAAGGCGAAGATTGTGGGGACTGGGTTTGGCATTGCGCAGGCGAGTGCGGGGAAGAAGGGTGCGGTGCTGGGGGCGGAGGAGGAGCTCAAGATCCAGGTAACCAAGGAGTTGCAGAGGGAGATTTTCGAAGAGTTTCCTATCACGCAGAGGATATACGCCGAGAATGTGGGAGGGGAAGGAGGGGTAGGTGGTCGTTTGCTTTTCCTCGGCCGCGTATTGACCGGATTTTGACTTCTGGCTCTGACACCCACAGATGACCGAGGCGGATTTCTGGTCGAGATACTTTCGTTCCCGTCTCTGGGATCGTCATCGTGCCTCTGCTCGAGCACAAGGCGCAAGCGGTCTCCAAAAAGTCGACCCCGTGTTTGATCGGTACCTGGAAGATCCAGATGACGACGTTGAACCCAAACACGCATCCTCACGCGCCGTTGACTTGTTCCTTGATCTTGCCGCGACCGAGGAGGATCACGGGCAGACGGGGAACGAGAGAGACGTGACAATGCAGGCGGGTAGACAGCGGCAAACGTTGCCGTTGATTAGGAGGTTCAACGAGCATTCAAATCGTTTAGTGGGGCAAGAGTGAGTCGAACACTTTTGGTGGTATGTGACATCCGGTACTGACACCCGGGGCTATTTAGCGAGGAAATTGCAGCAATGGCGGTGAATCCAGAACATATGGGAAGCGCACTGGTATGTTCATAGCACGCAGGCCGCTCATCGCGTACTCATTATCGCCTCTGCAGAAACGCCTGTATTCGGAAATTGAACTGGAAGACCTGCAAGGGGGCGCTCAAGAGCGCGTGATTGAACTCGATGTGCAAGAGCGGCAGTCCTTCTTTGACACCAAGGGCACAACCGCGCAGGACGATATGGAAGAGTTTGTGAGCGGGAAAAGCACAGCGGTGAGTTGAGCGACAACGCAAGTAACGCAAAGCGCTCATCTAGCCTCTCCCCATTTGATTCAGGAAATTCGCAAGATCATTTTATCGACGCATCACAAACTATCACACTGGGCACCGCATCTCGATATTGTCATCCCCGCCGTTCCACCCGGTAACCTAGGTGCAAATAGCGGGACCGTGGCGGTTCGAGCGGATGCGACGCAAGAGGGCTATCAAAAGGCCAAGAAGACGGCCGAAGAGGCGATTCGATTTGTGGCTGGTGCGTTGATAACCGAGGAAGACCGGGCAGCACAGACAGGTAGGCAGGGACAGGTGCTATCGACGGGTGTTTGGTGGACCAGCTGATCTGTTTTACTGCCTATCTGCTCGCCGTCAGAGCCTATCCCCGATCAGATCATGTCACAAATTGCCACCTGCCACAACGCGGCATGCGAGTTCCTCCGCCAGTTTTGGTCAGCCGTCTTGCCGACTCCCCAAGGCACGCTCAGTGGTCCACAGACTCCCGAGCAAAAAGCCGCAAAGGCCAAGAAGATGGTGGGATTCCTGGCAGGGACGCAGAAAAAGGTGGAGAGCGTGGTGGCGAGTGCCGTAAGAGCTGGGATGAGCGAGCCGAGTCGGGTGAAAGAGGCGTTGGCGCCGACGCTGGATGCGGTGAATAAAGCGCTGGAGCAGTATGCTAGCATGAAGTAGGGGATGTTCCTGTATCGAATAGACAATAGCTCAACCCGTATGCAGCGGGGGAGTGCGGTTTAGATACGGCCATGAGGAAGTCACGAAGTCGGCTTACATAATCCTGTTTAGGGAAGTATTCAATATCGTCATGAAACAGGAACGCAAGGGAGAAGAATGATCGAACTTGTGAAGACGATATCGACCCGATCCAACTTTTAGATCTGGGTTTCAGGTGATGAGATAGAGAGCGCATCCACCACAGCTCAGGAGCTCGATATACCCTCAATCGTACATCATGCTGGCGCCCCGTTTGAAGTATGGCTCTCGCAGCACCGTATCGAGCCGCTTCAGCTGTGCCTCACGGACAAGTCAGCATTCACCTCTTTCCTACCTCTCACTTCGGCTCGCCTCCACCTCGTCGCCGCCGGCCTCTCCACCCTCCAATGGCATCAAGAACAGGTGGTCGTCATCACTGCTGCTGCCGAAGACGGACTTCCCCATGAAACACCAGGACCCCGTCAAGGCTGAACTGCAATGGAGGGATCGAACCACCGCCGAGCTCTATCGATGGCAATGGGAGAATAATAAGGGCAAGGTGTTCATCCTGCACGATGGGCCTCCTTATGCTAATGGGAACTTGCACATGGGTGAGCAGGACCTAGGTTCATGTGATAGTCGAGATGATGTATCGGCGGTCTCATAGCGATGAACATTCCCCATTTCCCCCAGGTCATGCCTTGAATAAGCTGCTGAAGGACTTTATTAACCGGTACAAGGCTATCAAAGGCCATCGAGTAAAGTTGGTCACCCTCGGTGTAGCATTCCAGACGTCGACGTTGATCCATACAACCTAGATACATACCCGGATGGGATTGCCATGGTCTTCCGATTGAACACAAGGCTCTGAAAGCCCTCGGGGTGAGCCTTTTTTTTTCAATTACGCATCAGCACCGGCACGCTAACAGACTTTTGCCCCGCATAGAAATCACATCTTAAACTCTCTCCACTGGAAGTGCGCAACGTTGCGCGCAAGACAGCCTTGGAAGCGATCAAGGACCAACGAGAAGAATTTCGCCAGCTGGGAATCATGGCGGACTGGGACTCTGAAACGGAAACGTATAGAACCATGGGTGAGTGGTATAGTGGACTTGCCACGGGTTTGCGCTTATCCAGAGTTCACGCAGACCAAGGGTTTGAAATCCGGCAGCTGAATTTATTAAAGTCTATGGTGCAGAAGAGTGAGCCTTGCGTTCTGGTTTTAAGCTTTCCACCATGCTAAGGACCTGTATCTCTCGTTGTTTCGTTAGACCTTATTCACCATCGCTCGCGGCCGACGTACTACTCTCCCTCGTCTCGGACGGCATTGGCAGAAGCAGAGCTCAGTTACAAAGACGACCATAAATCCCATTCCGTCTACGTCTTCTTCGGTGTACCAGAGGAGTTCATGACCGCGGATCTCAAAAGCCGATGGAAGGAGGTGGGCAAAGGCCGTGAGCTAGGACTAGCGATCTGGACGACGACAGCGTGGACATTGGCAGCCAATCAGGTATGTCAGAAAGCGCTCGTTCAGGTGGATCAGTTTAACTGACTGTATTCGGGGGAATCAGGCAGTCGCCATCAGCCCTATCATGGAGTATGCCGTCGTTGAACGAAAGGGAGACCCGAGATTACTGGTAATCGCAGTGGAAAGACTGGAGCCTCTCAAAGAGGTATTGGGTGAATTGACAGTACTCGCCAAGTTATCGGGTAAGCTTGGTTTGGGCTGGTACTGTTCTGTAAGGCTGACACCGCTCATATCGGCGGCTCTTGAAGGCCAGCAACTCGTTGGCACCAAGTATCAACACCTGTTCTGGAAACCTTCCTTGCCGCCTCCAGAAGTCATCCTGGCCAAGCATGTGACCGCAGCAGCGGGGACCAGTCTGGTTCACACTGCACCTGCCCACGGACAAGAAGACTACGAAGCCTACCGCGCAGCCTTTGCAGGGTCCGCTCAGGCGCAGACGGAGGAAATGCGTTGTCCCGTAGATGATGAAGGCAGGTTTACCAGTGATCTCGCGGACTGGACAGATGACGAGACTTTGCCGGGGAGGCTCGTCGGGAAGAGCGTACTGGATGAGGCAGTGCCGGAGATGATTGATATTCTAAGGGAAAAGGGTATCTTGCTTCATACCAACATGTTGAGTCATCGATACCCTTGTGACTGGAAGACGAAAGAGCCGGTGATTCTGCGGTAAACGTTTTCGCACGAAAATCGCAGGTGTTCAATTGCTGATCATCTTGAACTCACAGAGCTACTCCACAGTGGTTCGCCAACATTGAAACCATCAAGCAGTCCGCAATCGAAGCAATGGAAACAGTGAATTTCAAGCCAGATCAGTGTATGCTTCGTGCCATTAACACTAGGTATGCGAATGCTTACCTCCTACATCTTAGCTAAACGGCGCTTGGAATCTTTCGTGCTCGCAAGATCGGAATGGTGCATCTCGAGACAGCGAAGCTGGGGAGTACCAATCCCGGTCTTATACGATGTCAGCACAGGGGAAGCGCATCTCACCGGGCAAACCCTAGACCATATCATTCCAGTACTGGCTGCAAAAGGCACGGATTACTGGTGGAGCGAAGAGATTGCAGCCTTTATACCGCCTCACCTGAAAGCAAGCGGTAAAACCTTTAAAAAGGGAACGGATACTATGGATGTCTGGTTCGACAGTGGTTCCTCCTGGACACTCGTCAAGGAGCTCGGGTTGCGTTCAACCGAGGAACCGGTAGCCGATGTCTACTTGGAAGGCTCAGATCAGCATAGAGGGTGGTTCCAGTCTTCACTCTTGACGTTCCTCGCCGCAACGGAAGGCGAGAAGAATGTCGCTCACACCCCGTACAAAACGCTGATCACCCATGGAATGGTACTGGATCAAGAGGGACAGAAAATGAGCAAATCGTTGGGCAACGGTCTGACTCCGATAGACATCATTCATGGTGGCAAGGTCAGCTTCATAGTTCGTTGACATACGGCCAGGAATACTGATGAGCTCGGCCCATTGGCAGGACAAGAAGAAACTCCCTTCATATGGAACCGACATCATGCGTCTATGGGCTGCGCAAGTGGACTACACCCGCGACGTCTCGATCGGACCTACCTCGTTGTCTGCCGCAGCTGAGAATGCCAGAAAGATCCGGAACGCAATCAAATTCATACTGGGTAATGCATATCGCGGAGAAGCGGAACCACTAAAGTTGGATGGAGTGCAGCTTGGGCTTGTGAGTGGTTGTTTTTCCTTGTGCGTACTCAGCTGACTTTGATTTCGCGCTCCAGGTAGACCGGTGGATTCTCGATGAGGTTGCCGAGCTGGAGACCTATGCCGTTTCAAACTACGAGATCTTTGACTTCAACCGAGGTAAGCGATTTTCGAAAAGGCACTCTGATGGTCGCTGAGGTCATGGATATTCAGTCCTACAATCGCTCAATACGTTCATCTCGGGCACGTTATCTACCACGTACTTTGAAATGAACAAGGATATCCTGTACTGCGATGCAGTGAACAGTTCGCGGAGACAGGCTTCGCTGGCTGTATTGTCGTTTGTAAGTACTCCTTCCCTTTCAAGAGGTCAATATGCTCATTCTTCCGATCTCCTCAGGTACTCTTCCGTATGATGTCTATCCTCTCACCAATTATGCCGCACCTGGCGGAAGAGGTCTTGCATCGTATACAGCACAAGAGTGGGGAAGTGACAGCGAACAGCTTCAACTGGGATGACGAGGTAGGTCTAGGATGAGCCAATTCCTTGTCTTCCACCTGACCCCTTCCGCTGTGTTGTCAGGCACAAAAGTGGGGAAACGAGCAGGTTAGACAAGAGATGCGACCTCTGTTGTCAATCCGCCAGCAAGCTATGCAGCTATTAGAGGAAGCGAGAACAGCAAAGTAAGCTTTATGAGATCCTACCGAGGCGTCCGTGGAGAGGCTGACCGCAGTTGTCCTTGTCATTCTAGGTCGCTACGAAGCGCTGCAGAGGCGGTACTCATTATACGAACCGACGATGAGGAACTCGTGACGTCTCTCGATAAGCATTGTGAGCAGCAAATCCCTCACGAGCCGAAACCCACCGGGAAGAGCTGACAGGCAGCTCATACGCTTGCCGCAGATCCCGAATTGTCACCATTCATGTCCACGGCGCGCGTTCTTATTAACCCCGAGTCCAGCAAAGGATCGACATGGTCCTATGCGGCCTCGCTTGACGTGTCGAATGGTTAGTTTGGTCGTGTACGCGCGTGTAGAAGAATATGCCTGAACGTTGATCCGCCGTTTCCGTCTTAGATCCCGACGCCACGACGCCTCGGACAGTCAAACTGGAGATAGTTCCCAGCGAGGACCACAAGTGTCCGCGATGTTGGGTCCATACGGCTGCACTGGCGAACGAGCTCTGTCGACGGTGCGACGAGGTTGTCAAGGCATGATTCAGGGTTATGCATGTCGTTTGCACCAGTTTGCACCCTGTTTATCCCCAGACCAACAATTCTATCACTCTATCCTAAGCTGTACCTCTCTGGACCTTTCGCGACTAGCCTAAGTCGGCGTCGCGTTCTCCCCGCTCGCGATGTGCGACGTCTACTCTCCATCCTTGCGCCGTAATTTACTGATATGTCGATGCGCATAACGTTCTTGTATCCACTGCATCTGGGCGAGCTCCTTGGCGCGAGCTCGACGGCAATTTTCCCTGTAAATGTCAAAGCGGGGTGGGGGATTCAGTATACCAAGATCTACGACTGATCGCTTGAGATGGCGAAGGGCTGAAAAAATGCGTACCACATGATAGCCGATATACCTACGAACGAACCGACGGCCCAATTGGCAGCACTCTTTGGTCCTACACCACGACTTACGTATCAACTCATAACTGGGGATGTGAAAGGTGCGAATCCGCGACTTACTCCTTCTCGCGATGTATGATATTGAACCGATTCCGAATGCAGCGACCATCCCGCTAAGTAGTGCCTGTCGAGCGCATGGGATGGAGCCGATGTCTGCGAGGTTGCTAAAGATCAGCTCAGTAGGACAAGGCGGGAATAAGCATAACTTTGTACTTTTCAGATCTTCGATCGGACGTATTCTCTGTAGCAACATTGAACAGACGGATCAAAGGCGAGGTCAGCGACTGCCGAGTAGGAGGGCGGGGAGGAAGACCAGTAGACGACAGACCTTGATAGCAGCTACCACATCCGTCTTCGTATCCCCCGTTCTCCGGTCCGCTTCGGGTAACACTCGAGGCTCTGCACTGATCTCCGAGTTTCCGAGGGGCACGTTGAGTACTTCGCGTGGCTGGTGGGTCGGTGTTGTAGGAGGTGTAGGTTCCACCGTCGTCGTCTGTGGCGCAGAGGGGTTGTACGTCTCTGATGCTTTTGAGGTGGAGAAGAAGGGCATGGTGGGATGCGTTTGCGTGTGGAGGTGCGGCGAGGCGGAGAGGGACGTAGGGCGATGCGTCAAGAACAAGTCGACGAATATCGCAACGATCGAGCTGCTCATCCAAAGAAAGGTCTCGGATACAGATGAAACGACAGATGGGTTACGTAATCATAATGAATTAGGACCGGTTTGTCCGGCTATGGACAGCCGGCTAAAGCCAGAACGGGGACGTTGAGGTAAGCCGAGTGAGCATAGTATTTAGCGGGGGTTGACTCTGCACTTGTTGCAATTTATCGCTCTTCAGCTTCCCCATCTTCCTCCTCACCATCACCATGTCAGACCAACAAGTCCGCTTTGAGAACCAAGTCGTCCTCGTCACCGGTGCGGGCGCAGGTATCGGTCGAGCGTAGGTCGTTTCTCTCCCCCCTCCGAATCGTAACTAATACCCTTTTCCCCTCTTGGTTTCTAGATACTCGCTCTTCTTTGCGTCCCGCGGAGCCTCGGTCGTTGTGAATGATCTATCACCGGAAGCATGTAACAAGGTCGTCCAAGAGATCCAACAAGCAGGCGGGAAAGCCGCCCCTGCTCCCGGGTCCGTGACGGATGGTGAACAGATTGTTCAGCATGCCGTCAAGGCGTTTGGAACTGTTCACATCCTCATCAACAACGCTGGCGTCTTGCGTGAGTCGCCAAAAACCAGACCTTTGTTGTAGCGTAACTTATTTCCCCTCGGATCTGGCAGGTGACAAGTCGTTCAAGAAGATGTCCGATCAGGACTTTGACATGATCACTGCTGTCCACCTCAAGGGCGCTTACGCGTGTACCAAGGCATGCTGGCCAATCTTCCGTGGTCAGAAGGTCAGTTTGGCTGCTTCAAAACCCAATGTCAGAATGGTCAAAGGCTGAAATTTCCTCTCCAGTACGGCCGGATCATCAATACTGCATCTGCTGCAGGTTTATACGGCAACCTCGGTCAAGCAAACTACTCTGCTGCCAAGAGTAAGTCTCCTCCACCTGACTCGAGACCCCGTAGGCGTTTGATTGACGCCATTTCTCCATCGCTATAGTGGGTCTCGTTGCTTTTACGCGAACTTTGGCCAAGGAGGGTATCAAGTACAACATTAAAGCCAACGTGATCGCACCCGTATGTACCTCCACCGCCAGGCATAACATGTTCTGGCGCTGATACCGTTGGTTTACCTTGCCGCCTTGCTAGATCGCCGCATCATCCATGACGGCTACTATCATGCCTCCCGAGATGCTCAAGCACCTTACACCAGACTTTGTAGCGCCCGTCGTCGGCGTTCTCTGTGCCCCTAAGGTGAGTACCTCCCAGGCTGCGCAAGACCCCGAAGGGCTATACTAATATGAAGCCCTACCATGTTACAGGGTCCTGATGTCACCGGACGACTGTTTGAATTGGGCGCAGGGTTCGTCTCCGAGATCCGTTGGCAGCGGGCCAAGGGTGCATTCTTCAAGCCCGATGCGACGTTTACTCCTTCCGCCGTCAAGGCAAAGTGGAACCAGGTCATGGACTTTTCGCAAGGTTCCGAGTACCCCGTTGGTATGGAAGGCAAAGATCCTCATGTACGTACCCAAGTTTGGAATACCGCGTTGCAGGACTCGATACATTTGCTGATGTTTGGACTTTGGATTCTTAGGCTCTTTTGAAGGAATCTCAAGCTGTTAAATCTAATCCCCAAGCTGAGCCTGAAGTCAACTTCAAGGGCAAGACGGTGATCATCACCGGCGCCGGTGCCGGTCTTGGACGAGCCTACGCACTTATGTACGGCAAGCTGGGCGCCAACGTTGTCGTCAACGATGTTAGCAAGGAGAACGCCGAAAAGGTCGTTGAAGAGGTCAAGCAGCTCGGTGCAAATGCGATTGCCGCGCCCTTCTCGGCAGAGGATGGGGAAGCGATCGTCAAGGCTGCCGTGGATGCCTTTGGAACCGTTCACGTCTTGATCGCCAATGCTGGTATCTTGAGGGACAAGTCGTTCCAGGCGATGACCGCTGCTGAATGGGATGCCGTAGTTGCCGTTCACTTGAAGGGTACCTACAAGGTGAGAGCGCATCGTGGCAAACCTCGTGGCGTGTTGCTTACAGGGTCTTGCTTCGTTTCTCGGAATAGTGTGCCAAGGCTGTCTGGCCAATCTTCCAGAACCAAAAGTACGGTCGAATCGTGACCACCGCCTCAGGCGTCGGTCTCTACGGCAACTTTGGCCAGGCCAACTACTCGACCGCAAAGTCGGCCATCATCGGTCTCACCAAGACCTTGGCCATCGAAGGCGCACGGTACAACATCAAGGTCAACGTCATCGCTCCCTCGGCCGGAACTGCCATGACCAAGACCATCTGGCCCCAGGAGATGGTCGAAATGTTCAAGCCCGACTATGTCGCTCCTGTCGTTGGATTCTTGTCTTCGGATGACTGTCCTGTCACTGGAACCATTTACGAGGTTATGGCTGGATGGGCTGCTCAGGTTCGATGGGAAAGGACGGGTGGCCACTGTTTCCCCAACGACCGAAAGTTGCAGCTTGAAGATGTCCTCGCCCAGTGGAAGACGATCACCAACTTCAGTGAGTTTCCAGGCAGAGAGCTAGCTATGCGCGATCGCTGACTCAATGTTTGACTTGTAGATGACGGTCGAGCGACTCATCCCCAGACCGCTCAGGAAGCTCAGGCTCAAATGTTTGAAAACTTCAACAATGTCTCTGCTGCCGCCGCCAAGGCTGCGTCATCGAGCAACACCGAAGCCGAAGACAGCTCGCAATACATCGACCCCGAGGACCCGGAGACCATCCGAAAGGCCAAGCAGCACAAGTTTGAGCCCGTCGAATTCTCATACGATGACCGTGATGTCATGCTCTACAACTTGGGTGTCGGCGCCAAAGCCAGCGAGTTGCCGTTCGTCTTCGAAGGCTCGGATCAGTTCCAGGCATTGCCTACTTTCGGTGTCATTCCCCAATTCGGCACCTCAAGCTCCCTCGGGCTCGACTTTGTACCCAACTTTGACCCTGCAAAGCTCTTGCACGGAGAACAGTACCTGAAGATTAAGGCACCGATCCCGACGAGCGCTACCTTGATCAACAAGGTCAAGCTCCTCGAAGTCCTTGACAAGGGCAAGGCTGCTACCGTCACCATGATCGTTGAAACCATCGACAAGGCGACTGGAAAGTCCATCTTTGAGAACCAGAGCACTGTCATGCTTCGTGGCAGCGGAGGATTCGACGGCAAGAAGAAGGGCATTGATCGAGGACCTGCATCTGCCATCAACGCGCCGCCAAAGCGACAACCCGATGCCGTCGTTGAGGAGAAGACTACCGAGGAGCAAGCCGCTATCTACAGGTGAGATTGGATGACGAGTCCTTTCTGAGACCAATTGCTGATATACCGTGGCGTACAGACTGTCGGGTGACCGAAACCCGTTGCACATCGACCCGGAATTCGCCGCTATGGGAGGATTCAAGAAGCCAAGTACGTAACTACTTTCGAGCCGGCCTTGACATAACACTTAGCTCGCTTTGGCTTCCGTTCAGTTCTGCACGGACTCTGCTCGATGGGCATTGCCGGAAAGCACGTTCTCAAAACGTTCGGCCCTTACTCTGATATCAAGGTGCGGTTCGCCGGCACCGTTATCCCAGGAGAGACCTTGGTCACCGAAATGTGGAAAGAGGACAACAAGGTCATCTTCAGTAAGTGGCAACGTATCATAAGGGGCCGGACACTTCCACTCACCAAGGCTCTTTCGCTTTCGCAGCCACCAAAGTTAAGGAACGAAACGCTCCCGCTTTGGCTGCCGCCGCTGTTACGCTGGTAGACGGACATGACGGAAAGGGTGTCAAGGCAAAGTTGTAGAGTGACGGGAAACTAATCAAAGAGTTTAAAAAGTTGTATTAATATGGGACATGTATCAGGGTACCTGTCAGTCAGTGCAAATCCTTCATGGAACGCCTTTGAATGCCAAATGTCGATAGTAATACACCATGAAACGTGAGAAGCATTATTATCCCGCAATACAACAATTGTCGTCCTTCATAAAGTGACAGGTACAGGGCGACTACCAAAGCGAAGTCTAGCTCACAAAGTCCATCATAAGGGCTCCCGCCAACATCGCCCCGCGGCTCCATCCCTTCTCTTTATCATCATCTACCCTTTGTCCGCTTGTTGTTCGTCGCCCGGGTCCGTTCGTCCGACCCTTGGTTCTCCTTGTCATGGCTCAACGTTAAGACGCCCTTTGAGCGGTTTGCCACACGCTGTACCGTTCAGAAGTCATTCCAGATCAGCCGATAATCGCTTTGGCAATGAAGTCCAAAGATACCCCACGTACCTCCACAATAGATGTGCCGTCTCGGAATCGGGCTTTGAACAGGACGTTGGCGCCGGTGAAGAGGCCTTCTTTTAGACTGACGATAATCTGGAATTGCAAGAGATTCGTAGGGTTCAGAAATGCCGTACGCCGATTACGGTTGAACCAAGGCGGATGAACTTACGAATTGGGTGCCCTTGAAACGAGTACCGAACAGTCGACCACTGCGGCGACAACAACGTGTCAGGAAAAGAAAGGCAGATCGCGCCGAGAGATAGACTCACAGATTCGAGGTCATGTTCAGATCCAGTGCAGCATCGATTTCGTCAAAGATATAGATCGGCGCGGGTTTAAAGCGACTGATAGCCATGATCAAGGACAAGGCGATCAGGGATCTGCGATTGCGAGCCGACATTCAGTCAACACTTCCAGAGGACACGCATACCAAACCTGCTGCTCACCGTTGGCCACCACTCAGCTCTGTCAGGCTTTGTTTCCAGACCTGCCCCAACCTGACCTTGACCTCAAGACCCTGAGTGATGTCTTTGTTTTCTGGGACATCGAGCTTCGCAAAGTTGCCCGGTAACAATTCGGAGAAGATCAAGCCAAAGTCGCTGGATAAACGGCCGTTCATCCACGGTTAGTACGGCTCAGATGAGGCGTACAAGAGACCAGAACTTACTCGTTGACTGATTTCCACGTCTTCATCAAGGCGTCTCGTTTATACCTGTCCAGTTCCTCGATCGTGCTGACAAGTTTTCCTTTGTCCTTATTCACCGTGGACATGTTCTTCTTGAGATTCTGCTCCCACTTTTCGACACTGAGTCCAAGGTTTAGCGCAGACCATGGTAAAAATGAATGTCTAACTTACTTGTCAAGCGTCCCCATCACCTTGTTATTGATCTTCCTGCCCATATTCTTCTGTTGACTCTCGAGCTCTCGGCATTTCTCTCGTGCCTGTCCTAGGTTGACGCCCCCGAAATCATATGGCGAATTGGCTTTCCCGAAATGCCTACAAGCGGTGCAAACATAAGCTTGACCCTCAGACAAATTTGTTAAGGCACTCACTTCTGCTCGTCCCTTATCCAGGGGAACTGCGTTTCGAGATTTTCAATCAGGCCGTCCGCAGATGATCGTTCCTTGTTTTGCAGTACTATGTCGTGCTCCAGCTTCTTCAAGTTCAACTCGGCATCCGAGACCTCCTGTTTCTTGCTCTTGATCCCTTGCTCAAGGTCAGTAAGCTCGTCGTCGAAGGCGGTCAACACGGCTCGCTCCTGCTTTAGCTTTGCTTCGGCTTTCGAATATTTGCCCTGAGGATGTTGTTTAGCCGATGCATAGCCAGACACGGAAGAAAGACGGATTCACCTGAGCATCTGAGATTTCATCTTGCATTGTGTTAAGCTCAATCTCGACCCGCTTGCAGCTTGCTCTGGCATCTTTCACCTCGCTCTGGGCTGTTTCGATATCGGCTTCGAGTTGTTCTTGTGCAACCACATATCATCAGCAGCATTTTCGAATACAGTCGGTTTCTCTAGCTTACCTATTTCAAGTTCAGCAGTCTGGAACTGTTTCTGTCGAGACTTGATGTTACCGGTCTGTTTGGCAATCGCCTTCTTACGCTCTGCGATATCAGCCTGGTGAATCGCGTCACATTAGCTTGCTGTGTCGTCTCATCAGATGGGCAGCCTTGCCTTGATCTGCTGGAGCTTGGAATCCTTGTTATTCTTGAAGTCTGCCATCTCCTTTTCCAGTCTCTTGCATTCTGCGGCAGATTGTTTTTGTTTGCTCTTGGACTCTTCAATCGTTTCGCGGAGCTTGACGAGTTCGTCTTTGGCTGTAGCGACGTCGGACACCAGCTGCATCAGGAATTCCTTGTCAGCGTAGGACTCAGAAATATTTAGGGTCTCCTGCAAACACACCTTTGCTGCATTGCTATTCTGTACCTGTTGCTCGAGCAGTGATACTTCATGCTCTTTCAGGTCTAACTCCCTCTTTGCTTTGCGATATGCGTCAATCGTGGCCTTTGCCTTGGACAGATCCTTGGTGATTTGGGACAATTCTCGTTGACTGGTGTCAATCTCCTTCTCGAGGGCGTTCAGCTCTTGTACTTTACGCAAGATACCATTGCCGCTGGGTGCCGCACCTCCCGACAGGGTGCCTGATGGGTCGTATACGTCACCTTCGAGAGTCACTGACTTCACGCCGACCGCTTTGTTGAACGTGACCTTTTGTGCCGCTTCCTTGTCGGCGCAGATGAGCATATCACCGAAAACGTAGGCCATCGCAGCCGCAACGTCGTTGTCGTACCCAATCAAAGAGAGGGCGAGGTTGACTTTGCCTGGGGCCAATTTTTCTGCCGTAGCGAGTTTCTATGAAACACGTGGAAGGTCAGGTAGATGATTGGTCCTAGTCGGAAGTGAATACTCACCTCTACTGACATGCGGAACGCATTGATCTTGTTCAGCGGAATGATAGTGACTCGTTTTCGCAATTTCCCCTTGTCAAGCAGGGCACTGCCAACCTTCTCATCGTCGACTACCACATTGTAGAGCCTGCCCCCAGCGCAAATTTCCAACGCGGTCGAATTGTGGTACATATTTTGATCGAGGTTGATAAGATTCGCAACGAGGCCCTTGACCTTGGAACGGTCAAAGTTTGGGTAAGGATCCGAGTAGGAAAAGTCCAGAGCTGCTAGTCTCGATTTCAGGGCATCACGTTTCTGACGCAGAAGTCAAGTGTTAGCTGGTGCACTCGGGGCCGTTTCTCGCGGACTCACCTCAACCAGTGTTGATATACGTTCATCCAGTTCTGCCTGTCGGCTCGACAACTCTTTCTCCCTGTTCGCGTCCCAGTCCATTTGCCCCATAGATGCCCGCAACGTTTCCAGCTTCTTTTTTGCAGCATCATACTCCTTGGTCAACCCTTCACCCTCTTTCGCTGCTTTCTTTGCTCTCGGCTCCTTGTCCTTGATCTCTCTTTCCAGAAGACCAATCTTCATCTTGGCTTGTTCGGCTTCCGTAGCAGCAGCAGCCATAAAAGCTTTCGCATCAGCGAGCTGACCCATGTAGCCACCCGCAGCTTCTCCTTCGTCGTTGGAATTTGCGCTGAGACCTGTAATCAAGGTCTGAAGCAGTTCTTCGGCTTTTGCAAGATCCTTCGTTGCAGTGTCGTATTCCTGCTTCGTTCCAGCGAAAGCGGCAACGTCGGTGTCGTAGGCGGACCGCTTATTAGTGAGAGCAGCTTCAGCCTACAAGCCAGAAGTAGGAGTGTCAAATTCGTCTCTCATCCAATCTTCCCGGATCATCATACCTCGGTCACATTCTTCTCTGCGGTCTGAATCCGCTTCTGCTCATCCACGAGACTACTCTGCTTCATCTCCAGTTGAGTCTTGAGCTTTACCATCTCATGGTCCAGTTCGTTCACGGTATTCGCCAGTGCCTGAATCTTGCCGCCCTTTGTCATTTCCTGCGCCATACCATAAGTAAGACACAAAATAAATTGAAGATGTCCTGCTCACTCACTTTGTCCCGTTTCTTCTGAATATCCTCGATGGCCTTTCCCATCCCCTGTAGCTCCTTGTTGCATCTTTCAATATCTTTTCGGCAAGTCTCAACGGCCTTCTCCCTAGATTTCAGTTCTGCGGCCGCTGTTTCAGCCTTCTTGACTGCCAAGGTCCATTCGTAAGCCTTGACGAGACGGGTCAGTCGCTCGAGCTCGGACGTCATCTTCTGATAAGCCAAGTACGAGCGCTTCTCCTCTCTCAGTCTTTCCAATTTCGGCTCAACTTCTTCTTGCAGTAGCTGTGTGTTAGCTTTGATATCAGCCTGTATATCCCGAGGTATCCGCGAATCGACTCACATCCGTCAATTCCTCCACCTTTTTATCCTTCTTTGAGATTGTTTTCAATGCCTTTTCCTTTCTATCCTCAAACATTCTCGTTCCGGCAGCTTCTTCCACCATGCCCAGGATCTCTGGCGGTTTCATGTTCAAAACCTTGGTGATCTTTCCCTGCATCACCAGGAAATTCGGGTTGTTGATATTCAGCTGAACCGACTGGAACAAGGTTTGCAGCTGCTGTAGGGTGGCTTTGTGACCGTTCAAGAGATATTTGGAGACGTTTCCGACGGCTACTTGTCGGGTGACGGTGATTTGTGCTGCATCCTCAAATCCCAAAGGGCTACTCGCACGGTCCGAGTTGTCGAACACGATGGTAACCGAGGCTTTTGTAACACCTGCTTGACCCCTACGGTAGACAATGTGGCTGTCAGAATGGGATCTCAAGACGGATAAAGCATCGACTTACCTCTTGTAGATCAGGTCCATCAGGTTGTTTGCTGAAAGGGAAATAGTATTAGTCTTTTTCTGAAGCTCTCGCTTTCTCATCGGCGATCTTACCTCGAACCTATAGCAGAAAAGAGATTGTCAGTCAATTTTACAACTAGACACTCGAACAACCATACTTACCGCTGTCATATTGGTGATACCCAGCACGAAACATATCGCATCCAAGATATTCGACTTTCCGGAACCGTTCAAGCCGGTGATGGCATTGAAAGATGGATCCCATCCTGTATCAAGCGGTTCATCAGCTCTTCCTCTTGATCCTGGACACATTTGTGTGACTGCAACATACCTGTGATCGTAGTACGAACCGGGTACGACTTGAAGCCTGCAAGATGTTTGAGGATTGCCGCTTAGTGCAAGGTTGCCTTTTAGAGAGCCGCCAACGCACCTTCGAGAATCAATTCCTCGATCCTCATCTTGCCGAGTCTTGAGGAATATGACGGCTCGAACTATGGTGAGTGAATGCGGTTGAACGGAGATGGCGAGATGGCAAATGAAGACTGATGTTCAAGTATATTCTAGGAGAGACTTCATGCTGTTCGTTGTTTATGATTGCTAAGGCGATCGAAACAAAACGCGTCGCAGAACGCGTCTCCCAGTGGGGCCCAAGTGTCCTGTATGTCATGTTCGCTCATATCGTCGTATTTGCCTTCCCTGATGATGGTCAGTCCTTGTTCCCACTGCGGTCTTGCTAGCATCCTCACAGCCCGGCAATATTCGATCATCGCATGACGACGCTCAACCCTAGGCTGCCTGACATGATCCAGAAGGGGTCGAAGTGGAGCCTAATTTATCACCTCCACTACCTGGTCTTTTGTCCATGGCAGCAGGAGACATTCAGCAGGTCATCCAGCCAGGATGCTGAATGACAGCAATGCGTGCGAAGACAGGATGTGGCGGTATGCGGTCTGGACACGTCTTGGAGGGATACATCGAAAACCTCATGAGGACGGGCCATCCCATCGATCAGTCCCGCATAGATCGAAGAACAATAAGATTTACGAGCGTGATGGTAGTAGATGAATGATGATCTCGTTCCTGATCCGGTGGACGCTGATATATCGAGTTGTATTATATATCTTACAATCACCTCACTGCAGTATGTTCTGTATGATTGCACCTCCCGTTGTTCTCCTCGTCCGAAAAGACCTCGCCGACGACCGCAAGGGAATCGCAAATACCATTACCACAACACTGGCTACCCACTATATCCCTACCTCATTCAACATACCTCGATCAAATCAAAACGGACTTTCATTTATGGTATCCAGCTCTATATTGGGCGTCACCAGTACTCGTCGCCGAAGCTCTCGAAGACTGATCTTCCTAGGGATAGCTTTTTGCTTCGTAACCTTTTGCACGTATACCTCGCCCGCGACCGAAAACCAAAGATGGGACTCAGCAAGACGTGGAGTAGCACAAACATTGAAAGACGTTTCCTACCGGTTTACGACCGACGCAAGAACTTGGCGAAAGGAACTATCTGCGAGACCCGATGGCGGGAAGCAGACAGGAGGTTACTGTTCAGCAGAGGAATACGCGAACGGCAAATGGGTCAAAAAATTGGACCCACCATCGAGCTTGGAAGATATCCGTCGATTATATAGCGTAACAGTGGGTTCCCCTTCTTTGCGAGTGGCCTGCTCAACCTTCATTCATCAGCTATTCATCCAGGATCAAGGGCGAATGGAACATCTGGCCCATGTCGCTACAACGGGGTGATTCGCATTTGCTGCCGCCACACGACTGCCTTCTTTTTGTTATCAAGGTGTGGTCGAGGAGTGGCAACAGGTGAGCATGGCCGAACGATGACCGCCCACCCACAGTGGATGATCCCCATTGGTTTGCGCAACTCTTTGGCAGTTCTTGTGGCAAGAAATCGCGCGAGAAAGTCTGAACCAGGACTACGGTACTGGCGCACCGGTCTATCTATGACAAGGGTTGTAACAGGTTCTGTAGACAACAGTCTCTCCCCTATAGCACATTCGTTGGCCTGCAGAATATCATAATGTGAACTTTGTCGCTTTTACTGAAGTAATTCGATGGCCAAAACTTACCGTGCAATTCGATATATGTGCGGTGTCTGATGAAAGACATGTCCACTTATCTCCGCCATAGCGGTCTCTTTCTTCAGAAGGAACCGCTCGAGGGACATGTGCGGAATGTGCCGCAGCCGTGCAGGATGACCTTTCTTTCTCAAGGTGGTTATTTATCAGATTCCTGTCTTCCAAGGCCGTCCACGGCGTACTAGAAGCGACGGTGACGAAGAGCAAGATCAAAATGATGGAAGGACTCAGCCGCGCAATCTAGAATCCTAGATTGACCTCTTCATCAGGATGTTACCAGCGTATGCCGCATGTTGCTATCAGGCCGGAATGATGGGGATCGTATAGATGGAATGTCCAGGCGATGCATTTGCCTCTTGTGCAGGTATATAACCCTCTTTACAGCAAGACTGGCCCGAAAGGTCGCCTGCAAAGCTACCGTCCGATGTAAGACTGGGGGTCACTGACTAGGCCAGTCCTAGGGCAATATTGAGCCTACGTGCGACAAGCTCGATGTTGACTTCCTTCGCGGTCTATTTCACAAGGACGCGACGCAATGCCTTGACGATACTCGCCTTTGTAACGTCGACTGCATTGCTATTTGCCTGCACCTTTCCTGAAGTTGATGTAAACAACTGGCTGGCGTCAACTTTCAACGTCGCCTCCTTTGGCTTGGATGGCAAGAAACGCTTCTGCACAGCGAAGGAATTCTCAACAAGAACATGGACCTGGCGAAATGAACCTCCTGTTAGCGGTGACGACATCCGTCGACTGTACAGCGTGACCGTAAGTCGAAGACCCCTGACGATCGGTCCGTGGTAACGACTGGGTAAGACTAATCTCTTAACCTACAGGATAAAGGTCGTATTGAATGCGAGCCTCCAGGCTGGTCTGTTTTGGAAAAGGGCGCTGTTCCCTTCAACAACTCCGAACCTATCGCCCATATTCTTGACAACGGCAAATGGCGGTGGCAAACCCAAACATTATGCACGAGACGCGAACTTAGCGAAGAAGCGTTTGTGGCACGGATGTTGCGCTCGAGAGCCGGTATCGTGTGAGTGCTGAAGGGGATTGCAATAGAGCAGGGATGTGCTCACGAAAGCTTCTGCAGGTTTGTCGGAGACTCGCTGTCTGAACAGCATCACCAGGTCATCTGAAACATGCTGTGGTCCCAACGAAGGCCCTTTCAAGATCCATGTCTTCGGCGACCGCCCGCGGACCAATCTCATCTACCTCGACCCCAACCATGAACGGACGGGGCACTATCTCCGCCTTGCCGTAGTGACAGAAGATCGCCTACAAAATTCGATCTGCACATTCGTTCGCGAGTATCATTCTTTGTCCCTTGCCGATTTCAACCAGGGCGTTCGCTCATTTGGACCACTACGAACCTCTTTCGACCGAGAAAGGCCCTCATGGATGAATCAAAGAATCGCTGTGGGATGCGAGGTACCGTCAACTTCTGAAAGATCCTGTCATATTCGAAGCAGAATCAAAAACTTCCAGCATCCGGGAAGAACCCACGATACTCGTGCTGAATACCGGTCCGCATTGGGTGTTGCGGGAGTTGACAGTTGACGTCCCTGACGAGGATCTACTGCTTGGTTACGAAAACATGGTAGGGCGACAGACGGAATGCCAGCGTGCTCTTGTTGCTGACTCGTCCAGTCAGAGAATAGATCGTTACCGTGATACGAAGCATGACCGAACGACCGTTCAAAGATCTGAAGATTTACTTTCGGGCGACGTCTCCTGGCCATTTGCATGTGAGTGTGATCGTTGCGTCCAAATGTATCTCGATGCAGATGGTGACCCGTGGCTTCCTGTAGTTTCAAAACTATAGCGAACCCGTGGTGGAGAATCCATCGTATGCGTAAAATGCGACCTATGGCAGCAAATACTATAATTGGTCAATGCGACAGTCTACTCGCTTTGCGTCGCGGCAGCCTTTATCGCCAGCCGCAGTCGCAGAGCTAACGTCGGCACATCCTTCCGCTTCCAGGCACCTTTTCGAGACTTTCAATGACGCATGAAAGAGTCGCATACTCGATGCACGAATGAACGGACTCGACATGACATACCTTGATATATGGTCCCTGTCCTTGCAGAGAGGAGATTGTCACTTGCTACCACCGACGGACTGCTTGCATTTCTGCTTCCATGGAGTCGTGGAAGAGTGGCTCCAGGTCAGTGTTCACCTTAGGGTTACAGCTCAAGGGTAGCTGATTCGCAGACGCCTTCTACCGCAGCTTTTATGGCAAGAGATCGTGAGACAGCCAGAACGAGGACTACGATATCGGAATACCCTTTATACCCGTTTATCGCTAGAGTAAGATGAGACTTCCCCTAATCAACCATAAATGCAGGAAAAGGAGTAACCTGATAAGTTGTGCAATCCACTATCAGAGGTCTTGTAGCTCGATAATGAAAACGGATACACATTGCTGCGGAGCGACACGATCTTCAACGTGATCTGCACGCCCACGCAGGTCGATCGACTGGACGGCGAAGCGATTGCGGTCCGCCATGAATGCAGAATACAACCGAATGATGACCCGTAAGGTACAGGCTCCCTCTAACGCTTGACCCAGGTGTACTGTCGACCAAGGTTGTACATTAGTAAAATCCTGATAAGGAGTACCACGTCGCAACTCACCCTCTTTCGCGCCTTTGCCAAACCCGTCTTTTTCCTCTCCACCATTCTAGGATCTCTGTGCAGCAGTCCGTCCTTCAAGAGCACCTCACGTAACTCGGGTCGATGTGTTGCGATACCCCGCGCAATGGCCAACGCAACTGCCCCTGCCTGTCCTGATGTTCCTCCTCCCTTCGTCAATGCAAAGATGTTGTAGTAACCGATCAAACCGGCGAGTCGTAATGGACGAAGAATGATCTCTCGGTCAGATGGCCGCGGGAAATGCTGGTAAATCGGCAGCGAGTTGACGAGGATGCCTCCTGTTGGTACATGATCAAGCGATGTAACCAGAGTATCGAGGCTGTCGGGTCGTTCTGGGAGCTTGGCCTTGATCATGTACACCTTTGCCGAGCTCTCCTTCCTCCTTCCCATCGACACACTCCTCCCGTGTTGATCAATGTGTCCATCCGGCTTTTCGTGCGATGAATCTAGTCCCGAGGATGCCGGACGTTCATATTGGTTCAGCAGATTCTGTAAAGGTACCAGCACATCGGGTTGCTCGGCCCGCTTCGCAATCTCCCTCAGCATGGCAAGCTGGTTCAGCAGACTGGTAACGCGGCGGTAGTGTGATGTTCTGAGTTTAGTATCGAGAATGCTGGACATATCCGTTGCGCCGCGCCATGAAGCCCGAGGGATTGGCACGGCGAGGTTGGGAGGAAGAGGGAAGATGTGTTCCTTACGGAGACCGTCCTGTCCACGTTTCAGTGCGTCCTCCATCTCGTTGATAGCGTTCTCGAGTATCGGCTTTCCAGCGAAAAAAGTCGACAATGCTGGTTTCGGGCGAGCCGGCAGAGGTGTTATCCGTCGGGAATGTGAGCCGGAGGGTACGTAACCTGCTTGAACGGCATAGCTTCGTCGAGCGCTCAAGGCAGACGTTAGGCCCCGGACGAGCGGAGAAGCCGTCTTGGAGAGATCCATTGCGCAGATCGGTGGTGAGTGTATTACGGGAGAGGGTAGCCACAGCTCGGACTCACCACGCTGAAAGTCGAATTCAACACTGAAGCAAGCACGCAGTCTAGCTGCAACGACAGGCGCGCTCCGATCACCAGAAAATGTGCGCTTCGACTTGGTGTCCAGCTTTGGCCAGCTGAGACAGAATGCGCTTAGGTTCCCGATCCTGGCACCTATCCTGGCTGATGAGTAATATTTGGACGAATATCATCGGTATACTGTATGTGAATGAATCTTGTAAATTTGAAGCAACACAGCCACACGCCCCGCCCCAACGTCCATTGGATCAGTCCAGGCTGCAGGTTCCACGGCAAAAATGCCCATCGCCTCACCTATAAACTTTCCGAAATGGCTGCAGGAAAACACGCATCTTCTCAAGCCGCCAGTAGGTCAGTGGAAACCTCTTGCGGCTTGTCTCGTTCGCTGCTCACTGCGTTTCCATAGGTAATCACTGCTTGTACTCCGGCGACAACTTCACCGTGATGATCGTCGGTGGGCCAAATACGAGGAATGATTATCATGTGAACGAGACAGAGGTAAGAGAGACATTCGGAAATTTGCGTCATGTGCGATGCCTGTTGCTCATTCCACTCTGTAGGAATGGTTTTACCAACACAAGGGACCGATGCTACTTCGAGTGATAGATGAAGGTAAGAAGCGGGACATCCACATCGGAGAAGGAGAAATGTTTCTACTTCCAGGTTCGTTTCCTTTTCGATGAATTCTCGTAAAGTACCATAATGACCTTGCCTGGGTATAGCGAATACACCGCATAACCCTTGCCGGTTTGTGGATACGGTCGGAATCGTCCTTGAACAGGTTCGTCCTGGTAAAGCAATCGGTATGTCCCCCGCTGTATTTCAGTAACACTCTACCAAAGCTTACCACCCCCTCATCCCGCAGATTCCCTGCAATGGTATTGCCCGAATCCCGAACACAAAAACCTCGTCATCATTCAGAAAGAGTCGTTTCACTGCACAGATTTGGGCACACAGCTCAAGCCTATCATCACGCATTGGATGGAGAACGAAGAGTACCGCAGATGCAAGGAATGTCATCAGGTCGCGCCACCTAAGCACACAGACCTTACACCTGAGGGGCCCGTCAAGGCTTAAGGCAAGCGGTCTCGTCGGCAGTTGATGCGCAGAAGGGGTGGGTGCCATGTTGTGTGAGGACTGAGGAGGTTGTATCTAGACTATAAAGGCAAATTTCATTATAAAGGCAATTTTCGGGAAGTATCATGCTTGAAGGAAGTTCTATTGTGGCGCGATCGTCTGGCACATCGAAAGCAAGAGGAAAGACCGAGAGGCCCAGTACACCGGCCAGTATAATCGGATCCGCCGTCGCTGCTTTATTTCGATGTTCGCGATTCGTGAACAGCGCCGCAGCGTTGCATGCTTTTCTTTCTTCTAAATTTGATGGAGTCCATGTATCTTCAGACGTCGGGATTCTGCTTTCCCATGTATGAGGCCTGGCACTGGGCACGAGGTGGATGGGTAGTGGGACACCGTAGCTGACCTGGTTCAAAACCGACACCCTGATGAATGATGTTGCCATCATCATTGGGCAACGTCACGCCTGTAGCGCCCATGGCCAATTGCTGGATATGCGGAAGCATATGCCATTAGCTTTCGCGTTTCGCATGCATCGTTCGCACTTTGACAGCGAACTTCATCCAGATCCGCCATCGACAGCTTAGCCGGTAAACAACACGCTAAGGAGAACGTCCCGGAGACCCCTCTTCTGACACATTTAACGCCTCTGCAAAATGCGTGCCTACGTTTTCGACGACACTCCGTATGTGTTGGCACTGCAAAATTGATCAACTGCTCTTCCTGATACTGACCACTTCTTGATAATGGCACATCTTCAGAGGGGACCAGCGTAAACCCCACGACTCGGGGGAGAATGTCGACCTCAACCGACTGAAGGAGCTAGGTGTCTTGTACTGGCAGATCCCCCAGGAAGCAGGATGGGAGGGCGAGATCGGTGTGTTTAGGATTCTTTGCGCCGTTGTCCTGAACTGACAAAAAGCTTTATGGCTCCCTAGACAAGGTTGCCAAGGAGAGGGACTACAAAAATGTATACGTCTTGTGACAAGTGCCTATGGATACGCGGCTGATATCTGACTCCTCTCCGCGTAGCGCGATGTCATTAACGTGACTCGAGAAGGCCTTGGAGAGGCGTACGAGACCAAGATCAAGGGTTTCTTTGAGGAACATCTTCACGAGGATGAAGAGATCAGGTACATTTTAGAAGGCAGTGGATTCTTTGACGTTCGTGGTGAGTCTTATACCCTATTAGGAGTAAATTCGCCAGCATCGCTTATGTCGAAAGTGGCTGCCTGTGCAATCCTTTGCCGTTTCTCGGTGTAGACCAGAGTGACAAGAAATGGGTCAGAATAGCGATGGAATCCGGAGATTTGGTCGTTCTTCCAGCTGGGTGCGTGAAGACAGTTCATCAGATCACAGCAGCAACTGCAAACTGATATAAGGCTTTAATCTGTATCTGTGCTTAGAATCTACCACAGATTCACTTTGGACGAAAACGACAAGATCAAAGCGATGCGGCTGTTCAAGGTGAGAGACACAAATCTGGAAGGCTTTTACAACTTTATTGACCTAACGACTCGCTGTTTTGAAGGATGAACCCAAATGGGTGCCCCACAACCGATCCATAGACACCGACGAGAATCAGTACAGGAAGGAGTATCTTCGAACCGTGTCGGCATCTTCATGATAGCTGTCCTGATGTAGGTTATTACAAGGCCTTGTATATATTGATCTGTGTTCGGGAGAAATCATAATGGTACCTTTAGCCGCCGCGATCCTGTTGATCGCCTCCAACTAGGGCGTGTCCCATAATGTGACAAGACGACTTCTGTGTTACTTGCTGATTTATGCCATTTTACATCACGTCATAGAAGAACTCGAGACATTCTTCCTATTCTATGCGTACAACCTAGTCGTACTCGAGCTTGCGGGAAAGGGTATGCCGCGAGATCATCCATGATCGTAGGTACCTTTATACCAGACGCTTGAAGAGCTTGGGGGCGGCGCATGCCTGTGAAGCGAGAGGAGGTGATTTAGCCAAGAAATAAGACAGACAGACAGACTCGAGTAACTCACGTCGACACAGTGCATCTGTAGTGATGATACATGTGAGACAGGAAGCAACAAGATACAGCGATAAGCCTCAGGGAAGACCCTAGAAATAGAAGGACTGACCAAGTGGAAGAGTTCCTCGACGCAGTCCTCTGTTTATCGACGCAGATTACGGACAGTCAGCAACCTGATCCGTCGGCTGTGAGATATGATGGCAGCTTCTCCCATGGCTGGCCCTTCCCTGGGATCCCTCATGCGTTCTTTCTCTCTGCTTTGCTTGGCCGCATCCTGGCAATCTCCCAACACCCTCTTTTCGAACCACAACAATGTCAAAACCATCACTCACCTCCTTGCCATCCCTTACCAGCCAGCACCTTATCGGAACAGGCCTGGAAGTGGTGAAGTGCTGGAGAGCATTCTTTGGTGTTCTGGCATTCTTCCCGGATTTGAGGTGCGATCTATGTGTCAAGAAGATGATGCCTTAGTATCTTGGTATCTAGGGACGTGGCTGGAACTGTCCCCGCTCCCTAGTTGATTGTCCAATCGGGGGATGGACATAATACGCAAGCTGTGCGGAACGCAAAAATCTCTGATCTTTTCCTCTCCCTCCTATTCCTCTGAAATTTCCACACTTCGCAGATAGGCTGATCCTCTTGTCCACAACAATCTTTTTTATGCCAAACAGCCGGCCCCAACATCCATGCTGCGAAAAGCGGCGATCCATCGCTCTGCGGTGCCTCACAGCGCTGGCTGCCGTGGTTTGCAGCGCCCAAACTGGTATCCTCCAGGAAACACCTTTTTCCTCCCACCCCAATTCAACTTCCTGCTTAAAGAACCAGAAACCAAACTTACGTCCTCGGGCTCCTCCTCCTCCTCCTCATCGGCACCACCAGCCTCTTCCTGCTCTTCCGAATCCTCGTTGGCGTTGTTCTCCTCACTGGTTTCCGCCACATCCGCACCGGAGTGCGAGTTTTCAGGTGCCGGGGCTTCGCATTCCGCACTAAATTTGTGGTAGGATCGATAGCGGAAATGCGAAGACGTCGGGACATCGGAACGGAGTCCAGATGAAGCAGATGAAGTATAGGATTACGGCCAGAGTGACAGTGAATACACACAGAACGGATTGAACATCACTGAAGACTCACGTAGGCACAAAGAAACCGAGAACGGCACTCAGCAGGGATTGCTCTTCAACGGCTGACATTTTTCCCTGTATATTTCGTCCTTCACGAGATGAGTCGAGACCTGACGGGGTAGATGTCTGAATGTCTGAATGTATATGTCGGGATGTCAGTTAATCTCGTCCCTGCGATCGTAGTACGGAATCGGCGCTGTCTCTCCGTGTTTTTGCGAGCAATCGCATTGGCTGGACGCCCCTCGGAACAAGCAGGGCCACAATGAAAACAGCTTATGACGTGTTATTCTAGTCTCCAGGTTGAAACGGAGTCGCGATCGTTCTGGCGGGGCACAGCTCAGGGCATAGAGTTCGCTAGTGTTCGCTTGTAAGCGGAATCGTTCGCAGGTCCCCAGGAGTACCTGTCACAGCCGGAGACTCAGATCCAGTGATACTCCTTGACCTGTCCATGCGTCGCTTGCCCGAGGACACAGGGGAACCTACAGACATGAAGCAGTAGCATATTCGAGCGCGGTTCCTCATCAGAGTGTTTCGAATGGGTCTGTTGGATAACAGTCTATATTGTAAGATGTTGCGGATAAAGCATTCGGTAACATCAGTTATGACAGGCCCCGACACGCCCAGAGCTCAGTGCAGTCGATAGAAGTCAGAAAGGGGTATCTGAGAGTTGAAACCGCCAGACCACGCAGCCATTGAAAACCCCGCCAAGCCATTGTTCAGATGCAGCAAGGGCAATCTAGCTGATTCTGACTGACAGACCCAAGGGTCTTTACAGAGCTTGATAACACAGGATGGACTAAACGGACCAATGAGAGCGAATCATTGACTGCTACGAGTCTAAGTGGTGCTTGAAAGATTAAGTAACCGCTTCCATCGCCTCCGCATCAAGAAAGGCGCGTTGTGGAACTAGCATCCCCGTCGCAGTGACAGTCAGCCCTTCAGCAACGATATCGCGTCGCATTGCGTTTCGCTTTTCTCATCATCTGCCCATTCCGAGCTCGAGAAACCCTCGGCTTGCGTATCGAAACCCAGCTTACTCGGCATTAACGATTCTGGGCTTTGTTCCGCTACATTCGACCTCGATAACGCTCAGATCCCACCTTGAAGACGCCGCCTTTCTGCTGAAAGGGAGCCATCGAAACAGGTGTAAGTCGACCTCTTCTACGTTTCCGTTTCACGCCGTTGCCGTGGATTAGGCATCAGGTAGCTCCCGTAGGAGCCCGTGTCCACATTCAGCTTTCAGGATCAGTAGATTGGGACAGCACAGGCCGTGCCAGAACAAAAGGTTCAGTTCGCATGGGCAAAAACAGCTTAAATGGCAGCGGAGCTGGGAGGCGCGCGCGACGGCGGAAATGCGACAGAGCGAAACATGACACGAACGCTAACGGCAACTTCGCCTTCATTTCCCACTTTGGTCCTTTTCGTACCATCCTTTTCCGCTCGGCGTGCGTCCTTGTTTTTCTGGACGACCCACCTCCGACCTCCAAACTATCCTAATTTCGGCGATTGACCCTTCTCTTGCCTACACCGCTAGCCCTGCGAGGATATCAAAAGTGCCTCGAAATCGAGTTTGCTGCTGTCGATCACATTTTGTCTGTGTGTTTCGCGCAGTAGATGCCGGCGGTGGGGTCTGCTACAATGCCTATTCCAAGCGGGCTGCCGACTCACAGGCTTCCTAATGGAGACGTGGTGACCATTAATGGTAAGTCCAACCTTTCGACTGGCTGGATCGAGCCGCAAAGGGCGATTCGCAGTGGCAAAGCTGCGTCAAATGTTCTCAACTAGTTTCGCGCGCTTTCGCCGAATACTAACGTCACGCGTGAGCCTCACTCATGCTTTGACGCTTTTATCTCATTGGTTGCCTCCCTTGTATCTTTCTCACTGCTAACGCCGTTCTACTTGCATTTGCCTCACAGACCATGTTTACTTTGCACCTCCATGGAACGAAAGAGACGGTAAGTCAAACACGCGTCTTATTGGCTGTTTCGCCTCTTTCGATGTCTCGCTTTGCTTTTGCAAGCCGCGTCATTCGCTTTGCGATGCATTGCATCTTTTTCTTTTGAGATTCTCGTGTCTATGGCTGCTCGTCACTGACATATATCCATGCTCTTTCCTTCTGTGGGGGATCCCTCGGCCACTCACCCTTCGCTTTTCGTATCGCTGCAACTTTCGCCACTCGTGTCCTTCCGTCACCACAGGCACGCCCTACACCGTGGCACGGATCATCGAGTTTCTCCCTCCGTCTGCTGCCAAACGAAGCCATCTTTCCAAGCGGAAAGAGCCAAAGGAGCCGCACGTGAGACTAGCTTTATTTTACAGGCCAACAGAGGTAAGGAGTGGTCATACCATGTCTTGGTCATACTCGGTGCACTCGGCACTGACGCCAATCTCCTCCCGTGCTTCTGACTCCTCGGCGTCTCGACCTATATTGGCAAACAGATCTCTGGCAGACCCGCAAATGATCACCGACTCTTGATGGCTGCAATCCATTCAGAAGTTCATCCCATCTCATGGCTTCGGGGGAAGTGCTATGTCCGCCATCGCGAAAAGATCGAATACATGAACGAGTGGAAGAAGTTGCCAGATCACTTTCATTATCACAAGTTCTTCGACCCCTACCTCAAGAAAGAGTACGAGATGATACGCACAGCTTCCGTGAACAATAGTGAGTGAACAGACCGTATCACCGGATGATGGCGATTGGATCATGGCTTTAGTCTGCTGATGCCTAGTATATCCCTCACTTGTTGTAGTTCCGGAGCGCATAAAGCGGGTGCTCGTCCGGAGATATGAGTTTCTAGTCACCGAGAAGGAGATGGTGTCTGATCTCACGGATGGCTTCCGAACATGTCACACCTGTGAAGAGTGGGCCTCACCTCAAGGCAGTGTCCGGTGCGAGTGAGTGCGACAAGTGATAGACGACCCAATTTCAACTGCCTAACATTGCTACCTCAGATCATGCAAATTCTACTATCATATGGACTGTGTCTCTCCCCCACTGCAAGCAAAGCCCGCCAAAGGATACAGCTGGATGTGCTCTCCTTGCAATCGAGCCCGCCTCCTGAATCTGCCTGTTCCAGCTGGAAATACACCGACTGGAAGGCCCAAAGGCAGCAAAAATAAGGATATCAATTTGTCACGTACTGATTATGATAAACCGGACTCAAATTTTCGTGGCTGGAACTTTCGGTACTTTGGGTATGTCGGATTGGTTATGCAAGCTAACTTCCACACTGAAGATCCTGATCAACAATGCAGACAATATACCGTTGCAGAGGACACCATTGGTAAGGAGAGACCTCTGTATTCCTGCACAGAAGATGTATTTATTTGTCGTCTGGCTACAGATCCCGATGACCCGATATTTCCGCGAAACTTGACGAGGCTAGGAAATCGATATCAAGCCAATGTGCCAAGCTGGGAAGAACAGCAAGCCATCGAAAGTGAAAGGGCAAAAGATCTCCGCGGTTCCAGCGATTGTAAGCTCGTCATATGGCCAACCAAGTGTCCTCACGCTTATCTTCTGTGCCGCCAGTACTCATACGAGGTGAAGACTATGGAGATATCGCTATTGGTCGTTTACCGACAATCATCGTTAGATCAAAGCCGAACCCCAATCGTAAGTTACTGTCCCTTGTTGAGAAGCGCATTACATTGATGCCATGTTTTGTGCGATCCTAAGTCAATCCATTCATGACGGAGGTCCGGCGGCTCAAGTTACCTGTGCCCTTATTCAGTGTTGAGGCATACGAAAAGGCTCTTATGCTCTTTTTGAGTCGCGGGCCCAAATTAGCGGTCAACATTCTTTCGCAAGCCAAGTTCGCAGACTATTATAAGCCTCTCAAGAGTGTAAGTGACTCGCTTCCCCCGCAAAAAACTTAAAACTAAAGCAGAGTCCTTGCAACAGCTTACAGATAATGAGCTGACAATATTCGACGCCCAAGTGGCAAAGTGTGGCTCGCTGGAGGCGCATTCAACTGCCAAGCTCTTAAAGAAGCAAGTATGGGAAGTCGTACGTTTCTATTACATTTGGCGCAATGAGCTACTGGGCCAGCAACATGCCGCGGAAACAGCTGCTCTGGAACACCAGCCGGCAGCAGCCAATGCAGTGAAAGCTATCAAAGCCAAAGTATCCACCAAACATCAAAAGGCTACTACAGCTCTCCCCACCGGTACCTCCGTTGTCATGGGTCACTTCCAGCGAGAATCCACCTCGGATTCTGATGCCGAAGGATCATTATGGGAAGACGATGAGTTACCGGGTGATAAAGCAATAATGTGCGCCATATGCAGGACACAGAAAGTTGAAAGCTGGTACAAGGCTCCCCGCTCACAGAGTGGGCCCTACTTGTGTAATTGGTGCGGGTGAGTAATGCGTTGATGAGCCCCGGTAATTTGTCGCTCATGGTTTCCGTGCCTTTCTGCAGTCTATCTTTCCGGAAGTACGGCGTGGCAATCCCTTACCAAGGCAGTCTAGTTGAGGCGGCAAAGAGGCCGGAGAAGAGAGATGGAACGCCTCTTGACGGACCAACGATCAAGAAGCTGAAGGTTGATTCCAGTCCATACTGCTATTCATGTCCCAACATTAATTCTCCTTCTCGCAGGCTGGAGTCGCACCGACGATAACATCAAAGTCCAGCACGCCACCACCGCTGCCGCCACCCCCCAAGCTGGCACCCTGCTTATTGTGCCTCAAGATGGAGCCCAAGTTAATTGCGAGGTGCAAAAATTGTACATTCGCCATTCATCCAGGTATGTTCATTCGCCGAATCTGAAATGTCACTTGACTGGAACTCTGTGCAATAGGTTGTTACGGCATACCTCCGGAGGACGTGAAAGCAGATTGGCTATGTGAGCCCTGCAGCAACGAAAAGAGCCTCGATGCATCCCTGGTATGCTTGCTCACGGGTTTGTGGATCATCAGCGCTGATGCGTGTTTTGTTGTAGGATGTGTCCTGTGTACTTTGTCCCCGGAAACTCCCAAAGCTGGTCAGACCAATAAGGAACCGCCCAAAAGTCATGCCAGATTTCGACTTCCTTCACGTGCTGAAGATCACCGAAGGCTACAAATGGGCGCATATACTGTGTTCAATCTTTGTACCCGACATCACGTTCGCTGAAGCTACAAGATTGAAAGTAGCAGAAGGGATAATGTCAATTGGCCAGCAAACACGATTCTCAGGTGTGAGTGGATGGATGGTTCGAGTCATGGAAGATCAAGCTGCTCAATCCTCGTTATCACAGAGCTGTACTATCTGTCGTAAGACCGGCGACGGCGCGTCCATCAGCTGTAGCGAATGCGATAAGACCTTTCATCCAGCATGTGCATGGTTGTCAGGTTACAGATTCGGTTTCGAACTCACGCCTCTTCTGGTAAGGCCTCCCGAGTCTTTAAGTTCCAGGTCTCTTACCTACCTATTGCACATAGCAGGTCAAGACCGCGAAAAAGGAAACGACCGCTACCGTGACTAATAAGGATGGGACGCAAATGACAATGAACGCTCGATGCTGGTGCAGTGATCATATCGTACAACCGCCTCGCTTAGTTTTGGATATACAGGACTACGTTGCCGAATGGAATATGGTAAGCAAAAAAAGTATGGGACGATTAGCCCCATTTGCTAATGTCCCTTATAGACGGCATTGCAAAAGTTCGCTATCATATATCGTTCATCACCGAATGTCGCTGAAAGTTTTGGGCTTTTGCGCAAAGCTCAGCGAATCGAAGAATACCTCTCGTCGACCAAGCGAGCCTCGAGACCGACATCGATGACGCCCCTCGTCAATGCCCAGAAGGCTGACTCGAAAGTCCATGGCGCTTGCGATACTTGCGGAATTCCAGTTTCGCCGATATGGCATGAACAACCTGTCGACGATGCGCCAAAGCGACCTCAAAACGGTGACGCAAATGGCGACGTGTCACGCGGGTTGTCTGAACTCTCGACAACCCCTTCTCTTAAACTCTGTCACCAATGTTACTTCAAGGAGAAACAGCAAGTGGACAAGGCTTCACAGCTTCCAGGCTTGTGATTGTTGGCGGAGCCAGCCGGCAAAAAAACACATAGCGGAAGTGAGGTGGATCGGTCGATAAAGCTCACATGGCGATCACTGCCGGAGCGAATCGATCAACAAGGCGATTGCTCCACATTGAATAGTGTACTTTGCGGAACTCATATATCCCAAATATTCGTTGACGATTTACGCGGCAAGCGCTAGTTCGCCTGCGCTATCCTAGACGCTACACTAAGTGGAATCCGGCTGACCTTACGAGGCCGAGATATCTATGCCTAGTGAAACTTGGTCAATCCGTAACCATTCTAAGCAACCCGCCATGCGCGACAAACCTTTGCCATCTGCGACATCCAACAGGGTAGTCCAGCCTGGTATTTCAGAGGCTCCCGCTGCGTTCATGGCTATCCCCATCTTTTCGGTTTCTTTCGCTAGAGCCAAGATATCGGTCAACATCTGTTGCTTAAAGCGCTGTTCTTCCTCCTCTACTGATGGTCCTGTGTTCGTTGAGGATGATCCGAACAGAGAAAATCCAGTCTTCTTGCCCTTTCGATGGCGTCTCAGCAAGTCTTCGGTCTTTCGAACAGAAACGAGAATCGATGTATAACTGACAGAGTATGAATGGCGTGAGAAGCTGGTGCACTGCGACACGGTGATGTATAACTCACCTTGCTACTACCTCGGAAATGATAGTTCGGGTCCACGTATGGCTGATTTCCTTATCGAGCCCATCGCCGAGTCCATTAGTCGTCAAGTAGTCCTTCAGCGGCTTCAGAATGCCGCCGACAAAATGGCTAGGTTCGGGTGCGTTTTGCGATGTTGCAGAAGGGGTAGCTCGCAGCTGGGAAGCCACGGAACGTACGAGTTTGAGCGGATCTGTACAACGTCGGATCAGAATCTGTTGGACCTGGGCGGCAGGAGCATCGAACATCGCGTGCAGCGAGTTCAAAGACTGTTGCATTGCAGCTGAAGTCGGACAATCTTAGTATTATGACGTTGCGCTCGGACTTCATGCCATTACCTACCGTCGACCTGCGCTAAATCCGAATCTTCTAAATAGCATTCCACCTCTGGCAATATGCGATCCGTCCAGAAAGTCGACATATCCTTTCGGAGCTGCAATAAATCAGCAGCTACTACCGAGGATAACCTTAACAGGTTGTCTTCGGCGATCGCGGAGGTGGAGTCGTTCGCAGGATCGCCCGCGGACTGCGTTGTGGTGCCCGTCAGCTGCGGTGTTGCTGATCTGGATATAGCCATCGATTGCCGAGCAGAGGAATATCCCGCCATTACAGGTTGCGCCGATGTCTAAGGAGACATAGTCGCTAAGCTACTAAGACGACACAACGAAAATGATTGCACCTACAGCGGCGATAGAATCATATAGGGCGGGTGCAGCCTTTTCAAGCCAAGTGCGATATCGACTGAGTATCTGTCATCGCGTCGCAATAACAAGAAGTATGAGGAGCGTTCATGAGAAATGAATGGCACAATGCGCGCACCTGCAAAGTAAACCGCCAAAACCGGTGGCTTAGCTCGGGTATAAAGGTCGATGGCGACCAGCACGCCTTGACAGCCACGGCGATGGCTGACGTCTGAGGCAAAGCATACCCGTCCTTCGTTCCTGCTGTCGGGATGAATAGGACCAGGTTAGATTGCGCGACCACTCTGCAGGAGCAGCGACTGACCTCTTGCAGAACCTATCCCGCTGCTAAGCGCATCCTCGATGGCTACCACGATTTCTTTCCACCGAAGCTGGAAGTAGATGGGCAGTTGCCATCGCTTTGCGAATGCGTGGTATGTTTCTGATGCGCGAATGAGTGCAACGGAGTGGATAGAGCCAGAGAGTAGCTCCAGCTGGTCCAAAAACTCGTACGTAATGGTATAATTCTACCAATGGTGAATCATATAGTCAGCGATGCATCTGGCTCACTAGCGACAGGTCGAGCTGCGGAGGCTCACCTGATGCAACTCGCTAACACGACCAGCTGCGAACACAGAGTTGCCGATCTCTGACATGATCCTTCCTCCTATCTCTGGCCAGATCACCCTGCTCATGAATTCGAAACCTTCGTCTTCGCTTTCTCCAGTCGATTCTTCAGTCTTCGTCTGATCTATTAGGTCTTGTGTCGGAGTCGCAGATCCCACGGAACCTATGACTTCAGAGGCTGTGCTAAAACCAAGAATACGATGACGTTGCGGTTTTGTACGTCCTCGAAGCCCATTCGAGGCAACGATAATAGGCCAAAGGTTCCGATGAACATAGCGCAACACCGTATTGTATATCGCAGCAAGGTCGCCACCAGGGCCGCTTTCCGACAGGAGCTTGACGTGCGGTCCCAGTGCAGGCTCAGTCTCCGCGAAACCTTCCTTCGATTGCGCTCCGTCCATGTCGCTATTCGGAGTCAACGCCGCCAGCGTCCTCTCGAAAACATTGGTGTTCTCGTTAGAAACGGTAGCGACACTAAGAGGGGAACCCGCAAGCTTTTCAGAGCCATCATTTTGCACACTTCCAACAAACGTTGGTGTGAATGGCGTGTTGATGGACAAAGCGGGTGAGACCGCATTGGGCGAGTTCCTTGTCGATAGCAGGTGTGGCGTGGGTGGAGCTTCATCTGAGTGTAGGCCATTGAACAAAGCTCTAGAAGTGATGATCTGCGCCACACGACGATTCATCAAAAATCAGACACCCTTGGCCTTGATAACCACACTCGGCTCACCTTGTTCATTTCCCGTCTTACGTGTGTACGCAAGACGTCTTCAGCTTCTCGCCAACCGTCAATCATCTCGTAGACCTCAAGGCAGTCCATTAGCCGCTTTCGAGAGTCATCGTGAAATGCCTCGCCTTGCTGGATGTGGGTTGAGTGCGATCGTTGGGCAGAGGATGGGATGGACGCAATGATCTCGGAGAATGAAGCCGCAACGTGAGCATGCAGCGTAGTCTTCAACGTGCTGATACGCTGAGGAAAGCAGTCAGCTATATACGCGGAACTCTGATGACGATGGTACCGGCTCACGTTTTCTATATCTGCTCCCTCTCGGCCCACTGTGACGTATTCGCATTTTTCCCTTTTCGCTTTCGTGGTCAGATACACCAGCTGAGTGTACTCGTTTGCGATTCGACGAAGCATTTTGAGGTCCCGCTTCGGTAGATCTGCAGATGGCGGGATGATGTCGTCCGCAGAAGATGCAATGCGCACAGACAGCTTTGGGCGAGCCGGTATATCTGTCTGAGAGGTAGATGATATTGCTGTATATGCTGAAGCCTTGTCGAGTAGGCGACTTCGACCTCGAGCATCAGGCTGCGGTCCGGGCGAACTGTCGATAAATTCAGCTTGAAGTTCTTCGTCCTCGTCATCCTGCATATCCCGACGTATTCCCAGCAGATTTTCCGTTCGCTCCAGCGTCTCCGTCAGGTGGACTAAGAGGTCCAGCACTGCCTTTTCTTCCCGGAGAGAGGACCGTTCCGCCAACAGCTTTTCCAAGTCACTTTGTGCAACTTGGAAGGTCGAGCGAATATCCTACCAGAAAGATTGCATGAATGAGGCTCAACTCCGAGGTCTTCTACGGATTTGAGCTCACCTGAACCTCGGTTTTGATCACTTGCAGGGGGAGTCTTATTTCCTCCAACTGCTCCGCTTCTCCTCTCAAGCCCAATCCCAAGCTAATAAACTCCTCATATTCGTCATTGATGAGTTCTCCGAGGTCCTCTCGTAATGTCGCCAAGTACTCGCGCAATTCCGTTCGCAGTTCGTCAAGTGGGAGATCCGACCGAGAAAGGAGGAATGCATCTACATCCCAATCTGCTGATGATTCTGGATCGAGCAGCGCTTGCGAGTGGGAAAGCGGTTCCAGAGAAGGTAAAGCGACGGTAGAGTCGTGGTCGGAATTATCCTCTAGGTTGAGAGCGTCCGTTTCGCGGTCGTCCTCCCGCGACCATCGCTGAGACTTGTTCATTTTCTAAGGCTAGCAGCTCATAGTCCAGAGCGTAAAGGTGTGGTTTAGTATGCACAGGAGTTGCGGTGAGCAGAATGATATGAGTTGAGGTCCGCAGTGCGCAGATAGCTTAGGAATAACTGCCGTATCATCAGGAAGAAGATGCGATCGGCCTGAAAGCCACGTGGCGTGAATCATCACCTGAGGATAGCAACCGACTAACGTTGGAGCTATGATAGCGTAGGTCATCTGTAAGACGAAGACTGTACTAGTATACACGCATACATTTCGACGAATCGCCCTGGTGGCAGGCTTTGAGAAACTTTTCTCTGGATGCTACAGATTACAGGCCGGACGACGTGCGGCTGCGTAGTACGTACTACGTATTATCCTGACTATGACCCCTGACTGATCTATAAGGTATTCCGCAGATGGAGACGTGGGGGTCCTGAACGACATGCCAATTGGCGAGAGAAATCGTCTGAACATTAATCGCTTGCTCAATCCTCCATCGGATCATCCGTTGTTTCGCCAGCGCGGTGGGTCAACTTGATCTTTTTCAGTGGATGCGGAACGCTTCCGGGCTCCGCCTTCGCTGCCTTTTTGCGTGAGAAACCGCCCGAAGCAGCTGTCGATTTGCGCTGGGGAGGTACTGATTGAGCCGAGGCCTATAGATGTATGTATGAGGGTCAACTCAGACATCCCGGTGCCTAATCAGTCACCATATTGCGGCTTACATTGACCATTTTGGCATGGATCGCTTGCAGTTTCTGGTAGCTGACACCCTCTCTCGGCCAAAAGAATGTTGCAAACCTAACGTGGATTGGCCACTGTCAGCCTACAGAAAACGAACGAGGAGAAGCGAATACGTACACCCATAGATGTTTTCTCCATTTGTCTGCGTCCATGCCTGCGTGCCGCTTGTCCGCGACGACAATGTCTATACGGCGACCGATGACAGAAAGACATTCCTTGAGAACGGCGAGCTTTTCTTCCCTGGGCAGATCGTCAGTTCCAGTCTTGAGGCGTCGCTGCACCCCCGAAGTCATGTCAGGTCTTCATCTCTGAATAAGCATTAGAAACCCGATCCTTACGAGCTGTTGCTTGACCGGTCGCATTTCCTCCTTGCATGCGGCTTCGTCCATGGACGCACTAGTGTTGGCAAACTGGTTAATATACCGCGAACTTCCCTTCACATCGCGTGTGGTCGTTTACGTACTAGTCATCTTCAGACTCGCTATCAGTGAATACCGGAGTAGCACGGCGCTTCCCTTTCTTGCTCGACTCTCCGTTGGCGGCGTGCGCCAAAGCCTTACCGACATCCGCGTGATTTGCTCGCCCTTTGCCTTTGGCGGGCTTGCTTACAGAGCTTCCGGATGGAGCTTGCTGTTCTCGCAATTGCTGTTCCTGGTAGGCTTTCAAGTTCTCCTCATATTCCTTTATCAACCCACCTGTCATGTAACGCATGGTAAATGCACATTCGAACATCTGGAATACTGATTGAGGAATACTGACAAAGGTAATCGGCTCGTCGAACCAGATGAATGGAAGTCGGAATCTTCTTGTCTCCCCCGTCTTCCTTATGATCAGGCTTGGCCTCCTCTGGTTCATGCTTTTCACCCCTGTTTCTCGTGTTCTCGAGGAAGAATTTGCCCTGCATTTCAAGTTCGGGATCCTGAAAGAACTACTCATCAGCAGAGTCTTGTAATGGATAGGTCGAGCAGACCTACATTCTGGATGGCTTCCCAGCTGCCAAATCCGTGTTTCCATATCCCAACGAGGAGTCGCGAGTCCTCAAAGGCTGACCATGGAACGCTCCAATTCATAGTCGGTTTCATCTCGGCGGGAACAGCCCATTTCAAGGGATTTGGTACGCGGCGTAGGTGTTGGTCAACCACGGCAAGCTCGGACCACCGATACGCTGTCGTTTCTGCGTTGATTGATGAGATACTCCTGAAGCTTACCAGGACAGCCTTTTGCCGCATCGCGGACGTGATGGTCTCTCCTGCCGCTTGCTTGCTCCTCATGTCCTCTTTGTGTCTCGCGATGGCTGCTTCGCAAATCCTGATCAACTCGTCACAAGCCGCAAACATCACCTCGCGATTCTTGTTTTCTAGTTTTCCCTCCAGTATCTGCAAAGACCATCAGACGCTGCTTAGCGGGAGATCAGCATGGCCGACTCACGATAGGATCAGGTCGATTGCGAATGCTTCCCCATTTCTGAATGCCTCTTATTAACGCCCGAATATCGCGTTCTGCTCGTCCTAGCCTTTAGCTTTCGTCGATCTCTGTTGAAGACGGAAAGCCTTACCTTTAAGCTCCATGGCCTTTTCTGACAGGTTTCGTTTGACAGGCACTGCTTTGGGCTTCTTCAATGACGCTACCTTAATCTCCGGAGAGTCGCTCCCAGCCTTAGAGTCCGTCTTTTCCTTCTTGCTCTTTTTCGACTTCTTCCTTTCGCCTGCGTCTCCGCTGTCGCCATTCTCTTCATTACGCTTCGACTCGTCACTCCGCTTCTTCTTCCGTCTTTCCTCAAGTCTCTTCTTATCCGCTTCCTCCTTGTCTTTCTCCTTTTGCAAAGCCTTCTCCCTCTCATCGAGTGGGATAATGTCATCCCAAGACAAATCGTTCTTGACATCCTGAATAGCAGCGAACTGAGATAGAAAACCTTCACCACCCAGGGATGCGCCGACTGCCTCGGCGGTAGCTTCGGTCTCATGGTTTTCGGCCTTGGTGAGAATCTCGTCGAGATCCATCTGTTCTAGCTTTTGGTTTTGTTGGCTGTCATCCGTTTTGTACATGTTTTGTGCACCAAACTTGAGAATGGCGTCCAGCTCGTCCTTGGAGAAGTTGTCATTGGGTTTACTGATCGCCGATTTCCCACTCAGGTAGGCGCCACTGGTGTCCATTTGATTGATGATAGCATATTCCAAAATCATCTTTCTCTTTGCTCGCTCGAGAATGTCTTCTTCGATCGTGCCTTTCGACACAAAGCGATAAATCTTGACATGATTCTTCTGTCCAATACGGTGCGCTCGTGCCATAGCTTGCAAGTCGTTTTGGGGATTGTAATCCGAATCGAAGATGATAACGGTATCGGCGGTTTCGAGGTTGATACCTAGGCCACCTGCTCTTGTCGAGAGAAGGAAAGCGAAATCAGTCGAGCCGGGCGCGTTGAAATGCTCAATCGACTTCTTTCTGGCATCCGAGCCGATAGTACCATCCAGCCTCTGGTATGCATATCCTCGATAGTTCATGTAGTCGGACATGATATCGAGGAGTCGCACCATTTGCGAAAAGATGAGGACTCGATGACCGTCTGCTTTCAATCGCGCAAGAAGCTTATCAAGTAGTACCAATTTGCCCGAGCCCATGACGAGGTTCTTGAAAGCCTCTTCGGGAGTGACATTACGGTTCTCTGCACCTTCAAAGAGATAAGGATGGTTCGCAGCTTTCTTGAGCTCCATGGCGACGTTCATCAGGCTAACGTGCTGAGTTCCGCCTTTGCTAAGTGCCGAGAAGTTGCGGGTCAAAATATCTACAACAAAAGGAAGGTCAATATACTGTCTTCCGCCACGGACGACAATAGCGACTTGCTCCTGTAATACTGCGTCTGAAGAGCGGACAATTCTGTACGAAGAATTTGCTCGGATTTCGTGGGCATTTCCTTGACGACGTCCTTCTTCAATCGTCGAATCATGAGTTTTTCAAGTTTGTCATGCAACTCTTTGATCTTTTCTCCTTGATCCTCATCATTGATGTCGAAATCGTTCGCGAGCGCAACTAGCGGTGACGGATCTTTAGTCCGAGGCGGCGGGTGAACACAAGGTTGACCACTCACATCGTTCAGGCATCAGGAAATGCATGAGAGCCAACAGTTCTAGAGCCAGAGGATTAGCGATGCTAAGTGCAAATAGAGCCGGCAAGCTCACCTTTAACGCTGTTTTGTAGGGGCGTACCGGTGATGAGAAGCTTTGAAGCGAAGGAGAAGCTCATCAAGGCCTCGTATAGCTGCGATTCGCTATTCTTCAACCTATGAGCCTCATCAACTTCGAGAGCTTGCCACTTGATGCTTTGCAAGTCTGGACGATCCTTCAGAATAAACTCGTATGTCGTGAGGAGAACGTTAAACTTGAGCCTCTTCTGATGGCCGAATTCAAAGTCCCGAATCACTTCTCGAGATGCTGCGGAGCCCATATAGCAGATAACGTTCATCTCAGGCGCCCAAGATTTGAACTGCATCTGCCAAGCCGAAATTGTCGAGAGCGGCACGACGACCAGAAATGGACCGTATTGTTGCCTTTCGTGGAATAGCCAGGACAGGTATGCCACCGACTGCACCGTTTTGCCGAGACCCATCTATGGTGGCAACGATATTTTTCAGCGTGCGGTCAGAGATGTAGATGGGCTTTCGACCTACCTCATCAGCAAGGATACCATTCTCTTCGCTTGACCAAGTGTATGCCAGCCAGTTCAAGCCCGTCAGCTGGAACTCTTTCAATGTCCCTCCGGACTGCTGGAGGTATTCCGGGACCTCGGCAATCTTGGTATACGCTGGCCTGCCGCCCTTCGAATAGTTGGCTGAATTGTACGGCAGGGTGACCCGATTTTCTCTGGCTTGATACTCCTCTATTGCTGGTTGCGCACTTTGTGGAAGATCTTCGGTTTTCTCCCACGTGCACTCGCTGTAAGGCAGTGTAGCCCATTTGCAAAAGTATTCGATGGTGCCGGAACCGTCTTCCTTTTCCCGAGAGCTGACAATCCGCTCGACCGTCTTGAAATTTTCGAGTTCTTCTTGTCGCCGCTGCCTTTCGATCTCGAAAGCCTCTATGTCTTCCGGCGTAGGTTTGTAGTCTCCGGGTCCAGGATGCAGAAACTTCTGCTCTGGGATGAAAACTTGCTTGATGTAATTGTCGATGCGTTTGAGACCGCGGTATCCTTCGCCCTTGAGATACGTGTACAGTTCGTCGGTATTATGCAAGTGGGAGAAGTACTTCCACTTGATGTGAAAGCGCTAACGGGATGACGTGAAGAGGCTTGAGACACACGATCTCGCATGACTGCAAGCGTCGAGAGCTTACCATGTTCTCGTAAGGAAGATCGATCGGATCATCCAATCTCGTGTCATCCCTGCTGTATCCCCAAACGCCTTCGATTTCATCCGAGTCCGCTGTGTAGACGATACTAGTGAGCTAAGTATAGCAGGGCGAAGGAAAAAATTGCAGTTACCAGAATTGTAATAAGCATTCGCCTTGGGCCGCGGCGCCTCCTCCTCGACCTCGTCACTCTCCAACCCATAATCAACCGCCTTTTCATTGTAATCGATCGCTTTGCCTGTCCTGCTGCTCATCGCTCTGTAGGCATCCGAATCTTCGTTTGTCTCTGTCGTTCCTTGCCTCCTCCGTTTGATTCCGGCGATGGACGGATGGTCTACCTTGCGGTGAGTGCGGCGAGCGAGTTCGTTGCCATAATCCTCATCTGAGGATTCATTGCGTGATGATATCTTGGATTCGAATCGCGCTGGAAGTTGCACTAGACAAGGACAGGAAACATATTTTCAGTAGCTGTGAGATGCTTCTATACGACAAATACTCACACTTGCTGGATGATGACCCCTCTCGCGTCTTCTTTATCCGCTCGTGTGAAGAGCCGCCCTTCTTCATGACTTTGCCCTTTCTCTTCGACCTCTTTCCGCCCATATCAAAGTCTTCGTCTTCGTCGTCATCCATCTCTTCCAGATCAAGGTCTTCATCTTCATAATCCTCCTCATCGGCACTGTCTTTGTATTCTTGTTGCGTCGCGTCATCTCTGTCGTCTTCGTCGTCCTCAACCTCACTGAGCGGATCTCTAGCCCTTTCAACATCGACTTCTCCGTCCCCATCCCCGTCTTCCGCAAAATCGTCGCTGAAGATCCCGTTGCCATTCCCCGAAGCCGTTCCAGACTTTGCTCCTTGTTGAAACTCGCGCTTGGCCGGAGGCACGGGTGAAAGACTACCAGGTGCATCTGTGTCGGTCTGCTCAGAGGCGGGGTCGTCTTCGGTCGGTTCGCGTTTGGGGGAGTCATAAATTGTACCGCCGATCATGTCCTCGTCCTCGGTTTCATCTTCGTCATACGCCTGGAGACCGGATGCTTGAGCTGTTGTGGTTACGATGTGAGATGCAGGCGTGTGAGAGTAAGCACCGTTCTCGATCTTGACCGCGCCGTTGATGGGAAGAACTGAAGACGCAATGCAACTTAGTCCCCCATAGACATGGAAAGGGCGGCCACAATCGGATACCGCGCATTCGGCCAGTGACAGGACTACTGTCTGTACTGTGTTCAACGACTTTCCATGCGCCTGCCATCGACGAATCCGCACGAAACAGGTTCTGCGAGCGCAGCACGGCTGGCTATCCTGGCCATCGCCGACTCTCTCGACCTTTCGACTTCACGATGACCGGGACTACTCACTTTGACGACCTTCTACAGCGACTGTTGCCGGTTGTCCATTGCTATACGGCTTCGCATCCTGCTGCGTGTCATCGTATGACATCCTGAATCCTGCTCTGCTGAGCTAGGCGCCGATGCTCTTCTACCGAGTCGGAGGGAGAGATGGCTTTGCGAATGCTCAGATCCTTTGAGAGTAGGTGTGCGTCTTGGCCGAAGTAGGATTGCCGACGAGAATGATGGACAAATGGCTTCCGTGATGCGTCCTATATCGGCAAGGATGATGATCCCACTGTCTACCAACGATCCATCAAACTACTACAGCTCCTACAACGACGAGATGGACGAAACGCCGAGACCCGGACCAAAGCGCAAGCCAACTGTGCGGATGCTATCGTTGTCCCGTCAAATATCGACCGCGCCCTCGCTTTCACCGTTCTAGATGGCGAAACCACACCCGTTGTCAGCAGCGATCGCGCCCAGAGTTGTACAGCGTTTTTGACTTTTTTTGACCGGAGTTTGCCCTTTTCTTACGGCCCGGCGCTCACGACCCTGTCCATGTTTCTGTAGCGAGCTACGTCGGCACTGTGCTGTCCTGCGTGAGTGTCTGGGGGGTTTGCAGTGCGGCACATGGCAATCGACGACAAGAACGACAAGGAGAGCAAAGAAATTGGTTTTATTAAAAAGGTCCCACATTACCGGCAAGACTATTATCGCCCGACCTTGTATCGATACATGCACTAAGACTCGTCCAGCTTTTCCGTAGTTACATGTTTGGCATCTGCACGAAACAGTGCTTATATCTGCCTTTGACTCCTTAACTCACGCGTCCTCGCCTCTCCTGGCACTCTTCCCACAATACCATTGACTTCAATTTCACCATTTTGATATGATGGCGAATGACAGAGACGTTGCGTATTCATCTTCCTGATTTAACGTTTGACTGAGTACGTCGGTAACTGGCGACATTAAGCCTGCGCAGCCTTGCCTTCATCCGTCAACGTTTCCCATTCGGTACCCGATCCGTTCACACTACTGCTCTCGGGATCGTCCGCAACAGATGCCGAGAAAACAGGCGCTTCAGGGTCAGCCGACGCGGCAAGAACCTCGGGGGCAACAGCAGCCTCTTCAGCGCTGGCAGGAGGTGCGGCTGATTTCGAAGTCGAGGTACTGGTGGGTCCAGCGGAGACCGCAGGGGTTTCGTCATCGACGTCTGCTGCAGAAGCCTGGGGTACACCGACGTCCTTGCCGGCTTCGAGATCCAGGGATGTGAGTTCCATAAGTAGCGCGAAGATAGATGCAGGAACGGTCTTCTGGTAGACTGCGGGGTGTAACAGGAACATTGGTTAGTTTCGGTCTAATGATTGGTCACGGCAGTCCCGCAAGTTGGTAGGCACTGAAAATGCCTAAAACTTACTCATGATCAATTCGACCGGGCTGGGATACACTCGGAGTGCTCGGTAGAAACAGAGAGCGGCGGCAACTTCATTGCTAGGTCCAGTGGCGGCCAAACCTTCACCCATAGCAACCTGTTCCATAAAGTACTGTTCTCGATCCTGAGGACTTGTGGGAAGAGTTTCCTGGCTGATTTCGACGAGGGATGCTTTCAACATCTGTGAAGCAGGATTCGGAATAGGTATAATGCGTCGAAATGGGAACATCAAGCTTCTCACAGCGGTGTTTTTAACCTTTCGGACCTTCTCATCCTTGGCGGCTGAAGCATGGATCTTCTTGTGTTCCCTCTCTGTGCGGGCGAGTACAGGTGCATTTCAGCGAGCGAGGTGGTGTCGATAAGTAGGAAAGCATCGTTCACAGCACATGCGAGATCGATCGAGACGAGACCGAGTTGAAAGATTTCGTAACAAAGACATAATCAGCGATCCATTTCACAGACTGGCTTCGCATCTCGGATCTGCAACCACGAGCCAACGCGTGAGGCCGCTTGAAACATTATAACTCACTCAGGTTCTTCCTGAAGACCGGGTCATTCCTCCTCTTGTAGTCAAACCAAGCGGCATAGCCGACAACGCCCGTAGCGACGACGGCAAGACCGGTAAGGGCGATTTGAGTGTTGGAGGGCATATTGGTTCGTGTACAGCGTCCTCGTCAAGTGGGGGGCAGACTGGGATAGGTGCAGGACTTCTTCAATCGGCTGACCTGACGCAACGACGTTGTCGAGTGCCGACGAGGGGAAAAGATCGCGGACGCGAATCGCTCTAAGTCCGGGCGCCATCGGGTTTTTTGATTCCGCTACGCCACAACCCATGCTCTATGCTCTATATATGCTCTGCCTAGTTATGGCATCGATTCCTCCTGAACTCTGAACGCCTCAATGACTGTGTCGTTCATGTAGGATCGGAATGTGCTACAGAATCTTGACTTACTGAGAATGGTTCGGTACAGCACACTAGATATTCAGACGATGACACGAAGTTGGGCAACACTAGCGAAGGCCTCCCCCTCATGCCAGTCGTCAAATAATGCGTAGCGAACTCAGACATATTCGCTGAATCCTGTCCTTCGGCTTAACGCATCTCTATCTACGACGAGCATGCACCTAGGATAAAAGCCGCGGTATATGCTGCGCGATATACAAAACAGACTACATAGACTGTGCGACCGAGTTGTCGAGAGTGAGACCTTTCCGACAACCCTCCTTCTTCGAAACGAACTTTTGATGAACGTTCCGTGTTGGGCTGTTCGACCTCTCTTCCGAACCAACGGACCTTTCCGTCCCAGGGATGTCTGACGAAATGCCGGTAGATGTGGTGGGTAGCGCCGATGGTGAAGAAGTTCCGGTGTGGGGTTCCATGGGCCCTTTGCGGCGCCCTTCGTGCCTGCACGGACCGATAAACCACTTCCCGAAAAACGACAGCAGTCGTCGTTTCGCCTTTGTCTTCGATATTTTACCAAAGAGCGGGCCACCGCTCAGTGACTTTCGGAAAAATCGGCCCTTTGCTCTCGTCGAGTCAGGGCTCGCTAGCCAACTCTGCATGTTTGTGAGCGGGACTGCTTCTTGGGAGCCCACTCTGGAGCCGGGCTCTTGCTCGGTTAGTCCTACGCTTTGCCCTTCGGTAGACCCTCGACGACTGAAGAACCGGTTAGAGGGCCAGCTGTTCTAAAAGGAGAAATGCTGTGCCATACTCTTGAAAAGGGCGCTTCTTTCCGTCTGTTGAGTTCTGTTCCGTCGATGGTCTCTGGAGTATCCGCTGTTTCGATACTTGCGAACGGAAAGAAGCTTGAGAATGACGGCGGCACCTGATACTATGTCCCGAATACGGCTGGCAAGAGCATTAGTGGTTGAAGCCCGAATTGTGCCCAGTGTGGCAGCATATGTTTGGACATTTGCTGGCCAGTGGTGAGATAGAAGAAGTATGTGGTCATTAGGTTGACAGTTCTGTGGAATCATCATTTGAAACATGGACCTCCTTTCAAGACATCGCCTCGTTTCCCTGGAGTCAAGCTGGAGTCGCCTTTGCTGCCGTAGGCGATCCTGGTTCTCTATTCTCCATCTCAAGAGCTTGAAAACGGACCAGAAAGACAACGGCACTACTACCCGCATCTGTCGTGTAGACTTCGAGTTGGAACTTGTGTGTACGTCTCGAGTAGGTCAAGTTGCGTTCTGCCGACTCATAAGATACGCAACAGCTTTACATACAACGCACGCGACCACTAAGCTACAATGACATAGGTTTTCTTCTTCCACACATCCCTTGGATTCAACGGTCAGTTATACCATTTCGAACGATTCACTCTGGAGACTGTTAAGGTCCGTTCGGTTCTACATCGCTTTGTCGCAAGAGCGGCTTCCTTTCACAGTACTGTATAGGCGCTATAGACAACTGTTTCGACGCAAATGTCATCAGGCTGCTGGACAGGGGAAGCGAAAAACAACTGGCTTACCTTGGCTCAAGCTCTTTCCTGCCGCCGCAACCGCCACTACCTTGTTCAACCAATCATACCGAGGGTCTCCGGTCTCAAACATCATGGTCAATCGGAATCAGAAAGAGGGAGTATCGTCTTCGTCTCAGCCTTACATATTACGTTGACTTTGAAGGTTGATACTGAGGGAACAGCTCACCAATATTGGTCTGGGGTGATGGAAGGGTCCGTGGTCAACCTATCGAGCACTTCCCTCGGTGCGGTACGGGGACCCCTAGTCTGGATATAGATGTATGGCATCGTCTGTTCGAAGATTGTATCGGGTGTCAGGCATGGAAACTGTTCCATCCGAGGTTGTCAACAACCAATCTGCCCCGCCCGGACTGCGAGACAAGTAGGATCAGCATGAGCTTCCGGAAGAAAGGCCAAAGCTCGGCGCCAGATCAAGATTCTTACAGTATGTCTCCCTTGATCTTGGGTCCTTCAAACCTGCCTCCCTTGAACATGATCGCTCTCCTATTGCCGAAGGGTCCATCGCCGATGGGGTATACTTCTCCAAGATCGCATGACAGATGGAAGAGGAACTAGAAAGATGGTCGAGGTAAGCTGTGGAGGAATTCCGGGTGCGAGAACGCTGGCATATTGTAGGGCAGGGTTTCATGCCAGCCGGCGGCGTTGGAGGCGCTGTTGTCGGGCATTGCAGCGTGGTCATTGTTTCGCTGGACCAGCGAGGGAGAAGCGGCCGCGAATGACCATAACGTTGCAATGAGACTGATGGCGAATGTAGAGAGACGCATGGTGAATCGGAGAAAGCTCTAGTTGGTACTTGATGATCCTTTTTTTTTTATGCCCGATTGCAAGGTCAGGAGGACTTACGTAGATTGGCGCTTTTTATACGTGTCCTGACTCCTGCTTCACCACTGTCAGCCGTCTCGTTCGCAACTATGGGCTGTCCTAGAACTGTCCTGGAGGAAGAGGGCTACGGGGAGCAGCCACTTGAGGTGTCCCAACTTCCGGCAAGGCTGAATTATATCACTAGATCAGCCGACATTCCCAGCAGTCTCCCAGCGCCGTGAGTGGACGCAGCTGCACGGACTGTACTGCTCACCTATTGCTTCCAACGTCCAGAACCACCGTTCCGACCCTGACTATAGTGATCCGCTTGCTAATCCCTCCTCGGGATAGGAATTACTAACGGCTATAGTGACGAGCAGGAGCCGGTAGGAATAGTGTGGGAGTGGGAATATGCAAGAGCGGGATATTGGGCGAAAAGGCAAAGAAGGTGGACCCCGATGCCGACTGCCAGCTCGACTGCGTCTGCCGGTATGACCTACGGATCTTCCAGCTGATTTCCCAACTTCTGGTGAAGAGAAATCTGTTTCTGTTCCCCCGCCCTTGGAGCTCGGTTCGCTGATCGCTCTCCAGCCTTCTACCGCACTTGCGTTGACCGGTAGTCCTTAGCAGCTGCCCGAGCAGAAGGAAGACGACCGTCCGGATATCCGAACTCCGGGGAACGGCGACGATCAGTACGGAGACCCACATTGGCAGAAGGATTAGTGATAAGCATTGCTTGATCGTCGAATAAAATTGCTCATGTCTTGATAACGACGCAAGATGAAAGCTTGGACTGACTTCATGACGATAATTGCCCGTCAACAATGCATCTCCAGCAAGCTTTCATCAACGACCACAGTGGAGAGCGGTCCCGACCGGCAAAACTCGAGTAGACTACCGGAAGGATTATTCCGAAACACAGGCCAATCAGCATTAATGACCCATAAAGTTTATTGTTCTCCAAACAACCTCGAACGCCTTTAGCATCTCCCGTTTAAGGGGAAGAAGAAGGCAGGAGCGATGTAGTCCTTCCTTTGTTTGCGACGATCACAGTTTCCCCTTACAAACGGTAGCGACATGTTTGGGATAGTCACTTCAGCGAGATCAATACGTCGTTTGATGGGCCGTCATTGGTATTTATCATCGCCGTTTCGTCCCGGCTCATCCGCTTCTTGTTTCAACCAGACTTTGCCCAAAACCTTTGCGAGGTATCCTAGCCCTCGTTAGCCGCCATGAAGTCTTCAGTAACACCGCCGATAAAGGGACTCGTGCCGCTTGCATTGCCTACAGACTTGTCATCGCGGCCGCAGGGTGACCGCAAGACCTCGACCGCTACTTTTGGTCCTGGTCAACGGGAAAGTTTGCTGGCTCCCGTCGCTGAGTGCGAGGCGGTCGAGGAACCCGATATATCGAGGCCGATCAACGAAGTTCCACCTACGCTTCCTCAAGACGACTTTCAGGAGACAGGATGTCTGGACGAAGAGGTTCATAGCCCGTCGTCCTTTCATACGGCTGTAATGACAATGATATCAGCGATGTCTCCGACATTCTCGAGCCATCACGATCATTCAGAGAACGCATTCCCGCCAGAGATACCGCACACAAGCACCTCTCTCGCGTCCTATCTTTCAGACGCATCGACTCTCGGACCCCTCGCAACGCAGCAAGACCTCAAGGACGATCCGAAACGGATTGCGGAAAGGCTACAGAGTCAACGGAAGAAGCTTGAGAAGATGCTCGGCGACGGGATCGGCGCAGAAGAGGACGAGATCTCGGGCGAAGTGTCTGTGAAACCTATTGGCAAGATCATGCAGCTGCCATCAGAGTGAGTGAACCTTTTGCAGCACAGCATCTTCCTTCCGCTGACATGAGAGTGTCACATAGCTGGGAAGACTGGCTGTTCGTCGCTGATAGTCCTGAGATCTGGAAATCCAAAGTCGAAAGGACCTTGGGACACGGCGCTGATTCAGCGCATTTGGCTTTAAACGCAGAATACCGCAGAAGGTAAGCTTTGTTCCACCCGTTGATCGACTGCTGCGATTGGCAACCCTGAACTCTGCGTTCACTCAGAACTCCGCATATCGAGGAAACCAGAATCAGCGAAGAATCAGGCATCACGGCCAATGATCCACTCATCAGAGCCGTGCCAGCAGTTGCCAAGCCAGCTTTTCGTGGACACTCTACGTCTGATCTTTTGGGGATTGCGAACTCTGCCGATACGACTGGCAAGGTTATGAGATCGGGCTCATTCAGCAGTGTTTTGGACAATGGCAAACGGACCCTTGCGCGCTTCGGTCACGGTTCTTCCAGCTTGCGCAGGAAGAGATCCATCTCGACAGAGTCTGCAGCCCAGAAGGAGCTGGTCAAGCGCAGGGACTCTATGGCAGGGGAGAAGCCTTTAGAAGCGGTAAACGATTTAGACTCGGGGCAGAGAAAGGTGTTGTGGAACAGGACAAGGAAGCTTGGTAGGATGCTTGGCGAAACCCTGACAGAGGACGAAGTTGGGGAACACGTGGTGGGAAGATGCATGGCAAGAAAGGAAGGCGCTGAACTGCCTGATTCCGAAACGCCTCATGTGGATATCACCAAGGATGAGAACGCCGAGAATTTCGATACTCGGCACATTGACTCCAAGGGAGAAACTCTGCCTTCAAGCCTTGCCCTGCTTGGCCAAGATTCGAAATTGACAAAGGGCAAGACAAACGAAATCGAATCTGTCTCGCCTACAACGCCCAGACGGGGCAAGGTTCGACGATACAGCGATCCTGTCTCGCCGATCTCGCTATCTTCACCTCTTCCCGAAAGCGATATTGGCAGTGACTACTCTGCCTACGGTGGAGCGAGAGATCCAATGTCTGCCGAACAAGTGAAACAATGGCGCCGTTTGCGACTGGACAAGGTATGTTACGTTTCTCCCTATTTCTCCCTCTAACCAGACAGAGTTCTGATTGGCACGTTTCATTTCACTCTAGCTTAACCGCTTGCTAGGGGCACATGTCCCGGCGGACCTTCTAGGTCCCGCTGTGTATCGTGAGCCACAAGCAGCTCTGCAAGCTGTAGTGAATCAGAAGCAGATCGACGATGGCCCTGCAAGCGATGGAGAAAACCCAGACGCAACAGCCCAGAAGAAAAGAGCAGTCAAGGTCGCTAGCAAGATGTCCCATGTAGGTGCCCTCGACATTCGGTTCTGTCAAGTCACCCATGTATGTCGAACTTGCTTTCAGATCTTTGGCGAACCTGTGTCTACACTGCCTCGTTCACTCGCACCAGCTCATCGAGACGACTATCGATCAAAGTTGAGGGCGAGTGTCGCTTTTTACCATCAAACCATCAGCTCCATTCGCTATCTGCTGGAGCACGACCGTCCTTCTCTCGACATCGTCATTGATGAGCTAGGAAGTAAAAGAGTTCCAATGGATCTATCGCACGCTGACGTGGAAGCGTCATCGATCACGGCAGACAAACGAGAAGTTCTCGCCGAACCGGGGGATAGGCGCAGGAAGCGTTCTAATTCATCGCCGACTTCGCCGACTTCCCAGGTACCACCTCACTGCTCAGAACCTGCCGGAGACTTTGACTCCTTTACTTCCCTTCGAAAGAGAGCGATCAAATTGAATGCATTCTTTGGCGACCCTCGAATCGGCAGCAATCACATCGGACGCCAGAGTCACGAGTATGCAGCCACGGACCGAAAAGCCGCTCTGGAAAGGCTCTTGCTGGATTTAGAAGACGATGCAAACTATTATACGGAACATGGCGAGCTGAAGCAAGATGACCTGGTCGAGATACGTTCTCAGCTTTCAGCTACGAGGAAAGCTGTGGCTTCCCAGACTGACGGCTCCTAGACGTCGACATGTAATGATAATGTATGACGTGCCTGTACAACAATTTGAGGCTATCAATATCGCGAAGGTCAACAGCTCGCTCTCGCATGTGGGCCCGTGAGAGAATCAACTTGCTATCTCGTCCCGAAGTCTTTGCTGCTCTTTTTCCAATTCGATTAGTTTTGTCCTGCAACAGCTGTGGTCAGATTCGTTGTCCGCCACGGCCCGATCCACGATCACTAACCGCCATTTGTCCATCTCATCAATTACCAAACGACGCGCCTTTTCCAGCTTGTCTCCTTCACCCCTTGCCATTTCCTGCGTAAACTCCAACGGTACACCAGCGCTCCCCTTGTCCATCCCCCATCTCGCGCCTTCTCCTTCTTCCGCTGGTTGGCGTAGACTCTTCTCCGGTAACGGGGTCTCGGGATGGCTGATCAATAGGTCATAAAAGGTGGTTGTTGGGTCGCTAAAGACGAGCTCGTCGTATTGCCATGCGTGGACCGGTAGAGGATTGACGTAGAATTCAGAAGCCGGGTTTGTGGATGCAGCATTTCCGTCCGTCCCGTCCTTCGTTACGACGCCCTGCATAGGAGCATCTGGCGTTGCCGTTTGAGTTCCTCCTTGAGGAGCACCGGTGATTGCGCCAGCAGCCTCCCCCTCGACAAGCGGCTCATCTTCGCCTGAAGCCATCGTCACATCTCCATCGACCTTGTCTTCTCCCTCGGCTGTCTGCTGCGCTCCTCGTGCCGCCAAAGGCGCCGATATCGCTGTGTCGGTAACGCTAGGGTTCACAGAGAAGGCCGTCGTTGGGACCGGCGGAAGACCGGCCGGAGGTTGAGCGACTGGTCCCCAGTGGTGTAGTCTGAGTTGATGGACAAAGTTGACGCTTTTTTCTCCTGTCTCCGGCGCAAACTGGACACGGATGTTGAGCGGGAACTCGCCCCACCCTGTTTCCGTAACGGCGAATGGCGGTCTATCGATAGCTAAGGACGGGTTTGGGTTAGCGGCGGGAGGTTTGATGATGCGACGTAGGCGGGGACTTGCCTCGATTCGGTTGGGGATATGTTTCATGCAGCCTGAACGTCACCCGCTTGATCAACCACGACAGATCGTCCGCTCCACCGGTAATAAAGTCCACATCCTCTTCCGCTACCCCTTCGCCCTCATACCTAGCCCTTCCCTTCCCCTTGATCTTCTTGTCGGTTGGAGGTGGAGTCGCTGCCGAAGCCAAGAAGACTGTCCATCGGTGTGAATCTAGGGGAACGTTGTGAGTAACCCGAGGTAACTATTCGTTTGAGCTGAAACTCACGACCATCTGGAGCCAAAGCCTTTTCTGCAGCTGTCAACAGCCGTGCATGAGAACCGTAGACAATGGATCGATGGATTTGACTCCCCTGTTCGTGACAAATGACGGATCAGTACCATCTTCTGTCCTCGGGTACCTGCAGCATGTACCTTTTTACGTTCGCTGAGCGACATGGCAGGTGAGAGGAGGTAGACTGAGGTAAGCGCAGGTACCAGGAAAAGGAGAAGCTTGACTATAGTCTTCGTCAAGGAACCCATCTATTGACATTCAATCATGCTCTGAACCGTTTTTGTTTCCGCGTGAGACACCAGTTGGCAGTTGCGAGGCCTTCTCATTAACAAGTTGGTCAACACCGCAACATAATGAGCGAGCTCACCCACCCAAGTTGCTTCTCGCTTTCCAGATACTGAACCTTGCCACAACATCTGCCAACGATCCGCGTGCCTCGCAGAGGTCTCGAACAAACGATCTGCTATGGTCTCGACCGAATTTTCTCCGCAGATCGTGGTTTCTGCACGTATCCCACAGAAGATAGGGCAATTCGGAGAACGTACAAAGGATAAGAAGTGGCCGGGTGTGTTGGAGAAAAAAGAGATAGATGATGCGCACCCCGGCGTACAGTCGCTGCGTCAAGCAGACGCGGGAGTCGTGTAGGAGAGTGAGTTTTGCGGCGAGTCTCTTGTTTCTGGGCTATTTCTAGCGTGCTTGACCCTGATCGGTGCTTGCAGGTCTGACAACCCTATCGATGAATCTGTCAAGCGGGGTTTTCAATCTCGCTGGAATGCTTGAGCGTGTCAATGTGTCGGGGTGGAAGTACAACAGAAGTGCAATCGGGATGCGGCTCGCTGCGAAGTGGATCGTCCACGGCGCAATCTCGCCAATAGCCAACTTCACCCACGCCGGAACAGCAGGATTCGTCTCACCAAAGAATGTATTCGCATTCGGCAACACTTACGCCCCATCACACTCAACAACACCCCTCCGGAAATAGTGTATGACACACGTGAACCGATTCTTCCCTCTGATCAATCACCCAGCAGCTCCGTCGATCACCTCGAGTCACTGGGATCCTGGGATCAGGTCAGCCGTCATCGCGAGTGCGCCACCGCGCCTTAGGGGAGTGAGCGGAACAGCGGGGATGACAGGACTGGCTGCGTTCGTGCCAGACGATGACGCGGTGCTCGACGAGTTGGAGGTTCTGGGGTTTTGCAGATGAAAAGTGTGTCAGGGATCGTGAAAGGAGGAGGGGAAGGATGCATCACAGTGGTGAGGGTCTAGGTCCTGGTATTGCTTGGGGAATCCGTTGGTGTCACCCCGCGTGCTTGCTGCATCTGGAATGCTAATGCCTTCTCAAGTTCTCATAGAACGACGTCAGATCTCTCGTGACCCCCAGTCCCGACTACCTCGCATAATACTTCAATCAACTCCGGATCTTTCAATCATTTTTCACCGGAGACGCAACCTTCACGAAGGACGACATTAGCGCAAGGGGAGAACGACCGTCGGATTGGGAGGAAGGGCGGAGATGGGTACGGAACGTAGGAGGTGATGGTTGTGCGTCGGAAAAGTCGACACGGATGACCGTGTTGGGAGTTATGACTCCTGTGTAAGCGGAGCGGAATTACAAGAGTGGTTTCGCGGCGGTTTCTCCTGCAGAGTGGCGGCAAGATACTGATTATCTGCGTCTTGTGCTGGTGTTAGGTGAAGGCTTTCGGTTCCCGCTCTTCCGGGAAGGTCGCAAGCCAGGTCAAATTCGCAGTCGAGCGTTCAAGCCTGATGTCAGGTGAGTACGCGGTGGGACATGTATCTGCTCAACGGCTAAATGACCATGCATTGACCGGCAGCTTTTAAGCCATCAACGAAACCACCCGCATCGCCGTCTTTCGAGTGTCGGAACGTACCGTGCAGTGAGTGGCATGCTGACGCTCCCCGCAAACCGCCAGCTACCGACACCCCATGTCTACGAATCTATCCAGATTGATAAACCGAAAGTATCGTTTTATACTATCATGCGCCTGAACAATGCCGCGAGATAGCATGCGAGATGCATGTAGTACATGGGCTTTAGCTGTCTCTTCGTGATCACTGTCATATATAGCTAATAGGTATGATGCAGTTGTCATTTGATGCAATACAATCCAGGACTGGCACGGCTCATATTTCTTTGGGTTGTTGGATCGACGGTCTGATAGAACGAAGGGTGCGCTCTAGAGAACATCACGTCGACACGACAAGCTCTAAGCAGCTACTGGTCCGATCGCGACAAGAGATGGCAGCGCTCTAGAGACCATCACGTTAATGCGATGATCTCCAAGACAGCCATTAACTTTGCCTGGTTGAGTCGATGTACCGCTTATACCGGGTGAGATTGGTAATTCACCGGCATTCCCATTCTGAGAAGGTATCTCTGTCGGAGAGGATTGCGTTTACTGACCACCGTCTGCCATTCTCCTGGGACATCAGGAGTATCCAGACTATATGACGCTGCCAGAGAGGCTTCGTGTTGATTGGAAGTTCGCAGGTTGGGTGTCAAAATCAAGGGTGATGACTGCTTGGCGAGATCGGGAACGTCATCGAGTCCCGGTGTGCTCAGAGGGGATTCGAGCGACCGCCATTTGAGAGTCCTACACCTCGCTCATTGTCTCCATCTTGTCAGCCGGTACCTTCTTCGGCGCCCTCATCGCTGGTGATCTTGCGGATATGATCGGTCGACGAATCACCATTATCGGAGGTTGCGCCATCTACCTTGTCAGTGTCGTTATTCCGATGTTTCCCACAGACAATCTCGCAGGAATAGTCAGTTGCGCCTTGCTGGTAGCGATTTGTATTCTCTGGCAATAATCGCCGTTTGTTGACGGGTCGCCCGTCCCATTATCGGTCCATGTCGACGTTGGTAACTCAAATGTCTTGGGGTGCTGTGTTTCCCTCCCTTCGGCAAGTCCAAAAAACCAGAACCACAAAACGAATTTGTTTCTCGGACGGCGTTCTGCAAGAATATGGTCCAGATTTATCACACTGATACAACGATTCCGCAAGATACGAGGCAGTCGCACTGCTAACCATTGAAGCCCACACACAAGCGTCCCCATATTGCCCCGAAACCCACTCTTTTTCGCTTTGACGAGACCCCCTCAGCGTCTACATGCCAGGCCTCCAGCTCTCTCCGTAGTGATCCCCATGCTCCGCCGCCACCGCAGCAGCTGGCGGTTGCCAACCTCCCGCGCCGCCTTCCGGTGCGGTCTGCAGACTCGGCGGAACCCAGCCGAGGTTACTCGTCGGTGGCAAGTTGGGAAGATTGCCACCACCGGCCGCACGACCTCCGCCTGCGGCGGCAGCTTGTTTGCGTCTTTCTAGGCGTTGAGAGTGTTCAAGAGAGCTCTCAAGAGACTTTGTGGGATGGGAGAGATGCATAAAGTTGCAGAATCTGTACGATCGCGGTAAAAGTAGGTTCATCAGCAATCAGGCAGTATCTGGGAGTGACAGACTCGACTTACCCTCCTCTTGTGCACTCGCCCATCTCGTTCTGTCGACAACATGCTTCTCTAAAGTCGGTTACCGGGGACAGCTCTGCATACAGGGGTTTACCTGAAGGTAATGGTCGCATCAGTATGAGAGAAAGAAACAAGAAAGCCAGAAGATGAACGTACCAGCATACCACCGATTGTTGAGATCGTCCACAGCCTTCTGCGCCTCTGCTTCCCACTCGTATCGTGCATACACGTTTCCCAAAAGATGATCACCGACGTTGTCGCAAACGTGCATCTCTTGCAGATTACCGTATTGAGCGAGTCCGCAGTAGAAATCTTCGAAAAACCTATCAAAGTCTGCTTGAAGCTCGGTTTTCGATACGTCTAGTCCTTGGTGTATAGGGTTTCGATAGACGTTGGGAAGTAGGATGGTTTGCGAGAAAGGCGGCTTGATGTGTTTTCGCGAGCAGCGGTCGCCATGTCGACATGCGCCGATCTGAAACGTGGGTAGGTTGGTTTTCAGTACAGACCGAAGGAATGTATGATTGAGATAGCTTACTTTGTAGTAGAAAGAGCAATTCACTCGATCCTGCTCGGTACCACTGCAAAGAAAGACTTGTCAGTATGCAGAACAACGATTGCCCATTCACAGCACTCACAAGATATTCGCCAGATGGGAAGCCATGCTGCGTGTTCGGTATTGAACCTTTGCTTTCTCGCGAAATCGACACGCGAGCGAATGGGACTGGCTGATATATAACAACAGATGGGATCGCCACCTTTGTAATCAGAGCTGCTCACATCTAGCAACTTCGCAACAACCACACTGTTACCTGGTCCCCGAACGCGCACCAGAATCACGTGCACCTAGAGACGGCTTACGTAACGAGCTCGCGGGGGTCAATCGACTTTCCACTAACAGGTCGTCATACTAGAGCGTGTGCAGCTTTTGGGTGCGGTCTTCCTACTAGTCACGATTGACAGACACCATCATCGCAATGTCAGCCGAAGACATTACCAACTTGAAGATTTCCGAAGATGTCGCGACGCCGGCAGATGCGACAGTGAGCAGCGGAAGCGACCTAGCTATCAAGGGACAATCGGAGGGGAGTGTGCCAGCTGAAGGAGGGCTTCAAGGTATGGAGTCTGATAGATGGATCTTTAAAGTCGTTCTGACAGATAATGTTGCTCAGAAGCTGAGATGGGACAGGAAGAGGGTGAGCTCGCTGTGGACAAGCAGAAACCTTGTCGGATAACTGATGAGGTTCCTAACTTGCAGAAGAACCTAGGCTATTAGCTTCCAGCTATGAAGTCAATGTAGGTTAAAGCTACATAACGTGGTAATCCTGAATCAGTTACCGAGCCATGCATCCGGCTACAGGTCACTCTAGCCGATCAGCAAGCAGACCCCAACTCCCCGCTCTACTCCGCAAAGACCTTTGAGGACCTTGGATTGTCAGTAGTCTGCAGTCAGGGCACCACAGATCTAGCTCACGACAAACTCCTTACACTGCATCAGACATCCGAATCTTCTCAAGGGTTTGTATGCCATGAAGTTCTCCAAGCCATCCAACATTCAAGAAAAAGCGTTGCCCTTGCTCCTATCTGACCCGTGAGTGCCAACGAACTCTTACCAACTGTCATATAGCTCAAGATCTATGGTACACTACCCCCTAGGCCTACCAACATGATTGCCCAGTCTCAGTCCGGAACAGGAAAGACAGCCGCTTTCAGCTTGACGATGCTCAGTCGGATATCCTATGAAGTACAGCAACCCCAGGTATGCCTCATCACCAACTTGATCGTGAATGGCGTTTAGCAACCTGCTCTCTACAGGCAATCTGTCTCGCACCGTCGCGAGAGCTCGCAAGGCAGATTCAGGATGTTGTCAACCGTATGGGTCAATACACACCGATGAAGAGTTTCCTTGCCGTCAAGGAATCATGGAATCGGGACACGAGGGTGGATGCACAGATCGTGATCGGTACGCCTGGGACGGTGATGGACATGATTGCGAAGCGGGTGCTGCCGATCAAGGAGATCAAGGTTCTCGTTCTTGACGAAGCCGATGAGATGATGGATCTGCAGGGATTGGGCGATCAGACTATGAGAATACGGAAGTAAGCGGCCTCCCGGCGAACCCAATATTTGGTTACTGATATCACACCGATGACCCGCCCAGAATGCTTCCACCAAACACCCAAACACTCTTGTTCTCCGCCACTTTCCCAGACAAGGTTGTTGCTTTTTCGCAAAAGTTTGCCCCGAATGCCAATCAGATCCGTCTCAAGCAAGAAGAACTCAGCGTGGAAGGCATCAAGCAATTCTTTATGGATTGTGCCGACAACAAAGCCAAGTACGATGTCTTGTTGGAGATCTATAATTTGTTGACGGTCGGGCAAAGTATCATTTTCTGTCGAGTGCGTCTCCACTTCTTTTTGGTTTTGCTAGTGCACGAACACTTTGACTTATTACCTCTTTGCATTCTGTAGAAACGGGACACCGCAGATGAAATCGCAACTCGAATGACTGCTGACGGGCACTCGGTGGCTTCATTGCACGGAAGCAAAGATTCCGGAGACCGAGATGCCATCATCGACGGTTTCCGAGAAGGCAAGACCAAGGTCCTCATCACGACCAATGTTATTGCTCGAGGCATCGACATCTCGCAGGTTACGATGGTTATCAACTATGATATCCCAACAACGGGATTCGGAGCTCAGGCCCGTGCTGACACCGAGACATATCTCCACCGAGTCGGTGAGTGGCTTACTGGAATATGGGGCTCCCTATTACATGAACTTATATGATGATTGAAACAGGGCGGACTGGACGATTCGGGCGACAGGGAGTGGCTATCAACTTTATCAGCGATGCGAATTCCTACAGATGGGTTCAGGAACTTCAGCAAGATTTGGGCGTTGAGATTACTGCCGTTAAGACTCAGGATTATGAAGAAATGGAAAAGGTACGTCCTTGGCTGGCGGCATAATGCGAAAAATTTTAATGGACTAAGCTACCTGCTTTCCTCAGATCCTGAAGAGCATTTTGAAATCATAGACGTCGAGCTTTCGTGTCTAGCATCAGCAAGTTCGCGTCTGTATTCAGCCACCTTATACGGCAGCCATTATTATTGCAACCTTTACGAACACATTCTGAGCCTTCCTCAGCGCAACCGGATAAAGCAGGCATGAGGGCAAAGCAAAATGGCAAGAGGTGCGAATGTCGTATGTTATATGCGTGTGGTCACTCGTCCTCCTCCGTGTCGGCCGAGCCTTGTACCTGCGACTCTACAGTCTTTACAGCATGTTCGAAAATAATGGACAGCATGCGAGCGTCCGTGGTATCTACAGGTAATACCTTTTCCTCGGCTTGCGTTGTTTCCTCCGTTGTTGTGGCGATGTTTTCCGGTACCGTCCGGTAAAGCCATTCCGTCAAATTGTTATACAACTCTTCCGGCGATGCATATAGTGCAAGGCTGAGGGGAAGGGACATATATCAGCTGTGCACTGACGTTCGAATACCTGGCTACTCACTATCCTCTATGACCTAGTGCTATGCGCCGTTCCTCTATAGTAAGAGCGCTCAAATCGCTATTCTGTCTCAACAGGGCATCATCCTGCTTCAACCAGCTGTTAAATATATCACTATCAGGCTCTATTCATCCAGTCCACCTTCAACGAGACTCACTCTAATCTGCTTTGCAACCGCCATTTGAGCCAAAACGTCGGAGCAAAGTTCCCAAGATCGAGTGCTCTACACAGCCCGTTGACTTCCAGTGCATCTAGTCCCTGAACGTCTCTCAGCAAGATCCCATGTGCAATACCCTTGATATGCTTTCCCAAAGTCAACAGCGCGTTTCGTCTCCTTTCCTCTTCTCCCGCTTTTATGCGCAGTAGCTGAGATGGAAGGATTGTCGCACTCGGTAATAACCACGGCGAGTAGAGTACCATCAAAGGCAAGAGTTCTTCCACCGTTGCAAGGAGTATAACGAATGGAATTAGGCGAAGAAGATCCCCTTGTGTCCGCTCGATGAAACGTAACTCTCTCCGTGTCAAGGTCCATCCTTCGGACCTTCTGCCCTGCTGCAACGTTCGCATATCCACGAAATTGGTTCGAAGTAACTTGAGGCCAGCCCAGTAGAATTTGAACAGTTGCTTCGCACGAAAGTACAGTATGCGCCATTTGCTGGTAATTTCTGGTCCCGGCGCGAGGACATGCCCGGACTTTTCGGCTTCTAGGTAATCTGCTATGGCTTCCCGGATAGCCGAGCTCGCTGCTGGAGGAGCATGGGGCTGCGGTGAATCGAGTGCCGATGGTGGTAGGAACGGTACCAGACTGGGTGATACGTCTGGGCGTACTAGCGATAACAGCCGAGTTGCTGTTTCGTTTGTTGGTGAAGTTTGAGCTGTTTCCGTTGCGGTGGGTGGTGCAAGGTCTTCCTCTTCATCCTTCCGTTTCAGATTGGTTTGACCTGAAGCGAATCCCCGAGCAGTAGGCTGTTGCAATGCCTTGGTGGTCAACCGACGGCGAGGTCGTTCGAGTAGAGGATCTGACGTATGGCATTCGAGAGGTCCGGAAGATAATGCTCGACAAGCTAGTATTGGCGGTCTATAACGCAGCGAAGCTGCCGATCCTCCGAAAGCGAGCTGAATACGGTTTGGCGGATGAAGCACCGCCAGACGTCGTATCGCGCATGGCGACGAAAGCATGACGAACGCGATCCGGAATGGCGCGTCGTTTTTGCTGGTGACCCGGGGAGTTTTTAGTGATTTCGCCAAGCGTCACGGGTAACCATTCCTCTAACCGATACTTTTGTTGAGGAGTAAAAGCTCTTGATAAGCAGCAATAGAATTCGTCCTCCCCAAAAAAAGGATACGAAGGTTGCCGGCACGCCGTGCAACAATGCGATCGCCCGACAACCAACTTTCCAGAGCGGAGGCTGTCTGGTCACGTGACAAAAGCGTTCGCCGTTCCGTTGATATGTATAGACTATGGCTCAATGGCTCCTCGCACCTCATAACGATGCGGCAGATAGGCTTAGAGCCTTCAAGTTGCCATAGCAGCTGTGTCTTTCTTGTCATGCCGCCTGAGTCGCTACACGGTGGGTCAGCGTCACCCGTGTCAGCTTCGGTCGTCGCGATATACACTGGTATCAAAATGAATCTATCAACCCAATACGTAGCGATTTCACCTTGATCATGCGCAAAGATACACAGGGAGACATCCTTATCAATCGCAGTCGCATTACCCACAGATGAAAGCAATTCATGTGTCCATCACATATCGAAGAAATGGAGATGCGCTTGACCCGTGACTGGTGAAACGCAAGGGATGCGCCTACCTAGAATGCGACATATATGAGATGCTTTCAATAATCTCAGAAGCCGAAGACGCTACCGTACCTTGAAAGAGGCCGGACCTGGGCGCAGAGACATTCAGTTTGCGCTCGATTCGGAGAGCAGACAGACTGCCACTCTAATGCACTGTGGGTCGACGCCGCACTGGGCGGTGGGTCCCAGGACCTCGCAATGGCGATGGATGAAAAGGTGGACTTGGACACAAGGGATAGCGCTCAAACATCCCTGCCTTGTGCCGCAGGAGGCTGGCATGCAGAGAGAAACACCAGGCGAATGTTGAACAGATTCGATTATTATACTTGGGCCGTTCGCCCGTAACCATTACAAGTAGACAGTAGACAAAATATTGTAGATGTGACAACTCGGAGGAAAGCCGCGCATGCGTGCGAAACAGCCTCAACTCCCATGCAGATATGCTAGAGAAACCAGAACCAGAAATCCCCCCAGCCTTACACTCGAGTCTCAGCGTAGTCCGCAGTACCGTTGTGAGAGTTAACGGCAGCCATCTTGTTCTCGTAGTGGCCAGACTGGAATTTCTCGTGGGGGACCCACTTGGCAGAGGTTCGGGGAGTGGACTCTTCGAACATTTGATCGACTTGTTCAAGCTGCAGAAGAGGAGAAAATCAGCGCCAGCAAGAGAAACCGGGGTAGCACAAATGCTCACAGTCAAACCCTTGGTCTCGGGAACCAAGATGACGGCGTAGACGAAAGCGGCAGTGCAGAGACCTCCCCAAACGAAGAAGACGGAAGATCGCAGATTGCCTCGGGTAGGGCCGACCATATAGGGGGTGATGACGGCAATGATGGTGTTCCACAGCCAGTTAGAAGCGGTCGACAAGGCGACACCTCGAGATCGAATGGGCAAGGGGAAAATTTCACCGATCAAGACCCAGGCACCAGGACCCCAAGTGGAGGCGAAGAAGAAGATGAAAATAGCGATAAAGGCAACCTGGGTGTTAACGGCGGCGATGTTTCGGGCAACAGTCTCACCAGCGGCGTTGGTAGTGAGCTTGTTGAACCCGACGGTGACACCGACAACGGCAATAACGAATTGACAGATCAACATGCCGAGGGCACCCCAGATCAACAACGGTCGTCGACCGAACTTTTCAACGGTGTAGAACGAGATGGGGGTCGAGCAGACGTTGACAATGGTGAAGATCATCGATGTCAGGAAGGGATCGGAAATGGCGCCGGTGGACTGCAAGAACGTGGTCGAGTAGTAGAAGATGAAATTGACACCGGTCCACTGCTGCATCATCTGGAGCGAAGTACCGAGAATAGTTCGTCGCAAGTTGGACTTGGCATGGAAGAGGGAACCCTTGAAACAAGCGGCCCATTGACCGAACCAAGTGGTGGAAGGCATCAAGGATCGTTCGTATTCGGCGTTGGCGACGATTTCAGCCAATTCGGACTCGATGTAAGGAGAGTCGACGGGTTGACCTCGGAGTCGGCTGAGGACACCTCGAGCCTTGTCGAGCTTTCCCTTCTTGACAAAGTATCGGGGCGATTCGGGCAAGAAGAAGAGACCACCACCAAGGCTGCAAAGGGATTCTCATCAGCAGTGTCGAAACAGTCGCAACTGCGTAAGACTCACATCAAACCCCAGGCGAACTGGATACCGATGGGAATTCGGTATTGTCCAGAATCGGGTCGGTTCTTGGTGAAGTTGACAACGATGGCGGCCAACATCAAACCGATGGTGATGCAAAATTGGTAACCAGAGACGAGGGCACCTCTGATCTTGCGCGGACAGATTTCGCTCATATATAAGATGATAATTGCGGAAACAAAGCCGACACCGACACCTGCAATGACTCGACCGACGACGATGAGGGCGAGACCGTCCGTGGCAAACATTTGAACAAGGACACCGGCGAGGTAGATGGCGCAACCGCCGATAATGGTGATTCGTCGACCGATCATATCCGCAAGATCACCAGCGATGAGGGCGCCGAAGAAGGTACCGGCTGACAAGATGGAGACGATGAGCGAGGTGTAGGACTCTCGAATGGCGGTTGCTCCTTGGCCTTCGATGGCTCCGATGAAAAGAGGAGATCCCAAGACACCTAGAGAAGAGCATACAGAGTCAGCCGTGGGTCCTCAAGGGCGCACAGGCACGGCAGAGGGATGAGAAGCTCACCGTTGATGTATCCACTGTCATATCCTGTAGGAAGAAAGCAAGACGTCGTATGTCAGCCCAAACTGTCGCGATTGCGCCCCAATTTCGCCCAAACAGCAAGGGGCTGGGGCTCGATTTGTGACGCTTACCGAAGAAGATCCCACCGAAGGAAGCGAAGGCGCACATGAGATATGCCTTCAACGTAACAGGGGCCTCAACGACCTGCACAAACGGTGCGGACGACATTTTGAAAGATGTCGGAAGGTGTAGAGGTGGAGAGAGTCACGAAAGGTGTTACTGCTTAGTCAACTGTGCTGATGGTTAAAGCCGCTTTAGTCTTGACGAGCGGTGACTGCTTGGTGTGGTCAAGACAGATGGACCGGGGAAGAAGACACAGGAGCAGCAATGTTATATACAAACCAATTAGCAGCTGATGCAAAGGGAGGTAAGGGAAAAAGCGGGAAAACCACGACAGGGGGAACCGCCTGCGCCCCTCTCGCGCTAAGCGCATGCCCCCACGGCACACCCCCTCACATGTCTGTTGCTCCGCACGGGAAATACCAAACAAAGGCGCATCGCCAAGTGGTTTCCAGGCTAAGCGGTGATCACGCGGGTGGAGACCGCCAAAATAGCCTGCGCCGTCTGCCTAGGCTGATGACGAGAAAAAGAACTATCCAGTCGCGTCATAAGCGAGTGTGCCCCGTGACTCGCCCCGTGTTATTCTGCTTCCTTTCCCCGTCGGGCAATCGAGCAGCGCTTTTTCCTTCTGTGCTTTGCTTTCCCGATTGGGAGCGGATTCAGCTGCTGATTGTACATGGGGATTCCAGTCCATAAGCCGGACCTCGTCTCCTCGAAAAGCTTCCTCTGGTTAACTCGGTTTGCAGCTGCTTTCGGCTGCAATCAATCCATATTCCCATCGGTTCAGTACCCGTCATTGCCCATTCCTCTTCCGGCGATGTCTCTATACCTATACTACATCCTTCACTGAATTCTCAACATGGCCAGGCATGCCAGGTGCCAGGCGCAGCTAGGGTCGCCGATTTCGACCTGTGCTTCCTCTGCTGAATATTGTATCAAAATCACATCTCGCACGAGCCTAACCGACGCCCACAAGTTTACGCGGTGGCCCATGTGAGCTCTCAGGATCTCATGTGGGATGTGGGTCGTGTCGCGGGGCAAATTTGTATTCCCCACGTAAAGTGTTTCTCGGCAGGTGGACCAACAGCTGGACCCCTGGGAGCTCCTCTGGGGGAATGCACATAGCAAAGTCATAACAACAACAGCTGCGACAACCCCCGAAATCCAGCTGGGGATCCTCGACAGTCGCAACCGTTGCCCGCCAGCTGGGGTCGCCACTTCTCCTCCACTTCTCCACCTCACTGCTGTAATTTCATGTCTTTCGAACTGCCAGGTCCAGCCCAGGCTCAGAACCGATGGCACGGGATCGGTAACTGGACAGGTTGACTGATTTTCCACTTATCAATTCATCAGCATCCACCGAATTTCGCCGCCCTGCTTTCCCGCCAACCACCTGAATTTCAGCCTTCGGTCTCACACGTATTCACTTGGTATCGGTGGCACCGCAGACCGTACATTGATTTGTGGAGGCAGCGATTTCGAGGGAGCAGCTTCAAGCGCTGTATGAGGGTATGAGCGATTAAGCGTGTCATCCTTTTTCATCTTGCGCTCACTGAGCTCACTTATTGGCTCGTCACTTCAGCTGTTTATTCAAGTCCCTTGGTAGCTGTGGTGCTCTCAGAAGACACCTTTCAGAAGACACCTCTCATTGTCGTCATGCCCAGGGCATGTTCGCCTGCTGGGAATGCTCCTGCTCCAGCTATCGTGGCGCAAGAAAGATCCGTCATGGACTCGGTCATTCAAATTGCCTTTCCCGATTGCAGGAAATAGCTTCCGTGAGCTGAGGGCAAAACAAAAGCATGTTGACGAGCTTCTAACTTTCTATGTCCAGCGTACAGCAGCTACTGACTAGCTGTATGCCCGTTTTGGGAACTATTGGCAGAGCAGGCCGGGTCAGGCAAAGCCAAAATCTCCGAATCGTCCGTGAACCGGTTACAACCCAAATCTATTTCCACCAGAATAGACAAGCTTGGTCAGCCAGCTGGACAGACATGTGAACATTGTAAAGGGGCGGTAGATGCAATTACTCATGTGACAAAACATGTGACCGGTCCCGGAAGAATTTCCGCGGTACGCAGCACGAGTGGCAGACGTTGTTGGAGAGTCAGCTTCGGTCGCTACTCGCCATATCTTGTTGGCAGCCGTGGTTAATACAGCACACCAGTGACTAGTTCACCGACGTCGAGAGAGCTGTGAAGTAGAGATCCGACATCTGCATACGTCGATGCGCGTGCGGTTAATGGCCGATATCGTGTGGCGTATAGATTTGTGTATCTACTTCCTAGACTCCGCTTGTGCAGGGGGCAACTGGGCTGGCTTGCACGAATCTTGGACGGTCCTCAACATGATTGACATTGTAATATCGCATCGCATGTAGTCGCGAAACTGCGAAAGACGATTATACTATCCAGTGTACGGCTGGCGACTTCTGCTCGTCTCTGGCCAGTTCCCTGAGTTGTTGTTTAATGCTACGGGAACCACCCATGTGATGCGCTCGTACTTGCGTTGTGACCATCTGCTACGATGCCCCAGCGGCTATAGGCAGCTGTCACCGGATGCGCGTTCTGGGCTTGCGGGATCTATGCGACTGACATGGATGGATGCCTCCGTTCGTTTCGAAGGTCTTTTGACTCCACTTTCTATTAGGTTAGTCGCAGCCAGGTTGTGGGCTAGCCCTCGTACCCAGTATCTCCGCCCATTTGACCCCACCTCGGATACCTCGGTGTGATCTTCAGAACGGCCTAGGGCGTTCGAGAATGCTAAAGGAAACAAGCCACAGCAACCGCAGTGGAAACAGTGGCTCGGGAACTTCGACTCGCTCGACGACGGTGCGGTGCATTCGTTGCCACAATACGCTGTCCAAATCGACGGTCGAAGGGGACGTCAATGTCACTGGCCGGCCAATATAAATGAGCGCGTCCGCTCGTAAGTGGTCCAGGTCTCTAAGCATGTATGTCCCACTCGATCGCATAGAAGAGAGATCTTTGCCGAAGTGAGCGAATGGGCTGCGGAATCAGTGGGTTCAATGGTACCTCGCTCAGTCTATGGACTTTCACACCTCTGTTCCCCGCAGTAACCCGCCTCATCGCCGATGCGCATACCGACCTCCTTCGAGTCGTCACCTCGCAACAGGAAGATGCGTCTTTGCGGTTAGAAGTAGAAACGGGCGGGAAACGTCACAGCGACAATTGAACATATGGACCATCTACATAATTAGATAGAGTACAGATCGTCTGGCCAGAATAGATTATAAAGTAGGACACGGCAGAGAGGCAAAGGAATTAAGGCGTCGGAAAGCAAAGCGCGAAATAAGTTGGAGTTGGCTGTACCGGTCGGGCCGCAGCTGGCGAAAAGCCGCTCGAAATGGTTACACGAGATGCGGCGCGATTTCCGGTCATTAAGACTGACATCCGGAACGAGCGGACAGGCCAGCCTTTAAGTGAATCAGAACAAGCTGAGAGCGGCTCCAGCAACAGCGAGGAGGAAGCCTCCACCCACGACAGTGTTCTTCTTAGCACCGCTCGAAGGGCTGGCAGCCGCACTGGTCGCGCTCGTGACAGCGGTGTTCGACGCCGAAGACGATCGCCCAGTGGAGGCGCCGACGGCAGCCGTACCAGTCGATTCGAGAGGCGAGGTGGCGGTGGTGGCGGTCGGGTAGAGAGTTCCTTGTTGCTTGATGCTGAAAGGCTGGGAAGTGGCGTAAATGTTGGACGTGTTCAAAACTGGGAAGGGGATGAGTGTTAACTCGATATTGCCTTCACAAGAATATATAACGCTCACTATCAGTGAATTCAATGACATAGTTATCGCCTGCCCGTTGAATTCTGAGCATGGCGAAACGAATGGCGTAAGTTCAAGGCTCTTCGAGGGGATGCTGACAATCGGCTCACGGTTGAATGGTCAACGCCTGATTGAAAGAATCGGCTACAGGAAATGTGAGGGGTCAATCAAGGGAGTACTTTGTTAGCACATCATCCAATAGAGGGGACTTACTGACAGCCGTAAGGGCAAGTTTGCTAGTGAGCAGGGTGACATCGGGGTTGTTCAAGCTTTACAGCATAATCATCAGCCCCTATCCACAAGCTCAACTGACCCAGCATACAAGATGGTGAACTGCTTGGGATCGGTACCAACCCATCGAAGGGTGTTGCTCGAGTTACTATCGGAAGGCAGAAATCAGTTTCCTCCTCACCTCAGAGAATGCGATGAAACGCTTCTTACCCAACCCAGAAGATTTCCGAAGATGGCGATACGATGCTCAACTGGGCGAGAGCACCGGACACAGCAAACCCCGCGGCAACCACAGAAGTAGCAAAGGATTTGAGGGACACCATGATGCGTTGTATCTGTAATTCTGCAAGGTTTCAATCAGCGTTGCCGCGAAAGGGTCATCCACCGACGCTTTCTCGGATACTCACGATGAAGAGGAAGGTTCGAAAGACTATGAGAAGATTGTCCTTGCAAGCTGATGGGGTTAGATAAGTCACAAGTGAGCGGAGAAGGGGAATGCTGTGTTGCTGCCACTTCCAATCAGAACGATATGCCAAGCTAGGTCGGTCGTCTCCGTTAGTTGCTTCCGCGCCTTGTCTTCGAAGCGGATCCGTTGTTGAAAGAGGTTCCACTTTGTCTTTGTAGTAAATGAAGTGAGAACTGCACTTCTTCGCCTTCCGACCTGGAGAATGGATGAGAAGTCAGCAGCAACTGCGCAGCAACTCGCGAAATACACGTTTGTAACCGGTGAATCGACTCTGCTCTGGATGTCTTATGGCTATGTTTATCGATGGTAGGCCCTTGTACAGCTCCCTATACATGCGTTGGATATGATTACAATGCTTTATCTTTCGAAGGTGAAAGGCAAACTCTCCGGAGCAATGTCGACACCACATTCTAGACGACGGCTACCAAGTACGTTGTGAAGAGATTGCATTCTTGAGAAGAAACGTCGATCCTTCCCTCCTTTCGTTCCCCTCCTTCACCTCTGATATACCCATTGGGCCTATTCCAAAGGATATGTCAAAGAGCCTGTCTGTGTGGCCGAAATGATTCCGGCATTCTATCCACAGAACGGTATCAGCATTGACTCTACTTGTCCTGTGCCGGGCAAATACTGACCTGGAGGTCGGCGGCAAGATCCAATAGGACGTAGTCGCAACCCGGTCGAGCCATGATCGCCACACTAACGGGCAAGTACTCGACATGATTGCTGATCGTTGAGTTGTAAGGCACTTGACCCAGCGGGATTGATATTTCTGGACCTTCGTGGAAAGGAGCGTAGGCTTCGTTGAAGATTCCGAAAGGGGGAAGAGGAGCATTCTTATATCCGTTCTGTGGATAGGGAGTACCGCGTTATCGGTCTGCAGCCTGGGATGCTTAGGCCCTGCACGATTCCACTTACTCGGTAAGACGTAGTACCGGTGTTGATAGGATACAGGAACAAGGCATCCGTGCAGGTCTTGTTGTCCGCCTTCAACACGTGGTTGGAGAAAAAGTCTCTAAAGACATTCTTCCTACGGAGTTCCTCTTGGTAACCTGCTTCGCCCCTCTGACGGCCATACGCCCACCGGACCGCAGGCTGTGAGTCGATGAACGGAGTCCGGCCATCGTGCTGAGAGGCGTAGTCTTCGAACCACGGCTGCCCGAAATTGACCCACTGTCAGACGCAAAAGGCATAACGACACTGTTAGCTCGGGTCTCAGCGATACAGCTCGACTTGCCGTCTCACCTGGTAGTACCCAATGAGGGTAGCATATGTTTCGTTGAGAAAGAGAGGGATCGTTTGTTGCGCCTGTTCCATTGTGCCGCTTGAGTTCCAGATATCGGCGAAAGATCGGGTGTCGATAGAAGCGTTGAGGTGGGATTGCAAGGAGTCGATAAAGGCGTCGTAGATGGGTTGCGCAGCAGGGTTCGCATCGGAAGCCAGGGGGAAGTAGTCGTTCGGCACGAAAATGGTCTATAAAAGAGACTCCTGTAAGTTGAGCAATGCACCGGGTACTGGGGGACCAGCCATACCTTGGGCATCCTGTCATACGTTTGAAACCGGTCCGCATACCAAACTTTTCCAAAGTCGGCAAACTCTTTCGCATCCCGGGTGAGGAACCCAGCTGTATCCAAGGGCGCGCTCATTGGCATGACGCCCTCAAGTGAAATTGCCGTATGCGACGGTCGGATACCAAAGGCGCCGTTATTGGCAGCCGGATCACGAACGGAGCCACCGCTGGGAGATGCACCTCGTCAGACTGATATACATGACGGATGCCACAGATTCCACTGACGTATCCGAACCGATGGTTACGTCTACCCAATCGTATGCACCAATACTCGATCCGCTCCCGGCCGAAGATGTGGAAGGATCCATGTACCCATCACCTCGTACGTTGAATGGGCTGAACTGGTCTTGCCAATCTGCCGTGGGGGTCTCTCCATTCGCAAACTGCGATGTCTTGACTTTGCCGATGATGACCGCACCCTGTGAGCCGTAAGGATCAGTTTATCAGCATCAACGTATAAATCGGCCTTGCCTACTCCTTACCTGATCGATGAGCCGTTGAATGGAAACAGCGGTAACGTTTCTCGGCTCATAGGTGAGCCAGTAAGCCCTGTTGCCACAGCCGGTGTGCACTCCAGCGACGTCATAGAGATCCTTGACCGCAACTCGCACTCCCTCAAGTGCCCTGGGTTTAGCAAGGTACTTGGTATACAGACGAGAGGGCACAGGGATCGAAATAGTGTTCATTCCTTGCACTTGAGTTGCGAGCGCAGAGAAGCTTTGACCGTCGGCGTACGGGATGAGCGGCGTGGTAAAGGCTTGCTCTTGGTCCCTGTACAACCGGAACACCTCGGTCAAGTCGAGGGAATTACTCGCGATATTGTAAGAGGCAATGTAAGGCCCGGACGGCACCTTCAGTCCAGAATGAATCAGATTTTGCTGTACAGCTCATGGATGTATTGCAGGACTTACCTCTTGACCAGATACGACTTTGACATCTATGCCTTGAAGGCTACCTTGTGTCTGAGCAGTGCTGAGGACAACAGAAGTGCCCCAATGTCCGGACAGGCATTCGTGCAAATCAGTTGAGAAGCTGACTGAACTGTCAGACTTGAGAAGAATTGCTGCGTCGGAGTAAGGTGACGGTCAGTCAAGTGGGTTACCGAAACGTGAGTAAATCACTGCGTACTGTGCATAAAAGCCTAAAATTGGGAAACGGTATGAGTACAATGGGAAGCCGTATGTAACAGCTACTCACCTCATTCCAAACATCGTCCTCCGCCAAGTATTCCGACACGGCAATCCCCATACTATCACATGTTACCTGCTGCTGGCCCGTGACATCGAATACGGTCAGAGGCAGGAGACCCGTAGACGTGTCGTGCTTCAATGAGGCGAGCCCAGTGGCTGATAGGCTGTACTTTTTAAACTTGTCTCCAGCGGGAGATATAAAGATCTTGTCGTCGGATTCGTCAGTGACGGTAAAAGTATACGACGTCTGCTCGAGGGAGAGGCCGACGGGGGCTGAGTTGTCTCGAGAAGTGATTTTGTTGATGGTCGAGCGAGACCGGAGTTGGTTTCTAGCTTGGAACTGGTAGTTTTCGTTTCCAGCAGGGCCTGAGGCGATGGCAGATGCCGTCAAGGAAGAGAGAAGCGCAAGGCGAAGGAAGGACATGGTGCCGAGCGGAAAGTGAAGAATCGAGCGACAGGTCTGCTACATCGTATGGGGAAAGCTGTTGAAGCCAATTCCAAAGCTACTTATATACTTGCGAACAGCATCTGCCTATGACGGCTACGGACCAGTTTTCGAGAACAGTCCTGACGCTATCGGGTTGCGGTCGGCCGGGTCAGGCATTGTCGTGATATTGAGCGACTGCTGACTTCCGTCGGGCTTGTGGTCCACAGCTGTTGTACAGAACCGCTGAGTCCGGTTGCTTTCCACGGTTGAGATAGCTTCTATCTTGAGCCATGAGCGAGACGACGATGCCCATATCCGACAAAACCGTGCGTTATCTCTACCCAGAGCGAACTAATCCCGCTTAGATATTCGTGATCGGGACGAAAGTTCCCGATATTTACATTTGATATCCTATGGTGAGTCACCTGACACGACCTGATACGCACTTCACAACAGAGGGAAAACATTGCCACCTGCCACCTGATCTTGAGAGTGACTGAACTTTCGGGCGAACGACTGCAAGAGTACAGCGGTCACAATCAGTGCAGGATCAGCCAGAGCAAAAAGCGCATCGTGTTGGTAATGTTATCGGGGATGTTCCATAGACTGATAAGCGGAGTATTGTGCCAAGCTGTCAAGCTCTCCAGCCAAACCAGCTTGAAAAGTCAACAATCGAAAGGCATGGCAATGTCGCCACCAGAAGCTATCTGAAAGGCTCCGCCTTCCAGCGTGTCGACAGCGCACGCATCACGGGGATATGTCTGATGCACTTCACGAAAAGCTCGTCGTTCATGGGATTCAGGGAAACGTGCTGTACCGGGGGTCTGAACTAGCATTCCTTGCCAGCTTACTGGCCGTTTTGAATAAAGCATGGCGTACGCCCTTTTGTTTCGCATTCAGGGATGACGCGGTGTCGCATAGTATTCATAATGACCGGGATGACAGATATCTTCCCCATAAGCAAGCCCTGAGGAGGCATATATCACGCGGCGATGCCTCCAGGGCCCATTCAAGTCATTGCGACCCTCCTTGAATCCCTTCAAAGGTCATCGACCTCCATCGGCGTATCCTGTGCCAAACTTCCCTTGAAGCCTTGACTTTGGCCCTCTGCAATCCAGGCATCAATTTTTCGCTTTAGCTCGACATCTGGGATGCAGTCTTCCAGCTTTAGTCTGGGTGTCATGGACGGGTCAGCATGAAAGAGCAAACGGTGCGAGCGTTCTACTTACGGCTGATTGCTAAACGGATCGAAAGGCTTCTGCAAGAGGACCGCACGGATGGTTGAACGATCGATAGTAACTCGAGAGACAGGCAAGATGACGGGGTCTTTCATGAGTGTTGCCATTAAAGGATCTAGTTGTCGAGGCAGCGACGAGTCAGCAGTGAAAGGCGCTCTCCGTGGCAAAATTACTCACCGACAAACTCGTCTGGAATTTCCCGCTCGTCCTCGATCTCGATTGTCGCTTTTGCCTCTTCCACCTTTGCGATAAAAGTCAAGAGACTCTCAATCTCGTGGTCGATCAAGATACCTCGGTTCTTCAGAATCCTGGCCAACTTTTCAAATGTCGCTTTTGAATAGCTTCGGCCGTCACTAGCTACCGCTCGAATAAACTCGGGACTCTGTCCAAGGTTGATATAGATCTGGGTAATGTCTGCCAAGAGTTCTTTGGGTTTGAAGGCAAATTTTTCGGGTTCGGCTACCTTGAGGTCCTGCATCTTGGGTCCTACAAGAGTCACCAGGTTTTCGTCCAAGGTAGCTGCGAGCCGATCCACTATTTCCGGAGTCAAGAAAGGCTCTTTGGTTGTTGCGGTAAACTCCTTAATCAATTGTACGTGGGATCTTCCCGAATGTGTATGGAAGGGCGCGCTCGATTCTGCCTGTTGCAGCTGTGATTCCAAATCCTTTCTCTCGCTTTCCGGTTTGGCATTCCATTCCTCTTGATTCGCCATGGCCTGTTGTATGCTGTGGATCGTGGCCAACTTGGATAACGATTCATCCAAATGGTATGTCGTATCGCTCATCAACATGTTGACAAACCGGATAAAAAGTTCAAAGTCGTCTCTTCTGGCCTGCGCAAAGGCATCACGTTGCGTAGGATTGTCCCACATGGCTTTGAAAATGGTGTCGATATCGCGCCGGATGTTGAACTTGTCGTAGAATTGGGTGCTTGCACCCGTGATCTCAACATCGATGAAGAATCGCACAAGCGTTGGCATCAGGTAGTGGCTCGCCAAGGGGTGGTAAATCAATGTTTCATAGAGGATCCCTCGACGAAAGTACCCTGTCGGCTGAACGCCGGCTGCGAGTATACCCATAAACTTGGCTTTCAGGAACGGATTGTTGACGTAGTTTGGCGAGAGAAAGGTCAAGATGAACGTGACAATGGTCTCCTTGTCGGCCTTTTCCAGCGTGTTGGGTGGTGTGTAGCGAACGATGAATTCCAGATACTCGGCGACGTTTTCAATGAGGTATTCGGGAAGCATCTTGAACTCGATCGGAGCTTCGGCCGGGAGTGGCAGCTTGATCATCCTCGCGGGGAACTGATGAGCCGGATCGACGAGTCGAATGAGCCATGTCATGGAAAAGCACAAGAACGCCACGTTTCGCTGAATGAGCTCTTTGGACAAGAGCTGGGTGTCATAAGCGGCAACTGATGCACGAAGGATCTCGATTTCGCTCTTGAATCGTTGGATGGCTGCCTCGCCCTGCAAGGCCTGGGGTGTCCCGCTGCCCCAGCTCGACCGCTGTGACTCGAGCCTTCGCAAATCCTTGCGTACTTCATAAACGTTTTTCCACGCCCGTTCCCGATTACTGATCGTCTTGTTCATTCCAAAGTGCTGATAAGCGTTCAACAAGAAGAACAAGTCGGAAATGAAGGGGGAAGCCGTCGTGGCACTGCCGGTGGCAGCTTCCGCCGTCTCGGTTCGGTAGTCGTTGTACTCGGCCTGGGTCGCCTTGATCTTAGTTTCCTCGGTCACGTCCACTCGCTTCGACCTAGTGTAGTATCCGATATCCACCCTGTCCAGCTTTGAATAGGACACATCCAACACCGGTTCAAACAATCTCAACAAGATGGCTTGCAAGTTGACCATGAAGCCATCACTGGCGACCGTCTTGGGATCCACACGCATCCCGGACCGCTTGATATTGCGATTGACGACGGTCCCCATGAAATCCAGCAACGCTTCTCGACTTTCCGGTGAAGCACGGATGATGGCGTTGTAGACTTTAAACAGTTCATCTTGCAATTGAGAGAGACTGCCACGGAGGCCTTCCTGGTTGGCCTCGATATCACCCTTGGCTCGCTCCTCGGGTTTGGAGAAATACGTCTTCCACACATTGGGCTGTGGACCAGGGGAGGGGGGCAGGATGAGCATTCTCGGTCGGTGGCGTTGTCAAGGTAAGAGCCTCACCCATTCCCTCGGAAAGACACTAAGCCGGGACAAGGGTCCAAGGAGAGAGAACCACTCGATTTGCTCTGGTTTGGCACCATCCAGGAAAAAGACGGACAATTTCGGCACCTGGGGATACACAAGGGCGCCAGCGTTAGCCGGTGCGGATCCCTTTTGTCCACTGCTTTCCGCGCAACACTCACCGACGCCGCAATCGGCTTTACCTGCACCAACACCTCCAACGCGCCCAACCACTTTCTCCATTCCCCACCCACCAAATCCACCGGCGGCACCACTCTGAAGAATTCCTGAAAGAGGAATGAAAAGATGGATTCCAGGATGTTTCTTAGGGCGTCCGAGTCTTGTGCGAATTGTGTGGAGAGGTCTGTGAGGAAACGGGGAAGGGAGTCGGGTTGGAGGGGGAGGGTGGTGGGTGTTGCGTTCGTGGTGGCGGGTGTGGTGGTTGTCGATGTCAATGGGTCGTATATTGGTGAAGCAGATGTCGCCGACAACAAGATTGGCAGGAACTCTGCCGGACCAGCAGGACGACTACACAAGCGGGAGATCAGCCACGACGACTCTGCGCGCGCAAAGGACACCGGGGGACCCACCCTTCCGGCTGAGGAAACATTTCCGGATCCTCCAACGTATACCCAACATAACTAACCACCAACTCCTTCATCTTGCCCCACGCACGCCTCCACCTCGCCCCCGCCTCGTCCTCTCCCCACCCCTGGGCCGGGGAAATCCGGTAAAACTCTCGTTGAGCGGCGTACAGACGCGTCCAGCATGCCGTGAGGTATTCAAATGTCGTTGTGTTTCCCGTTTCCGCGGGGGAGAGGGAGAGTCGTGCGATGAGCAAGGCGTCGATGTGTGAGATTGATGTCGTGCAAGACGTTTCTTGAGAGGAGGCTAGTTCTTCGTAGAGTGATGCAAGGCGGATACGGGTATGGTTTGATCGAGTCTCTTCTTGATCCTGTCACAGCCGAAACGTCAGTCACATAACCTTCAGACAGTCATCATAACCCCCGTGCGCACCGTCAGACAAACACCCAGCACCTCTCCGATCTTGTCAGACTCCCATTCATCGTACGGGATCTTTTTCACAGGAGGCACTACCATCGGCGGTCGATGGGAAAGCGGAGGCGCGGATTGGACAGCACTAGCGGCAGGAGGAGCAGGCGATGCGCGAGACGAGGTAGTCACTGCAGGTGTCTTGATGGACGTCTTTGCCGTTCCCATAGAATGAGATGTTGATGATGATGATGAATCCACAAGGGACGGCGTGCTAGATGACGCCACGAGTCTGTTCAACGCGGATTCGGAACGCTGTGGGTGGGTCTGAGAGGAAAGTGTGGATTCTGGTTGTTGAAGTGGCTGTGATTGTTGAGCTTGAGTGATGGATCTTTGCATGGCTGCGATTCGCTTTGCGCGGATCTGCGGTGGGGAGGAGGGATGGGCTTAGGGCGATTGACGGGAGGAGAAAGGGGGGAAACGGCAGGCGTACCTTGTCTGCCTCTGTCATTCCGTCGTCTGACATGGCTGTGGGGTTCTCTAGCGGTGAGGAAGGAGTGACAGACGACGCAGCCAGGGATGACCAGCCAATTCAACTGGGTAATCCCCCTCTTACGCCTCCCTCCGAGTACACGTCATGCCATGCATCACGTGAGTCCCCCCCCCCCTCCCCCTCGAAACACTCTTTCTCCAAACCTTCTTCTCTCGCCACCACCGATTCCTAGCCCCACCCCCATATGCCCCCCATACACAACATCACCATCCTCGGCGGCGGTCTCACAGGCCTCACACTCGCCTACCGCTTATCCCGACTCCTGAAATCCCTCCCTCACGCTGCCACCGTCGTTGAGCAGTCTCCGCATGTCGCGCACAGGGATACCAGGATCACCTTGATCGAGAAGAGTGGTCGGATCGGGGGGTGGGTCAACTCGACGAGTTGTGTCGTCAAGGTTCCTCGGCGGACGGGAGACGGCGAGGCCGAGGAGGAGGAGGACGTGGGGATCACCCTCGAGTCCGGACCGAGGAGTATTCGTCCAAAGGGGAGTATAGGTGCAGCCTACATGCTCAAACTTGCAAGTCCCCTCTCTCTCTCCTCTCAGCTGCCTACCTAACCGCTCATCCTGCGCCCTTCTCGCAGATCCAAGACCTCTCCCTCGAACCATCCATCCTCTCCGTCCCCCACTCCCACCCATCAGCACAAAACCGCTTCATCCTCTCCCGCACGACGAACCGCCTCGTCCGACTCCCCTCGAGCATACGTGATATCCTCGGCTTCCCATCATCCTTATGGCCCACCACCACCCGCGCCGGCCCGGGGACCGATAAGGGCGAGGAAAAACGGTTGAGAAAGCTCTTGAGGAAGGGGATTGTGTCGGATTTAGCAAAGGCGAGGGTACCTGCTTCGTCTCCGCCCCCGACAACACAGGACGGCTACCGGGATACAACAGTACATCAACTTGTTGCTAGTACGCTTGGCCCGGGTGTGGCAAACGCCCTCATCTCGGCTATGGTGCACGGGATCTACGCCGCCGATTCCAGGAGATTAGGAGTGAGGAGTACCTTTCCGGTGTTGTGGGACGCCATGTATCCTTCCTCTACCTCCTCATCATCGTCGTCGTCGTCGAACGGGAAGAAGAGGAGCGCGTCATTAGTATGGAATATGGTGTCGTCTGCATTGTTTGGACGGAAAGAACCCGCAAAGACGGTCGAGCAGGAGCGCAAGGCCACGGAAGAGGCCGAGGCATGGCGTGCCTTGGGGAAACTAGATGCCGAGCGGAAGAAATGGAGTGTGTATGGGTTAAAGGGTGGGCTGGGCGTGTTGACGACCAGGATGGAGGAGGAGATTGGCAAGGCGGGGAATGTGGATGTTTTGCGGGATTGTACGGTGGGTGACGTTCATGTCGGGTCAAGGGGTGAGGTGAAGGTGAGTGTCATTTCTATGGGGTGGCTCATCTTCGTGGGGAAGGCTAAAACCCGTCGGTGTAGCTTTCCATCACGCCCGACTCGGAGACCTCGGAATCAACCACGCATGAAACATCTCTATTAATATCCACCCTGACCCCTACCACGCTCGACGCCCTTCTCGCGCCTAGACAACGCCTCCCCTACCTCACCGTCAACCCATCGACCAACGTCGGCGTCGTCAACATTGTCTACCCTCTCCCATCTCGCCAGATCCACCCCGATGGATTCGGATACCTCGTCCCCCGAACGCCGGAAGACGATGGCCTCTCCACTAGTTCCCCTAGCATCCCGAACAAAAGCAACGCCATCGGCGTGATATTCGACTCAACGACGTTACCCGTTGATGCGCATCCGCGTGCAGCAGAGTACGTGACGAAACTGACCGTCATGCTGGGCGGACCGCACTGGAATCGGAACGAACGGGATATCCCCGAGGACACGGAGACGCTCGTCGCGCTCGCCCGGGACCACTTGCACCAAGTTTTCCCCGTCTTGAAAGCAGTGGAACCCGTTATTGTTCAAGCGTGGATACAACGGAATTGTATCCCAACGTATCTCCCGGGACATGGCGCGAGGCTACGGGAACTGCACGAGCTGTTGAGCGCTCCTCCTGCTGCTGCTCGTGCTGCGGGTAACGCCCTCGCAACGACCGACTGGGCCGGGAAACTCGTCCTCGCCGGGAGCGGGTATGGCGGTGTCGGCGTGAATGACTGTGTAGGCTCGGCCGAGGGAGTCGTGAGAGCGCTCGAGAAGCGGTGGAGATCAGTCGGCGACGAGTCTGGGCCAAGGGTTGGACCGCTGGTGACCGGTCTGGAGAGATGGGAGACGTGGGAATAAATATGTTGATGCGGCGTGTGCAGGAGTGCTATCCTGGACATGAGTGAGGGTCTGTCTTGACATTGTTTTCGCCGCCTGCATAATAAGCCTTTCATTGAAGAAGGCGACGGTGGCAACTTTCGCGCACTCGAGATGCTGCGGGTCCCGGGATCCGAATACCCGAATGAGCGCACGCGAGCAGGACCCTGGGCACTTGGTGTTATCTTCGGTCAGGGGTTTCCTCAAATCGGCCCTTCCCCCGTCAGGTGTTTTAGCCCGAAAACAGGGTGGGCCGTGCGGTCAAGCCTCGAGTGAAAGTCTTTTACCGTTCTGAGTGGAATTTGGGTCACGCTCGCATGCTAAATCGATCCAAATCGGGGTTTCTCCCGTCAGGCTTTTGGCGACAGATGCCCCTGAGTGTCAGGGGTCCCTGCGCGGGCCCTACAGCTTATCTGATTGTTCCATGTTTTCCTTTGTTCTCCACTCGGCGAAAAACAGGGGCGGTGATCACCAACGCGGTGGGCCTCCACAACTAGTAAATAGTAATCGATCCGACCCACATGTCGTACGTAGCCTATTCTAGTAGCTCGAGCAGCGACTGCGCATTTTTCAACGGCTGCAGGGTGTCGAGTCATTGTCCATACACCTGCCGGTCAAAGGAAGGTTCAACCGCTGTCCCGCGGTCGATGCGATTCGTCCAGTCGAGTTCTCTTCTGACGCCCTTAACAACAACAAACGCAACACTGGAACGACAGCACCGATAGGAGATTGAATCCTCTCTGGAGTCCAGGAAATACACGACCTGTTCTCCCGACGTCCGATTGTCTCACTGTCAAACCGGTCCCGGCAGCTTCCAACCTTGTCTTGACCTGAAACGCAATCTGTTACTCCTATCGACCTGCCATTCACGGCTCGGGAAAAATGATATCCGCCCTGATACCCCCTCGATACCGCGCGCTGGCCCTCTTTGCCTGCATCTTCGGGTTGATCGGCCTCTCCGTACATCTCCACCACAGCCACGAGCCATTCAGACGCCAAGTCGAGCATATCTTTACGCCGCAACCAACTCGGAAAGGAAACGCAGGACAAAGGACCTCTTGGTATCCTTCATGGACGTGGGATCCCGCCACCACTGCCCTCGCCGCGGGTGATGATTGGGAGGGGAAACTGGGAGACCTCGCATCGATGGCGGGAGTGGGAGTGGATCGGGTCGAGGCTAGTCGAAAGCGGATTTTGGGAGTTCAAGCACAGTGCATGCGTGATGAGGGGAAATGGGAGCGGGAATATGGGTAGGTCCCATGTCGGGGTCTACTCACCCTTTCACAAGCCAGACTTGCCTGACCCATCTATTCTCAATCGCTCCACAGACGAGCCAACATCAGGATGGCAAGATCCTACGAGGGCTCTCGTGCCCGCCTGAAACAGCTCATCCGTCGAGCACTGCGCGGAGAAGATCTCGTGCTTTCTGCTATTGGAGGCTCAGGTGCGTACGGATCTCGATAGACCGACTTGGACGTCCCTGTGCAGTGTTCTGACACAAACGTTCTTCGCCAGTCACTGACGGACATGGCGTGTGGGATAGTGAAATCTGGTTCTCCCTGTTCGGACAGTGGTTTGAGGATTTCGTACAGCCGCCTGACTCTGGACTCGATGGCAAGATTGGCTACGTGAAAGTGAACGGCGCAGTCCCAGGTGCGTGGCCTTGTCGCTCTCGCCTTGGGCGATCTTGTATTGACGTTATCCTGCCATACAGCAACGGGAAGTGATTATTTCAGCTTCTGTTCGACCCTGCACATTCCGCAAAACTCGTCTTTGATCTTCGTGGAATTGAGCATCAACGACGAGTATCTTCCGGCAGAGCACACGGCGAACATGGAGAACCTGCTCAGAGGTCTTTTGGAGTTGCCATCCCAGCCCGCTGTTATTCTCATACAGGCCCTCGAGTTCAACAGTGCGAAAATGGCGAATGGCGGGGATGTGCATTTGCCGGTCGCTGTTTATTATGGTAAGTCAAGGTCCTCTGGAATCTTCGCGGCTTGTGCTGAGCAAGCCATTCCCCAGATATCCCCGTGATAAGGTACGCGCTACTCATTCCTTCAATGCTTCATTCCCCTGACGACGGTGGATTCTTCTCATCCATAGCATGAGGAACCCGCTTGCTGGACATTTCATGCGACACCCCGAATTGCTTCACCCGTACTTTACCACCGATTGGTGGCAGAACCCGGACGTGAGGCACATCAATTCCCGTGGTCATCGCGATATGGCAAACATGGCCATGGCGCTTCTTCAAGACGTCGTTTGCGATTACACTCGACTCACCGACGTTGACGGCGATTGGAGCGAAGACAGTCCTGCTGCCGCCGATGCCGAAATGCTGCGGCTGCTGAAAGACGTCTATCAAGTTGGAGACCCCGAAGTAGTTCCGGCGTCGGAAATGACAGATGTTCGCCATCTTACAGACTACTGGCTGGATGAATCAACGCAAGCAAGACCTTGGGGTCCATGGCATCGTGCAAAAGACGACGACGAGCCAGCCAGGATCCAACAGGGTATCTGGAGCGAAAAGAATCAACTAGGACAGGTGCCGAGGGTGAGCCAGCATGACTATGGCTTTCCACCCGTTGGTGCTCACTCGAGACCCGTCGATGTCCATGATAGCTTCGCTTTCTGCAGCACTGGAACGAAAATACCCAAAATCTAGCCCTGGAACCGCAGTGCTTCAGCACGCGAAGCCAAGAGCATCCCTTGATACCAGCAGACTCAACCGGATGGTAAGTTGCGCGTACGACCATTCGGTTACCTAGACTTATCCCGTGACGGAAGGCATTCGTGGTATCATCCAGACCGACCGGAAAAGACCTACTTGATTTCGAACACTGCCGGGTCGATTTTCAAGTTCAATATCGAAACCCGGTTAGGAACGATAAAAATGTACAGCTTGCGATCAAAGACCTTTGGCTTGGGGAGTGTTTGGTGTTGGGTCGATGGAAAACGGGACAATGGCGTTAGGGCAGATGGCTATTGGGACAATGACAGCGCGTGAGTCCTTGCTGTCATGGATGGCTCTATGATGGATCTTACGAGTTGTCTTGACGATCTCCCTGTTCGCAGTAACATTGGCAGGTATGTAGACCGCAATATCTTTCGTATTTGACCTAGCTTATACACTTCCCCCTCACAGGTTTACTACAATAGCTGAAGGGCTACCCGCGGGTTCGCATTCAGTTTATTGCGAACTGCTAGAGGACACACTAGATCCTTCGGGTGGGCACGAGTTCCGTATAATATCTCTTATGAGGTAGGTGGATTACAACCTGTTGCGATTTGCCGGTGACTGAACCTTCGATAAACAGTTTGTGAGGAGCCATATTGAGGCGGTTGTATTAGGGTTTTAGATATCGCGGTCAACGGGTACCACAAGGAGGCCTGGCGAGATAATGAACGAAACTGAAAAGGCATGGAAAATGAAATTGATCATACGTGATTACATCGGCCGAACGTAAAGAACCCCAAACCCCTAGGAGCCACCTGTCGTTTACACCTGGCCCTTACGATCTCCGATACTGTAGTCTACTTTGAAAGATGTGGGACTCGGGATTCCGACATGCCAAGTTCCAATGTTGAGTCATTTGTCGCGCCCATCTTGCTGTCCGCGAAATTAGAAATCGTGGTTGGCACTGAGTTAGAAGAAGAAGAAGGGGAGGTGGTATCCATGTCGATCGAGATTCCTTTTGAGAGTTCCTCCCGACTATTGGCGAGATTGTCAAGCAAGCAACGTTCAGAAAGACAAGGGAATACATCAGCCAAAGTCGCACAGATCCCTGGAGACAACTTGCCTCAACAGCACCTGCAACAACACAGTCGCGGAGATGCCTTTCTGCCAGTACAGAAGTATTAAGTGCTCGGACTATTGGAATCAACTGAACTCAGACATCATTGCAAGACGAAAGAAGGGAAACCCAGGCTATACTGACGGAATTGGGCCTAAAAATCTTCAGAAGAATCGCGCACACGGCACAGAGAGTAGGCAAGGCCATGCTCTCGATGGCGTAGTAAGACAGCATTCTGAGCCGAGACGCCGTCCTGGACACAGCAAAAGTTGAAAGATAGGCGAGATTGTCGGTCAGTTTCGAGGTTGCGTCGTGTCATGCCGGAAGTTCCTCCTCCCACATGTCAATGTGCGACTTACTGTGGCAATGCATTCCGTCGCAACCTAGCCAAACTCCAGAGCGTTCCGATGCACAGGACGATATCGGTAAATACAGTTGTACTGCAGGGGTTGAGCATCAATTCAGCCGAAAGCCCCACGGCGTTCAAGCTACAATAAGCAGGGACTAACGAGTATTCTAGATAGAGAAAAGGCGCAACTCTAAGGTTCATTTCCCCCATGTCCGCCCAATTAGCAGCCTAGATCGGTGACGCGAATCAGGGGAAGTAGTGCAGGGAGAGAGTCAGTTGAGCTCCGTGTCCGGCTGATTCCCAATCATTTCGCAATCTTACATATAAGTACTGGGTCCAGCTACGGACAGAATAATCAGACAACGGGTCGCAACAGGCAAGGGCAAAAAGGATTTCTACGTACGGAAAATGAGACGCCCAAGTTCCCACGACGAGTGCCGCCATTGTGATTGAGAGGAGCTTCTTGTTACCATGTAACTGCAAGCAAGGCAAGTATGACAGGGTTCAGCCCCGGAACATGCGCGATATACTGAGATGTCGCAGACTGGCTTACTCTGACCAATCGAGACGCAAACACAGCCTGGGTGCAGAAGATCGTTATCCCACCCATCAGGCAGTTGGTAGCTGCCATCCAAGTGATGAAGGCCATGTTCTCGACGCCAGAGTAGTATACGACAGTCTGCTGAAACACGTCGTGCACCATGAAGGTGGTTGCCACTGTGGAAGCGCAAAATCCAATCGTTACTGCCGCTCGCTCCCATTTGCCGGCCGGAAGTTGATAGTAGCGAGTCGCCTGTGTGACCAGAGGCATGTGAACATCGCTTGCCACAGTCTGTAACAACAATTCGTAGTCTTACCAGATGAAAGTTGTATCCCTGTAGGAGACACGTTCCTACGGCTCCCCAAAAGGAGGCGTTGCTGCAAATGATCCGTCATTGTCGGTAAGCGTGATACCTGGCTCGGATCTTGCTATCCCCTACTTACAACGTGTCCTTTGCCATCGTCATGATAAATTCCTCTGAAGGGGGACCGCCCATAGCTCCGTCCATATTGGCAGGGAGTCTTTCGATTTCCAATTATCGGTGTTGATGCCGACAGGGTGTCCAGATGACCCAAGGGAATTTGGAGTTTAAAGCAGTGTCCAGGACCGATGATGAGTCTGATTATGATCAGTCCTTGAAGTCTGCCTATCTCTCTCTCTCTCTCTTTATATATACCAAAGTCGTTCACCCGGTGGCAATCGAATTGCCGATACGGTGCGGGTGGCCTCCGTGCAGCCGGTGCCGAACTGGCGAGACCGCTGCACGAGGGAGGCAGAATGTCCTTTTGCGCCTAAGGTGATTCACGAGAACAAGAAGGCGACGTCTTCAAAGGTTTCTCTTCGAACTGAACTGGAAGGATCGCCAAGGTACTACTGACAACGAAGGAAAGCTTCATCACCTCCCTTCCGAGGAGACTTTGATGATCTTCCATCTTCTTTCCGGGATTGATGCAATGCCGTTGGACAGAGCTCGATTGTCCTTCTTATGGTGCATTACGAGTGATGCGATGGAGGTGCGAGTCCTTGGAAGCCCCGGATTCAGCGACGACTGTTGGAAGGGGTATTCGTCTGACAGGAAGTTGGTTTGCAAATGATCCAGCGAGTTCATCCCTTCTGTCTGCCCGGCTGTCGTTTCACATCTCTTTATTCCATAACATGCCTCAATGTCAACTCACTCCGGTCCAACATTCATCGCGGGCGGCTGTGACCAGGCTACTGCGATTTGTGAGCGATTGGGATAGTCAACCCAACGACGGAGACGATGCCAAGAGCGATGATGACACGACCATTCCTTCACAAATCACAAATGATGCGACACTTATTGAATAGAAGAGCACATCCGATAAGCGGACTTCCATGACTCTGCTTGATCAGTGTGATGCGTCTGATGCATCGACTGATGTGAGGCCTTTCATGTTGGTGAATCGATTTCGGATGACCATCCAATGTCAGAAGGGTCAAGGAATCAGTCAAGGGAATGATTTTCGAGCTCACAAGGAGGCCTGGGTGATCGCTGTTCCGCCATGGCCTCCTTATGACATCCAGCCGCCCATTCTTTTCAAGCTGGCAACAAAAAAGGTAGCAGCGGATGAAACTCTTGTGAGTCCCCTGAAGAGCGGGATGCCGAACAACTTCAGTGTCGGAAGGATATCACCAAATTGATCTGCCGTGGTTATGGCAGCTCTAGAGACTTGCTCTAGAGAACCCAGCTCTTGAGTCCATATTCCGTCGTTATCCTCGATAACCACGCTGATGCAGATTCCACATGTTGAAGTGACCGAAGGAAGCGACTCTGAGGAGCACATACCAGCACAGGGGGTCAGAGTGCCATGCATTGCATAGGTTGTACCAAGAATAAATGTGCCTCCTCAATAGCATCTCCTTCATGCAGCGGTCCATACAGGCCAAACATCACACTGTCGGTGGCTATACATTATAAATCTATGCTATCGTCAAGCAATATGAAGGGATCGCTTGCAATGTTCGTAAACCTGAGAGAAACATGTATGAGTAGGGTTTTCTGCGGGATCCAACGTAACTGTTTCGCTTCTACTCACGACGTAAGAAATAGATACAGCTGGCACCACCTTTGCCAAAGTCGGAACCAATCCTTTGTACAGACCTTGCCAACCCTCGCGCGCAAGCGTCTGATTTGCAACGTCAAGGAAGCCGGTATATGTGGTCGGATGTCCCGGGGACCCCGAAGCTTGCAGCCTCGTCCGAAGAAGGTTGATGGCTGTGAATTCCGACAGGATTAGCGCAAATCACCCCGAGCGAATGTCCAGTACATACGATACACTGTCGTCGCTCCGATACTTCCTGACAAGGCACCAAAGGCAAGCACTGCCAAGACTTGAGGCTCGTCCAAGTCAAAGCTCTTGCAATAGGCAATTTTCCTGTTTCCAGATACTATTCAGAGAAGCTTTTCGTGACAATTGCTCAGAGGGACTCACAATGCCTCGAATGTGCTCATATCGATGGCAGAATAGGGAAAGACTCCAATGAGACCCAGCTGAGGCGGCACAGGATCAGCGAACAATCACAAGGCTCCAAGGAACCGCGTCACCTACCGTCAACCCTCTGTAATACGCCCGGACACCTCCTGATCTCCACATCGACTTGGCAGTGTCCATAAGATCGCCCTCTGCTTTCCGCCCCATCCTGCTTTGCAGCTGTGTCTTGAGCGTCTCGACAGGGTATATCGTCATTTGGGAGGTGATACCGCCGATTCCTCCCGAGATGAATCGCGAGGTGCCGGAAATATCCGACTGCTCGGGAACACAGTCCCAATACCTTGCAAACAGGCGTTTCTAGAGGAGCTCTACATGTCAGAACGCCAGGTATACCGTCTTGTTTGTAACCAGCACTTACCGAATATTCGTAGGAGAAGAACTTGATGGCCGATTCCTAAGCATGGTTGAAACGATAAGTCGGCCGTGCGAGACGATACCCTACAAGATGCACTCACGGGGAAGATCTTGGTCACGTTCAGACCATTTCCAACCCAAAACGCGCGAACACCTCCGCCGTCCCCGTATATCCGCGTGACGGCTTCGCCCAAATGTCCAAAGCCTTTCCTGGAAAACCCAAACGTCTTTTTCACGGCTTGCCCAGTATTGGCAGAGTTCAGTACGTCTGGCGGTCGTTTCACTTCCTGAGGGGTGTCTGTTTTCGTGATCAAGTAGATCTTCAACCGGTCAAACGGCGCAGTAGCGGTTCTCGACACTGTTTGGCGATGCAGCATGTTAGCCTGGTTTCACTGACACGAGGGACAACGAGCTACTCACCTGCTCCAGCCACACCTCCAGCCAATAAAAACTTCCAAGCCACATGTCTGTTAAACTCCATGTGATCGTCCGTATCTTCCTCCTCTTCCTCCCCAAGCGGCCGATCGGACTGATCCACCAGCGGTCTCTGGCTCGTGCCGCAATCCTCATGGCCATCCACCAACGAGGCTTCATTCGCTCGACAATCAGCGAGTTCTTCCGCCGTTTTCGGGTTTGTCAGGGGAGAAGTGGTGGATGAGTTTGCCGGTGTTGCCGTGGTTTTCGGGAAGCTGACGCTGAGATCGCCATCCATATTGACGCGCGCAGCTCCCCGGCCGTCGGGAAATCGTTTCCTAACTTGATAAACTGGCAGCGGGGCGGGGGGCGTAATCAGCACTGGCTCGGCCCTGGTGAATAACGACCACTTACACTTATAAATTTCCTGCACACTGGCCTTTCTCGGTAAGAGAATCAAGAAATCTCTAAATTCCGCAAAGGTGATATAGGTCGCGTCTTTCCGTTGTTGCTGAGTCCCGGGGTTTGCGAGAGACCCCGAGGCAAGGAAAGACAAAAAATCCTGCAGTCCAGAATCCGTCATCTGTATGCCTGTCCAGATGCCAGGATTTCAGCGCCCGATAATCTTGAACGACCAACCCGCGGCGTTCTCCACCTACCACTCCTCTTCAGCGCTTGCCGCATTTCTGCCGCATCAAGCTTGCCATCCCCATCCCGGTCCAGATCATGGAAAATGTCCCACAACTCTTTTTCCTGATCCCACAAAAACTTTCTAAAATCCTTCCACGCAATCCCCTTGCCAGTGTTTTTCTGCTGCTGCTGCTGTTGTTGTTGTTGGTGGTGGTGCAGCTGCTGCTGCTGCTGCTGCTGCTGCTGCTGTTGCTGCTGCTGTTGTTGTTGTTCCGGCTCGATCAAATCATCCGCCCCGCCCCACAACCTCGCCTCGGGCCTCTCCTGCAAACTAACCCTCCTACTCAACTCCTCCAAATACAGCCTCCTCAGCCGTTCCGCCCGCTCGGGGCTCAAGATCCCAATCGTATCCTGCCCCGGAAGCTTGACCATCTGCGTCGCCGTCGGTCGTTCCGTTGGCTCCGGGAGGATGGGGAGGGATCGCCAGAGGGCGTGGAGTTTTTGGGCGCGTAGGGTGGGGCCTTCGGAGCGTCGGAAGTCGGCGAGGGTGAGGCGGGAGGTGGATGCCATCATCGAGGGGTCATGTGAGGAATACGAGGTGGAGGTGGAGGAGGAGGGGGGAAATGGGGAAGAGGCGGAAGAGGTGCCCATCATACCCCTGGTGTAGGTTCGTTCGTTCTCGGGCTCCTCGGTGTGTGGGTAATGGTGCTGGTGATGACATACGGTCGGGAAGCGGGAGGTATATGACGCCGCGGCTGTGGTTGCGGCGTAAGGTTGGAGATCGGGTCCGAGGGGTTCCCTGATCGATGCAGAGGGAGGCGGGTTATACAGTGGGTGTTCGTCCCATAGTTTGGTATCGAGGAGGGACGGCGCGGAAGCGGGGTTTGACAGGAAGGAAGAAGGATCCTGCACAGAACCACTCGTTGATTCGTGCGTGCCGTCTGAGCTCCCGTCAACGACCGCCGAACACTCCGATGGCGTGTTGGCTACGATTGTATCCTTGTCCATCCTAGATGATACAGCGTCCTCGTTTGGCGAAATCGTGTCTGCTTCCATGTCGTCGCCATTCAGCCCCAACAAGGGTTGTTTAGAAAGTCAAAGTAGGCTCAAAAGAGCGCGGGGGGGTTGTCGACGAGACGGTTCGGCTGACTCGAGGTTAATGAAGCGAGTTGACGTTGTCGGGTTGCGGAGATGTCGTGGCAGTGCTTTGAATGTCGCGTTCCTCCCACAGCGGGAAAATAGAATAGGTTCACGGCTGAATGAAAAAACGCTCGCTGGATATCCAAGAGAGCGACCGAAGCGCGACGTAAAGTTGGCCGCTGACGATCGAGCGGTGGGTGTGGTGCAGTGTTGCGCCGTGGTCTCGCTTTGGAGGGAAACGTTGGACCAGGCGGCAAGGTACCGACAGATCCGGCATCCCACCCCCCCCTCGCTCCCGGGATTCCCTTGCATTCCGTCTCCCCTCTCACTCACTCCGCGCCCAGTGGTGCGGTCCGGAAATTGGATGACGGGGAGATCAAGGGCGATATCTCCGTGCGTGCGGGCTGCTCGGAGTTCGACGGGGGGATGACGAATAGGGCAGACGACCGAGTAGAGGAGGGTGGCGGCGTGCGCTTCCTCCCGTTTCCCTAGATCCATACCCCGTCTTGGTAGTATCACAAGCTCGGATCCAGAATCATGTCCAGGATAACACACGATACCCGATGGTGGTGCCACGAGGTAGATGCTCCTCCACCCGGCTCGTCCTGATCTTGTACTGACTATCGCACTCTGCCAGTGCTCCTCCGCGTTCCCGAACCCGATCCGGAATGGAGGAAACGACCTTCCTCTGTGTCCAAACTGCATGTCGGATGTCGTCGAGGAAGTGAGTACACGCGCTCGTGTCGCAGATGGCCGAATGGCTTGACCTCACCTCAACTGGTCGCTCGCTTTCCGTCGTTTCCTGCAGAGGGACTTGGATGAACCCGAAGATGATTCCTGGTTCCACAGCCATCATCATCAGGAGGAGGAGGAAGAACATGATGAGAATGCCCCCTTTCCCGGGTTCTTCAACCCTCCATCAATGACAGGGAACCGACAACAATACGCAAACACAGCAGCGCGTCAACCACCATCCTCGCCACCACCAGGTAACGACAACCCCTTGGCGGAAATAATCCGTCTCATGAGCGGCGCGATAATGCCTCCTCCTCCCCTTTCAAACACCGGCAGCAGCAGCAGCAGCAGCGGTGGACCGAGAATACGGACATTCACGTTTGGAAACCCGGGAGGAGCAGGGGGAGGGTTCATGGGCGGCGCGACGATCTCTATTGGCGGAGGACCGATCTTGGGACGAGATGATCACGGATTCATCAGGGACCCATGGGGCGCAGGCAACGGATTCGCACACGACGCTGTTCGAGGTGGAGCTGGAGAGACAGCAGGAGCCGAGGGGTTCGACGAGTACCACCCTGGACCGGCGGGGGGGCCGGGGTATGTCACGATCGAGGATCTGCTATCCCATTTCCTAAACGGGATGGCGGGGCTCGGTGGACCCGCGGGGAACGGGCACATGGGAGATTATGTCATGTCGGATGGCAAGTCCCTCCACCTGGAGACACTGGGCGTCATGGTGCTGACACCCCTGATGGTCTCGTCGTGTAGAGGGGTTGGACAGGGTGTTGGAGGAGCTGATGCATGCTGCCGGAGAACATAATAGGCCGCCTCCGGCGAGTGATTTGGTGATTGATGGGTTACCGAGGATAAAGATTGATCAAGCGGCTCTAGGTGCGGATCTCTTTGGGTTACTTCTGCTTGGCCGGTGTTGACGTCATGTTGCGCTTTATCGTAGATGCAAGTCAGTATAAAGATTGCTCGATCTGTCTCACCGAGTTTGAGCTTGGACAAGAGGTGATACGTATACCGTGCAAGTGCGCCCCTGCCCCAGGCTTTCCACGAATCGCATTCCGTACTGATGCTATGCTTCTAGGCACATATTCCACTCCGAATGCTTGGTCCCCTGGTTAAAGCAAAATGGGACGTGTCCCGTCTGGTACAAAGTCCTGAATCGAGGGATGGGACGTTCTCGCACTGATAGCATCTTCCCTTGCACCACTTCAGCCGTTTCTCGCTCGTCCCACAAGATCAGAGGAATCGACCCACCTTACACACCGGAGACGAGGCAAGTCGGTCTGGCGCGCCGCACGCCGGGAATGCTTCGGGTGAAGGTGGAGTAGGCGGCGTCCTCAACAACGTGTTCCAAAATATATCAAGGTTCTTTATGGGTGGCGACGAGCAGCAGAATAATCAAGCCTCGGCGACGTCGGGGAGCGAAAGGAGGGAGGATGCCCAACCCGCCGGTGGGACGGAAAGTAATGCTTCGGCTTCGCATCCCCCTGGTGCGTTTCCGAGGTCGGTATCGCCAACCGTAGACGATCATCCGGATCATCCATTGCCTGACGGAGCAAGCAGTGAAGCGAGGGCACCGCTCTCGTCCACTTCACCGTCTGAGAACAACCAAGAATCAGACCGGGTACTGCCGGCTTCCCGCAATGTCTCTGCCAGTAACCCCGACTCTCACCGTTCTGATCACCCCGCTGATCTCTCGGCCGCTCGTTTCATCTCCAGTCTATTCGACTCGGGAAGCGGCAATCCATTGGGTAGCTCCACTGCACGCAGTCCCGGACTAATGGGCACTGCATCGTATTTCGGACGTACGAGTAGCCCTCCAGCTGTCGTGAGGAATCCTTCCAGTCCTGCTTTACGGCCGAGCAGGACTTCCGGGTCCTTGCCCTCTGCGCAGTCGTCCAGTCATGCCGCAGATGGATCTCCAGTGACAGTCAGGCAGTCTGAAGGTACAGCCGCGGAACAGTCTCGTCCGCCTGCTGGCGATTCCAGTACTTCCCCACAGCCAAGAGACAATCCCACTGCAGATCAAGCCGGGTCGGAGACACGCCCGCCGCCTTCTCCGCATCCAATATATCCGACGGCGATACCAGCTGAACATCGTGAGCGACACGCTCGAAGGGAAGCCATGCTCAGACAATCAGAGCGCCAGCAAGACCGCGGAAATTCGTCGGAGCAGACGGAAGAAGGACACACCTTGTCCGAGTCAGTTAATCCTAATCGCGCGAAAGTAAACGATAAACTCATATCGCATTTCCTCTACTTTAGACAGCTGAACCGGGACTACTTGTCCCCCGACTAGGGCTCCGCGGCACTTGCAGCTGTGACGCTCCCGTCCCGATACCGTCATGGTGGACGAGGCATACTGTCGCCGCATCTCCCATTCCCTATGCCCGACCTCTACGTTTCACCATTCACTGTATCCTTGGCGCAAGGTCGACCATCCTCGACTCACTCTGCAATTTGGTTGTAACTACATAGCTATCACATCATGCCACCTTGGAATTCATGTCAAGGTCGCATCGCCTACTGGTATCTGCCAACGGATTAGCCGGGCGCGACTGATTTCCGTGAACAATTCACAGTCATCGCTTCCACAGCGGCACTCGCGGATGAGTCCGCCTAAATCGTCCCTCGTCCGACCGACGTCATGGGACCTATATAGGCCACCTAGTCCACCGAGTGTCATGTTTTTTTTTTGCGCCCACTAACAAGAGCTATTATCCGAGAGGTAGACTCTAAACGTTGTCGCAACAGGGGGCAATCAGCCCAAGAGGTCTAATGCCCCTCCTTGAACATCCACCATCTTGCGCGTTTCGCTTGAAGTGAACCGACATCATTGTCACATACCCTTCCTCCGTAGCGGCTACATCGCACTGGACCAAGACCTGCCCATGATTCCAAGCTGCCATAAGATCTTCAACATGACGTATTCCACTTTCCCATCTCTTATCAGCCATCGACCGGACATCTACAACCCCTTGGAAGCCCCCGCCTTACCCTCCTTGATCGGGTACCCACCCTGCCTCCTCACCTCATCAAATACATGCATTACAATCCTACTCTCCTTCAAACCACACCTCTCGCTCTCCGTCTTTCCGTCCTTGATACACCTCGCAACCTCGTCCGCCTGGTACTGCATCCCTCGACCATCCGTCTCGGGGATAGGACAGTCATAATGCACCGGCTTTACGTCGGGCACCTCGGCCTCCATCGGATCTCGCTTACCCGGTCGCTCGACGATCGTGTACCCTTCCGGTCGATAGGTCGGGAAATCGATATGCACCTCTGCGGATTCCAGCTGAACAATGACGGCGCGCTCGGCGGACATTTGAGTGGTGATACTGGCTGTGCAGATAGCGATCCCGTGGTCTTTCCATTCGAGGATCCAAGTCGAGTGGCCGTCGACGCCGGTTCGGGTGTAGGGGACCATGTGCCCAACGATGGAGGAGGGTGCGGCGTGGGTCTTGTTGTCTGGGTGTTGATGCATCAGGAGCATGGTCTGCGTGGGCAAGCAAGGGTTCAGTCAACAAGTATCCGGTGGGGTGAGAGAGGAAAGTGGGACATACCCAAACCTGCATCGAGGACGACCATATAGAGACATTTAGCCAGGATCTTTTGTCAGCGCCACGAATGCTCGACTCGCCATCGGATACGGTCCAAGATCAAGCAAAGCCCCGCCTCCCAACTCGGGAGCGATCATACGATCAGAGAGGTCTCGTTCTGAAGCATATCTGACGATCAGCTCCTCCGATGTCACTTTGCGGCGAATCACCCAGGTCATGACGCACGATCAGGGTCAATATCGTTTGAGAGATCGGCAAAGCTACATTGCGGAATGAGAGTACCGGGGATGAGACGAAGTCCCGTCGCCAGGTGCGCAAAGCACGTACATTCGCTTGACCTTGCCGTACTTTCCGGAAAAAACAACCTTTTGAAGTTCATACGCGATCGGATGCTGCCACAGAGGGAAAGGTAAGCATGATGAGCTGACTGACTGTCCATCCCCAGAGGTCGATTAACGACTCACGAATCGGGTCCATACCGCTTCCATTAGGAACAGCTTCTTTTCCGCTGCAATCCTGATCAATTCGTCCAATTCCGCCAGGTCAAAGGTGAAAGGCTGAGGGAAAGAAACATCAAGCCAAAGTGAGTCAACCTAGATTCCAAGTCGGCTCCTTGTCCACAACTGCCCCCACGCACCTTTTCGCACAAGACATGTTTCCCAGCAAGCAACGCCGCCTTTGTATTCGCGTAATGCAACGTATGCGGCGTTCCAATATAGACGACATCAACGTTCGGGTCCGCAAACACCTCATCGTAGCTACCATACGGCTTGGCGGCACTGGAGTCAGAGGAAGAGGCGAGGACAGAGTCGATGAATTTCTGAGCAGAGGGAACGGATCGGGATCCGACGGCTGTGACAATGTGTTTAATGTCTGAGGCGTTACGTCTGATGAAGAGAGTGTCAGTAAGCGGAAGCCCATGGCGAGGGGTCGCGGGAGGACGTACTTGGATGGATCGGTGATCAGGTCCTGCGGGGACAAGGAGCCAATCAGCACAGGACGCTCCGGGACGGGAATCATGACAACTTTGCACACCTTTGTGAATTGCTGGGAGATGCCGCCTGTGGCGATGATTCCCCACTTGAGGGTGAAGGGCGTAGTGGGCATGATGACGAGTGGTAGGGGAGGTTGAACCAAATGCTGATGGACTCGGATATGGCTTGCATGCATGATAGAGTATAGAGTATGTAGTGTACCGCGTCTTATAACGAGTTTCAGCCAACGACGGGAATCATTCCTCGGTGCATTACCGGCCCGATGTCGGTGCTTGCTTCCGCGGAGATGATTGGTGATCTAACGTAATGGCGTTGTTTGTGCTCGATTCAAGCTTGACAACCTCGAGTCAACTGGTATGTCATCGCTGGGTGTCATCTCCCATCAGAGGTGGTTATCCTTGCAGGTTACGTGGTATGTAGCAGCGGGGTATAGAGTGCAGACACGCATGACCGAGCGGCGAGGAGTCCAAGAGGAATGTCGCGATCTTCGACAGAATGCGGAAGCTGATAGTCGAGTGACGACGTCTCGCGAGCGACGTCGTTTCATAGAGTCAACCACAGCTGCCACAGCTTGTCCACATCTATCCCCTCGACACCCTTTTGACAGTATACAACCTGAAATCATAACAAGACGATCACCACACCATGTCATTCCCCGGTCAGGCTGGCCTGTACAAGGAGACCGTCAGCCGACTAGCAGGCGTCATCGGCTTCACGTCCGTAGTTCCCTCCCTACAACATCCCCCATCTTGAATACTGATCTCTTGCCCGTCCCGCCCCGTTTCAGGTACCTCCTCCAAACCGCCTTTGCAGCAGTAGCAGTCCCCCTTCAAACCGAAAAATTCTACGACATTGCCGGCGCCTGTGGATTTCTCACATCGACCGTCCTCTCCGCCTATTACCCTTCCTTCCGATCCCTTTTACCCGCCAGTTTCAAGTTTGCGAATGTTTCGACCCCGTTGGGTGCCGCTGAGAGGTTTGGCAGTCCCTTGAAGGTGTTGGGTGGGAGACAGTTGTTGCTTAGCTTGATGGCTTTAACTTGGACCAGTCGATTGGGGAGTTTCCTTGCTCAGGTGCGTCTTCCGTCTGCTCGATAAGATTCGAAACGCTTTTCTCACGCTTTGACGATAAACTTTCGTTCGTCCGCGAATAGCGTATCCAAAAAGATGGTAAAGACTCTCGATTCGACGAGATCAAGAAAGACCCTCTCCAGTTCTCGGGCGCCTGGTACGTCCCTTACTCCAACGGCGTCTCGCTCCCTGTACTGATCCTTCTTACCCAACACTCCAAGGCTCGGCCAGGCAACCTGGATCACTCTCACCGGCCTCCCCGTCTACCTCATCAACTCGATCCCACGCACCGCGCAACTCCGTCTCGGACTGGTCGACCTCGTCGGCCTGTCCATCTGGCTCGGCGGGTTTGCGTTGGAAGTAACAGCTGATAGGCAGAAGAGCGCGTGGAGGGAACAAAGGGATGAGAAGAAGCACGATGAGGCGTTTATTAGGGAGGGGGTGTGGACTTGGTCGAGGCATCCCAAGTGAGTGTTTCCTGCCTGCCGCTGCGCTGCCTCTTCGCGATACTGAGACTACATTTCGGGCGCAGTTACGCAGGAGAGATCACGCTCTGGACCGGTCTTTCCCTTATCGGGAGTAACGCACTCTTTACCGCATCCACCGGAACCACGGCGTTCCTTCCCTCCTACTTTCCCTATCTGGCATTCCTCTCTCCCGCATTCACTTACCTCTTGCTGAAGTATGCGTCGGGAGTGCCGTTGTTGGAGGAATCGGCCGAGAAGAAGTGGGGTGATAGGGCGGATTGGAAGGAGTACAAGAACAAGGTGCCGGTACTTTTCGGGTGGCCTGGAAGGAAGATTTAGGTTGGGGATTTGGGGGTTACTTTTGTATATCCGCGCAGATAATGCAACACAATGTCTTATGCAAGCCCATGCTGGGTGCGTGTTCTTGCACGATTTTGTCTCGAAGCCTATGTTCGGGACAGAGCGCGAGCTACGGGTCGCCAATCTTGGATATTCACTATGCTAATAAACGGTAGAACGTCATACAACGGGAAAGCGGAGATTCATACAGTACGTGGTCGCTTATCAGCGCGGATCTCGTACGCCACGTCAAAAATCAAGAATACACTATGGATCACCGCCGTCTAACGTTGCGCCAAGCTGCCTAGCCGCGCCAGGCTGTCCTCCTGCACTTCCGCTTCCTCGATACTATCCGACTGCGCAACCTGCGAGAATCACAAAATACTTTGTCAGCGATTGACACTAGTGAGGGAAAGAGAGAAAACTTGCAACACGCAGCACCGACTTCTTGCTCGAATCCTGCAGCTCTCCCGCTATTATCAGTTCATCCAAAATCTGCAAAAATAAAGACGGATCTCAGCTCTCCCCAAGTTGACGGAATGATCTGAGAATCCCGGAACGTACAGCATAGGCCTTTTGAAAGTTGAAGATCAAATCCAGCTCACACACGTTGCCGAAATAACGGTCGAGGATTTCGACGTATCGGTGTACGACCTCGAGCGTGATGAGCTCATTGTCGGTGTTGCTGATGGACGTTATGAAGAACAACGATGCATATCGGCGGTAGATTACTTTGGTGTCTGTCGAGTGGAAGTAGAGGAATCTCAGTAATGGCTGCTGAGTCGGGAAGAACGGGCGTCGAACCCTTATACTCGAGCACGTTACACATTCTCGTCCTTCGAGCCAAGACCAATTGAGTAACATCCTTGACGATCTTTGCTTTCGCCTTTGATGGCAGCGTCTGGAACCACTTGGCGAGTCGGACCTTTCCTGGATGACAAGGATGATCGTCAGTTGTGGTTTGGTATGGTTTCCCTCGACGTCGGATGGGAAAAGCCGGCTTACCTTGGCGGGAGACCAGCATCACGTAGTTCATCATTTTGAGCACGGGCGAGTTTGGTCGGGATGGCTGGGAGAGTACGGGAGATACAATGGTGCTTGGAGATCCTTGAAGGAATAGACGATGGTGATAGTTACAAGGATAGGGTGTATGATCGACAATCCAGGGAGCGTGACGTGGCCGAGCTTGGGTCTAAGATAATTATAAACATTAATAATCAACCTCGGCGATCATCTTGGTGCTGAACATGATTCTTGCTACTGACCTGCATCAACTCGTGTGTCTAGGCGACCGGACAAATCGGTCCCATCCCCTCGTCGTCCGCCTCAACTTGGCGATGCAGGTAGCTGTCAATGCATCGAAGCGGATGTAGCAAGAATTATGACATCTATCAATCCAGTTCCCGGGCAAAAGGGGACTCAAGGAGCGCTCGACCTGTCCCAAACCCACCTGAGCGACGGGGAAATCACCAGGATGAGAAATGATGAATCGTCAAAGTGGAAGCCGCTGGCCTTGGCGGTAAGCGTTGCCGTTCAGTCTGAAGATATACCGTACTCACACTCCATTTCATGATGCCTCAATAGAGCTTGCCGGACTCACCGCCGACTTATGAGCCAGTCTGCGAGTTTACTACCCTGAAAGCTTGCCAAGCGGTAAAAGCGAAATGTCTTCACGTAAGTACGCCTGAGCCACTCTTCGACCTTTTGATCACTGAAATATATCCTGCACAGCCTCACTTTGAGCCAATCATTCGCCCTTGGACAGATCTGTCTCTCGGACAATGCTCTTATCTAAACATGTGCTATGGCGAGGTAAGGAGATCATGCAGTACTCAGGGTACCGAGCTGATATCTCTCACTCTTAGCCCTTGTTCGCGCACAATCCATCCCTGGTGAATGCCAACCAATCTCGGTCAGCTCCAACCCCACGGCCCAACGCAAGTCATTCAAACTACTCGACTTACAAACAATGCAGATACATTCATTATCGATTGATTCCACCCACGTCAGTGGATACCTTTGCCGCCATCCAGGAACAGGAAAGGAGCAAGATACCTAGATTGGATCTCGACACCAAGCGGAGTATACTTGGGCTCTCAGATGAAGGCCCAGAGCGGACGGCGATCAGTCAAGAAGCCCAGTGGTTGAATATGGATGCAAGGGATATGGCTGCCGATGTTCTAGGCAGGTTCGTCTCCTACATCCGAGTTTCGCTCCATTGAAAAGAGCCGCACTCATCGAGTGCATTATCGTAGGTTTGACCTGATCCTCGCCGATCCCCCTTGGGATATCCATATGACAGTGAGTTGGGAGTTCTCTCATGCAGGATCGACATACTAAACGACGTACCTGTATATCTAGTTGCCTTATGGGACATTATCGGATGATGATCTGCGGTCGCTTCCAATCCCATCTCTGCAGCCAACATGGGGGCTGTTGGCACTGTGGGTCACTGGAAGGGCGATGGAGTTGGCCCGGGAACTTTTCAAGGCCTGGGGTTACCGACGGATCGACGAGGTTAGTAGCGTGTATCGTTCACGGCAGCCAGCTCTTCTCATTGAAGGTATGTCTGCCCTGCAGATCGTTTGGGTTAAAGTTGGACAGCTGGGTGGATTGGTACGGACTGGCCGGACAGGGCACTGGTTAAAGTACGCCGCAAGATCTGTCTCATCCTCGGCGCGCCACCTGGACTGATCAGCGCCAAATCCTGCACAGTCATACTTGCGAGCATCTGTTGATCGCTCTCAAGTTGCCACCAGAGAACGAATTCCCGGATCGCTCCGCACCAATACCTTGGGATACAGATTCTCGTCTGGACTATCTCAAGCGAGGCGTGGATGGAGATGTTGTCGTGGCCGAGGGTAGAGAGACGAGTCGGAAGCCAGAGGAATTCTACGGGATACTGGAAAGGTAGGTGAGGATGGGTTGTTTAAAGCGTTGTGCGGGGGGTTAATTCTGCGTCCTTTATCTCAGAATGGCACCAAGTGGCCGTAAACTAGGTGAGCTCGCTTGGACACTCCGGATGTGCGGCCTCTAACGCGGTCGCGGCGCGAGTAGAGATATTCGGACGTAAACACAATGTCAGGAAAGGGTACGTGCAAAAGCCTTTCGCAATAAACAGGCTGAATCTGATAGTCAGCGTGGTATTACGCGCACCATACAGGTGGTTGACCATTGGCAATCAATGTGAGTCCTGGCTTGATGTTTCTTCGTATCGGGACCACTGACTGCCCGCCACCGTGACCTTTCTGCCACTCGTAGTGGAGGATTCGAGAATCATACCACACGGTACAAATTTCTCCGACCTGGGGGTTTGTTAGGATGACTTGGGCTAGATTTTTATTCATTTCTGGCAAATGTTTCTGCTCTGTCAGTTTCGCCCTGTAGATGATGAATGACAAGACTTTGTAAAGATTCTTGCGACTGTAGACTGCCGCTCCGGGGAGAACGCACGACAACCGTGTATATGACGTTTGTAGGCTATTATCCTTTTGCATATATCGGACATCCAGTCACAAAAGTTTCACTTGCCGGGCACACTTGTCTCTGCCAGCGTTGCCTTGTCCCATCGCCGAATCACGCAGTTAACTCCACCTGGGCCCATACCGTACATTGCTGCTTCACAAATTGTAAACTGGGCTTTAAGAGCTATTCGCCACCCATTCTGCTGGTGAACTAGTGTGTAATCCAGGCGCAGGTTGCCTATCGACCGGAGCAAATGTGTATCCAGCCATTCATGAGCCGTGCCTGCGGAGAGCAGGTGAATGCGACCAGTATCACCAGACCCGGATGCACCTCCAGCGCCGGGACAGGGAATGGAACCCCTTCGACTCGTCGAAGCGTAGAAATGTATAATACATAGCGACTCTCATGCAGTCGCAAGAGCGTCAAATACAATCGATGCGCGATGTGTGCTGTTTGCTTATCCTAGCAGACACTTTTTCCACGAGCGAATCTAGTACTTGGGCACCTCCTGAACGCGGGAAATCTGTGATAAGCGGCCATCCAAAGCGACTTGTACTATGACTCCGACTCACAAGTTCCTTGACCTCCTTCATGCACTCCTCCAACGGCTTCTGCCATTCAGCAAGCTCTTCCGCAGTAGGTGGAGGCTTGGCTTGCGCTCCGTCCTTCGGCTGAGGTCTACGTCTGGGTGTTGAGCTGGAAAAGACCGGTCAGTAAAGCTTCAGGAGATATGCTTGCGGATCACAGAACATACCAGATCAAGACCGTCGATGTGGCTCGCTTCGTGCCTGAAGCAGCTCCCAATTCTTCCTTGCTTGTGACCCAGACATACTCTACGCCCTTGGCCTCCTCGGCCATCACGGGCAGGTGGCTGATAACGTCCATCGGGGTGATGTTTCCCGCAAGAACCAAGAGACCTTGTTCACCCTTTCGCAAGGCCTTGATGACTTCCTTGACACCGCGCTTCAGTTGACGAGCTCGGGATGACTTTTTGACGGTCTTGAGGAGTTTCTTTTGCAGCTTGGCGTTGGCCATAGGGTGGGCGATCGGAGTAATGGCCTCTGCTGGTACTTCGACTGCGGCCTGGGGAATTTGCAACGTTAGATTCGAACTATCGGAATGCTACGACCGGAAATCGGTCACCTTCTTTTCCTTCTTGTCCTTCTTGCTCGACTCGTCAACAGTAACATCACCAGCCTCTGTAGCCATTGTCACATCACCATCGACGTCCTTCTTCTTCTTGTCCTTCTTTTCCTTCTTCTCCTTCTTGGCTTTCTTCTCAGCGTGCTCAGAGTCAACTTCGGCAACGACGGCTTGAGCGGAAGTCGAGCCTTCCGCTGGGGCAGCCGGCTCGAGCATAGCCTCGGACTTTCTCTTCTTCTTTAGCGTGGGATCCTTGGCCATGATGAGAATTGTTTGTAGGTACTGAGGGAGGAGGTGTGTGGAGTTGAAAAGGCGACAATGAATGCGTCAAACGATTCCACTTTGTTGAAACTCGACACTTCTCCGGGCTCGAAATTCCAAAAGTTGCCCGACGGACATACCAAGCCTGTTAACCGCTAGAGCTGCTTACCTAACATGAATATTCGGTCTTCCGTGGGAAAGTAGAAACAGAATGAACCAAACGCGTCGCGTCCTGGCGCGACTCGTCCTCCCTTTGGCTAAACAACAAAGCTGGGCCTCCAACTTTCCCGCTGCTCATCACTTTGCCATCACTGGTCCACCACCTACTTGTCGCTACGCCCTCGTCGTCAAGGTAAGCAGCAAGCTCCTCGTCTGTCGCTCGTACTTGGGTTCGCTCAGCTCAGTTAGAGGTGAGTGGCTCGTGCACTGGCCTGTGGGAGATGGTACGGTCTGGGATCTGCAAGGGGTGTTGGATCAGGGCAGAGGAGCATGGCTGGTTGTGGAAATCCGGGTTGAGCTGGACAAGTTCCCAAGGGCAACTTGGGTTGGGGAGGAAGGAGCAATGGAGGCTCGATTGAACTACATCTGGGGGAAGGCGCGCTGCGACACCGCAAGCGACGGGAACAGCAGACGTAACAACAGTATCGCTAACCGCCTTTCCTGTCTCCTAGATCTCTACCCCTGCCCCGACCCTTCAACCTCGCACGACAATCGTCAACACTCTTTTCATCAAGCAATTCAATTCGCCTTTTCTACTCCCTTCGACTTTAAACATCTACCCGCCATTTCACAATGAGAGAAGTCATTTCCGTATGTGTTGGGCTTGCAAAGGGCGTAATGATACAGGTCGAGCAGGTGCTGACTAGAGCTCTACTTGTTTGGTCGACCGTAGGTCCACGTTGGTCAGGCCGGTGTTCAGATCGGTAACGCCTGTTGGGAGCTTTACACCCTGGAACATGGTTTGAGCGTAAGTGATTGATCATGCTAAGAGATAAGAACGCGTTACTAAATGCACAACCCCTTTCTAGGCCGATGGTCGTCTCGAAGACACCACGCAACCCGGCAACGATGGCTTTTCAACTTTCTTCTCCGAAACCGGGGCTGGAAAATACGTCCCTCGATCCCTCTACGTGAGTCCTCTGCGTATCCCCGCCGAAACTTCACGTTGCTCAAGCAACTGCCATTGCTCGTAGGTCGATTTGGAACCCAATGTTATCGACGAAGTCAGGAACGGTAAATACCGATCGCTCTTCCACCCGGAATACATGGTCACTGGTAAGGAGGATGCCGCCAACAACTACGCTCGAGGTCACTACACCGTCGGCAAGGAGTTGATCGACACCGTTTTGGAGCGAGTCAGGCGATTGGCAGACAACTGTGAAGGCTTGCAGGGATTCTTCGTCTTCCACTCGTTTGGTGGTGGTACCGGTTCCGGTTTCGGTTCCCTCTTGTTGGAGCGATTGTCGACCGACTATGGTAAAAAGTCAAAGTTGGAGTTCTCCGTTTACCCGGCTCCCAAGATGTCCACCTCGGTCGTTGAGCCTTACAACTCAGTGTTGACCACCCACACCACTCTGGAGCACTCTGACTGTTCGTTCATGGTCGACAACGAAGCGTGAGTGATAGGGCGGTTTTTTCAAGCACATTAAACTAAAACTCATTCTCTCTTAGCATCTACGACATCTGTCGACGAAACCTGGGTATCCAGTCGCCTACTTACACCAACTTGAACCGATTGATCGCTCAAGTCGTATCCTCCATCACCGCATCCTTGCGATTCGACGGCTCTTTGAACGTCGACTTGAACGAATTCCAGACCAACTTGGTACCGTTCCCCCGAATTCATTTCCCGCTTGCCACCTACGCACCCATCATCTCGGCTGACAAGGCATTCCACGAATCCAACTCGGTCGCTGAAATGACCTTTTCGTGTTTCGAATCCAACAACCAGATGGTCAAGTGTGACCCGCGACAAGGAAAGTACATGGCATGTTGTCTCTTGTACCGAGGTGACGTTGTCCCCAAGGACGTCAACGCCGCCGTTGCTCAGATCAAGACCAAGCGAACGATCCAGTTTGTCGACTGGTGTCCTACCGGTTTCAAGCTCGGTATCTGCAACGAACCTCCTGCGCTCGTCCCCGGTGGTGACCTCGCAAAGGTTTCGCGGTCATTGTGCATGTTGTCCAACACCACTGCGATCGCTACCGCTTGGTCTCGATTGGACCACAAGTTCGACTTGCTCTACTCGAAGCGTGCTTTCGTCCATTGGGTACGTTGTTGTCGTTTGCGTCTATGGGGTTTATGACTTAGCTCGCTCGTTTTGATAGTACGTTGGAGAAGGTATGGAAGAGGGCGAGATGAGCGAGGCTCGAGAGGATTTGGCTGCTTTGGAGAAGGTGAGTTTGTCGTCTTTCGTCATGATTAGACCTTGGCTCATCGTATTTTGCCTATTAGGATTACGAGGAGGTTGCTCTCGAGACCAACGACGGCGAAGAAGATTTGGAATACTAGACGTGATCTACGCAATGCGACGAACAACGATATAGCATACCACAGAGGATGTCGCTCGCCCGAGAAGCATGAGGATCCTCGGGGGATATCTTTTTTTCGTTTGTTGGGCGTTATAATGTCAACAGAGACCGCTCTCTTTTTCCCCTTGACAGGGGTCATTCTCCTTTGGGCAATCATGTGTACTATCAGCATTCTGCAACGACTCTCTTCGTCTTTGTCTCTACGATACGATGGTTTTGCGCACTTGGGTGTTGGCGTTGGTAGCTGTCGTCCGACGTCACTATAGCTGGGTTTGATGGCGACGAGGGATCTGTCTTTAGCACAGATGGCCAGGTATAGGCGGAGATCTTCCGCTCCAAGACCGGTTCCATGGTTGGAGCCTCCACCTTGCCCATTTTACGCAATTGTTGCATTGTTCTGCGAGGTGCACGCGGTTGTAACGGCTAACCCCGCTTTCCGGTGCTGAAGAGCATGATGCATTACTGATGCATCATATCAACCAGGATCAACGTTTACTTATAGCTCCATCAATCATCATTTCAACCTCTACATATCCCATACGTGCCATCACGCAACCACCTATAAAGCACTCACATCTCCGACAACTACTGAAACCCCGGTCGTCTCCAGACTCCCCGAGCAACGTAACAAAGATCAACAATGGTGAAGCAGGTCATCAACCCGACGTACACCCCGGTCCCTCATCCGGCGCAACCTTTCCGCACTTTTGACGAGTACGTCTGTTCCGGGGCTTCACTGTCTGATACAATCACTCACGTTGGGCTCCTCTATCGCACAGATTCTACCCATTCTATCTCGGTGAACACTCCTCCCGAATCAACAGAACCTTCCATCTCGTCGGGACATCAGTCGCCCTAGCATGCCACACGAGGGTCGTCCTCGCCCTCGTGCCGTACTTGGTGCGTCAACTCTCCGGTCTCCAATTATCGTCGGAAGTGAGGGATGTGCTCGGAAAGTTGGCGATGTCCCGTGCCGAAGCGATCAAGGTCTTTTTGAGCGGGTTGTGCGGAGCCTATACCTGTGCATGGCTAGGACACTTTGCTGTGGAAAAAAATAGACCGGCGACGTTCAAGGTGAGTGCAATAAGGTGTTTATCCGCTTGAGAGGTTTGAGGGCGGTTCGCTATGCGTATGATATTCGTTCATTTCACTGACCTCGCCTCACTGTGTTGGATCAGTACCCTCTGTTCTCGCTCCGTGGCGACTTCCGAATGTTGTGGGAGGTATTGAGCAAGCAAAGGAAGCTCTAGAGACGACGGTACGGCTGCGTCGGCGAATACTAATGTTTGGAAGGAGGGGGTTGTAATTGGACTTTTTCTTCGGTTGTAGCCCGGCATGCAGTCAATGATACTTGAATCAGTCAAATACGTCGGATGTTCTCGATACATCAAGCGGTCTTCTGGTAAAGTGAACCAGGTTGCTAGCCAGTTACAACCCAAGCTGTCACTTTTATCTGCTGGTAATCACATCGCATGGCTGCACGCTGGCTATATATACCCCTTCTGAGATTGCTTCCGTTGCGGATTCTGATCTCAATAGCCAGCTCAACTCAACTTCATGTCCTCTAATCCTGAATTCTTGCATGCTGAATATTGTGCTGGATCACATCCTATCCTTTACCGGATATAGCACCTTAGTAGCGGCATCAGGAGTCTTTATCCTTCTCAAAGCGTCTTGGCTTGCTATCCGCGAGACGCAAACCGGAAGATCACGAGGCGGATCCCGCCAATGTCGACGAATGGTAAAGGAAACCTCGAGAGCATGGAGGGTTATAGCGTCGAAAGATTACGGTCCGCAAGTTACCTCCGTTTGATGGCAAGGCTCACTATGTTCTGACTGGCTTACTCACCGCTCCCCTGTCACTCTTGAATGATCATCACGCCAAATATCAGTCGTGTAAGCGAAGAAAAACGGCTGCTGTCAATGGAACGAAATATGCGGAACGTAAGTACGCTTTACCGCTACGAAACCGCTGGTTCCCCTGGCATGGCTTACGATCGCTCGCACAGCTTCCGACGTGTCTTTTATGACATTCTGCCGTTGTCATACATACTCGACATGACTTTTTACGAGGACCCTTGCCCTTTGCTTCAGTCTTCGATACTGCTTTTCGTTTCAAGAACGAATCCAGGCCAAAACATATTCTCCAACCCTCAACAACGGCTGATAAGCGCCATCACGGAAAGGAACATGACGAGTGCAACAAGGGCCAAACCAACCATTTCTCGTATCATTGCTCTACTAGTACTATCCAATCTTCCTCCGAATCCAACGACGGAAAGGCTGGATTCATCAGAGTTTTAAACCAGCCCTTTGAAAGCTATGCATATGGCTCAGCACTTGGAGCTGGATGCGGCGTTGTTCATTCTTGGAGAGGAATATAAAGATATGTGGAGATTTCACGACCTTGCGGGTCTTGTAAAGAGGCTTTGCTTGGTGAGTATCTCAGCGGTGTGAAGCGGACCATTTTGAGCTGATCAAGTCACTTCCAGTGGTACAGCGTTGTCCGCCGCGTAGCTACTGGTGAGTGTTATCGCAAAGTAACTGCGTACTGACGACTCGCATTGCTCACGCGGTCTGCGTTTCCCCAGGAGGACGAACCTGCATAGCTCGCCGACGTTTAAGACGAACCTGCCTCAAAGCTATCGCCCTATGCATCATCTGAATCACCTACAATTTACGGCCAGCAAATTCCGTCAGTATCGAGCTGGTGGAATTTACTATACGAGGAATCCATAATCCTGGAAAAAGGGAAAATCATCGGTGATCAGTTTGCGACAATCAGGTTCTCCCTGATGTATAACCAAGCGCAGATCGACGGTTTTGTTGCAGAAATGAAAGCCTACGCAGAATATCTACAAGATGTCCGCCAACGTTTAGACGTGTCATCCCGTCAGTACCTGTTGACCTGCGGTCAAGAATAATCTACTGCTGAATCCATGTGTTCTGAATTGGCTGAACTGGAGAGAAGCTGGAAGCCAAGCAATTTGGCTTGAATGTTGTGCAGCGCAAATAGGCCTCTACTTCCGCTTCACGTATCGTTTCGCTTTCAATCTTTCATTCGTAATTGGACCGGAGCCAAGGCAAATGAATATCATCGCGACCAGAAGCGATCTCATTCAAGCATGCCAGGATCAAGCTAGATTTGCGCATGATGTCCGTCTGAGCTACCGCTGCGTTCCCACGCTTCTATAGCCGTACTGGCCTTTGGCACGTTGTCACAAGGGGCTGCTGGTCAGCAAAGTGGATCGATCTCGATGGAACACCTAGAGGACGTGTGTCGAGCACTATCGCGCGTTCACCCGATGCTCGCCAATGTCGTCGCCCGTTTGCGGAAACCGTTAGCGATGACGGATACGATACGCAAGTTCGCGGCAGAAGGGCAAAAGCGCCAGGAAGCTAGGGCTACCACCTCCGCGGATGCGGTCATGCCCGAACAAGTCGCCTCGCCATTCCTGCTGGACGAAATGGACATGTTTGCAGATTGGATATGGCCTATGGAAGAAGAGTGGCTGTCGGGACTTCTTACGGATTCTGTGGACGCTTCTGGATTATCTGATTTTTTTCCGAACCACCAGTAGGTGTGTTGAAGAAATAGTGTTCGACAAGTCACATTTTTGTATCTTTGCATGCGTAACAACGATACATGGACTACCGCACCTGCAAGACATGCGCTTTCTGACCGAGACCTATCGATTGACATGCGCTACTTCTAGAAACTCCTGTCAACTAATGGATAATTCGAATCGCGCCGTGCAGTGTTTTCATCCAAGCATTGGGGAGGCCAGACGACCAGAAATAGCGCAACCGCAACCAACAGTGGCAGAGAGTCAAAGATGTAAAAGTAGACTTCCTGCTGCGCAATTTTGCTGTTCGAACTATGCGTCAATAGAAGATTGTTAACCTGCGCCGGAAAAAGAATCCCGCTACTGTTTTCCACTTACCCGGCTGCATATTCGATGATACGGTATATCGACCGGATTGCAATCAAAGTACCTTGGAGAGCCATCACCTTTATCAAACTTGTCCAGTCATGTCGCCAATGCGTCCCAAGGATATACGGCGATGGCCTACACCACTTGTCGATATGCTCAGTCCGAAGCCTTCTGCTTTGAAAGGCGTTTAGCGGTCGATCTACCAGGGTCGAAAAGGCACTTACAGTCGGCGTACGAAAATCGATAAGACCAAGATGAAGCCAAAGAAGCAGAGTGCTTGGACTATAAGTGCAACCAGAAGCACCTAACAACGAAATACAAGGAAGCACGTTACTCAGCACAAATCATAACAGACTAGCGCCCTTCAGACTCACAATTCGACCGATGTTCGCAAACCCTTCGATGAAGGCACCAACAACAGTCAGAGCGGTACCCGCCAATTGGGCAAGGAACGTCAAAACGTCCGATGTCACCCAGAATTTGACGATCCACGTTCGAGGGACGGATACGCCGTCGTCAGCCTCTAGATGTTTAAAAAGACGAGGCAGCAGTGCGTAATCTTGGGCCATGAAAGCGCAAGGGGTGGCGAGGATCAACTTGATGGGGTTAGGCGCGGTCAGCATAGTGACCGATGCGGTTCATCACTCCGTCCACCTACGATGGTCTCGAAAAGAAAACTCCATGCGTTCAGACCCTGCGGGAGAAAAGAGTGTAAGCTGCCTCGAGGCTGTATTCCTGACGTACCGACATACTTACATTCCGTCTTGTGCATTGCACAAGAGATCCAATACCCATGCATGTGGTGCCGATGGTAACGGGAAGCAACCATTTCGGCCGAGGCCTCGTCCGGAAGTAGCCTGAGTAACAACCGATTCGTCATTCAATTATACAAGCGGCCTCCCTAACTGCCTTCCTCCTCTGGGCACACCCAATGGATCAGGTTGCGACTTACGAATCCAAAGTCCCACGGCTACCGCTGTGAAACACAGAAACCCAACGATGGCAGGCGCTCCTTTGGGGTTGTATAACGCTCTAATGCTACAGTAAGTCATTGGCCTCGAGTCAGCATAGCCCGCATACGGGAGTGCGATTGCGACTTACATGCCAATGTCGTCCGGCGCACTACCGGTATCTTCCGCTCGTCGTTGCGCGAAGAAGCTGCGGCCGGCAATCATCCTGTATATGTTAAGGTGAAACTTGGTGGCTGAAATTCAGATATCCTAGTGAAATTGTTGTATCCCTGCGATATTTTGCTGCAGACCCTATATTGGCTTGGGTCAGTTCGAGACCGTCGGGCACACGCACATGTACAATTGAATTGATCTGGCAAGACGAAGGCTTCGACTGGCGGGCGCTGTAATCTGATACCACATTCCGTTCTTTATACTGGAGGGGACAGATACCACCAATCCACACCTTCGCCGAGGAGGCTGGTCCAGTGCAGATTGCATCACACAATCCATGCCGTCTAGAGCGACTTTTTCTTTTCTGCTTAAGGAAAGGGCGACGGAACGACGGAGGACGGAATGGTCTTGCGAATTCAGGCATGAGTCATGCCACGTGTTGGGGCAAAACCTTCGTGTCGCGAGCGTTACGAGCGTGATAAGACGATGGATTAACTTAAAAGATGGCAGGTCGCAGCAGCTGTCGCAGGAGGATACCGCTGGCTGTGATATGTGATACTGAAATACTTCAGCATAAAAGGTATCCAGGATAATTGAGGGACATTTCATGATCTGAGCTCGCCTCGTGAAGCAAGACGAACGCATAGGGAAAAATATTGATGCCTAAGCCCTGGGCCACCAGTGCGACATATGCCGCGGGATACCCTACAGTCATAACCGCTGTGCAGGTACGGGTTAGTTGAGCTTGGGCTGCTTTAGTAACGTTTGAATGAAGAAGAGGTCTAGAGGCGTATGCGTCACAGCCTCAGCGTCATGGGCATAATCCCTAGGCGTTGTTGGCGTCTACAATTGTGACACTTGGTTACCGCTACCAAACTTGATCTCGTCAAGTTCCCCATTCGCCCAACGCTCCACCAGCATCCCCGCAATGGCCGTCCTAGGAGGAACTCTGTACCGGACCTTCTCCTCCGTCGCCGGCTTTTGCTCTTCGAATTTGCCCTCGGCAGGTACCAAAGCCGCACCTTCCTGCACCCCGGCAGCGCTGCCCCCATTGGCGGGAGGTTCAAACTTTTTGTGTTCATCTTTGGCGATCTTGTTGGCGCCAGAGGAGAGCATGGAGATCACTTCATCTCTCGAGAACCAGCGGGCGTCTTCTAGCTCGTTGTCTAGATCGAGGTGAAAGTCTTGCGAGTCGGAGGTGGCCAGTCCATAGCAACCAATCATCAAGTTGCTCGGGAATGGCCTGTCCGCAACGCCCAGAAAGCATGATGAGATGAGATGCCTTGACGGGCATGAGAAATAAAAGTTCGCTTACCAAGGTTGACTCGAAGAACTGGAAACGACAAAAGTCAGCGCGAACAATCTAGCAGAAAAGGATAACGTATATTGACTCACTATCTTACTTGTCCAACAGCGACGCCTGCTTCTTCCATGACCTCCCTTCTTACGGCATCCTCTATGCTCTCACTTGGTTCACAAAAGCCCTGGAAACGTTGAGCAAAGGTTTAGCAATTGCATGAAGACATGTCGAAAAAGGCGTTGGAACGTACGGCCAAGCAAGAGTACTGTGACGTCGGAGAGACATGCATCGATATCAGTTTTTAAACGTATCGAAAGGGAAGCGAAGGATTGGGTCTACATACCATTCCCTTCGGCCAGGCTTTCTACAATGCCCCAACATGAATCAGTAAATCACCTTGCCGCGAACAGAGCGCCGATGCCTACCTGTCTCCCAAGAAGCATCTTGTCACCTGTGCTGTTCAAAATGCCCATGATGATTACCTGGAGACCCAGGAAGTCAGAAGATGCCCTCGCAACATGATCAAGACCACATAACCCTCCTCTACTCACAGGATCCGTCCGCGGATAAGCATAATTATGCAATCCTTTTCTGAAAAGCGATCACGGTCAGACATCAGCTTATCAACCTTGCCATATTGCTGATGGATTTCTGCCGGTTCACGGCGGGACGGGGATTCATCCTAACGGAGACTCACGTCGAAAGGCAAACCTTATCTCCCACGCCCATCCCATCCCTGCCCTCGCCAACCAAGCTTCCGCATCCCCGTTTCCAGCCACACCAGAGCGAGTAGGTCTTGGATCCACAGCCTGCACAGAATGTGTTTCTCTCGTTCCAGTCTACAAAATCGGTGACCATTCTTAGCGGGCAGCGTCTCGCGCCGTCTACGCGCCCAACAGGAACTTCCGCACTTACCTATCATGGCTCGTGCTTCTGCAAAGATATTGGCCTGCCACGGGGAAAGCGAGGAGCCCGCTAAACGAGGCTCCACGAATTCGTGTTCATCTTTCAATCCCTTCAACCGCTCCGATGCCTGCTTCACCTCCCCCTGATCCTCTACTTTACGCACAACAGGCGGGACGGCGACTGCAAAGTAGGGTACTCCTTTTGGCTGCTTCGGATCGACCTTTGCCGGTGTTGCATCCGCAGAAGAGTCAGGACGGTCGTCGATGCCGAGGAAGACGAGGGTCCGCGCAGCGGTGGGAAGACGGGCAGATTGAAACGTTCTCGTTCCTGGATCGATAGGTGTCGGTGGAGAGCTGCGGGACAGGAATCGCGACCGTAAGGTTCTCGTTCCAGTTCAAGAGATATTCAGAGAGATGGAGACGAAAGACTCACGCAAACGATCGGTTTCCAACGTATTCCGCGACTTCTTCAAAAGATGCGATATATAACCCATCATACTTTCCCTCTGCACCCTTTCCTGCAGTATCCTCCGCCTGGACCTTGAGAAGAGGTTTACCCTCTCGAAAGAGAACAAATTTCGCATGAGGAGCATTCAGATGGTCCGTCATACGTTGCGTATCGTTTCGGTGAAACGACAGCCTGTTCAAAGGCGGCTGCCCCGCATAGAAACTGTAAGGAGGCACAATAGATTAACGAACGAGGCACCCCAGTGAATACACCTCAAAGACATACTTTACGATATTGTCCCCCATGAATGTCGTTGTTTGGTCAAAATGGGTATACCCACGAGCGAGAGCGGATCTGCAGATCGGCGGTGCTGGGGAATAGACGGATACGGCACTTCGAGTCCGATTTAGTAGGGACTGAAGGGTACGACGTGCAATTATCATCCGATACCCACCGTGATGCTCTATCGTTGCTCACTACCATACATCGATTCCGTGCTAGATATTCCCATCACACCCGTCATGTCGCGGTTGCGATTTCCCGATTTCCCGGTCAGGGATGACGTAATGCGGCGATACTCGAGGTCCTTTGACCAGCTTCTCCACCTCTTTCGCCACCGTTCTCTTCAACACATCCACCATGCTCCGCTTTGCTTCTAAACTCCGTCGCTGAAGTCATCACAGGCTTCATTTTTTCCCCATCCACGCTGAGTTACACAACCATGGGCAGACTATATGCTCCGGAAGCTATCAAGCTGTTGCTTGAGCGCTGCAACCCCGCCACAATAAGCCACGCCATAGCTAGCTTGACCTCCAGGCGCGGTTCGGATTTCGTGGTTAGGCAAACAATTTTCAGTCCATGGTGCCGGAGAAGCTTCATAATGTTGGAACCTTCGACCCCAAGTATGGGTCTCAAGATCTTCTGGACCATAGCAAGAAAGGCATCGTCGGGAGCATCAGCGTCGTTGCGACGTAGTTGTATTTCGACTTCTGCGTTTGCTAGAGCTGGGTTTCGGATCATGCAGGTCGAGAGCTGACATAGGGCGATTGCAAAGTGGGTAATCAGAATGTCAGAAGCTGCAATGTTCTTCGTTGGAGAGCGACTGAAAACACTTGCGATTCGCCAGCAGAACTCAGCCTGATCGGGGTCGAGATCCGTCAGGATCAATCGCTTGCCCGTTCCAAAGACAGCATGGTTTTCTTGAGATGTAGATCCATCCCTAGTGTGGTAGAGGATGTATAATGCTGTAGACATCGTCTTTGGAAGATATCGTGCAACCATTGCGCTCGTAACCTTGTGAAGGCTGATCGTTCCGGAGTTCAATTGCTGGTTGTCGGACACGGATGTAGGCAAGGCCGCGATATACGGAAATCGTCCTTGATCATGAGGTCGGATAGGCAAGCAGAGACGGCCAAAGGAACCCGAGTATTCGCGGATGGGCAGAGACAGAACGACTTCCTCCAGCTGAAGACTTTCGATCAAAGCTGACGTCCCGGAGACTGACCCATCGAATCGAAACTTATTCGTGAAGGCTATAGTTCCCACTGCGACCCTGTCCCCGTTCCGTTCGTCATTGCCGCACCCCATTACCATGCCGAGACGAAGGGGTATGTCTGCTTTGAGATGTTTGATGATGCTCTTCGGGTAGATTCGGTGAGCTGAGGGTGGTTTGATGATCGAATATGGATGACCAGAAGACTGCCGTGCGGTAAATATGTTAGACAAGGATCACCAAGCGTCCGGTGACCATCCCTGATGATACCTACTCGCATTCTCGAAAGTTCTCTGCCATCTGGGATCCCGGTGATAGATACGATCCCGCAAACTCGTACGGCGACAAGTCAGTAACAATAGTCTGGGTCTGTGGTCGGAGCAATCAACATGAAGGGTTGTCAATTTTAATCTGTAACGACAGGCTCGTACTCACTTTTGGACTTCTTCCGACATGGTGGAAGACACTGAAATCGAAGCGTGTATCGTGGTACTGTGAGTCCTAGATGGCGAGAAGCTGTTTTGCTAAACGATGACTTGAGAACGAGCAAGACGACTGCAAGATTATAATGGCAAGACGATGCGCAACGGCGAGACCACGGAAGAAACCGGATATCAAGACAAGAATCGAAACAGACGCGGTGGGATCGACGGAACGCGAACGGATAGGCGGATAGGAGGCGAATCCAATGATTGGTCGCGTGACACTTTACGCGTTTCAAAAATGGACGATTCCATTTGTGCTCTCAAGTTTGTTCGCTGACGATGAAGGACGCGTCCCCCCGCGAGTTGCGTCGAGTACTCGGTCTGGGTGATACTGCGATAGGGATGCAGATATTTGACAGGCCATATAAACAATGCTACCCTAATTCTAGAAATAACTGCCCGTATTCCTGTGCATCACTCCTGGTCTACCACCTAACGGCTGCACGATCCCTGGCCCCGCATAACCACCTTCAAACACGCCGCTCGGATTGAACTTTCTAGACCCCGCACCATTCCTCGATCCACCTGGTGACGGAAGCAACCCATTGCTCCCTCCCCCATTGGCAAATGGATCATCTGACGTAGACCCAACTTTCAGTTTGGTCTTGACCTCTTTCTCTGCGCGTGTCAAAACACGAAGTGCGAAGGAGGCTGTCGTCCATACGCCCCCTGTAGCAATAGAATTGCCAAACAGAGTATAGAATTAGCGCCAATCCGAGTACATGCCAACCGCTACGCAAAAACGCACCGATGACACCCGCCAAGCGAATCAAGAATTGGTATAGCGTGGTTGTTCGCTCTCTGATTGTCATCCCTAGCGCTTCCAGATCAAATTTGAAGAAGATGCCTGCAGTCAAAAACGACCGTATGTCAGATCCTCTTGCCCGAGCCGTCGAGAGTGATGGAGGAGAAATACGCACCTGGAACACCTTGCCCGTGCTGAACAACCCTCTTGGAATCGGTCACCGCATACTTTGAGAAAGCCGTATCAGCAGATGCTAGCGTTGTGTGCGATGAAAGTGAAAGGAACGATGCTCGCGGGGACATACTTGTGATGTTTTAACCTTTCTTCCAGCTCGATCAATGTACGTTGTAGGTACCACACTCAGGAAGTACTGGAAAACAGTGAACGCTGTATTGTTCGAGATAAAGTCATCAGGCATCATATCGAGTCACGGAGTCACGCAGACTTACGCTCATTCGCAATCGTATACGTCATATCGAGTGGCTGAGCTATGGCAGGGAAGTACGGTCCGAACGAGAACTCGTGGATGATATGGGAAAGGTTCATCACTATTTGACGCATTCATCAGCTTCTATTTCTCAGACTACGGCGTCTGTTGACTTACACTTGTGATCGGTGTGCTCCCAACTCATGTAACCATGACCCAATGTCGTCACATGCAAATTGGCCGTCACCTTTTTCACTCCAACACTCCCATAAAGCCTACACGCCGGTCCAGCATCAGGCCCCTCTGCAGGAAGCTTATTCGCTGTCGGACGGAACGCTGGTTGCTTGTGCGCCTTTCGTGATCCCGAGAAGGGAGAGGTGAATAATGACCGGAGACCGGAGACGGAGGAGGGTTGACGATAGCGCGAGGAGGATGAGCGTCGAGCATCGGTGATGACTTGTTGCACGGATGGCGCAGTAGCAGCTCCAACACTGAGGGGGAGATAGTGAGCATGTCGACCACGAGCAGTTTAGCTGTCATGAAACCTACTGCGATGATGTGGTTCGAGCTGTGTCGAAAGTCGTCTAAGAAAGGTATACTGGGTTACTTTTGTAAACCACAGACCTCCGTTTTCGCACTTACTCCGTCCTTGACAAAGTCGTCACTGAGATGAAGCCGATCACCCACAACGTCTCGCAAGTCGATGGACAAATCTGTACGACAAAGGGGTCTCGTTGAGACACAAGATTTCGGGAGAGCACGAAATGTACGTACAGTGACATGGCATAGCCACCGTGATATCCACATTGAGCTGCAGATCCTTCCTATCTATCTCTTGATCTACGTGGAACTCGTATCCCGGCTGACCATAGAGGTATTCTCCGAGATCATTCAGCACCAACAGGAAGATGACAGCACCCAGTACGGCGGTCAGGATACCGCCCCGCCGACTTGACGTCGTATATGTGGGCTGGACTTTGGGGAAAGCATCGAAAGCCTTTATCGGCGCGATCTTGTCCAGTTCAGCGAGCAGGTTGGATGCGGACGCCAGAGGATCATCGAATGACTTGTTCTCGATAGACGAACGCCGGTTGTGGGTGAAATGGGGTTCAAATGACATCCCGATGAAGCTCGCAGCTCTGGCTTTCAGCCAGGGACGTCGAAGGGGATAGTCAAGGCCCGTCTTAAGGCTGTCACGATGATGTGCACCGAATAAGATGGTGCATACCATCATAGGTATAAGGGTTGCACGCTGCTAGTTACACGATGAATGGAACCAGGTTCCATTTGCTTCCAAAGGCTTAAGTAAGCGATTTCCTCTTCATGTGAACATGTGAATCACGATCAGATGCATAACGCGTAGCGTCGCGTTTCTAGGAATTCGCCGAACCCAATATATCAAGCTTCACTTTCTACTCGACGGAGTATGAACCGCTGGGCTCGACGAAGCAGAGCAGTGTGAACCCTTACGTCAGAATTACATATCGTCACCCGGCAACTCCTTCATTCCAACACCACCTGTGCAGCTGCCCGTCATACAGCATGCCGCCAAAGTCCACTCAATCCTCCCAGCAGGGAGGACCAAAGCAGACATCTCTGCTTGGCTTCTTCTCAAAACCATCCTCTACGCCGACATCCAGCTCCAACCGTTCGCGGGTACCAGTCACTCCAGCATCGGCGATGACGAAGCCACCAAGCAGTGCCCAGCAAACGCGACCTCCAGCAAGCACAAGCAGTGATGCTGCAGAAAAGAGGCGTCAGGTCATTCTAGCCGCCACGCAGACCTCACCTACCACGAACATCAAGACACTAGCGTCTACAGAGAACGCTTTCAACGGTACAAGCAAGGCATCAGCCAAAGTAGAAATCAACGGGAGCACCATCAAAACGAATGGAAAGATAGGAGATGCCTCGAGCAAGAAGGAAGATAAAGTCGACAGCGATGTGTTCCTAGGATCCAGTCCGCTCAGCGCTGTTGATGTGCTAGACTATGATGAAGAACAAACGGTTATCGACGCTGAGATTAGGAATGGACCAAAGGAAAAGCTAAAGGAAAAAGCGCCAATATCAGCTAGTAACGAGGATGTTCAGGGGGATGTCGACATGGTCGACGGTGAGGACAAGGTCAAAGGAAATGACGACGACGATGAGGAGGACGATCAACCCGTGAGATCAAGTGTAAGTTCCTGTCTATCGGCTGTTACGCAGCGATTTCACCTGATCGTGCTCAAATCTGTTCTTCCCCTCATTTCTAGGTACGAACTTCAAAGAGGAAGATCAAATATATCGAGTCTGACGGAGAGGCTAGCGGTGACTCGTAAGTGATCCCCTGGTCTGCTATCCCTTTCAACGTCAGTCGGTAGTAACGTTTGACCGTGTTGTGTTCAGCGGCTCGGAAGGACCCAAACCAACTGGATCAATTGTGGCCAAGAAGGGAAGAGCGACTCTTAGTGGGAGGAAGCGATCCAAAGTGGTGGATGACGACGATTTCGAATTCGACGATGGGGGAGTGGATGACGAGCAGCTTGGTAAGTCCCATCGCTCGTGATCACGTCTCCGACGCTGATTTTGGAGTCCAGATGTTATGATGAGCGAATTCGAGTCGTCCCCTACGAAATCCATCGCCGCTCTACCCGAAACGGATGAAGAGGAAACCTTCGTTTCCAAGAAGAGCAAGAGCAAGCCCAGCATTTCCAGTCGTTCGACGACTTCTGCGCCTCAACGGCCTCCTCCGAAACCTCTGACCGGCAACGTATCTGGGTCTGGAAGACTGAACAGCGGATCAGGTGCAGGAGGATTCATGACCCAGGCAGAGCGGTCAAAGATAGATGCAAAGGAGAAGAAATCTGCGGAGCAGGACTGTTTCGCGTTTTTGCGCCATCTGAAGGACGTAAGTACATGGATCTCGAAAGTCTTCTCAGAGCCAGTTGTTTATCCTGATTGATGTGTTTCTTTTGCCAACCTAATTATAGAAAGATGGACATAGGCCTGGTGCGTTCTCCATCCTCATTCGTTGATAAACGTCATCTGCTTGGCACTGACATTTTCAAATCGGCCAGATCATCCTGAATACGATGGTCGAACGGTTCACATTCCTTCAAAAGCATGGGACACTTTCACGCCTTTCGAGAGACAAGTCAGTGCGAAACTGATTTCTCCGGCACGAAGTACACGCTAACGTTTTTACGGCAATCAGTTTTGGGAGATCAAGCAGAATCATTTCGATACAGTAAGTTTTTGATGCTCAAGTATTGGAGCAGGAAAGCCGATCTCCTCAATCTCGACGTTCCTCTAGGTGCTTTTCTTCCAAAAGGTATGTGTTTGCCATTGGAATTGGAATATGGTGACCGTCGCTCACGATTCCTGGAGGACTGTAGGGCAAATTTTACGAGCTCTACGAGAAGGATGCAGAGATTGGGCACAACGAATTTGATCTTAAGCTGACCGACCGAGTGAAAATGAAGATGGTAAGTGTTCCACCCTGGAAGCCTTGTATTGAACGCTGATGCAATGGTACACTCTTCAGGTTGGCGTGCCTGAGCAATCCTTTGATTACTGGTGCGCAAAATTCCTTGCTGCTGGTTACAAGGTTGGAAAGGTAGAACAGGCAGAGACAGCCATAGGGTAAGTTGTCCATCGGTCGGAACACCGGTAACATTGGGCCCCATTGACTGATGGTGGCACAAAATTTCAGGATGGAAATGCGAACCAAGGCAAATGCGGGCAAAGCCAAGAACAAGGCAGACAGCATTGTCCGTCGTGAATTGGCTGCCGTGCTAACAAACGGAACCGTTGTCGATGAAGCATTTCTTTCGGGTGACGAGGCGTGTCATTGTATCGCCATAAAAGTGAGTTGCTAATTCCGTCCAAACGTCTCGAAACGGGCTTAATTTACAAGGGCTCCATCTCGTTCTGCGTGCATCTAGGAAGCACAGTCGGACTCTGGTAATTCATGTTACGGAATCTGTATCCTGGACGCGGCTACCGGAAGATTTGAGCTTACGGCGTTCGAAGACGACGTATGTCGGACTAAGTTAGAAACCCTGTTTAGACAGCTTCGCCCTCGGGAGCTCGTCTTTAGCAAGGTGAGCCCAATCATGCCGTTGATCTTGAAAAGTCAAGGGGTTTTAAAGCCTGTATGCTTTTCAGGGCAACTTGAGCGTGGTCACTTCCCGATTACTCCGTAACATTCTACCTATGAACGCCAGCTGGGTATCTTTGAAGCCCGGTAGCGAATTCTATGACGAGGCAAAAACCCGAAGTGAACTTGCGGCGTTCTTCGTCGACGACAGCGAAGATGCGGAGATGGCAAGTGGAGAACCAGCTCAAGAGCAAAGCGCAGGTATACCTGCAGCTATCACTAGTATGCTGGACAAACCACTGGCGATTGAGGCACTGGGAGGCATGATGTTTTACCTCAGATCATTGAATATGGCGAATGATCTGTTGTCGCAGAGGAGTTTCAACGTATACGATCCCATTCGAAAAGGGGAGAACCTGGTTTTGGATGGGCAGACGCTAAGTCATCTGGAGGTGAGATGCCTCCCAAGTCCCAGGTATATGAATAAGTACTGACTCAATCTCACATTAGATACTGGTTAATAACGAAGGTGGAGAAGAGGGTACACTGCTTGAACTGTTACAACGATGCGTGACTCCGTTCGGAAAAAGACTATTTCGAATATGGCTTACAGTGCCACTGCAGAAGATAGATGCGATCACTGCTCGGTATGTCTTCGTCCTTGCGGGTTATACACTTCGATTGACCAGTCGCAATAGACAGGACGCTGTGCAGGATTTGATGGCAGATCCGACTTTCAGCGAACGATTTCATCGCGTCGCAAAAGACACGCCAGATCTCGAACGCCTCATTTCACGTATTCATGCGGGCCGCTGCAAGCAGATCGATTTCCTCAAGGTTGTGAACGCTTTCAAGAAGCTCAATAATGGATTCGGACAGCTGTCTTCCATCGCAAAATCATTCTCGTCGGGTAGCGTGAGCTCCCTTCTGCGAGGGGCACCAGATATTTCAACCAACTTGGAACATATACAAAGCATGTTTGAGCTCGTGGATAATGGTGCGTTTGCCGCATTTTGTGAGCTTTTCAACCAGGACTAATGACAATGCGCCCAGACATCCTTCCTACGCCTGGAGCTAGCGAGGAATGTGACGAAGCAAGCGCAGCGGTCGACCAGGCGGAAGGAGAGCTAGATGACGTTCTCGAGGAATACAAATCACAGCTGAGGTATGTGGACAAGCCATAAGGAACAAGCGCATCCGTCAGCTAATGGTCATCGTACTTCCCTAGATGTCAGGATTTGAGCTATTGGCATAGCGCACAAGGGGCAAAGGCAGGTGTCCCAGTTGTTCTTGCAATGTCTAATACATGTACTAACAACGAAGTTTTTGCAGGATATTTACGTCATTCAAGTTCCCGTCAAGGTTAAAGTTCCTGCAAATTGGACAAAGACCGGTGGAACCAAGGTGAGATGCCACTGTTCGGCATGCAAGATGATGCTAAGCTCTACCTTCCGATACAGGCTCAAAACAAATATGTAACGGGAAAGACTCAGCCGCTTATCCGTCAAGTGCAAGAAGCAAGAGAAACTAGGAAAATAGCCTTCCAAGGGTTCTACTCCCAATTGCTACAAGAATTTGACAAGGACAGAGATGTCTGGTTGAAAGCTGTGCGGTATGTTGAAGAGGGAATACCTTTGATATTTTGACATTTACTTTAAACTAAACAGAATCTTCGCCGAACTGGATTGCCTGCTTTCGCTAGCGAAATCTTCCGCTGACCTAGATCAGCCTAGATGCCGACCTGTACTGGTGGAAAGTGAGGAAGCCTTCATCGACTTCCGAGATTTACGACATCCGGCTTTGTGTCTGCGTTCCGATTTCATCTCGAACGATGTTCAGCTCGGGAACGTGGTCCCCAGACAGACATTACTTACCGGGCCGAGTGAGTCAAAGCCGACATAGCCTTGTCATATTATGATGGCTGAAATCGTATGCCATCTCTTTCACAGACACCGCTGGTAAATCTACTCTTTGCCGGTAAGTTTCACCGTATCATGGGTGAAAGACCAGCTGCTCATCGTCGACATTGCGCAGAATGACCTCTGTTGCCGTCATCATGGCTCAGCTTGGAGCGTTGGTGCCTGCCAGTGAGGCCACGTGGGTCATGCAATTGCTAGTCACCCGAAGCCGAGCTCTCGACTCATCAGACTATCGTTTTGAAGCATCGCGCCCATCGATAAGATTCAAACCAGGATGGGAGCGTATGACAACATGTTCTCCAATAGCTCTACTTTCAAGGTGGAATTGGACGAAGTAAGTCGCACTGGCTTCTATCTCTAAGCCACTTGCCAATAACTACCGGTCCACCTTTTAGTGCGCAAAAATCCTTCGGGATGGTGGACCGAAGTCTCTAGTGATCCTTGATGGTAAGGTCAGAGCGTACAATGCGCAGAATAGGCGCTGATTTGCTTCACATCTGCTGCAGAACTTGGTCGAGGAACTTCCACGTATGATGGAATGGCGATTGCTGAGGTATGCTATTTCATTTTCAACGCCTGACCCATTTCGGCTCAGACTAAGCTCAATTGCTCTTCAGGCTGTCCTTCATCATCTTTCCACGGTCACCCTTCCCCTGGGTTTCTTTGCTGTAAGTAATCCTCCTCAACAATCAGCGGACATCGCCCTAACGGAACGCTGCCGCAAAGACCCACTATGGCGCGCTAACCGACGATTTCAAGTATCACCCGAATGTTCGCTGCATGCATATGCAAACACAAGTGGATGACGAGAAGAAAGAGGTAATATGCCTGTACAAGTTGATAGAGGGCCGAGCCGAATCGTCGTACGGTACTCGTAAGTCTGTTCCCAATGTTTTGTCAGCTGGAATGATGCTAATCACGAGACCCCATAGATGTCGCACACTTGGCTGGTGTACCTGTAAGTTTCGACAGGTCACTTGCACAGAGTTTAGGAAGTCTATAACCTAAGGTCTTCTCAGGATGCTGTTGTCAACCGAGCCGAGCAAGTTTCAAGCGAATTCTATGCTGACTTCAAGCAGAAGATGGCGTCTCGTCGCAAGTCCGATTTACCGATCTTGGCCCAAGCAGGTGAGGATCCTCTGGATCCTTGTCATCATGCAAACGCTGATTATTTTTGCTATAGACTTCAACTGGTTGTTCAAGGCTGCAATGACACCTCGCGATGAGCTGGGCTCAACGTTCTTACAGCAGCTGGCTTTGATCAAACGTGCCGTCGGATCGTACGAACACTGAATACAACACGCGATCGAGCTGGACTGCGTCCAGTTGCCTGCAAACGATCCTTTTCGTACGCAACTATAATTCGAATTGGCATTGCGCACAATCTCCCTGACAGAGACAACGGTTGTATATTCGGGCATTATACGATTTGACTGAAACCGCCAAGCTTGGCGCCCCCTTTCTGTTTACCCCTGCCTGGCTGCAGCAATTCGCGGCGCTCCTTTGATGCCGTTTCAGACTGAAACTGGTCATTTCGGTAAGCAAGAGTTTCAGCTATTGAGCTCACCTAGGTATATATGACAGCCCGGTCATGTGAATGACGTGAGCAGTACATAACAACGGATTTCCTTCTCACCCCCTTCCTTGGCCCTTCAGAGAGATACGTATCGACTTACACCCTAATCCGCAACCCTGCTCAGTTCAACCCCAATCCATTGCCCTTGACCGATTACATCCCCATCCACGCCCCTGAGAATCACTTCTTTCGAAGATACAAACAAAAACAAATGCCATATGGACTTGATGAAAAGCTTGATCAGCGCTCAGATGGATTGCGCATAGTATGGATGTGGACCTGTCGGCTGTTTGTGGTGGTATCCGTCATCGCGGAGCTGCTTGTGTTTGTCGCAGAGATAATTATCGTCAGTAGCTTCCAGCCATACAGCTTTCTGTGAACATGCCTAATTGTCGCGATTTGTCGCGCCTTTCTCAGATGGTAAATTCTGTTGAACGGCACGCCAAACTGATGGATTATGGACAAGCCCGTAAGCTTGTCTCTTCGCCTTATTGGAAGGAAGGGATTTCTCACAGCAATGGCCTCGCCTTTCAAAAGCGACTGATGGTTATGAGAAAGACGGATCGAGTCGGACTTGTGGTTACATGTAAGCGGCCAGCGCCTTGCCCCTCGAGTGCGGACACTGAAGGGTGGCCTGACTGCCAGCACGAATACGGAGGTACCCAAGGTTGGCGATATGTACGGCGCATAGGTGTCTAAGGAAACTGACTTCCCTATCGGAATCGCGACTGGTTTGCCTTGCGAAACCTTCAGCATCTCGGTTCCATCTATTTCTCGAGCGTCTTCCAGGTAAGCTCCCCATCTGAGTCTCCTTCAGTTTACCCACTTGTGCTTTCCACTCATCATTTTTCCTCGCTCACCCTTTTTAGGTTTCCATTCGTGAGCCAATGCTTCGATGGCACGATATGACCTCCTGACTCCCGCGGGTTTGATGACAGTTATTTGGCTGCTTCTGCTCATGTTGACGGACACCGTACGCGACGAAGTTGGGATCTTTTTATACCCGTAGCAGCTAAGCTTTCTTCTTCCGATGCAGGTCTTTCTGTACGCCAACGAGAAGAACGCTGCCAATAATGCGTTGGACAACATGTACCTGAAAGGCTTGCAGGAAGGTCCTGCGCAAAATGAAAGACGACTTCCGCCTTTCTTCGTGGCGGCCACTGCCTTTCTTAAGCTGTGGATCACCGCATGCTATGAGACGCAGAGTTTCGTAGGTCTATCCGATGGCAAGTCTTTGACTGGAGAGCAGACTGGCGTCAACGTGCACCGCTTTTGCCTGATCTCAGTAAGCACCAAGGAGTCCACCGTTAACGCCCTTGCTGAGGCTTACTTTGTGGCATGCACCTCTGCTTCGGCGTAAAGGGTAAGTGTTTAAAACCCCTGTTGGTATCTCCGACAGCCGCTAACGATTATACGGGACGATCCCGCCCTTCTTTTATTTAGGTTTCATCCTGCTCGGTTCAATTCTTCCCGGCATCGTCGCACAACTGGTACGCAACTTCTGCTTACATTGATCCCCGTGCGCTTAATCCAGCTGATACCATCCTTCCTGATGTTCAGTACACCTATCTCGGAGTGAGCCCCAAGTACCGTCAATAGGGAAAAGTGTCATCGCAAGACTTTCGGAAGAGTTCTGGAAACTTTAAGCGCTCTCATAGGTCTGAGGAACCCTGAGCGAGGCGGTGTAGCTGGCGATGTCGTGCTCATAGTATGCAGTGCCCGCGGATCGATTCGTTTCATTTCTGTAACAATGTTCTATAGCGCTCCGATGAGGCATCTATCAAACCTGAATTTCGACGAACGAGACATTGTATTCGAAGGAGGAAAGAAGATTTGTAAGAAGGGCTGCGGAGTATACATTCTGGCGAACGTCACCGTCTGCTTCGCCAAGCATCCATTGCGTCTACCCAGCTGTCTACCCACAGCTCTACATACATACCTGATCGAGAGCGCTAGCCTCTCCAGCTGGGTATCTGCCGTCCTTGCTGCCTAGCTGCACCTCCCCCCTCTCCTCTAGCTATTTAGCAGCTTGTTCAGCTAATCTCGCCGTTCTCGCGACTGATTCCTTCACTGATGTCAGGCCATCTGTCAGAGCCAACTCCCATCATTCTCATATCTTCCTTCTCCGAGATTTCCGGGTCGTAAGACTGTTCCAAGTATTTCGGGAACAGTAATCTTCGGTTAGTGAGCTGGTGAGTTCCTGGTCAAACAAGCCACTGCCGGTGATCGGCACGAAGCAGACATTAGCGCCGAGCTGTAAACAGCTCATGTCGCAACTACGTGCCGTAAGTAGCTTAACCAATAGCTCTCGGATCTCGACGAGACATCGGCAAGATACTACTTGTCTTTTGAATTCCCAGCAACCGCATGGGTTCATCGGCATTTTACTAGCATCGATTGCGCTGATAAGGCATGTCCCACCTGCACACCTGCCACCTATCGAGCAACGGTGTTCCGTTTGGCGAGCTGTTTGGTGACACCCTCTACCGTATCTCGCCCTTCCAAACATCTTCCAAACAGGAAGTGCCGTGCATGCGGAGGGAAGCCCGGCAGACGACATTGGTGAGTGAAATCTCTGTAGCTGGAATGATCTGTGCAGCTGGCTCGGCGATAGCTGCTGATGGTGACGTTGAGAGCAGATGCCGTTTGCATGCACTCCATCGGTCCATCAGCCACGGTCGACCATCTGCCCATCATCTCGACGGTTTGATTAGTGCCTCCGTTTGACCGTGTTCACACGATACTGCTCGCCGGTGAAACGACTAGTGTATCACATGAAGAATGATACAGAGGAACGGCATCCAGATGCGCCTTTGCAGGGGGCGTTATCTGTAGCAAGGCCACATGCGACCACAGGTTCCACCAAGGCAACCATCCAGAGCATGCTTTAGCGGCTCTGTTGGGCCTCAGAACATATGAGCATGTTCAACGCCTAAGCAACCGGACGACATGGTAGATATCGGCAACAACCGCACGAAGACCATTTACCGGTAAGAACACCATGTGCTACGATGGGCTACAGCAGGGTGAGGGGGGTGAGTCCTATGGACACACTCGCAATCTCACTCGAGTAATCGCTATAGCGCTATCTCCCTCGCGCGTGACAGCCGAGTAGCAAGGAATCGAGAGAGCGAAATGTAAGCTGGACGCATGGAGCTTTCGGCTGCATGCTGACTTCCTTATCAGCCGCTTCATCGGTCTAGGTGAAAGCCGACGCCATGCCAATGTGAGTCGTCCTGCTCAGTTATACGTCTTCTGCAGCTGGTAGAGGCAGGATCAGAAGATAGCAGATCTAAGGAGATAGTAATTATCATGCATATATTTACAGGTCTGGACACTTGACCTGAAAAGGAAGCTGCCCCTCACTCAGCGCTGAAGCAAGGCATCGTGCAACTTCGCCTTCTATCGCCATGAAACACTCGGAAATCTCTCCCATGCCGGAGGTCCCAGTCACGGAATACAACACGCTGCACCACACGGTCTCTAGCGACGACGAGAAGAAAACATATTCCCCCGACATCAAGGACGAGAAACAAGCAACGGCCGATGTCACAGTGCAAACGAGGGCAGCGGACGATCATCTCCACGATGTGCAAGACTTGGAGAAGAGGATCCTGGATGGCACCGCGACCGATGAGGAGGCGATGGTCAGGGACAACCATGATATCGCCATCAAAGTACTGTCGACGTACGACGACCCGACACTTCCGGTTATGACCTTCCGATCGATGTTCCTCGGTCTTGGCTTCTCGTGTTTCTCTGCTGTCTTGGCCCAGTTGTACTACTTCAAGCCGTGAGTATTTTCCCGAGCTTGCTCATATCGAAGGGTCGCTCACCCCTTGCGTGGGGAGACAGGCAAACTCTAAGCGTCTCACAGGCAAGTAGTGGTGTAAAGACCGGTCTTTCAGGATTTCGCATTGATGACCCCTCAATGATCTTTTCGCAATAGTCCTTCCTGTTGATTATGACCTACTTTTTCGGTCAGTAGGCCTGAACGAGCCAGACCCCGGTTAGCGGGTTAAACTCATCATGAACTCGACTTGCAGGCAAAGCGTGGGAGAAATTCTTGCCATCTCGGGGATTCTTCCGTCACATCAACCCAGGCCGCTTTAACATCAAGGAGCACGCCGTAGTGATCATCATGTGCTCTACCGCAGCCAGCTCCGCTGTCGCTATCCAGGTCATCTCGGTTCAAGATCTTTTCTAGTCAGTATCGCTTTTGGCAAGAGTATTCCCGTTGCATCCTAACGACTTTCACTTACAGTGACAATAAGATGAACGCCGGAGTAGCAATCTTTATGCTCATCGCCAGCCAGTGTATTGGTTATGGCTTCGCTGGTTTGCTCACGGAAATCTGTGTCAAACCGAGTCAGGCGCTGTGGCCGAGCAAGATTCCCGTGGCGTCTGTCTTTCAAGCTCTTCATCTTGAGGGTCTGGGTAGCAAGCGAACCCGTTTTTACTGGTATCTCTTTACGTTCATGTTTGTGGTGAGTGCAATTGGCAGAAATGCCGCGGACTACACCAAGCTGAACCTCCGTCGCAACCCAACAGTATGAGATTCTCCCGCAGTGGATCTTCCCGCTACTTGGCGCCTTGTCCATCGTCTGCCTTATCAATCACACCTCGCCCGTCTTGCGGAACGTATTCGGCGGAGGGTCCAACAATGAGGGTATGGGATTGTTTACGTGGTCACTGGACTGGTATGTCTTCCAGAATCCTGGCTGCGGAGACCTGCTTTCTTTAAACATATCCCTCTTTCAGGAATTACATCGGATCAGCTTGTCTGTACACTCCGCTGGTCACGCAACTCAACATGGATGTAGGTATTCTCTTGACCTACATCTTGATGTCCTCGGTGTACTACGGAGACATCTGGCGTGGAAAGTCGTATCCCTTCATGTCGCAAGCTATCTTCGACAGCGAAGGGAACCAATACAACCAGACCGCACTCTTGACCGACAATCGATTCGATCAAGCCAAGTACGATGCAGTCGGACCAGCCTGGTTCAGTGCGACCAACGCCCTTTTCCTGCTCGTCGATAATCTTTCCATTGGCGCGGCTATCGTCCATGCAGGTCTTTTCTACGGTAAAGACCTGTATCCTTTGGTCAAAGATGTCATCAGCCTCAAGACGATGTGGAAGAGTGGTTGGCGCAGTTTCTTTGTTGAGCAGGAGGAAGACGTATTGACAATCAAGGATGAACATCTGTGAGTCATTTCCTCGGGAAGTAGTTGAGACTCGGGACTGACCTCGCTACGTTCTGCTTCCCCTCCTCAAAGCTTGCAGATGCACAAGTCTGGTTACCGAAATGTACCCAAGTTCTGGTTCCTTATTGTACTGCTCGGAGCGTTTGCAATGGCTATGGGTAAGGACTGAAACCTGAGGTTGCCTTGGTTGCATGGCTCATCGTCCCCTTGCATCGACAGCCACCAACTACGCTGGAGACAGCGGTATGCCCTGGTGGGCCTTGATTGGTACGTTACATTCCCGAACAGGTGCCCACTGAAGATGACTGACCTTGACTCTCCAGTCATCCTCCTCATCTCGTTCGTGTTCACCACGGTGTACGCGCTCTTCGCTGGTTTCCTTGGCTTCTCTCAATTCGTTTCGGGAGGTGCGTCATAATTCGCTGTTTTAGTCTTTGCCATCCGCGCTGATCGACTATTCACCTTGCATTTCAAGGTACTGGGCTGTTCCAGCTGATGGGTTCGAAAATGGTTCCCGGAAACCCCGTGGCCAACATGTATTTCGCTATGTAGGTGGATCAACCGGTTCTCACCCCCTCAGAAAGGCTCATCCTGCATGCTGTTGCTTTCCAGGTACGGACAAAACCCTCAAGTAAGCGCTTTGAAGTGTTGCCAGGCGTACACTCCTGATGACAGACCCTCTGCTTTAGGTTCAAGCTATCGCTTTGCTGGAAGACTTGAAGCTGGGTATTTACATCAAGGTTCCCCCTCGGATCACGTTCCTGTACCAGATGGTGCGTATTAGTTCTGGTCTGCTCATCGTTGATAACCCCTAATCCTTCCTGTTGTCCTTCCTCTCTTCACCTACAGCTTGGTACAGTCGTTGGTGCGATTTTGAACTATGTTATCATGTTGTCCGTCATCAACCAGCAACGGGAGGCGCTTCTGTCCATCTCGGGAACAAGGGTACGTATGCGATTATTATACGCCGCGCAAATATCTGGAACCTTCCCTCCTCTTACAGCTCTGGAGTGGTCAGAACGCCCAATCTTACAATAGTAACGCAGTCGCCTACGGCGCTCTGGCTCAGCAGATGTTTGGAGCTGGGAAGACGTACTACATGGTCCCTGCCGCTTTGGGTATCGGATGCCTTTTCCCTGTGCCATTCTACCTTCTGCACCGCAAGTTCCCGAAGTTCGGTTTCCAAAACGTCCACACCTACATCATCATGCAATACTCTTGCTACATGGTGAGTGAATCTTGCTGTGTCCGTCGATGGTGAAGCTTCAAGGATTGACCGTAATCTACACGCGAAGTCTGTTGGTGTAAACACCAGTGTCAATCCCGCCATGGTCATCGGCATCGTCTCGCAGTGGTTTGTCCGAAGGCGGTACCCTCGAGCTTTTACCAAATACAAGTGAGTTCTTGAACTACTCCTGCCTGAGAGACGCCAGACCACAAGCTGATATCTACCAATCTGTAGCTATCTGCTGGCCGGAGCTCTGGACGGCGGAACCCAAGTCATCTCCTTTATTTTGAACTTTGCGGTCTTCGGCGCTGCAGGAGAGTCTCATGCTTTCCCGGAATGGTGTGTTGTGGTCTATTGACAGTGGTGAATGCCTTGCGATTAACCCTGTTGGCTATTATTCTCGTTCAGGTGGGGAAATGACCTCTCGATGAGTACCGATAGATGTTTGTTGCCCGATTCATAAGCGGTTCGGAGGATTTGGGGGAATAGAAAGAGGTAATATTGTACCTAGGTTTCATTTCGGCTGAAGGTTAAATACGAGTATGTTCACGTTGTACCAAGAGCGAGTTCCGCAGGAGTAGGCCAGATTGATAACTTTCCAGCCCGGTCGTCTTGCATTTTGAGCATCTTCAGTTGGGGCCCATCCTGTGATATGATGGGGGTTGGAGCCTGTTCTGGGTTTCGGCGTCTTCATATCGTTTTTTTGGAAATCTGTATTCAGATAGACGAACATGGGCGGAGGAACATTTCTGGGATGAGACTAGCTAGTACTGGTGTACACGTACCTCGCTTTTTCATTTGCTGCTTGTCATAGACGGACAAGGTCAATCTAGGTGGCGTGTTTAAAGGCACACTGCTACCAGCGCTCCGCGATGTTGCTGTTTGGGTGTGATGTTGTACTTTCGAGCCTAGAGTGTATCCGACGATGAAGAGCTCAATGACTGCTGAATAAATGAAGATGACTAGAGAGGAATTAGTGGACACCGAATATTCCATTACCTGGGCCATTACCAGCGATCTTAGCATTACTGTAAAGCTCGTTTCGCCACGGGGTTTCGCACCACTGCCTAATCCTTCCGAGGGATTAATCTCCGTAGTCAAGCACCCGTACGCTACTGAACATCCCAGCTCGAGCAAGAACTGCCCTTCGACAGCACAACCATGCGGAAATCATCGCATAATATGTTCCTCAGTTGTCTTTCATACTACGTGCTGCGAGTCATGTTGTCACCGGAGTTCCTTCCATACTCCGGCTTACTGTGCTTGCAAACACAGGCTCTTGATCAGCTCTTTACGTTCAACAAGTTATTGCACCATTCAGCAAACCCGCGTGGCCACCCCAAACATATGCATATGACTGGGGTTGAGCGTGAGTTCCTGCCTCCGAATATTCCACCAACTGCGCTGGCATCTGATTTTCCGTCTCGTAACTTACAGCTTTCACTCCTTTGGGAGCCTTATGATTGGAAGAATGCATCCCGAGAAGCGGTAACGAAAGGTCAAGATGTCCAGAGATGGTTACCTGAGCTGAGAACACACCGATTAAAGGAGTAAGTGAGCAGATGCGTCGTGGCCGTAGGTGCGAAGACAAAGGCTGATGAATGCGTTCAATAGCGATGAACCTATCGCATAGTATCCACAAGTCCTCATCTTTGCGTCTTCGTCCGCCCTCAGTTACTCGACATAAGGCGCACGATGATGGATGAGCGTATGCAGTCGCGCCTTGGTGTTCGATGCGATGCGTAGTCGGACTTGTCACCTCGCACGATACATCATTCATCGTCAGCTTTCATCGATCCTCGAGTGTGGTTCGGGCGACATGCATTGGCCGAGCGAGAAGCAGGCAAGACATCACAGGTATGTCCTCTCGTAGCTTGCTCCTTGCCCTTACATTGTAGGCGACGCTGGAATCTACTGACATAAATTTCTTCTAGTATGCGGTGCCGATCCGTTGTTCACCTTGGGCCATGCATTCCAGTGCGTATCCATCCCGCTATCCCTCTTCATACAAAGCATGAGAGTAACGCCGGTTGTGTTGCGCTACAGGCGTATTTCCACGTTTATCCGGAAGCAGTGAAAATGATACTGGACATCGGAGAATAGGTTGATACCAGTTCCTGATGCGTTTACCGGGTCATGGTACGTTCTTGCACAATCGTTCTAAGCATTCGAGCGTCAGTTGGCTCGAATACGCTACCTGGTAGTGGTCTTTCGACAGGCGGCATAATATAGCACTGGGCTTTTACCCGTCGGGACTTCGTTACGCAGAAGAGGGTGTTCTGCCCGATTTCGAGGTGGGACAAACGTCAGATATTGCCTGCCCGACGTCTTTGTCGAGTGCGGAAGTGGCAACATATCGCTCGCCTCCCTCTTCAGCTGGATCGAAAAGTAGTAGACAAGCGAGAGAACATCGTTCGGCGAGCTTCTAGAAAATGTATTTCAGGCGCGAGGACTCGCACGCCCGCTGGTGGTAGACTAAAACAATAAGCAGTCATTTGGTGGTCATTACTAGAAGTAGGGCGGCATGTTCACATGTTATGGTCATATCAGCTACTCTCGAACGACTACGCGTAAAAGCAAAGTCACTCGTTGTAGCATAGAGCGGCACCTGATTATGCCGCCACGTCTCCAAGGGTCATACCTGCTGTTGAGAAGTTTCAATAACCCCTCAATTTCCAGATGCAGACGTCACCGATCCGCAGGTCACTGAACTCGAGCAGTGTTATACGAGTCTGCATATCGGAGAGAGGCAACCGAGACGCAAGGTCGACACGTCGGGACGACGGCCAGGTAGGAAACGTCAAGACCCTTCCGCGATCCCCCCACCCCGCCATACTCATACATTCCCCATACGCGACGGGGCGCTACTTCTTCTCCTGCCCCAACCCTGCAGCATGCACCGTCGCGGCCTCGATCGTCCGTGCCAAGGTAGCTCTCACATTCCCATCCTCCATCCTTACCAATCCGGCAATGGTACATCCCCCCGGAGCTGCCCGGCGGAGAGGTTAGGCCGTATGAGCGGGGGAAGATGAGAGGGGAACGTACTGGTGACTCCGTCTTTGAGGATTGCGGGGTGGGTGTTGGTGTCTAGGATCATTCTAGCGGTTCCAACCATCGCTACGTCCCCTGCAATCAGCACACACGCACGCGGGAGAGGACCGGGGAGCACACACTCTGCGCCGCCATCTCAATCGCCTCCTGCCTCGGCAAACCCATCAGTACCGCACCATCAGCCAAGGCATCTACCATGAGCGCCATAAATGCCGGTCCGGAGCCACATAGTGCTGTGGCGACGTTGAAGTTTTTTTCGGGGATGAAGCGGACGAGGCCGCAGGAGGAGAAGATGGCGCTGAGGCGGGGGGAGGTCGAAGTGGAGGAGGTTGAGGGGAGGGTGGTGATGACGGTCATTCCTTGGCCGATCTGTAGCCCCTGGGATTAGCGAGGTTGCATTTGGGAGGAAAGAGGGCGACTCACCTTGCAAGGCGTATTAGTCATCGTTCTCACCACTTCACATTCTTCCCCTGCCCACTCGGTCAGCTGACTCATTGTCACCCCGGCCAAAACACTCGCCAACACTTTCCCCCTCAACGCCTCCCTCACCCCGGGCTTCTCCAGGATCGTGCGCGCCATGTAAGGCTTACAAGCCAACAACACCATATCAGCTTCCTGGATTGCCAAGAGGTTGCCCGAGTCGCCTGCTGCGTAGGTGATATTTGCCGAGGAGGAGGGGAAGGACGATTGCAGTCGCGGGATAGATGATTCCCTCCCGACAGTCGCGATGAACCGGTCTGGGAGGTCTTTGCGAGAAGAGGAGTCGTCGCCGGCGAGGCGTGTAAAGATGCCGGAGAGGATGGCGACGCCCATTGTTCCGCAGCCGATGACTGCTAGTGTGTATCCCATGGTTGGTGTCGCGTGGTAGAATGACTGCTGATGGTGGGAATTAGGTTAATTAATAAAATAGAGACACCAGTCAAGGAGGAGTAGAAGGTGAACGGACCGGGGGCGCCATTTGCGGATGCAAATTCGGGCCAGTTTCAATTTCTAAGTCTTGCGGCTGCATCTGTTTAACGAACCCCCCTAAAGATGAAAAGCCCCCAAACTATCAGAGAGGGGAATTGCGCTGTTCATCTCGCTCTTTTTAGCTCAGAGACGAATGCGATATGCGAGGGGTAGCCGCAGTATATGGCTGCGGGGGGCTCAATTAGGTGCCCTTTTGTGATCCGAAGATGAATAAGAAACGCCCGAGAGCTGGCTACGCCGGAGAAGCTTTCGAGTCGTATTCCATCATCGTCGACCTGCATGGGTTATCTCTTTCTTCCTGTCCTTCCCTTTATTATCTCCAAGTATCACTGTCACCCACCCACACATACACACACCACAGCCCGAACAGAGACTTACAACGCACTCTTCTCTGGCGACGAAACGGTGACATGTCAAGATGAAGATCAAGAAACATCCAAAGAGGGCATCAGTGGCGGTACGTTTCTTCCTTTCCCTTGTCCGCTTCTCTCTCGCAGCTGATCCAGGGTCACCTCGAATAGCACCCCGACATTGAAGCCGTCATCTCCCGCATTAACGCATGTCCAGACTCCCAACTTGCATCCCTCATCCGGGACCAAGTCCCGCCCAACACCCCTTGGCGATACCCTCGCGGCGACCTGCATTGCTGGGTGACCGTGCTCGATCGATTTGATGGCATCTTGGCCTCCGTCTTGGAGAGGTATCATATCGATCGACCGGATGCCACAAAGGTTCAAGATCGGGTGTTTTCTTCCCAAGACAAGGAACTGGTGTTGGAGATCTTGAGGTTTGAGCGAATCTTGTTGGATAATTCGACGAGTAGGAAGATATACGCCTCGTATGACCGACTCGAGTCGTTGCTCTTTACGCAAGACCTTCAAGTACTACACGCGACCATTCTCCTCTTGCTGAGACCGTCCCAGCAATACGGATCGCATACGCCGTTTGAATTGTCGAATAACAAGACCGTCAGGCAACGATTACTCAAGATTGTCATGTGCGGCGGGGGATGGGGGAAACTCAAGGAATCAGGGTATGATATGGTCAAGCTCGCAAAGATGGCCGAGCAGGACGGTGACGAGGTCACCATGTCCACCAAACCAGATCAACAAGAAGAGGAAGAGGAAGAGGATCACCCCCTTGACCTCCCCACAACCTTTTACGACCTTTCCGCGCAATTCTACCGCCCCTCCGCATCGGACAGTCACCACACTCACAACAATCCCGAAGCCGGGGCGGGAGGCACGGCGACACCCGTCTCGACGGAATTGGAACGTCCCACGCAGGAATTGAGGATCCAGCCGTCCCCTCTGGCACGAGTCGCGGCGGATGATGTGGCCGGGGATGACGGTGAGCAGGAGCAGGAGCAGCAGACGACATTTGAGACGCCTTCTCGTCCTTCCGCTGCTCATACGCAGTTTCTTCGTCCCGCGGTGGGAGATACACCTGCAACACCCTTCACCCCGTTCCCCAGGACGACGGCGACGACCAGCGCTGCAGGAGAACCCGCATCGACCGGAAGCTCGAGCGTGACGTCTTTTGCACGCGCATACACCAATTCCGATGGCTTGACGGTGCTCTACGTCCCTGCGACGTCGATTGTGCCGCTGGTAAAGGATGGGAAGAAGGATGCCATGGGGGTGCTCGGGTTTTTGTTGGAGAGTCATCCCGAGTTGAGGGGAGTTGATACCGAGCAGGGGGAGACGATGACGAATTCTTCGAGTGGTGGGATGACGGAGGGCACGAGTTCCGTGCGGGGAGAGACCAGTGGAAGCGGGATCGTGGCCGCGGCGGCGTCGGGTAGTGGTGTGGCCCCTTCCACCACGGGCGGAACGACGACCGCGAGCAAGAAATCCCCGGTGAACAAGTACACCGCGCTTAACGATGTCTTGCGGGAAGAGCAATTCGAGCTCTTGTGCCGTCTTCGAACCATGCTCATGATGGACGTCAAGGATGGCAAGATGGACGCTCGGGTCAAGGAAGACGTCACGTGTATGCTGGAAATTCGATTGACGGCGCTCGCGACTTACCTCTACTTGACGGCGGAAGACAAGGCTCAAACGGAATTGTTCCTGTACGAACCCAACCTTGTCGCTCAACTCGCCGAATTGGTCAACCCGAATTCACATGTCTCGGATCGGATCGTCGCGCCCGCGTTCATGGCCCTCGATGCGTGTGCCCATTACCGGTACAAGTGCGCAGAGGTGGTGAGCGCGTTGAATGCCAATGTCGCTCATGGAATCTTGATGAACTGTTACCGGGAAATCATTCGGCGACTGGCGACGGAACAAGGCGCACCGCATGAATTGGTCGATAGCATCTTGTCCTTTGTCGCCTTTCTCGCCGCCTCTTCCGGCTACGGCAATACGCTCGTCGGAGCCGGGATTATTCCGCTGATTATCGAGTTGATAAAGGTTACCCATCCGGCTCGAGGGGGTTACGTCGCCCGTGCGACGGGATTGATCGATAACATGATGTACACGTCCAACAATGCGTTCAACATCTTTTGCGGCGCATCCGGGTTGGAGACGCTCAATCATCGGATCACGATCGAGGTCGATCGTTTGATCAGCGGAGACTATGCACCGTCCATCACGACCGAGTCCGATCTGTTGCGACGGACGACTCCGCTCAAGTTGATGCTACGTTCCGTTCATCGATTGATGCAGGCATCCGGCACGGTGGATGCGCTTCGGAGCTTGATTGATTCCGAATTGCCGAAATCGTTGCTCAAAATCTTCCACAATGTTGACAAGATGGGTGCCGCCGTATTTGCGCTCGCGATTCATGTGACCGCCGCGTTTGTGCACAATGAACCGACGTCGCTTTCGATTATCCAAGAGATGAAGTTGCCGGAAGCGCTGTACGACGCGCTCGAAAACAATCGACAGGCGTCTTACGAAATCTTGACGGCCGTGCCGAATGCCGTCGGGGCGTTTTGCTTGAATGCGACCGGTATGGATCTCACGGTCCAGCGAAAGGAAGTGCTCGGTCGACTCGTCAACAATTGCGCGGATCCGGCGTATCGAGACATTTTGCGAGAACGAGACAATGCCGCGTTCTTGGGCACGTCGCTCGATGAACTCGCGCGTCATCATCCGCCGTTGAAGCCAATCTTGTTGGACGCGGTAGCGACCTTGCTCAAGGATTTGGTTACGCAGGGCGAGACGGCAGCAGCGTTCAATCAGTGGGAACCTTCGAGGTATAGGTTGTTGACAGTGGAAGATGAAGTGAAAAAGGCGGAGAGCTCGTCGTCGTCGGAAGGTGCTGTAGCGCCCGCCGCCGACCACACTGGAACCTCAACTGTGGCCATGGCTACTGACGCGGAGGAGACTCGCCTGCAAGCCGAAACGGAAGGCGGTACGAGCTTCACCTTTAATGCCTCCGAATACAAGTCTTCTAAAAAGGACGACAATTCCATCGAAATCACGATCGATATTGTCGCCCAACTCATGTCGGGCCTGTTTCACAATACGCAACTCGGAAAAGACTTTTTGGCGCGAGACGGACTGAAGCTCGTCTTGGACATTTATGGATCGCCTGCCTTGCGAAACTCGTTTGCCACGAGTCCGACAGCCGAAAGGCTGCACATTGTCCTGCGCTCGTTGGCCGAGGCGAGCCTGAGCAAAGTCCTGAACGGTATCATCGAGCGAGTTCGCAGCGTGATGGGTACCTGTCGTGGACTCTGGGATAGCGGGATGCAGTCTTCATATTTGTCGCCTTTGATTCCTGCGCTTTGTAAGTCGCGTCTCATCATCCTGATTACCGCCTGATCTGATCCTTGTTTCATAGCGCTCGACGCGGCAAAGGAGAAGAATGGCGAATTTAGGCATCTTGTACATCTCAACAACTTGCTCAGTGCCCTTTGCAACTTGTACATCACTGTCGGGTTCGCACACGGCAAGGTCGCTTCTTCGTTCCTGCAGGCCTTGGGCGCATCTTCGGGTTCGACATTCTTGGCAGATCTCGGGCAACTTCATCGTGCATGCGTTTGGGAAAACATCTTGCTCAAGACCAAGGTCGCGAATGCTAAGAGCGAGAAGGATTCCGAAAAGAAGGCCGAAGAGCCGTCAGCTGCAACCGACATCTTTTCCCCTGCTATCGAAAAGTCCGAGCTCGGAGCTGCACTTGTAGATCCCGCCAATGGCAATGCAGACGTTGCCAAGCAGCCTGGAGAAGAGCCCAACTTTGCCGCCATCAAGGCGATCGCTCATAGCATACCTGCTATGCTTACACCCTTTTTCCAAGGTATGTTTGGCTCGTCTTGCTCTCTTCGACGTTGCTAACTGTTGGGCGGTCTTAGGTGTGATCAAGATGCTATTGTTTCGTCGAGCAGAAGCATCGCACAAGGTTCAGGCAACGCCAACTGCCAATGCTTTGGCGCAGATGATGAAGGACTACCTCGAGTTTCTTCCGCAAGCCAGCGGTGGGTCTCGGTCTCACCCTGACGGCCTAACATGAGCTGACATTTACCCTTCAGAACAAGACTATTTGCTCAGCGTTTACAGTACAAGCATGATCAGTATCGTTCATGCTTTCATGTTTGACGGTACGTTTTTACCGTCCTGGCTCGGCGCTTCCTTTGCTGATTGCATCCCATGTCTCCAGAACGAACAACGCAAGGTAGTCTGCAGACCATGTTACTCGTCGCCTTTCAAAAAGCTGGAGGCATGCAGCTCATCAATCGACTGGTGCTCGAGTACGCAGCAGAGCTAGAAACGCTGAGCGCCGAGGACAAGGAATCATCTAGATCGAGTTCCAGCGAGGACAACATGGATCTCGGTCGACGCCGTTTCAAGTTGCTTCACAGCTACCAGCGATTCCAGACGATCATGCATCTCATCAAGTCCTTGATAACTAACAAGACCGTCCTCGAGTCCAGCCAAACGATCATGATGACCACCAAGGACAAGGAACCTACGGATCCAGACTACTTTGTACCACACGAACTGTTGATCTCGCTACGGTTGTCAGTCTTTGAATCGATCGAGTCGGTGTGGAAAGCAGATTGGTTGCTCGAGGCGCCTTTGCCTGTCACCCGATCTGCTGTTCAGGCCGTCCTTAGTCTGCTCGAAGTTGTGCCCGAACCGACTCCGCCTGCCCCCTCCGGACGAGACACACCGCATCCATTCTCTCGACTGGCCGATCTTAATTCAATCCTTGGGAACATTGGTCATACAGTGCGACCAGCCGGACCCGCCGGATCTGCCAACTTGCCGGCAAGTGCCAATGCCCCAGCTCGGCCACGCATTACGGTCAACGAAAATTTCGTAGAGACACTGACAGAGATGGGTTTCACGCGGCATGCAGCAACAGTTGCACTCACGCGTCTCAACAACAACTTGCCGGCCGCGACCGAGTACCTCTTGACTCATGCTCACTTGATCGCCGAGCCGGAAGCTGGTGCGTCAGCTGCGAATGCTCCAGCAACCATCACCGCCGGAGCAGAAGCAAGTGCTGGCGTAGAAGGGGGTAGTACGTCAACCCAAGAAGGCGTCAATGTAGCAGAGGCCGTCGCCGGTAACGCGAATGCTGGCTCATTAACTGCGGTAGGCGAAGCAATCGCCGCCGTAGGTGAACCTTCGCTTCCCGCTAACTCCACCGTGGCATCGGACAAGGACAAGGATGTTGATATGACTCCAGTCAATGCCTCGGATGCCATCAAAAAGCGTGAAGCAACCGTCGAAGAACGAAAAACATTCAGCGACAAGCGAAAGATTACATATGACGCTCTTCCTACTCGTGCCATCCGCCTTGTCGATGTGCACGAACAGCTCATCTTCGACTTCCGTAACGCTTTCTTGGAGACTTCCGAAGGGGTCGAAGCGATCGCAAAGGCACTGGAGGAATTCGGTCCTGGAATACTTCCGAAGGAGGAGAAGAGCGAGTTGGCATTGACTGCTCGTTTGCGACTCTTGGCCGTCGTGGCCCATCAACCCACATTCGGCCAAAAGGTCAATGAGTCAAGACGACAGGCTCTGCTGGACAAACTTCTCACGTTACCTGTACGAAAAGAAGACGGCAAGCGAACTCGATGGCTTTCCGGCCTTCTTTTGGGAGCCGAATCTCTCTTCTTCTGGGGAGAGTCCATCAAGGAAAGCAAGACAGGAGATGCCCCCGTCGCAACTATCATCCAGGGACCCTTGTACATCGATGCCCGTCGTCGCCTGTTCGACTTGGACATGGATATATTACGGGATGCGGATCTCAACATTGACGAAATCATTGCCATTCTGCGATCCTTGGTTGTCCTTACTCGGGATCGAAACCTGGCGCACGCATTCCTCGATGGCGAAAACAGTCTTCAACATCTGTTCCGCCTTTTCAACATGTCACAGCAAGACAACAAGTACATGCAATCATGCGCATCACTCATAGCCATGATCATGCGCCACCTGGTCGAAGATGAGAACATTTTGCGCAAGGCAATGCAAAAGGAGATTCGAGTTTGGTTCCAAAAGCAAAGAGGCAACCACTCCAGCGTACAGCATTTTATCTCCAACCTGCGCTCTGCGGTGTTGCGAGACCCCGACGTCTTTGTCAAGGCAACTTCGGCAGAATGCACGTTGACGAGTGTTGAGGCTGGAAGAAATGGCGCCTACAACATTCAGCTTATCGATTCCAAATCTGGAGATCTCGGTCAGATGAAGCCGTCAGAGGACGAACGCAACGGACAGGCAATGCAAGTAGATGATCCTTTCCAGGAAACAAGTGAAGACTCGCGAAAGCCCGGTCTGCAAAAAGTCATGCAATTCTTGATTGCCGATCTCGTTGCCTATAGTAAGCCGGAGAAACAACGACAGGTCGATCAAGATGGAAGCCAAACAAGCACGGAGAAGCGCCTTGGAGGCAACTTTCTGGTGCTTACCGAGCTTCTCGGCTCATACCTCGACTGCAAATCCGCCTTACTTAGCTCGACGAAACGCATGGGCAAGGAATCATCGATGAATGCGCGTACCCGGTCTCCCATTCTTAATGTCCTTCTCAACCATTATGCCACCAACATTACGTTTGATGTCGACGTTTGCCGAACGCACGGTCGGTCGGTCACGGAAGCGCAACGATCACGACTCAACTTTTCCAACTGGAGTAGCTCAGCCATAGTCGCCTTGTGCTCTGATCCAACATCGCAAGCAAATACTCCCCTGAAGGATATATCGCCTGTCGTCGTCAACGTGAGGAAGACAGTTATGGACGTTTTGGCACGGGCAATCAAGGACACTTCCGGTTCGACCGAGAGTTTGAACGCGCGATACGGTCGCTTGTGGGCTCTAGCGGAGCTTTGTTATCGACTTTTGACAGCGAAATCGACTGTGCAAGCCAAGTCCCACGATGACTCGTCTTTGCACATTGCGAAAATTATGCTCGAGAAGGGATTCGTGCCGTTGTTGACTGGTGTACTGGGAGAGATTGACCTCAACTATCCTCAAGTCAAAATCTTGATCACAGCTATCATGCAACCCCTGGACTATCTGTATGTATCCGTCCTTGTCGTCATTCGTGGCCCCTCTGACCTAGGTTCCCCTCTTCTCACAGAACGAAATTGTCCATGAAGATGGCAAAGGCGGAAAAGTCGCGTGTCGCAGACGTTGAAATGTCCGAAGATGATGCACTTTCATCCGAGGACGAGGATGAGGATGAGGAAATGGCCGGCCCTGACGAGGAGGCGGAAGCCCCTGACATGTACAGGAACTCGTCGTTGGGCATGTTCGGAGGCGGCATGGACGATTACCTCGAAGGCGAAGACGACGAAGAAGACGGGGAAGACGACATGGAAGGCGACCACTACGATGACGACGACATTGGAGACGAAGACTCGGAAGATACTGAGCCTTCTTCCGACGAAGATGACGAGGGAGCCGAGCTTGGAGAAGAATGGGACGAGGACGAGATGGATCTCGAGGAGGATGGAGACGAAATGGAAATGCAAGATGATGCAAACGAGTTCATGATGAACGCCGGCGTGGAAGATCTCGCCGACGGTGAAGCCGCGTTGATCGAAGGTGACGCAATTCTCGACGGTATAGATCGATTGGATGGGATGGAAGGATTGGAGGGAGATATGGAGGACGAAGAAGGCATGTTTGATGACGAGGATGACATGGACGACGAATTTGATGACGAGGATGACGAAGACGACGAGCAGTCAGAGATATATGAAGAGTATGACGCTCTAGACTCTGTCGTCGTCAATCCTCTTGCCTCGGCATCATCGGCACCTTCCGCCCAGATGAACAATTGGGGCTGGGCCCAGCCCGTTCGAACGAGTTCGCAGGAGGACAACAATGGGCAAACCAGAAGACGCGGTCATCGGTTTATTGGTACGTTGTTTTGCCGTCAACACCGGGTATGCGGCCCATTGATTCTTCTTTTCCAGACGAGTCCGGTTACGCATTGTTTGGTCGCAATCGAGCACCATTGCCCAACGTAGCTTCAGTTGCGTCCCACCCCTTGCTACAGGAGGATTCGCCCTCCGGCAACGTGCCCGCCGCTGGTGGAGTGCACCGACCACCCGCAGGTCTTCAGAGGCCTAGAGATCTGCCGGGCCTGATTCGAGCACTCGATAGCTTGATGGGAGGCAATGCCATGCAAGTTCTGGAAACGCTCGCGGGAGGGGCCAATCATCAACACGGTGAACACACCATCAGAATTGAAACTGGCTCGAATGGCACAGAGATCCGGGTTGGCAATCGCTCGTTGCACTATGGTCCTGGAGGCGTGGGCGGCCTACCTAGCCCTGCGGCACCGAATAACCAGACGATCGAATCTACACCTCAGCCTACCCTTAATCGATGGCAAGAGGAAGAAAAAATAGTTGCCGTTATCGACGCTCAAGACCGGTTGAACAAGATTATAATTCACATCGTCAATGTTTTGTTACCTTCCGCCCAGAAGGCGGACAACGAAGCAAAGGCGAAAAAAGCAGAAGACGAGGCAACTCGCAAGCGCAAAGAAGCGGAAGAGGCAGCTGCACGAAAGAAAGCGGAAGACGACAAGGCAGAGGAGGAAGCTCGACTGCGCGGAGAATCCGCCGCGGATGAAACTGCCGAAGAGGTAGTTCAATCGGATACCAATGACGTGGATATGGCGGTCAGCGATGGTAGGTGTTGTTTGACAGATGGCTGAAAATGGACTTGGCAACCTGATCGCCGTTCCTTCCAACTTGCTAGCCTCACCCGAGACTGCGGACCGTCCTCGAGTTACCATTACGATACATGGCGAAGAAGTGGACATCACGGAGACGGGAATTGACCCGGAATTCCTGGAAGCTCTACCTGATGACATGCGAGAAGACGTAGTGAATCAACATCTCAGGGAGAGACGGCGCACGGTTGTCGACGCTAATCAACCTTTGGCCGCTTCGCAAATCAGCCCTGAATTCCTAGATGCCTTGCCACCCGAGATCCGCGCCGAAGTCATACAGCAAGAGGCCATTGAAGCAGCTCGACAAGCGTCTGACAATATGGCAGGTAACAGCGCCGCTGCTCGTGACGCGGGAGTTGCTGGCGCAGTCGGTGGAGGAGCAAATGCCGACCGCTCAGCTTTCCTGGCCGGGCTGGACCCAGCACTCCGACGGGTCGTCATGATTGACGATGAACAAATGGCCGTTGCCATGCGAGACATGGGAGGTGTTCTTGTGGGCATTCCCGTACCGGCGGGACTGGCAGCGGGCAACAGATCGAACGCGGCTGCACGCGCACATGTATCGACAGGGGACGAAGCCAACGTTGAAACAGCAAACAAGAAGCAACCTCCTCGAGACACAATTCAACTTCTAGACAAGGCGGGAATTGCATCCCTGATGCGCCTCCTTTTCTTCCCGGAAGGATTCCGAAAGAACTACCTTCATCGCATTCTCAGCAATCTCTGCGAAAACTCGAGAAATCGGGCAGATGTGATCAACCTCCTCCTTGGTGTTCTACAGGAAGAATCTGGAGATCTCTCCCTAATTGATCGGCAATCCGCTAAACCTGCAACCAAGCCGATCGGTATCACACCCAAGACGACGCCTAGGCGAAAACCTGTTCCCGAGACGCCTTCGACCCAAGTGTCGTCCAGTAGCAACATGCTCTCTGGCTTGCAAGCGGCAGTTGTGCCATCATTCGTGGCCCAACGGTCGTTCGAAGCCCTCCATCATATCATCAGTCATAATGAACAGGTCGCCTTTTACTTCCTGAGCGAACACGAAGTGCCGGTGGCCAACAGAAAGGGAGCGCCCAAGAAGGGACGAAGCAACAAGACGCACACACAGACGACATATCCGATCGTGATCTTGTTGCGGCTCCTCGAACGTCCCCAAATCCTGCAGGCCTCCAACCTCATGGAGATGTTGACCGCACTACTGGCGATGCTCACGAAACCGCTAATGCAACTGCCCAAGAAGTCTGTCACCAGCGGCACCACCACGGAGAGTGCTCCTGAAGAAGGAAACGATTCTGGAGCTGCTCCGACGACTGCCTCGGCTGGCGCGGAAGGCGGATCAAGTGGAGACGCCAGCAACAAACCGCCTGCCGAGGCTTCGGATTCTCCTTTGACAAGCCCTCCAAACCTGCCGCTCGAAGTGCTCCGGCTAGTCGTCAATATTCTGAACAACGGGGAATGCTCCAGCCGCACCTTTTCGCATACACTTACCTTGATTCAACACTTGTCGTCCAATGCGGAAGCCAAGCAGATCATCACGGACGAACTCCGCGACAGAGCGGCAAGCCTAGGTGTCATTTTGACAAACGACCTGCAGCAACTTGCGGTCGAGCTCGACAAGTCGCAAGGCACTGCGCAAGAGGTGGATGTCGGCAAGTTTTCGCCAGCATCATCGACCCAAGCCAAATTGCTCAGGATCCTCAAGACTTTGGACTACATGCATTCTTCCAAGACACCCGGATCTTCGGGCTGGGATGCCGCCGGTATGGCTTCTGTCGCCGAAGGTCTCGCCAAATTGTCAGAAGACGAAGAACGGGTCTCGACCATCTTCGAGTCATTGGCATTCAACAGTCTGTGGGACGCTTTGGGCGAGTGCCTCTCGGTGATTGAGAAGCGGCCGGAAACCATCGCGATCGGTACGGTGCTCTTGCCCCTCGTCGAATCATTGATGGTTGTCAGTAAATACTCGAGTGCCAAGGCTGCTGCCAACAGCGACAAACGCGCTGGCTCAGTCACGTTCTCGCCGATGAGTCCGCGTGAATCGTTGGCTACCGAACCCGACCCGTTCCTCAAATTCACCAATCAACACCGTGTCGTGCTGAACCTGATGGTACGAAACAACCCATCGTTGATGAGCGGCTCCTTCTCTTTGTTGGTTTTGAACCCTCGTGTCCTCGACTTTGACAACAAGAGAAATTGGTTCACTCAACAACTCCGAAAGAAGCCGGCAAACAGAGACGTGGGAGGTCCAATCCATTTAAATGTTCGTCGACAGGATGTTTTCAACGACTCTTATCGAGTCTTGGCCGGAAAATCAGGTGAAGCCATCAAGTATGGGAAACTCAATGTGAAGTTTCATGGCGAGGAGGGTGTCGATGCTGGTGGCGTAACACGAGAGTGGTATGCAGTGCTGGCGCAATCTATTTTCAACCCTGGATACTGTCTGTTTGAGCCTTGTGCCGCCGACCAGTTGACCTATCAGCCGTCACAGCGGTCATGGGTCAATCCAGAACACATTGGTTTCTTCCGTTTCATCGGCAAAATGATCGGAAAGGCCATCTATGATGGACGTCTGCTGGATGCCTACTTTAGTCGAGCCTTTTACAAGCAGATGTTAGGCCGAAAAGTGGACATCCGAGATCTGGAGAGCGTTGATCCCGAATACCACAAGTCGTTGGTCTGGATGCTCGAAAACGATATCACGGGTGTCATTGACCTCGACTTTTCGCTCGAAGTGGAAGAGTTTGGTGCCAAAAAGGTGATCGACTTGAAGGAGAATGGCTCCGAGATCCCGGTCACTGAAGAGAACAAGCAAGAGTATGTCACGTTGGTCGTCGAGCATCGCCTGGAATCCGCCATCAAGGATCAAGTCAAGGCCTTCCTCGACGGCTTCTACGAAGTCATCCCGCGCAACTTGATCTCTATATTTGATCCTGATCAGCTTGAGTGTAAGTCGAGTGGCTTTCATGTCCTCTGCATAACTGACTTTGGAATTTCTTGCAGTATTGATCTCTGGTGTTTCAGTCATTGATGTCGACGAGCTCAAGAATGCCACGGTGTAAGTCTTCATGTTATGTTGGTGCGTCTTCCGGCGTATTCTCATCCTCCTGATTTGCAGTCTCGTTGGCTGGAAGAATGGCGACGCCGAAATCTCATGGTTCTGGCGAGCGCTTCGAAGCTTCTCGCAAGAAGAAAGAGCGCGGTTCCTGATGTTTGTGACGTCATCGTCACGAGTGCCTCTTGGTGGCTTCAGTCAGCTACAAGGCAGCTCGGGAATACAGCCATTCCAAATTCACAAGGTAGGTGGTGTTCGGATCGCGAGCGTTGGCCTTGCGCTGACGCATCTCTTCTAGTTATACCGAACCGACGTCCTGCCAAGCAGTGCCACCTGTTTCAACGAGTTGCTGCTGCCTTCGTACTCTTCTTACGAAGACTTGCGAGCGAAACTGCATACTGCCATCACCGAAGGAGCTGGCCATTTCGGCCGTGGATGAACCCTGCTCGGAGCCAGGTGTGGTCCATCTCAATATGGAGTATACTGCGATGTCTTCGAGCTGCTTTGCTTCATTCCTACGCGAGTGTCATATCAGAACGTGCTCCCTCCTTGTGTAATCATTGTTGAGCCGGCTGAGGCAGAGGATTCAAAGGGGCTTTACGTTTACATAGATTGGCGTTGCATTTTCCCCGCGAAGACAATCGTTGGTACAATGCAGCCATGTGGGATGACACGAATAAGAGTGTACCAGATGTACGATATGAAGACAGCAGTATGTTTATGAACAAATATCATTTCTCTTCGCAGCTGTTGCAGGAAGGCTCCTTTATACTTATTAAGAGTACAGCGCTGATCATTCCGTTGAGGGTTGCTATCCAAAACCGCCTCCAGCCATCCACTCGTCCCGGCTCGTCTTGACAGTCAAGCGAGCGCTCTTCACCTTCGATGTGCCGGAATGGGACATTGATGATCAGGATCCGACTGTCTTGCTGCAGTCGAACTATTGAGCGGTTTCGGATTTGCGAACCATCTTCTGGAAACTACTGCCTGGATGCCGCTTTTTCTCGTCGTTGTATTCATCTAGAGAAGAGTCCTGGCTAAACAATTGCAAGGTATTGCATAGCGGGAGGAGCTGACTTGGTGTTCAGAGCCAAAACGCGAGCAGAGCAGTGTCGTTAATCACGAAGCATTGATTCACGAAGTCCTGTCGGATCTAGGCCACAGCAATTACACTTGCACTATCCACCTGTCCCACAGCTGGATCTGCACCGTTCGAGTTCACCCTGGCTTGGGAAAACATACGTTGTCTGAACGGCCAACCGGTGCTCCGTCCGTTGCCTGAATTGACTGTGGAGCGAATCCCGCAGTCTTTTGCGCCAACGGCCATGTATCTATCTTCATCGATTCGACAAATCGACAAATCCCTTCCGGAGCAACACCCATGTACACCCAGCAGACCGCTATAGCGGCACCTTCTAAAAAGAGCAGCATCGGAACATGTCCACCTATACACCATGAGAGGGGCCAAGGGGTTTCCCAGCATGCGCGCTCGTCCCGAACATGTTGTCTGAGTGAAACTGAACCAGTTGTAATTCTTGATCACACCGAATGCTATCGCAATCCAGCATTAGGCATGCCTAATCCAAAGTCGACAACCGCGCACTTACAACGTTGGTAACGACATCTAGGAAGACTGAGATCTACGAGCCTTTGGCGCCTTGGAAGCTCCTTTGCCTTGCTTCTTGATCGTATCACCACCCAGCAAACGACTATCAGATATAGCATTGTAGCATTTGTGATATGAACAAGATATATGACGACATGTATGCCGTGCATCCTTCGGTTCAGCGCATCTACAGAAAAACCTAGTGGGACGAAGGTAACCCTGACGAAGCGGTCCAGTCTCGTGTCCTGCCGTGAGCCAAGAAACGTCAGTTAAGAAGCGACACGTCGCCCAATCGACCAGCGATACAAACCCCATTTGCACCAGACGACTAACGCATCTGGCAAAGGCAAATAGTTCCTCCTCCCCACTGAAGATGGATGACGTCTTGACGTCGTCCGCGGCGAGGCCCTGTTTGCGGAGAAGCTATGGGCTCGCGTTCACCACGATTAAAAGACGAGCAGAACTCACCAGATCGTCCATAACTACGTTAAAGACAAGCCATCCAGGGGTAAGCATCAATATACTGGAGGTAAAAGAGCGGACCTACTCTGTCGCATGTGATCGTTGGTTTGCTTTGCCGAAGTGGAAGAGACGGGATCCGCGTCTGAGAAAATCTGAAAGATGGGTACTTCGGAAGAGATGAACAGGCGGGTCTGGGTGACAAACGCGGCGTCAGTAACCTGACAGGTTCGTTAGAAGCGGGGTGCGACGGACCTTGCTCTCATAACAAGCTAATAACGTCAAGTTGCAATGCATTAGTGCGTTTCGGCCGGGAAGTATCAATCATACTTGCCATCTATAAATGTAATGAACCTCCGTGCCTAACAAATGCGAAATTAAGTTCAGTGAAACTCGCCACACTCATACAAGGGAGAAGTACACACCATATCCTTTTCCCCAAGGCCCATCCGCCCCACCTCTTCGACAAAAATCGTCCCGAAATTCCTCGTAATCTCCAAATAATCCGCACTACTCAACGGCTTGCCGCACAGCGCAGCAAAGGAGAACCGGGCGACATGTGTTGTACTCTCGGGGACCTTGATTGTTCGACCCCAGATCCTGAGTGGACGATTCAGCACGACTGGATCATTCCCGACCAAACCTGCTGATGGTGATGATGATAATGATGGCGAGGCCGAGGCGCTTATCAAGCCAGCAAAAAGTTTTTGCATCTCTGTTCGGGTTTCCTGATTCAGGGGGGAGAAGTACACCTTGGAGAGGGCGCGGGGTATTCTTCGATAGTCTACGGCAAGTGATGAGAGTAAGACGACGACAAGGCAAGAAGTTGTCGGGGGAGCCGCTACTGACCTGTTCCGGAATCCAGGTCTACGATATCGAACCGGTCCTTGATCAAGTCGATACATGGCAAGAAACTTGTCCGTTGGATACCGTTCTGATATAGCTCGTCGGGATGACGGCTAAAGAGACGAATGAATCATTGTAAGCTCCGAACTGTGGCCGGCCAAGGGAAAGCGCAGAAACCCACTTGCTGGTGATCACACAGACAACGCCGTACGCCATCATTCGTTCCAGTAGCTGCCTGAGAATCATGGCAGTCACAATATCCGTCACTTGAAACTAGCCGCAGCCCTTCCTCAGACCTAGGCGCGCATGGGGGGAACAAGAGAGACCCGACGAAGGAACCCACCTCATCAAAACACAAGATCCTCCCTTCCTCTGCCAACTCCCTCGCCGCCTCATAAATCGCATCCTCCTCATCCATTCCTTTTCCCTTGCCCCAACTCGACAACCCCTCAAACAACCCGCCACCGGTCAACCGCTCCACTCCAACGGCACGTTCATCACTCTTCCCCTCCATCGGATTAAATTCCTTTACCCTGCGTTCCTTTTGCACCGCGGTGCCCTCGCCCTCTCCTCGGTTCTCCCTCGGCAAGCCATGCTTGATGGCATGCACCCTCCGGAAAACATCGCCCATGAACGCGTGGAAATGGACGCGCCGGCGGTGGGGGTGGAGGTGCGGGGGAAGGGTCTCGTAGAATAAATCCATGAGCATGGTTTTCCCCGTTCCGACGTCGCCGTAGAGATACATTCCACGTGGGACTCCCTGTGCCGCTCTGATGTTGTTGAGTTTCCGGAAGGAGGAGAATGGGTTGAGGGATGATAGCTGCCCCGCGATTGGACGTGGAAGGAATGACAAAAGAGGTGAGCGGGATGATATTTCGCCTACGCACAAAAAGAAAGACTCACCCATCCCCCGCCGACATGCGAATCCGGCACATCTACCGGTGTATATCCCTCCAACTGCTCATGCAACCGCTGCAACCGCTGAATAATCCCTCTCTGGTGCGAATCATCACGCAAGACTCTGTTGGCGACGAGTGAATCGTACCGCGATATCGGATCATTTCCCTGCAGTTTTGATGCTCCTCCTCCTGGTATGAGATCAGGGAGGACAGGAGAAGCTTCCGGAGTTGGTATGGTACGGGTGGATGACTGCGCAGCGGCAGAGGTGAGTGGACGACAGGGTGATGGGTATCGAAAGGTCGTCGGTATGCTTCCTGCACCGAGGGGTCGTACTACGGCGGGCGTCGTTCTCCAAGCGTCGGTAATTGCTTGACGAGGCAGCCCTCGAACATCAAGGACGCTCCTCGAGGTGGGTCGAAGCATGGCCACGGGAGTCTGTGAATCCAGGAATCCGACAAGAAGAATGGATGAAGAAAGGAAGAAGTGCGCCTTTCGGGTTTATCGCGGTCCTTGATTCCAGGGTCACGTGATGCCGGGCTTGGCCGAGTCAGGGTCTTGGAAGGGATTGACCATATTATTGCTTCTATGGGTGAGTTCAAGTCTGCTCAGGAGGGACCCCATCCTCAGGCTACGTGATAGACGTGTCAACGCGGTAGGAGAAACCGAATGGGAATTAACAAACTTGCCATTTCAGCCATGGCATATACCATCTACCGATCACCCTTGATTCCCATCCCAATGTCGGACCGCTTCTCGTCTTTTTGCGCATCGATCCAGCAGCCCCGTTCGGTCTGTTGCATAACATTGATCCTTGCCAGAGTCAGGAGAGACGTAGTCTTTGGCCTCTCGCTGATGTACAGCACCTTTCAGCCGAGGAGTCTCTGGACCGCTGAGCCAACAATGTCCAGTCAGCACTTTGCATTTAAATGGTCCACCATTCCAGCTAGAACACGATTACGGCCAATGCACGTCAGTCTGAGGGTTCGAGAGTATGATGATTGTGCATCCTCGATCGAGCACTTGAGACCGCCGCGAAAGAAAAGCGAAAAGCTGACATCAGCCAGGTAGATTCCTGGGTTTCAAGACAGAGGTTAATCCGGGGCCGATGCTGAGGATGTTGCCCTTGAACGCGCAAACGATGACCCTGCGCCGATAGCTGCGCCTACATAGCTGATACGATGGAGAAAGTCTGTTGCCGTCATGAATCAGCAAGTCCAAAGCCTCTACGTACAAACGCCGACCGATCCTCACTGCTCCGAAACACCTGCACAACAGCGCAATGTACAGCGCCAGGCAAACGGGCCTAACCGAGCGCGGAAGAGCGGGATTTTCTGCCCGATCACACTCATCATCCTCATTATCTCGCGGGATCTGATGTCGAGAATTCTTTCCGAAACGGGATGAGCGGTATGCGAAGTACAGTTGCCGTTTCAGCCCAACGAGACGGATATAATATAACACCCACCACCTGTGGAGTTGGACAATCCATCCCTCGCCCTCGAGAGGTCCCACCATGCACCACCTCAACGACAGACACCCGATCTACCATCCGCAAGGCGGCGACGTCGTCTCCCTCTCCACGGACAGCATGACCGCCCATCACCACCACCACCGTCAGGCGGGATTCACCCATACTTTTGGCCTCGGAGGCGCACCGGACGTCTTCACGACCCCCCAATTCTCAGAGTCCTCGTTCCCCGGCGTGTCAGCGAGTCGTCGATCCATGAGCCCGTCGCTTGATTACCGCTACGATCCTCGCTCACAACCCCCACGCGGAGGAACCTACCCGGTCGTGCTGGAGGAGGAGATTGATTCCCTGGACGGTGTTCCCGCTGCTATCATGTCGGAAAAGAGCGTAACGCATCAGCCATCGTCATCCGGCTCGGCGTCTCTTGATGCCAGGGATGATTTGTTCCCTCAAGAATCGCGGCCTTCGTCGAGTCAAACATCGGTGCAGGGAGAAGATTCAGGGTCGCCCGTGAAGTGCACCGCAGCCGTTCCGTTCCGCGCCATTCCAGGGCACCTTCTACCTTCCAGTAAGGAGACGCCAAGCAGCATACTGTCCGACTTGCCCACGGTAACACCAGGTCGCCGAGTCTCGCGCAAACAAGTCTTGTGGACGGCCAGCCTAGAACGACTCGATCAAAGCCAACTCGATTCACCCCCGAAACAAGTGTCTTCGCCTCTCATCACAGGTCCATTCACAATCTTTCCGGATACGTCGTCTTCACCCCGGGTTCAGCATCGATCGGAGCGCATACGGTCCATGCCGGCGCTTACGGTCGTTTCCTCGCGTGAGGAAGGACTGCTCGCTCGTGCCGCACGGAGGTTACGTATTGGGGTCAAGGACAAGGGGTTCCCGGATGCAGGGGTGTCCGGTGGACTCGGTATGGAAAATGACTTGTCCGGACGTACGGAAGACAGGATACTTGGCCCTGCAGTGGATGGCGCCGAAGAAAGCCAGGTGTCCGAGAAAATGCCTGCTTCACCGGCGCGTTCCGTATCGCTTCACCCTACAGAGCCATGGTGGAAACAATCGAGTGCGAAGCACCCTTTCGCACACTTTATCTACGCCCAGGAACCCTTTGCCTCTCCTCCTCCTCCTCCTTGCGCTCACGACTTTGCTTTTGCGCCGAACGACGAGGAAACAGATCCCACTCGGCGAGTATCCGACCAGACGTTCACCTCTGGATTCAGCCTCACCCGGTTGACGGATGAAGAACGCCCTTCCACGGCGGAACAGCTCGAGGATACCCCGGGGAAACGACTGGCGCCCCTGCCGGAGCCACTGAGTGGGTACGGGACGGGCGGGCGGTTCGCGGTGCAGCCTCTCGTGGGCATGCGAATGGGTGGCGGGATAACCAAGTCGTTTTCCGAGAATTACCTGTCGGGCTCACCGGCGACGATGACGACGACCCACGTTCGGTCTTCCCTGGAATTGCCAATAAGACGTCCGACGCTTCGAAAAGCGCGTAAAACTGCCTCGGAATTGTTCACCCTCACGGAACGAGGCGGCGGCGGCGGCGGCGGCGGCGTGAATTCGGTTCCCGCTTTTACGCGTGGAGGAAACCATACAAATGCAAGTCGAGGACGAGGACCACAGGGTTCTCCCATGCTTGAACATGACCCGACGCCGATGTTCCTACCACCACGCAGCGCCATCGCCGTCGTCCAGGAGGACCCGGTGGATCGTACCGGAAACCTATTCAGGCGCAGGAAGCACCCTGCTCCCCGTCCTCCCTTCGAACGCTCCTCATCCGACTACGAAACAAGCGACACTGGCTCTCCCCCCTCCCGCCTCGGATTCATCAGCCGTTCCTCACGCAGGGCAACCACACTCCGTCGCCAGCGGGAAGAAGCCATCTTCTCTGCCGGTCCCGATCGACTACCGACGCCGCGAGAGTTGTTGAATGTCAGCAAGTTGGAGGTGTATGGCGTGGATGGGAGTAAAGTGATGTTTGGTGATATCGTCGCGGGCGGAGGTGGACAGCAGACGATAGTGGTGTTCATCAGACATTGGTGAGGGGGGTTTCCCTTATCGTTGTGCAGAATGGAATGCTGATTTGAGAGTGTGCAGGTATTGCCCCCTGTGTGCAGAATACGTCGAGTCGATCATACGTACCGTTGACCCCGAGGTCCTCGAAGCCGCCAACGTAAAGCTCGTTATCATCGGGAACGGCTCGCGACGCCTGTTACCCGCATACAGTGTGTCCCTTCCCTGTTTCTTTCCTTCTTGAACGAGTACACTAACCGCAATCCCCCGCCCACGACAGGTTCGAAAGTGATGCGATCTCCCTTTGAGATGTACACGGATCCCAAGCTCCGCGTCTATCGAGGCCTGGGGATGACTCGGCAGACATATGATGGCGGGGAGGAGGAGGAGAAGGGGGATTACGTGACGATGGGGATGATGAAGGGGACATTGGCGGTGGCTAAACGGGCCACCAAGATGCCTCTTGGTCGACCTGGGTGAGTTTGTGACGCGCCCACAAGAACGGAGAAGAAGCTATCTGACGCTTACTCTGCGTCCGGCCTGCCGCAGAACCATCCCGCAACTCGGTGGCGAATTCATCTTTTCAAGCGCCTTGGGATGTACCTACGCCCACCGCATGCACAACACGCGCTCCCACGCCCCGATCCGGGACATCATCGCCCGTACCGGCGCCTTGCTCGATTTCATCCACGTCGATCGGGGTGCGGCACCGCCTGCGATCCACCGTCCGCCCGGATTAGCAGGGTTCGAGAGCGCCGATGGCTTAGTCTTTGGAAACTGGGGTGCTAGTGGGCTTCGCGTGAGCACGGGGGAACGTCGGGACTTGGAACGACGGAGGGTGAGCGAGGGTGAAGGGTGGCTTGTGGATCGTGAGAATGAATTGGAGCGGATTAGGGAGGACCGGGAGCGCAGGAGGAATCGGATGTCTGTTTTGGGGAAGCAGGGGTGTGAGGCTGATGAGGGGGACGGGATGACGAGTGGGGATGGCGTTGGTGGCGGGGGGAGATAGGTAGCAGCAGTTGTACCACTGACGCGTGCATATTTCAAGAATTCATCACCCCATATAGAGTATCCTGCGGAGATGGCTTTTCGCCCCGGGTGACTGCCCCCGGCTGATCCGGAAGGCAATTGACGCGTCGGGGATAGGACGCGCTGGGGTTGTTTACCTTGTTCCTTCCTTTTCTTCGCTCGACGTCGTTCTCTCCTTTCCTGTCTTCCATCTCGTTCCCTACCACACTCCTTCCACCCCACGACCCGACGTCGCTGGCCGATAGTCGATACCAGTACGTCTTCTTCCCTCCTTCCTAGACGTCTCGCTCACTATCCCCCTACAGCCCTTGCCTCTCGAACGAACGGGGAAACATGACATCCATCCACCGCCCACCGACACCTCGGTCCATCCTACTTCCCTCTCCCACCAGGTCAACCTACGAACAAGACTTTTCTCCCTCGAAATCCAATGATCTTGCCTCTTCGTCACGTCCCCGAACCAGTATCAGCATCGACGATCGACCGAGGATCGTAGCGAGGCCGTTGGTCGTCGATGTGGATTCCGCACAGAGGAGGAATCGAAGGAGGTCTGCTTCTGGTGGTGGGGGATCGGCAACGACACCGGTTGGAGAAGATGCCGTCCTGGCGAGGAAACCAAGTACCGGCAAGGTGTTTGCCAACTTTTTCGCTGTTGGCAGGAAGAAGAAGCTTTCCAAAGCCGAGATTGGGACGCCATCGTTTTCCGACGACCGCTCAGAGGGGAAGCGTCAGGTAGCAAGAGAAATCAGTATGGAATCCCTCGAAGGAGAAGTCGTCGACAACGCACAACAAGGGGGGACCACCTCGATCAAGACGATCATCCGAAACCGTACGGTATCAGGCGTACCCTCCGCCGAGCCGCACCACACCTCGCAAAACCTGCAACCCATCCTACCATCCACACCCGTCCGCCGAGCCTCGGAATCCGACGTCCTCCAACAAGCCTCAACGACACGCGTTCGTCCCTGCATGCTCACGCTCAACACCTACACTGACCCCTCCAGCTCGGGAACACTCAGTCCGACGAGCCCACAATCGCAACAACAACAACAACAACAACAACAACAGACAAGACGTCGTTCCTCTACCCGCTTGGCATCCCGTTCCTCCTCTTCCAGATCGCCGACGACGTCTCCTGTCTCATCACCGGGATTCAGCTCGTTTCAAGGATTCACCGTCGCTCAACAAGGCTATGGGTACTCGTCCCCAAGGTCACCGACGACGATAAACCCGCCACCACAGTCCACCGCCGCCGGATCCGGATCCGTCATTCCGCAAATACAACCGTTCTCCTTGTCGATCCGGCAAGAATCGTCATCCTCGACTCCTCAACACCGGCCGTCATCGTCCAACCGGAAACCTACGAATCCCACGTCAATCGCATCGCTTGACGTCCGGGTGCCGTTGGAAACCATGCAACAGGCTGGGGTGTTTGATCCGGCGCAGTTTGAGGATGGGTCGGAAAGCGAGTACTCATGGTTGGACAAGGCGACTGCTGCTGGTGTCTTGACTGGACTATCGACGCCACCCGACACGGCTGCACCGAGAAAAGCTGGCTTCTTCGTCGGAGCCTCGTCGACGCCATCGACGCCAATCATCGGTGGACCTGGTGGTAACATTCCCGTCACCGTCATCCATCCTTCGGAATCTGCGCCGACCATGCATCCCACTGATTCCGAAGGAGGGGGAGGAGGTCCTCCCGCGCCGACGTTCAAATTTATTCCTGCTACGCCGATCGTGCCCGAGGAGGTGGTAGGCAGCGCCAGTGAAGCGGTTCGTAGAGAGGACGACGGTGGCAACAAGAAAAGGGGAGAAGAGAAGAGGGACTCGATGCCGCCTGTTCCTGTAAATCCGATACGGCCGAGAAAGCTGGCGTTGATGTTGAACTCTGGGCCGGTGCGGAAGATCCCCCTGCGCCACGTATCGGATGGTCATTCGCCGTCCAACAAGTACGATGGTTACCCTGTCTCCCTTTTGGGTTTCGAGGCGTTCCAGGCTTTGACTACTTCAAGTGAAGAATCTGAAGACCTCGGCTCCAGCACGAGTCAGTCGACGTCACCTGCTTTCAACCTACCATCCCCCGTCCGTTCACCCTCCGTGGAATCTCTCCAGCAAAACACGGCACCCCTACGTCTCGCACATACACCTCGGCTTGTCTCGCCCGCTCAAGTCTGTCACCCCGTCACGTCCTCCCTTTCCATGGCGTCGTCCTATCAATCCTCGCGTGCGCTTACACAATCGACAACAAGTAGCACCATCGGCTCGGGATCGTTTGATTCTCTCGATACCATAGACTTGGATGATGTCGAGTCCGCGTTGGGAACGATGCTGGCCAGTTTGTCGACGAGGCCGTCTCTTGGGAATCGGTTGACACTGGATGATCCCTTGCTTGAACTCTCAGAGACCAAGGGCAACACAGAGCCTCGGATGCAACTGTCGGCTCTGGGTTTCAGTGAACCTTCTCGGCAGATTCAACAACAGGCCACCCGCAACTCGGATACAAAACAACGAGACTACTTTCCCTCACTCGAAAGCTACACCCATGCCGAACCTTTTAGCATATACGACTATCGTCACGACTCTTACGCAAGCGACGACGGCGAGGGAGATGCTCACGACAGCGAAACCGACAGCATCTTTAGTGATATCGATGATCTCGGCTCGGTGTCCATTGCCGTTGTACAGAAAACGACGCCGGCCGTGTTTGCGTCACCTCGAACGCTCAGCATCGGCGAACCCGAGGTGGAACGTCTGCGGCGGTGATGGCAGATTCTTATCTGGGCATTTCGATGTGCCGTCTATAATGAACCTCAGTGCGAAACAAAGTTGTATAATGTACCAATCCTATTACCAATAAAGTTGTTGCAATGCGGCAAACAGTCTTGCGAAACAGATACAACTAATGATACAGATATCGATCCCGTCACTTCTTAGTGCTCTCTCGCGCTTTTCCCTACGCTCGATATTATGATTTCTGTAATGATCATCATTCTTCGTGCAAGACAGGGCGCCACTACAGTGCCGTAGCCGACGGGCTGCCTTGTGTTCGAGGCCAACGGAACTTGCTCCAAAAGGATTGCAGACGAGGAGATCTGGACAAATCCACTCGGCGTGCCTGATCTTGAAGTCGTAGTTGTTGCTTGACATCTACGCTCGTCGAGAGAACGGGCGTGGATGCGGTGGCGGTCACCAGTCTTCGGCCTAGAGGATCAGCTAGCGTGTGGTCAACCGGAGCGTATACTGGGGTATCGACAGAAAGAAGGTATTGACCAGTGTCATGCCTCGGATTTACTGGCCAGGCCATCGGATGAGAAGACGCGGCTTGTGGTTCATGAATTGCTGATCCAGCTGAGTCATCGCTTGTGTCCAAGCTGACTCGATACGCAGCACTGCGGGAAGCAGTGCTCCAGCTCCCGGAAGATGTCGTAGATCGAGTACTGCTAGGTATCGAGAGACAGCGCGCGTGACTTTGCACGGCAGGCGAGGAAGCCGCAGAGTGGGCTTTGGGCCTGACCATCACCAGCGATGCTTCAGGGTAATGATAGAATACTGGGATTGAAAAAGATTCCCCGGGCAGGGTTATTCCTGGTGGCATGAAAACTGTAGGGGAAGAACCGTACGCTGGATCACTGTCCAGCATTTCCAATTCGAGCAAAGCCGGAACGGGTTTCCTCTTCTTTCTTGGTGTCGATTCGACGGAGAGTGGTGATCGTGTCGGAACCGGTTTGACTGATCGCGAAGGAGAATCCACAAGGGAAGTAGGACGAGGGCGTCTTGCGTCTCGAAAGGTGAGTTCTGCAGACGAGCGTAGCTGGTGCAGTTGATCCAGTGTGAAGGGTTGCACAGTGATTGTCTCTGAAGAAGATGATGATCCTTTCGCCCGAATAGACTGCTGAGGGGTCATGCAAATAGGCCCACCCAGAGTCACCAATTCATGAGCTGGTATTTGCGCCCCAGGGCCTGGGGTAGCTGGCCGGGACATTGCCTGGTTATCGTGACGAACGACATCACCTAGGAGAGGGGCCGAAGCGACGGAAGAAGAGCTGGCTGGGACCGACCTCGAAAGCAGATCCGAGAGGGAAATGTTGCTCAGCATTGACTTCTGTAGCCCAGACGTAGTTCGCCTGATTCGCTTGAAAGGCGGGAGTGCGAAGCCAAGTGGTTCTTGTTGATCTTCCTCACAGTCCGTATCATTATCGAGTTGAGACGACCGAGAGAGTTGTTCCTGCTTTGCACCATGTCGAAGCGACAGAACTGGGGTCGAGACGTTTTTGAGGGTGAAGAGCTTGTTGGCTGATTCGGGTTTATTCATGCTTTCCGTACAGTTGGTCTTTCTCGATGACTTTTCTTCGGCATCTTGTCTCGTCACTATGGATTCTGTTTTCGCCAAGTTTCGTCAGACTCGACTTCCCGCATATCTGCATCGAGCAGGACTAACCACTGTGAAATACATTACGCAGCCACTGAGGGCGCCTCTTGAGAGGTAGTTTTCCCGCAATTCCACCCCCACGAGTATCTTCACCGAAAGAGACGTTCCCGCGTCCTGTTGGGCCTTCAAATGTCTGGTAAAGATCTGCTGGTGGGTCTCGGAGAGGTTGCATAGACACGGGGCGTTGAGAAGCCGTCCTGAAAGGTGAACTCGGTCGCGAGTCAGAAAATTTCGGATTGGCGAAAGACATGACGGTTGCTTCCTCGATACCAGAGCTGGGTATGCGACAAGCTCGTATCGACGATTGAATGCTTGATTCGGGAGATAGACGAGTCTGGGTCTAGTTGGCCCTCGTTCCGGGGCTTCAGGGGCCTAGTAACAAAACTCTGTGATTCGAGGCTATATGAACCAGCCACACTCGCGTTGACGTTTTTGTAATCCCTTCTACTCCCTATATATGCAAGGACAGTGACCCATAGTGTTGCGGAGCATACTCAATTATCAGGTTGCCGGAGCTGTTTTGTGAACGGGAGAACAGATCTATGAAGATCTTTTTCGACGGTAGTATATGCTGACGCAGGTACAGCTGAATGTACAGTCAGGGGCATTTGCTGGTGACTGCGCGAGACGTCTGAGTCGGAGAAAATAGCTGCCGCAATTGCTGCAATAGCGAACTTTCAGTTGATTCTTTTACGGCAGATTGACTACAGGTTATGACTCAAATGATTAATCGAGATCGGACTTGGAGGGGTCTTGCGACACAAGTTTGCTAAAAGCAGCCGGCGAATATGCGACCGTCAGTCACCCGTGTTCTCGAACAACCAGATGAACAACCGGTGGTAATTGTTGAAATTATTGGACCCTTCCGGACGCAGCCAGCAGAAGCTAAGGAGCATGATGGTGATGGAGGACGAATTGAGATCTCTTTCAATTTGAAGGAAGAAGAGAACAATAGCGATCTGCTGCTAGCAGCTCTGCTAGCTGGAAAGATCAACTAGTAATGATATCGGCCAGCCTGAGCGAAGAACAGCCTGAGCGAAGAATCCGTTCATGTAGGGCCCAAATCCCTGCCAAGCTTTCCTGCTATCACCGTTCCCGTCCCCATTCTATGATGCTCGCCGGTTACCCGTCAGAGTTGGAGAATTCGCTCAATTACGCTGAACCTATAGCACGAACCCGCACTTTCCCCTATCCAGTCCAAAACCCTTTCTCATTCTCGCCAAGGAGTATCCTAATCATGCAAGCCCGCAAGCTCTCGTGCGTGACCGAGTAGCCAAACGTATTCGTACCGTCCATAGCTGCAGGCGATCTTTTGCAAAACATTCCTCCTGACGAGGAGGAAACCATGCCATCTACATAGAGCTGGCCCAACCCATTCTCCCACCTCCGAGCTATCGTGGAATTGCGCATCATTTGCCAAGAACAGGGTGAGCAGGACAACTCTCCTTTGAAATGCTGGTTATGACGCAAGAGGCGACAAAGTCACGTGACATGAGGGGATCGCCACCACGGCTTGTTATCTCCAAGTCGAGTGAGCGGTCAGCACCGTTTCTCATATCTCTTCAGGAGGGAGTCAAGCATTTCCCTGTTGCCCATTGACTTCGTGCCCCACCACCATCACCGGACAGCTATACCGTTATGACTTCCGTCTACCCTGAGCGATCCGATCTTAGTACCCCGGTCCCACTGTCCCTACCCGCCATCTTGCAGAATCCAAAGTCCAAAACGCAAGCTCAAGTATCCTCGTACGCAGCACAGCAGAGGGAAAGGGCCCAAGCTCAGGCGAGAAGACATGTGGAGGACAAATATGGAGATCGTGCTACTGGTGTAGATCGAAGAAAGGGAGAAGGGAAGAGGAGTTTGAGAAGAAGGGAGAATGGTGCGTTGCGTTTCGCACTCTTCGCTACGGAATGAGACGCATAGCTAAATCGATTTCGATCAGCAATGTTGGCTCACAACCCCCACGCCTCCCTTCCGACTCGTATGGATCTTTTACCCCCGGCTCCAGCATATACCCCAACGTTCCCGAGAGCGTCTTCCTCTGCGATTCGAGCAACCTCCGCACCATCGCCGGCCCTACCACAACCCGAACCTGCATCATCCGAGGCTGGGAAATACACACTCAGTCTCAAGGGCGTTCGTCAACTGCTGCGGAGACGAGGACGACGTGCTGAACAGGTAGTTCAGGCCGTGGAGAAGGAGTTGCGTGGTTGGAGTGACGCCGGAGGTGTTGAGCAGGACAAGTCGCATGGAACCGGTTTCGGGCAGCCCAAGATTGTGGATGATGCGCTGGTGGATGTTACACCTGACTATTCGATCAGCGTTCAATCAGATGCGGATCGTCCAAATGGTTACATCGTTGAACCGACACCTGTCTCCGGAGAATCGACTCGCTCTCTCCCTCGCGCATTCAACGCCGCCGCTGGATCATCTTCGGCTCATACCTCGGCCGTCTTATCATCTTTCTACACTGCAGACGGCGTTCCAGCAAGTCGTGCGGCATATCAACGCAAAGCAATCGTGGAGTTGGTTCGTGAACCGGGACATTTGGTGTGGGCTGTCGCGGATGGTTTCGAGCGGTTGATTGTGCATTTGCTGGCGAGGTACTATGAGTTGCTGAGCTTTAGTACGTATTGCTACAGAGCCGTTTGCTGCGACTGATCGTCGACCACGATCTTACAGGTCAGACACTGCCATCAGCAATAACGGATGACAACGAGATCACACCCTGCTATCGGATCACGCATATTCTACTACCATCGCATTCGAACCCTGCCCTACCAGCATCGTTCAACCTTCTTACCCCCGAGACCACGGATATCGACACCGACTTTGGCGGTACCACCAGCGGCGCGGAATCCTCTGCTCCGGGAACCGCATCTGGGGAAGAGACGGAAACTGAGCGTGAGGATTCAACAGACGCCGAGACGGATCGGGAAGGCAGCCTTGCGGAAAGCGGTGTTCTCGTTGAACCACGCGACGCCGATTCTGCTCGTTCTTTTGCGCCACCACCATCGAGGCGGCCCTACGTAGCTTCGGAGAGCGATGATGAAGCTTGGACACAAGTCGATGTCTCTTCAACTACGATCCGTGTCGACGACCGGCTGCCACTATCACCTCGGGTGCCATCTACGTTTGCTCAGCGACTACCGAGGGACCGTCAACTCAGCGGAGAATGGGTCAATACCGACGATCTTGGGTCGGATGCCGAGGGGGATATCTCGGACAATGAGTCCGTGTCCAGCTTGATGGATTCGTTGATTCTGGGTACCGCCGCTGCGCCCACGCGTATTGGGTTTGCGGACGGCACTATCGCTCCATCAATCCATACCGGGGAGGCGCACCCATTCATATCCAAATTCAACCTACCGATAGACCTTTTCCCGGAAAGAAGGGCACCTCAGCAGTCGATACCCGGACAGGCAGACAAGATACAGGACAAGATGACGTTCTTCGAATACCTCTATGGCTAGGGACTAGGTTCTCCATCATGTAAAGATGTAGACGGGTATCGTCGAGTCACGTCTGATGGATCAGTTATGGAATATTTATTGATGAGCCGTCGACTGGCGCATCGCTCGTCGCTCTGTCATCGCTTTCAACTCATCCCAGTCACGAACATGTGTAGGATATACAACTGCAGACAGTCACCGATATCAGGAACTCGCACCGCCAATCCCCCCTACATTCCCGTAGATCCCATAAGGCAAGCAACTGCTGTGATGCGGCTCGCATCTATACATGCGCTCGACACATCCCATCACATGCCAAGTTCATTAGGCGATATCGGCCAGTCGGGTCTCGAAGATGGGCGTTAGGTGTTGCTGGACTCCCTGTACGAGCTGAGGACGAGCTGCATATCGGAACCCTGTGACCCTGATCGTGGCCAAGTCTAGATGAACCTGCAAAGGCGAAGTTTTCGCCATGACGACGATGTGGCCGTTTTGGACGACAAGGTTGGAGATGGCCAGTGAACCAAACCCGGGGCGGTCAATTTCAAGGAACGGTCGTAGCGAACGTTGAAGCACCGAAAAAACATGGCCTTCGGTGTCACCTTGGGATTTGGATGTGGCTTCAATCCGACCGAGTCGCAGGATGATTTTGGCCACCGCAAGAGCCGGAATTTTAATGGCGGAGGCAATCTGTCGAGACGAAAGGGCAAGTATCATCCCGCAAATCAGCCACTGCGTGATCGTTAACCATGAAAAGCCCCTATCCAAGATACTTACAATGAGCATGGTCTGTTCGGCTTGATGCTGTGTCAGGCCTGTCACAAGCAATTCCCTTTGATAAGGGACAGTCGGGGATCTCCCAACGACATCCATAGCTCGCAACCGTTCCGGCTTGAAAAAGATTTACAACGTCATCGCCACTGTTGCGGGCATATAGTGCTCCAGTGTAGGAGTCGGAACTTTGTCGAGGCAGACGGTCGCTAGCCGGTGCTGTTCAATTCGTTCCGCGATCTTGAAGATGAATTGCCTTCAAACGCACACCTCGGCCTCAGGACGATATATCCGGCGTGTTGATCCTGTCGTCCATCCGTGTGCTTATCTGTCACTACCATCACTCCGCCCAGCGCGATGTCGCCTCGCAAGCCTTTTGCAACGCGATCGAGATAGGTTTATTGCTTCAGAGTGATGGGGTCTCTAAGCACAATGCATAGGCTTCTACCATATTGACCGTAAGTATCGTGAAGTGCATCAAGCAAACCTTCTAACTTACTTGCATCGCCGAAACCCGTTCTGCGACTGCATCAGCTTGGACAGAAGGGCCCCTACCAACTCGTCCGGCAAGCCCTGAGTCCAGAGGTCTACAGTGTCCCACAGCACGGTGGCCACCGTATCCCATACTAGTAGACTGGATCTACATAGCATTTCACATGTCCCACGCTGACTGTCGTCGACAAGAATTAGCGCGATTGCGCGAATGACTTGAAGGGGAACACGCGGGATAGAAAGCTAAAGGCAGAGCGATATCACAGGGACAGTCGTTTTCCAATGCAGTGCGGCAATACTTGCGACTCGACCAGGTTGTGACGCCGCTTGGGTCATGGACACGGTCGATGGCTGATTAGGCGGGTTGCAGATTAGCGGCCGTCCTTTGCCATTGGTCAACGCCTTGGACTCACTGCATAAACCACCCGTGGAAAGGCTCCATGTACCGGTATGCGCAGCTGGAGCAAGGAGAGTAGCTTGAACGGGGCGACTTGAATTAGTAGTCGTCCTTTGTTATATGACGCAACGGGTTTGTACGCACTTCGGGGTGTGCTTGCGACATGTTTAGAGACAGGGATACAGAGCCGTATACTGGATCGGGGTCTCAAGGAGCGGTGGTGCGGCAAGAGGACGAAAAGTGATGTCAAACGATTGAAAGAAGAAGACCAAAAGCACAGCAAAAAGCAATATCACAATCGTTTTGATGGACTGATGAAACGCGAACGGAACGGAAAGGCGAATAGGAGGCGAATAAACCGATTGATCGAGACCAGGCTCGTGCCCGCTCTGCGTTAGGAATGATTCGAGGTCGTATTGAGACAACAGCAGAGCTTTAAGGCAGAAAGGTATTACCCTGACATGTAGACTCCTGGTGAGACACCATGCAAAGTGCCTTCAGTCGGTATGGGATATACGCGACTTATTGTAACCCTGATGATAGCCGGTGTTGCACCCCGCTGTCCGAGTAGATCGTGACTGTTTACAGGTTACATGTTGCGAGGATACGAATCTAGCTGGCGCCCGGATCACTGATGGCGACCAGACGCCCGGAGCTTGTCTTCTCGGTCGTTCCGTTTTTCTGAATTGTCGAGTAAAGGTCCCCTTCAAGTATCGGAATGAGTAACGTCCAGGCGCTGTTCGGACCGAGACGAAAGTCAGATTCAGCCAGCTGGACTATGGGTTGATGAGTGGTCTAGGTATTTGGCAGGTAAGTCCCAAACGAGTCGAGTTACCCCGGTTGAAGTGACAAGACGTCGGAGGGTATCATCCCTGCCTCGGATCAGGGCCTTACTTGATGAGTTGGGAAAGAAGCACACTGCTGGATCTGCGTCTGATAGGTCCCGAAAAGTGGCCCTGTCTTGGGGTAGTTCGGAGAATCAAGCTTGGTCGCGGTTGGTACTAAACGTGATTATACCTACGCCTGAACCGCCTGGGGAGTGGCGAAACTGCGAGGGGGAAAGGAGGTATCAAGAAATACTTGGGTCTACAAGCCCCGTACAATGCGGCAACTAGATGCAACTTCGAGGCTGCACTCCCGCGAAATCCCTTGCATTGTTTCTGTGACAAGTCTCCCGTTGACAGCAATGTCACCGGTCGACTCGCGGGTTGGACAGCTTGCTATTGTAGCTAGTCAAAAGTTGAAGCGTAGAATCGCCTCTCTTCTCGCGCACACGCCGTGATTCCGCTTTCGCACCGCTGCCTCACAGGTTTGATAGGAGAACGGGCGAGTCGGAGTCGGTAATCAGAAATACCGGGGATGTGATGGGAGGAAGAAGATGGATTATGCCATTTCATAGGCACAAGTACTTTGAGGTGCAAAGTACATACTCAGACCTACGCCGCGGAAGCAAAAGCGCGATCGGTCGTTCTCCCAGTTTTCTCATCCAAACGCCTTGTTATCTCGTTCATTCGTCTCCCAGGTATGATACATCATGTTATCCCGCACGACCCGCCACCGACTATCTCTCGCCTCCCATTCATGGCCTCCCGCACTGGTCCAGACGTCCCGGAACGCCCATCGCAAGGCGCAGAAGCAGCAGTTTTACGACTCGGAGGCTTCGTCGTCGTCCTCGTCGTTTAAACACGGTTCGGCGAATGCAGGCAAGGGGAAAGCAAGGCAACAGCAGGATGGTTTTGATATTCCACCGCGTACGATAGGACGCCATCCTACTCTGACGTTCGGTGGAAATCGTCCTCCCTCGCGATTTGGCAAAGCCTCCCGTGCGCCGAATGCCAACCGATCCGATATTGTTCAACGGACTCCTTCTGCGTATCAAGTTCGCAACGTTCTCGTCAAGCGTCTGAAAGAATGGGCAGACTCGAACGAGACCGGGGAAAGGCTTGAGCTTTATGGTTTGGAGGAAGGGGAAGTTGATGCCACGGTCAGGGAGTGGGTTGAAGGCGAGGTGGATGCACTGCAAGCCCTCGACACGAAGAAACTCAAGACGACCGCCCCGTACGATGGCTCAGGAACGAGTATCATCCCGACTTGGAACGTCGAACGATTGCAAGGCGCCATGACTTCTCGCCCAGACTGGACTCGGGAAATCGATACCGCCATCCTCCGTAAATACCTCACCCATCTCGCCTCTCACTCCACCATCCGGCCCTCGGCCACATCACGGATCCACGATATCCTTCACGTAACAGACGTCACCACCTCCGCCGCGCAATTCACCGCCGCTCGAGAAATGAGACGCCATTTCCACTTGCACATCGGCCCCACCAACAGCGGCAAGACGTATTCCGCGTTAAAGAGCCTCGCGGGGGCCAAGACGGGGACGTATGCGGGTCCGCTGAGGCTTCTCGCGCACGAGGTTTGGGATCGGGTGAATCGCGGGACGGTGGGCGGGATGGAGGATGGGAAGGGGAGGGCGTGTAATTTGATTACGGGGGAGGAGAGGAGGATCGTGGATCCCGTCGCGGGGTTGACGAGTTGCACGGTGGAGATGATCAGCTTGACCGAGCATATGGATGTTGCGGTCATTGACGAGATTCAGATGATTGCGGATCTCCAACGGGGTGGGGCGTGGACGACGGCCGTGATGGGTCTACTAGCCAAGGAGATCCATCTGTGTGGCGAGGAGACGGTGGTGGAGGTCATACAAAGAATGGTCGATGCCATGGGCGACCGACTTACGATTCATCGGTACGAACGGTTGACCCCGTTGCAGCTCGCGGAAGAATCCCTCGAGGGAGATTTGAAGAGGATCGAGGATGGGGATTGTATCGTCTCCTTTAGTCGATCCGGGATATTCAACCTCAAGAAGAATATCGAGGCCGCTGTCGGGAAAAGGTGTGCTGTCGTCTATGGCGCGTTACCGCCCGAGACGAGGAGCGAACAGGCTAGGCTGTTCAACGAGGTGGGAAATGGGGTGAATGTCATGGTGGCGAGTGATGCGGTAGGGATGGGGTTGAATTTGTAAGCGTTCGTTACAATTCCGCGCGATTCCTACCTGATCTCCTCACCTTGTAGGAAAATCAAACGCATGATCTTCGAGACTCTACACAAGTTCAACGGGAAACAAGAGGTCATGATGTCCATCTCTCAGATCAAACAGATTGCCGGGCGTGCCGGTCGATACGGACAGCACGATGCTGACGCCGGTGGAGGATACGTGACGACATTGAACCCATCGGATTTGCCTTTACTCAAAGATGTGCTCAAGGCTCCGCTGACGCCCGTCCATCGCGCCGTCCTGGATGCAAACAGCGCCATCATTCCAAAACTATCGCTTCTCTTACCACCGGAAACGACACACGCACAGCTTCTTGAACAAGTCGCCGCGCTGGCCCTCGTTCCGTCCTATTGCGTACCCTCGGACACCTCCGGGTCCGCAAAGATCGCCACCGCCATCGAACAGTACCACGATTCACTCACCTTGTCCGAGATTATGATGTTTGTCTTTGCTCCCGTCAACACCCGCGACGAGCGGGTCGTCTCATCGTTCCGAGCCTACATTGAGCGATTCGTAGATGAGGGCAACGTTTCGATCGATGCCGCTCTCCCGCCTGCGCTGTTGCAAAACTTGGAAATGGTCGAGCTGGCTAGAAAAGCGATCCCCGATGCCGATCACTTGGAGTCGAGGGAGCCAAGTCATCGCATCCCTACCAGCATACCACCAGCCATTGTCGCCGGTCTGCCGATGCTCGAGTCGCTCCACAAGGCGATCGTGCTCTACCTCTGGCTCTCCTTTCGAGTGGATCTCGCGTTTCCGGATCGTGAACGAGCAGGGGAACTCAAACTACGCGTTGAAGATGCCCTCGAGTTTTGCTTGGAGCGACTTCCCGGTCTGAAGCAGAAACGTGTCAAGTTCAAGGCCCACTCGAGGGCTGAACGTGAAGAGGAAAATGAATTGGTCAAGGGCACGCAGAATGAAAAAATTGATTATCTGACGGCTGATCAGGTCAAGGAGGCCAGGAGTCGCATCAAATCGCGGTCGACGGATGTTCTGCAGGATGAATAGTGCGAGTTGCCAGGCTGTGTCCTCAGAACACATGGACAATATGAAATATGGCACACGGTGAATGTTATTACAGGCTAATGTGCCGGGAAAATTGTCCGTAACCGAGGTCTCATAGCTGGTTCCATCCTAAAAAGCCTAGCCGTTATTGGCAATCACATAAGGCGCTTTCGGTACCGCTTGATATATTGTCTGTGCGTTTCGTGGTCCTGTCAATGGCGCCCTAGTCATTCGAGATGGCGAGGGTGCTGTATGTCCGTTGTCCAGCGAGGGCTGACCATTGCCATGTGCTAGAGGCGAGCTGGGAAAACCCTCGTCTTGTACCGCTGATCCACGTCGATCGATCGAGGCCGCGATATCCTTGACCGGTCGCCTATGGGGCCCGCTGCCGACGTCAATGTGCGTAGGCATGCGCAGCGGTGCAGGTCGAGGACCTCTGGGAGGCGTTGCTGGACGAAGAATATTCCGCTGTGATGGCACTGGCGGGAGGGCTGCATCAGACGCCTTTGCTTTGCCTTCTGCGCGAGACGCATCGGAAACATGTGTCTGTTCCCTCTGCACAATATTCATCTGCCCGTATTTCTCCAAGAACGCCGAATTCGCTGTCGCGGCAGACACCACCGAAGACACGCTCCGGCCAAAGTTGGAAAAGGCGCTGGGCAAACGTGAATTCTCTTCCCGGATAGACTCTAGAACGGGTGGCGTAGTCGGGTCTAAAAAGCCTTCTTCGATATGCTGTGCTGATTGGCGATTTCCCCGGAACAGCGACGCAACGCTATTGCCAGCCACGCGCTGCAACCACGATTCTTCGCGCTTGAGTGGTACATAGCTGGCATCTGCCGTAGTGAGGGATACCCTTCTGGCGACCTTGACTGCATCAGCCATCATCGACTCCGTCATCGAGTCCCTGGAATTCATGCTTGACTTTTGAAGACCTGCTCGACTGCCTACCGAGGCGTTTCCGAGGCAGGAAATGACGTTGCTGCCGTAGTAGTTGCCAAGGTCATCGATGTTACTGAATGTGGATGACACGGGAGAAGGGTCAATGCGTTGCGGGGATGGCGGGACCGGTAATTCCTTGCCAACAGCTTCCCGAGGACTGGCTCGAGACTGCCCTTGTCCTGCGGAATCCCCTATATCGTTTCCGTCTGTTGTCCTTCTGTCGAAAGGCGCATCGGTTCGCTCCGTGGCGTGATAAATATCGTAGCTCTCCTCATCGTCACTCTCCTCCCTCCCACCCTTACATAACAAGTCCTCCCTGTCCTCGTCTTCAAGCATGCTGAATCGCGCCGGTTTTGAGTTCGACGCGATACGACCGCTGACTTGTCGGATCTTTGCCGCGATATTGCTGACCATAGGAGAAGCTTTCCCAAGTCCAACGGCAGCAGCGGAAGTCGTTCTTGCAGTTTGTCCGTACGTCTGCCCGCTGTTGGAAAATCCTTCTTCGTATGCTTGTCTGCGACGATATAGCCGATCTTCCCCATCTTTATCGGGAATCATATCATCCTTCTCCTCTGATGCATCCCACGGTCCGTCCAGCTTATCTGAAATCAGTCCTTGACCCCCGTCATGGCGTGCCAGCTTTCCGAACCGTCTCTTCCTTGTCGGTCGCCCCCCAAAAGGCGTGAGCGTGTTCCCTCGTGCGGGCTTGTGACGTCTTCTGAGGATCAGCCATCCGGCTAGCAAGAGAGCCAAAAATGCTAGAGCGCCGAGAGTGGTGCCAACTGCAATGGCAGTCCGATTCGGCCCGGTATGATGCTCTGCCTCGTGATCTCCCGGTTCTTCTGTGGCCGACGTGATTGCGGCAGACCTAGTAGCCGATCCGGTAGGAGAGACATTCTTCGTTGCTAAAGCCCCATTGAGCGAAGATTCAATACACGCTTCTCGCAAATTTCGTCTTATGGGACTGACCATTTTCGCTCGGTGATGCTGCAGAGTTAGTCGCTTTCTGGCCAACGGTACTGCTCGGCACAGCTGCAGTGGCCGTCGGCGTCAATCCCGATTCCGCGGTATATTCGGTCGTCCAAGCCGAAGTCGCAGCATTCAAGATATGTAACACCGCATCTGCCGGACCCGAAGAGCTGTAGCCTATTCAAGCAACCATTATTCTCGGGCATCCACGCAGTGCTTTAGCCCTTACTCACCTCCAAAAACGAGCAACTGCTGATTGACAGCCACGGCGACGTGATCATACCGCGCTCCGGGCCCCTTTGCATCCCCACGCTTCATCGTGTCTTCCGCATTGATCTTTTCCCATGATTCGGTAGAGAGATCGAGGCGCCATACGTCGTTCAAGACATTGCCACCTTGAAGCGATCCGGATACCCCTCCGATGAGGTATACGACCTGATTCCCGCTGGAATCGGTGATCAACGTCGCGGTATGTCCTCGTCGAGAGTCCGGTACGGTGCTTGAGGGAGAAGAAAGCGTGACTGTTTGCCAACTTGCGGAAGGTGTAGCCGTATTCAGGGTATAAACCGTCGATAGGGGAAGAAACGAAGACAATGAAGGAACGAGACCTCCGATGAGGACTATTGTTCCGTTGGGTAACATGACCGATTGATGATGTACCAAATCCGTTGGGAGATCCGGTAACGAAGAGTACCTCGCCTTGCCTGCAGACACGCTAACCGCCCACGCTTCCGTATATCCCAATCCGGAACCATCATTCTTCTCCCCTCCAGTGATGTACACCTTCTCTCCGTCGTTACTTTTCGCGGAAGCGGAAAATACTTTGCGTATCGGCTGAACGATGTCGGTCTGTTCTTGATAGCTTGCGTACGTGAACGACGTCGAGGACGGGTCGATCAACCATGTCGAGTCGTTACGCGTCTGCAGAGCTAAGCTGGCTCCTCCATCTCCTCCAAAGAGCAGCACCCTGACATCTCCCTCCGACACCAATCCGTCCAGTGTATGCCAGGCTACCGTCGGCCCCTCGTCACTGAGCACCGTCCATGAAGCGTCTCCCACGAGAGAGTCTCGAGAAAGGTCGAGGAGGAGTGTTTCGCCTGTGTTCGGAGCGGAGGTGTATGAGAACGAAGAATCCGGATCTATTTTCCCGCCGTGCACGATGAGGGATCGGGATGACTCGATGTATGTCGCTCGATGGCCCCATCTTTCGAATGGAATTAGTACCTTGATGGAAGATGAAGACGTATGCCGGCTACTTACCTGGGGTCCACCGCTAATACCACAACAGGGAGAAGAAGACTTAACAATCTTGGGTTGATGCTCCTCATTGTAGGGTCGTTGAGAGATCGTCAAGTGTCTCTCCGTTAAACCGCAGTTCCGCGTTGATTGCTGTTGCGCGACAACTATACCGAGGTGGTCCTGGCGTCTCGTTGTCGGGCTTTCGTGCAATCAAGGTAAGAAGGGTTGAGGGTAGCTGTGCAGTTCCAAAGTTACCTGAACAGAGCAGAGGGGATCCATCAAACCATGCGGCTTGCATAGTGAAATGCTGTGAAATGATGTGAATTGTCCTTTCCGTGTTGGCTGAATATCTACGCCTCTTTTGCTTCCGCGCAGCCTGTTTACCCTTCATGTGCTTGACTTCACCAACGGCAAATCGCACCATGAAGTTCTCCCGTCAATCATCTATAATCCTATACATTTTCTGCGTAAGTTATGACCAAGATTCCAAATTCGTCATCTATACACCGCTCGCATAACCTCATATGCCAGCCTCCTTTCGCGTTGCAGCCCCGGCGTGTCCACAGAACCCCATCCACTCACATCCTTATAATGAAACCCTCTTCAACGTCTGTTCATTTGCCATCGGCGGCAATGGCCTCGGTGCAAAGTCGGCTTCCCAGGGGCTCCTACGGGGCAAATGAGACCCTGTCAGCATTCGTCCTGCCGCCGCTTGACTGGGGACAACCTCCGCGTTCGAAGGACGCGCCACCCTTACATGATCGCAAGAAGAGTCTGTTCTCCGTGTTTCTTACCAATGAACATTGCGCCAAAAGGAGCTCCGTCCTCTGAAACCCCAAAGGGAACCACACCTAGAAAATCTGCCAGTGAGGATGCCCGGCACGTGTGGATGTGGAGATATCCTCACCCATCGGATAGCCGATCGTATTGGCGGGAGAGTGATGTCCATCTACGATACTGAAGAGGACATCCAGCTTGTACTGCTCGAAAACGGCGTCTAGGCCATTAGTACCCGCTATGTTTTTCATTTCGGCTATGTTTTTCATTTCGGCCTTAGGCGGCTAGGTATTCGTATGCTCATATCCGCGGGGGCGGCATGCCCAATGTCGTATTGATGGCCTGCTTGCGCTGAAACAATATCCCGATAGGAGTCGATCGGAAGCGGGGTACAAGAACAATGGGAAACGAAGGGAACCTCCTTTCATCGACAAAGGGAAGAACCGAACATTATCTGACATCCCTTTGGGAGCGATGCCAGGAACGTCGAAGCTCCTTCAAAGGCCTTTGGTTCCCCCGTCGTCACACCATCGCCGCAGATCCGCCAGGCAAGGTCGCGTACTGGTCTCGGCGTGTTGCTTCACTCTTGTTATTGCTGTATATCACTGATGGAACCCGTAAGGTGGTGCGATCTTGAAGAGAACAACTCCTTGGTCGCTTCCCAATCGTCCTCGCAGATTCAGCGTCTAAATGGTCCATATGCGGTCGAAATGTGTTATATGGCTGTACAATTGCACGGCTACCTTGTCGCGTAGCGGCGAGAGACAGCCGTGTTCACTAACGATCTCCCAGCTTCTCTCCGAGATATCCCTCGGGAACCAACCCTTTGGTCACTCGCTGTCCCTCTACCACATCCAGCCGTTCAGCAATCACCCATCCCATGTTCCCCCACCTTCCCCCAATGAGCAAGGTCTCCCCCTCGGCCACAGACATTTCGTGTTCCCCTTCTGCTTCGAATTCAAACAAAACCTTGTATCGGCCTCGGGGTTCCTTGGCGGTGACGGTCGTCCCGGAGGAGATGGAACCCGTTGCGATGGGAGTCGGATCAGAGGGCCATTTGGATGCTTCGTCTGACGAGGAAGCGTCTGACATCGCAGAGTGGGGTTCTTCAGAGACTTGACTGAGAATGGAAAGTCGTGCGTCGGTTTCGGCGGCTGTTGGGAATACTCCTGGCGTAGGAAAGGAGTCGACGCTCGTTCCTTCGGGTATCGTGATCGGTGTCACTAGACCCGACACAGTCAGAGGCGTTATCGTCAATGCTTCACTGCTCCCTTCTGCCCCACTTGACGCTCGTATCCGCGAACCCGAGGAATTCCCCCTCTGCTTCAGCGATCCTCCCTCGGATCCGAAAATGATTTGTCGTCCGAACAAGTTGTCATCGTCGACCGAAGACGAGGGTGTCAGATCCGATAGTGAGACTTCTGTATCGTGCGGTAACGGCGTGGGAAGCACGATCGTGCCTTGTACCGCTGGACTCTTGGTCGATCCACTGCCCGAATCTCCGGCCGCAGAACCGACTTGCAGCGATGCCCTCCTACTTCCTGCCCCGGATCGATTACTATCCAAGTCCTCTCCACCACCGGCATTCGACAAGCCCGCCTGACTCCCCCTCCGTGAACTCTTGCTAAATCTCCGATTCAGTCCACCAAAGCCAAACCCACCAAACCCAAATCCACTCCACCCGCTCAACGAGCTCTTCCGCCGTCCCCCGCCAGAGGAAGTAAATCTGTTCCATCCACTTGACGCGCCACTGGCTGTCGATCCGGCCGTGGAACAATCATCGTCTTCGTCGTCGTCTTCATCATCTTCGACTTCCCCGGGGATGGGGTGAAATGCGCCCCGGTAACGAGGATCCGTTGGGGTGAATCCAAAATCACGAACGATGACTCGGGGTTGTGGCGCTGGTGGTTCCTCGGTGTCTTCCCTCTCATCGACATCCGCAACATCATCTGCGTCGTCGATTGCTGAGGTCCCTACTGTTTCCAGGCTTTGCATGTCATCTGGCGACTGCCCGTTTCCTTCGACAGCATCGCTCTTCACCGCAGCCTTGTCACTTTCATCGACCCTGTACCGAGGAGGAATCGTCTCACCCTCCCGTCCCGGTTGCGGGATCAAAGTACTTGGTCTCCTGGTCCGAATGGAAGATGCAGCACTGGAAGGGGTAGTGCCTCCGCTGCCCGTGCCCTTGGAGCGTGTAGAGAGGGAGGGACTACGCGAAACGGATACCGGATCGGTTCCGGGAGATGCTGTTGAGAGGGTTTGAATCGAGACGCGGCGAGAGAGGACGGGTGATGGTATGTTTGACGGCGATGGGGATGCTGGAGCAGCGCGGATTTCGGGGAAAGATGATGCTGTGATTGTATCTTTTTTGACGGGATCGACCGGAGGCTCTCCAGCTGCTGATGCTGGTGGTTGTTCAAGCGACGTTGTAGTGGTATTCGGTGTTGCCGTCAATGTTCCCTTTGATATAGGTTCTGGTTTATCTGCCGCGTTTGTAGCTAGCTTTTTTGGTCCTTGCAGCGGAAACGGGGATGCATTCGTCTGATTCATCGGGTACTCTCCATCCTCCCCACCATGATGCTCCTCATTTACGTTCCTCGAATCGATGTGACGATTCTTCAAGGGGCTTTGAGCTGGCGAGGGAAACGTTCCATCGCTCATCGCATCCGGACTCGAAACGATCTGCGGGTCGAAGTCGTCAATGCTCGGAAGCCCGTTCGGATGATGGTCGCGTTTTAATATCTGAGGAGGTACGATACCTCCGTTACTTGCAGGTGTTTCGATCATGTTGATCAAGAGAATCTGTTGGCCCCGCACAGACGTCAATCTTCCATCAATCCACCATCACATCCGCAGTTCGGCACGTACGTGTTATTCGAGTTCCATTCACCGCAAAGCGTTTATAGTCGGTTTCACCTCCATGCATGGCCTGTGCATACCATACTTGTCGATAGAAGCCTAGAGGAGAGGTCGTTTCCGAGCCGGGAAGAGATGAAGAGGATGAAGGAAAGAGAAGAGCACAGCCAAGCGATGAAGCGACGCGACGCTTCCCTTTTGTCCTCGCTCCGCGTCGCCCCGCGTCGCCAGTCGCCGGATTCAATCCATGCCGCCTTTGTTGATTTTGAGATTTTGACCAACTTTGAACGTGGGCAAGCGATTTGCCGCCAGTTGCAAGCAAGCACAGCCGTTGCCTTGCGCAGCCAAATACTGTAACAGTCTGGTACAACTGCTGGATATATCTGTGACTATGCTGTTCCATTAGCTGAGAGAGATATGTAAGATCGGATGCACCAGTCAGCTTGACAGCCAAGATTGAACCTACGCGTACTGGTGGCAATCCAATGGATTCCCAGCGCCTCTTCTAAATCCCCCGTACACTGGTCACCGTGCGATAATCGTAGCAGCGCCTGTGTCCCTCTGCCATCTATGAATTATATATAACAGCATCTTTCAATCAGGAACGTCGACCTCCATATAACATAACATGTCTACAGCAAAACAAGCGATCTACTTTCCGTAAGGTGGTCGAAGCGCCTAGTTCGGCTTCTCCAGACCATCTTCAGGACCTCATTGGAATACCGGCGTCTCCTCTGTTGAGGTATAGGGTTTTAATGAATGTCAAATGTGCGAGAGTCTAGGAGTTGTAACCACAGACATGAGAGGATCAATCATTGGGTTGATTAGATACGTGTGTGATCTCAACTCCCAGCATCAAACGGGCATCCTTGCCAACCATCACTCCTTATATTCTCCGTAATAGGAGGTTTGATGGGTTTGATGGAAGTCGAACAATGGCGAGGGAGAACGTAGGGTCGGTATATGACGTGTCGTATCCCAGGGAAGACAACAATCCGAACGGTTGTATGAGAACAATGGTGATTTGAGTAGAGACATTGCTAGTGGCGAATAGGCGTTCAGCGACAGAGAGTCGCAGAGACATGGTGTGACGTGTCTTTTACAACAGTAATATCGTCTACCGGAAATGAAAGTCTGCAACTACAGTCTCCGTCAACGCCTATGTGGAGATTCTTATTCACGGAACAACACAATACAACATCGCCATAACGCTTCGACTTCTGGTCTTGTGCAAATCGCGGATACCTGGATTCGTTATATCTGTGCACCTTACTACAGAGCGCCCGCGTAAATTTTGATCGACATCGACACATCGCCATCTATTGCCGTACAAACAACCTTCCAGCGAACAATGTTTCCTACGTTCGTTCGCTTCATTAACTCGCATTTGACCAGGAACGGACTAGGTGTGTTCAAGTGAGGTTCGAGAATTGCTTTTATATCGTCCTTGTTTCTACCATACCAATCCCTTGATGGTCTGTTCCTACTCCGGTGCGAGTAGTACAGGGTATCCGGCAGTCCTCTCTCGCGATTCTTTCCAGAACACGACATGACCTTGTACGACTCTTCTGTGGTGTAGACTTCGTCAAAGAAGTAGGCAGGCAGTAGCATGCCTAGCTCTTTGTAGCGATATTCTCTGATATGTTGCACCACCGCCTTTTGGTATTCACACCACAGCCGACTGGAGAATCTCCGCTCTTGAGACCCGATCCCACCATTCGGCAAGATCCCTACCACCCCATTTGTCTAAACTTGCTCTTTCCCTTTTGTCGGGCAGCACAGGTGCCGCCAAGTCCCGAAAGGCGTGATACTTCACGAACGATTCAAGGTTTGGTTGCAGGTCAGCAACTTTGATCACCTTCCACAAATCGTTGTCTTCAAGTTCATGTTCGGCGGACAGAGCGGGACTTCTTGTCGTTAAGAGGGAGCTCAGGTCACCACCGGAAGATGGTACCGAGGAGGCTAAGCGGCGGCGAAGAACATATCTAAGCATTCGCTCACACGGTCCCGGAACACCTGAGTCGCTCACCGTTAGCATTTGTATCAGTCGCCTGCGTATCGGTTTCATTGCCAATATAACTGCTACCGCCTTTCGAGTGCCCCCTGACTCTTATTTTCAGGTGGTTTCTGGGCGAGTCATCATCCATTACGTGACCTTTGGCATCTTCGTCTGCTTTCGCTCTTGCAAACGCCTTCTCAAGCTTTGCGACCAAGTCCGCCGAGATTGTGGATACGCCTTGGCGACCATCTTGAGGTTGCAAACCGTAAATTTTTTGAGTACTATACCCATCTGACCAGCTTGCATCTTTCGTGGAAAGGCGAGATAGACTGTACGCTGATCACCGTGCTTCCACTGGGGCCAGTCGTCGAAAATAAGGACAGCACTTCTTCTATGGAAGAATCAAGGCAGCTACTGAGCGGGCAAGGCTGCTACTGACAACTTGCTCAAGCGCTCTCCGCGACTGAAGATTTGATAAGGAGGGATGTCGTGGAAGGCTTGTCGACTAGCCGTCCAGAAAGCGGAACTGAAGGCAACAGAGCGATACAGGAGAGCAAAACGCTATCAGTCAAGAGAGTCTCAAACAAGCTGGCGAAGAACACTTCGACATACATGCAGTGGGCACGTCGCCTTGTTCGGATGGAGATACGGATGATGTGGCAGGTTGCCTGACTGGAACAATGCCAAACAATTAGTATGAGTTAGTGAAATGTAACGCGCCCTCTGTCCATCCAAGTCAATTCGTGTCGCTTTGCAAAAGTGACTTGTAGCTCGCTATTATGTGAATGGAACCCGGCTCGCTGGAGAGCACCTTGGCAATACAGCATAGCGAAAGAAAGAACTTTGGATCCGAGCAAAGGAGCGCATCGGTAACTGGCTATATCACGTTTAATAGTAAATTGGTGATACACGGGTCATGTGCTGAATTTTCGATTTCTCTGATCGGTTTGCGCTTTGTGGCTGTGCTCGGGCTGTATTTCCTCCGCCGCCTAGGTGAACGTCACAGTAAAGGGAGTCCCTGTGAAGGTACCAGTGCTCCGCATAGCAAATTTCGTTGAGCGAAGCTGGCAGTTTGCTGTGTTAAGGTCGAACCAGTCGGCGCACTGATCCCAGCACTGTAGTCTGTAGCAATATGTCGGCCTCACCTCATACAACGACTCTCGTGCTCGTTCGCCCCAAGCTTCCACGTCGGGGATCCATCAGCTCGCTCTCTTGGACATTATTCCACGCCCATGCGGTCCAGCTGATGGCTAGTTGTATAGGAAGACAGGATGGTCCGAGGGGATTCGCTCTGGATGAAATGCTGCACAAATTACAAGTACAACTATAACTAGTTAGCTGATACTTTACACTTGTGCGGCATTTACCCCAAGTACATCAGTTCGAGTTGATTTCAGGCAGATGATGAATAGGGAGACCAGTCCATAGGTCGAAGCTGAAATTAGAGCCAAAGCTAAGAATTCCCTCATGTGTGGGAAATGGGCTCTAGATTTCAACATGAGAGGAGCGTTGACAAGGGAAGCGTTACGCTCCAATCACTAATATCGCTGTCTCATTTCTACATTAGCTATTACCTCTAACGTAAGCTTTCGCCACGGGAATGAACGGGGTTGAACACCAAGCAACACTTCCAATGACACACAAAGACCTCGGGTTACGGGCCTCAAAGTACATCGACCCAAGGGTCCATGTGGACGTAGTATGCCTGGGCTTGGGGTAGCCGGCTAGCTCTGTCTCGCTTTATGGATAGCTTTCGCAGGTCATATATCTAGAGGAGGCGTTATGGCTCAACAACAAAAGCTTTGTATCTGGTTGAGTGGATTACGCAAAGTACGGCTATACGGCACAAAAACATTCCACAGTTGGCGGATCATTTATTACGTCGACGGTTCTCTAACTGGCTATTCTCGTCTAACTCAATAAACTATATCTGCCCGCAAAGTACCATCCTCCACCCATAGCTTGACGTCGAACTTGCCGTTCCTCGAGTCTTCTAGCTTGTGTTTGAGGACGTCATGCACCCCTTTCATCTGGACGAACCTCCTAGAGTCCATAGGCTCCTGAGTTTGTGCTCTGATGAAGGAGGTTTCTTCGAATTCATGGTGTGCCTCGATCCCGTCCCCGCCGAAGAACTGCGCAGGAAGCTGCCTTCGCAACTCCGGAAAGTTAACTGCCAGCTTTCTATCTACGGCTATGCGGTACGCTTTGAAGGCGATCCTTTGACCTTCGGAAGGCTGGGTATCCCGCATGTCTTTCAGCTGTTGTAGCAAGGGATGCATCTTACGGCCTCTCGAACCGGTCGCTTTGGGCAGACATCGATTGAAGTTGCGCCTGGATATCCAGGTCTCCCAGCATGCTGGAATGACAACGAATGGTGCCTCGGCTAGCGGACGGGTCTGGCGGACATAGTATTGCCGGGTCTGCATGGTGTTATTGTCGTCCACGTTCGCAGCCATCGTTCCTGAGCGTCGTGTAGGAACAGTACATGTAATTGACGAAAGTGTCTCCTCAGGCAACCGAGCCTGAGAGGCGACAGCCGCACCATGTGTATCTTCGGAAGTATTGAAAAGAGACAAAGACGGGCATGGCGGTGGTAGTGTGAGATGTCCCGTTGCAGGATGACATCGATCTTATAACCCCGGAACATGGACTTTATTAATGGCGAACACAAGGTATCTACGCGCCGCCTGATCATGTTCCGGCAACTGAATTACGCTCACCATTATTGTCCCAGCGTACTTCACACTAGGAGACTTCTTCTATTCAACGAGTCGACGTAGATAGGAGCAGGTAGCACGAGGAATTGAAGGCGAGGAAGGATTAGCTATCCGTTTGTATATATCTGGAAGAAAGACCGCATGATACTGGATGCTCACCTGTATCTGTCTCCGGGAGTAGCTTGGAGGGAGCCTGGAAGGACGCGACGACGGCCTCTCCGATGTCAGAGGGAGCTAGAGTAAATTGAGACCCGGCAAGGAAAGTACTCAGACTACCTGACGGGTGTTTCTGACGTCCGTCAAGCAGCTGTACAAATGAACGTACCGTTCTGTCCATCCATTACTTCCAGGGAAGGCAGGGAAGTTGCGAAGCAACCGGTGGACATGATGAGATGCAAGGATCGACGCGTATGGTTTCGGCGCATACACTCCTTGTCGTTTGAGGGCAAACCACAAAAGGGTGAAGCCAAAAGCACGGCAACCACCGAATGATGCGGCTGTCGACTTTATAGAAGGGATAGGTATGGCTGGTTCGTAGGCTGAAACAGGAGCGGAATTCCAAACAACGGAGAGCCTGAAGAATGCGAATTCGAGGCGGTGATCTGGTAGCCTGCGTAGGATATAGTACTCTTGTTTCCGGGCTCCCTTCACGAGCTGTTACACGGGGGCACAGCGTTTCAATCAAAGGCCCCGGGAAAGCTTGAGTCGTCCGACCTGTGGGACATAAATCCTCACACAAAAGTGTGGAATTCTTGTCGCAAAGTCGCGTGCGCATACGACTCGCAGGATACTCCTGATCAGCACAGCTTCTCAGTGTCTCCCACAGTCAAACTTGATAGATAGGCACCGCCCCATTTTCTGGGATCTCTGGGGATAAACCTAGCCTTGAAAGGGATTCACGACAAACCACTGCCCTTCAAAGGGCTTTTAAGCGCTACAAACGCCCACCCCCTTTTTCAGCTTCGATGACAATGTTTCCGCCTACACAAGGGTGCTCGGTGAGAGCATGTGGTCGAATGAGGCCTGGCCAGGGGAAGCGGAATCCCTTTGTAACGAGTGCGTTCGTCGGATGTCGTCGTCCTAGGCCCCTGTGATGGGTCGAGCTGAGTATCCACTCGGTAAACTGAAACCGAGATCCCACCGTTGTCAGACCGTGTAATAGCGGGGAAGTTGAGTCCTCGTAAACGATGCTGCACAGCCCGACCGTCACCGGTGCTCAATTGAACGGGGAATACAAGCCACAGCTTACTGATACAACCAACATAGATACAACAGGCTCAGGCGAGGAACCTCAATCCGGCAAACCCGACATTCAGTACGGTCCCAATTAGAATCGCCATCTGCGGATCAGAGCCGTGAGCATAAATTAAGTGATTAATGAAGGAGGATGAACTCACCTGAGTTCGCTGACCAAACACGACACCCGTCCGCCAGTCACCGCCCGGAAGGCCACGCAGTCCAAACATATTCCCTGCCGTCGTCGGCTCCGCCGTCGTGTGATCTGCGACTGGTTCCCCCCTTTCCCCAGCAACACCCTCAACATCACTTGTCCGTCCGCCCGATGGCTCGGGCAGCGCATCCGGCCCTTCGAGCGGGTCAAAGAAATTTGGTGTGGGAAGTTCACGGAAGAAGAACCAGGGGAAAAGCGGGAATAGGAAGCCGATGAGGATGCCGTGCAAGATGGAGGAGTACAGGCCCTCATTGACGGCTACAGGAGCAGTCATTAATGCACAGTCATGACAAGGGAGCAAGGGACCCACTCTGCGCTGTATCATTATTCAAATCACCCTCAATCCACTGCTCCTCCAACGCTCTCACATGCTCCTCATACGCATCTGTTCCGGGACCCCCACTCGTGCCCCCAGCGGCTGTGAACTCGTCCGGAACTTCCTGGCCACGGGAGAGGTAGAATTCACGTCGCATCGCTGCAATCTCCTGGGGTGTGAATCCGGCGTCCAAGAGTGAATCGAAGCCACGTCGATTGGTCGGTGGGGCCTGGTCGCGGCGTGTTCAGCAGATTATTCAATGTTACAGCTGTTAAGACGTACCTCTTGACTCGACGACGCTGCCTCTTCCGACGAACTAGGCTCAGCTTTTGCCCCAACCACACAATGCAACCATACTTTCTCTTCCCTCGCTTTACCCTTTCCCTTTCCCACAGCGGAACTATCCTCTCCCTCACCCGCAAGTCCACGCACAACCCCCGCGAGGTCGATACCTTCGGCGTCTTGTCGTGTCTGGATACGCTGTTCGAGTGCGCGGAGCCAGGGAAGGAGGAGAATGCCGTCGGTGAGGAGGCGGCCGGAGTGGATGAATCGGAGGGTGTGGGATTGAAGGGAGGGACGGAGGACGCGGAGCTGTCCGATGGAAGGAGCGTTAGCTTTCATGTTGGCAAGGTTTACAAGGAAACCGAGAGAGGAGGTTGTAGTGGACTGCCATTCGGCCGTGCCGCTATGAGATGCAGGTCGGATCGGAGGTGAATCTACGAGGGAGGCGTTCATCAATCATGCCGTGCCAAGGCGTCGTTGCAGCCTTTCTCCCAAGACTACACATTCCTGGTCCTTGACTACTGCGTCTTTGCAGTCTAATTTGCGACAGGCAGTTCCATCTACATGCCAGGGTGATACAATCTACCATACGGCAGCATGTGAGGCGTCTTGAGATCCCTTTCTTTTTGTGCAGATTGTTGTCTATCGCTAATAAGCCCAGCCGGTCCTAGAGAACGCCCTTTCGCTGCCCTTCGCTCATTCTCCACCAAGCTCCCATTCCTCTCGAATTCCCTCGTCCAAAAAAACCGCTCCTCGAAACCTGCCAATCACAAACGAACAAAGCAACTCACCTTATCCTTGACACTCGCTACACTCTCCCCATCCTCCACCCACACATCCACATCCCCGCCACCACCCTGCAGAGCACCTTGATCACCCGTAAACCGAATCGTCACACATCGACCTTGTTCTTCTTCCTCGGGCGTATCCAGGTCGTCGTTGTTGGACGATGAGGAGGAATCGTGCGCGAGGAATGCGCCACGTGTTCGGGAATGATGTGGTTGTTGGTCGGGTTCGGAGGAGGAGGAGGAGATGGAGGAGGCGCGGGCTTTGCCTTTGCCCTTGGATGAGGAGGAGCGGTGCGTGGGGAGGAGAGGAGCGGTGGACATGCTGCGGTGATTGTCAAGTCAATGGCGAGGGAAGTTTATGGGAGGATGAAGAGATGATGATATCACGGATCGCCCGAGCGACTTTTGCTTCCGCCGTTCCTTCAGCTGCATGTTCTGTGAGTCTACCTAGTGCAATCGCCTGCTTGGATTGGATTCCTATGGCCCCATCTCGCGTACGCTTCATCGAAACCTTGGACGGAAGATTTTCCGATAGGATCCGTCTGACCGGATCAAGGGGAAGAGACTACAAGGTGGTTCGAAGGCGTCTTCGTCAGCAACCGTTTCCCAACGTCGACTGGACATTTCCTTGGCTGGCTGGCGACTCCTTGCTATCATCGTACACCCCTCTCCACGTTGACTTCTGGCAATCGTTACGCTTCTGCTAAGTGACTGCGATTCGTGAGGACGTACATTCGTGTAAGATAGGATGGTCATGCTCCACTAGTGCCATACATTATGGAGTTCGATCCGTAACGGCATACTTCACCCTACGCCACCGGTGTCATCACTTCCCAGTCAACCCACAGTCTTAAGTACCCTTCCCTCACGAAAGAGCCAACTTCCGAGCCACAGAGGCGAATTCATTATTATGCGCCGCCTCCCGTCGTTCCATTCTTGATTGACCCCGTCGTCGTGATTTGACTCTGCGTGCTTCCGCTTCTTCCTGAAGTCATGGCCAAGGAAACTTGGTCCATGTTCAGGGGAGGGACGCGCGGCGACTTGACATTTGAGTAGAGCAAGCAGCTTTCAAGTATATGAGATTGTAATGCATTCAGCTGCTCATTGTTCTAAAGCTATGTTTGATTCTTGACTCGCATGTATATCTTCCTGGAGCTGCGCCGTCCTTGTGTCGATATCCTGAGTCATCCTCTCGATCATCGTAGACGGAAGGCCTATATTCTTTTTGGGGCGAGAGTACTAGCCAAATCTCCAGTACCGTCAAAGTCGGAGAATATCTTGTTCGGAAACGCCTGACATCCAGTAGTTCTCCTTGGGACTAGTTGGCAGGATCTATCTTCCATGGATCGTCGCTGAGGAATTCTAATCTGACCTTTGATGCGGTTGACACTCCTGTTCGTCCGGAAATATATGAGAGCACGCGACGGGCATCTATTTCTACTGCGACGACGCGACACAGAGGAGGCAGTAGGGTGATCGCCTGGATGCAGTCCTTCAGGTCGCTGACGATTTCGTCGAGAGACTCCTGGAGCGTCAAAGTATTCTGTTCTTGCTCTTCTGTGTACCAAGGTAGCTAACACCAGTCAGTACTATTGCAATCTCGCTCTATATATACACCTCTTGAGCCTCGCTCATCTGGCTGTGCATCTGAGTTTGCATCTTTGCATCTGTTTTGGTGTCGGTGGTGGTGCCTCCGAGGCCGGATCCTTTACACTCTGGCTTGGAGATACACCGGTCATCCTCTATTTGCGTAAATCATCTTGTCATCGTTCATCAGTTCTCCCTCAGCACTTGGAGCTATACTTCATTGCTTCATCAATCACATCCCCAGCCTCCTCATTACCTACATGCCACCTCGCAAGCCTCGAGCATCGGCAGCAGCCGTTGCAGCGAGCAAGAAACGCGCCAGGAGCGAGGAAAAGGATGATGTTGCACCTCCGACCAAGAGAGGAACTGGACGACCTCGGAAGAGTGACGTACCTCTTGCCAACAACATCACCACGCAGAAAGGCGACGTTCCGCCTCTGACCAAGCGAGGCCCCGGACGACCTAGGAAGAGCGAAGCATCCGCTACCAACGGCACCACCGCCAAGAAACTCGAAGTCCTCATCTCTTCCTCGGCTTCCTCTCGTCCAACTCGCCGCAACACAATCACCACAGCCGGCGGCGCTTCTCGAAGAATGCGAAGCATCATCGCACCCAACGGAGTTCTCGAGCGGGATATGAAGCTCTCGATCTTGGAGATTCCGAAGCCGGTGAAGAAGGTGAGACCGGGGAGGACGTTGTTGGTCTGGGGATGCGGTGATTCGGGTGAATTTGGGATGGGAGAGGGTGATCAGGAGAAGGGGGAGATCAATAGGCCGAAGTTGCATTCTTGGTGAGTTCCGCGCGAGCGAGCGTTAGTGAGCATGGAGGAGGGAGAGGTCGAATGTGTTGGTGCCGCTGGAATGAGTGTCGTACCGATGGGCAGAGAGCGTTCGACAGAGCGCGGCATCCTTGTACCACCTCGAACGCGGCGAGAAAACTTTTCAGCGAAGAGAAGATCTTGAGACAAAAGGTCGACTTTCCGTTCGGAGGGAAGATGACCGGACATCATGGGCGCACGGGTTTCACGAAGAGCAAAGGATGCACTCTGGAACCCTACCATATGGTGAACATGATCTTGAGCAGCGGAGAAGAACGCAGAGCCCATACAACCGCTACGTGTGCAGTGCCGGACCAAATCCCGCAGAACAACGTCCCAAAGGGATCAAGTCAGACGAGCCGATTCTTTGGTAGGCTATGCGGAGCGATTGCTTCTCCGCTCAGTAGATCGGAAGATGGAGACGCGGAAGTGTTAGAGGTCATCAGACGGGGAAGATGACATAGGCTGTGAGTAGTCGAAGGAGACGGCGCGTAAGATCAAGGGACAGTCTGTACCTCGGCTTCCAGAGGGGGATAGGCAAAAATGTTCATCGGGAGTAGACGCGCTGCGATGGCTTCGCACCCCTGCCAGAGCTCCGCCTTGCCGGGATTCCGCTATCTAATCTCGACGTTCTTCCGTATACCGGAAGAGACGACCGGACGACAAGGGGATTCAAAGCCGACGTAATGAGAATGCCTGGCTGATTGCCCGGTAGTCACATTACCCCGCGAACGCTACATTGCACTTTCATCGACGATGTTACCCTTACCTGCGTCCGGTGCTGAAGCTTTTGCGCGCAGGGTTGAGAACGCCATCAGAGAAGGAACATTTGGCGAAGAACCCGGAGCTGGAGTCGAGGACATCATTGTCGGTGGAATGCACTCGCTCATGATTGACGAAAGCGGACGAGTGAGTCTGTCGTCCCACCCCCTCAGTGCATAACTGACCTCTCCCTCGTCAGCTCTGGTCATGGGGAGTCAACGACGGCGGAGCACTCGGTCGACAAACTGACAAGGTCCCCGTTGATCTGCCCACGGATCCTGCTACGTACGCTGATCGAGATACGCTCGAATCCAATCCGGGTCTCGTCACCGGACTCGGTCCCGCCAACGACTTCCGTGTCGTTCGGGCTGCTGCTGGAGACTCGATCAGTATCGCCATCAGCTCGACCGGTCACGTCAAGTACTGGGGCTCGTTCCGTGGTAGTGAAGGCTTGCTCGGATTCGGAGGCAAGAAAAAGGCCATTCAGATCGAACCTGTCGATTTGCCGTTCCCTCCTTTCCAAAACCGGTCTTCAGCATTCGTGGCTGTCGCCGCAGGCGCGGATCACGTTCTCGCTCTTGCATCGGACGGACACGTTTATTCGATGGGCGACAACTTGCAGGGTCAACTAGGACGAAAAGTTCCGCCTCGAGCCCAGCTTCGAGCGCTTACTCCCGAGCCATTGGCATTGAGACGGATTCGGGCGATCGGAACGGGTGCCTACCATTCTTTTGCGATGGATCTCGATGGCAAGGTCTGGGCTTGGGGTTTCAATGCTGCAGGGCAATGTGGTGTCGCTCCGGAACGAAGGGATCGCTTATGGGCCGAAGACGTTATCGAACGACCGACTATTGTCGATGCGCTCAGCCCCGATCAGCATGGAGGTGCCAAAGTTATCAAGATCGAAGCTGGATCGGATCATTCCATGTTCTTGTTTGATGACGGGTCCGTCTGGGCATGTGGCAAGAACATTGAACACGAATTGGGTTTGGCGGATGATCACCCCGCGCTGCAGCCTGAGGAAGGGTCGAACGAGCGTCCGAAAGCCGTGTTCCAGCCAGTTCAGGTATGCTGGGCGCCGCTCTGCCGGTGACTGGTGACTGATGTTTCCGTCTTAGGTCTTCTTCCCTCCTCCCCCTAGCCCCGAAGAGAAGCAACCCGCCGTCAAGCCGTACGAAGACAGCGATGAATATCGACGTGAATCTAGCAAGGTTGTCGATATCTCTTGTGGTACCAGGCACAACTTGGCCATCACCAACGACGACTATGTCTATTCCTGGGGCTTGGGTGGTGAGTGTCTGTTGCTACCAACTACCGCTCCCTGCGCTTACCCTTGTACACAGTGACGTCGCAGCTCGGACTCGGCAACAAGGAAACCGCGGAGACGCCCACGTTGATTCGAACACCGCCCAGTAATCCAGTGAGTTATTCGGAGTTTCCCATCACGGACTTTACTTAGAGGATGCGTTGTGCAGGTTATGGCCGACTACAAGCCGCTCAAGGTCGCTGCAAGTGCGGGCCACTGTTTCATCCTTGCGCAAAAGAAGGGCAAAAAGGAGGATGGCAAGAACGAGTAAATTTCATGGTGGCATAGATCATGGACTCACGAATGGCTAGAAACCGGTCAGTGTTGGGTCGGAAAAATAGGAGAAACCTGGGTTTTATGATTCTGTGATTCGATTTCGTTTCGTCAAGCTGCGCAGGTTTTCGGAGTAGCGGAAGGGCATAGAAGACGATATATACATGCGATAAGCAATTTTCGTTTCGCCGCATGCCCAAGCTGGAACCAGACATCCATGGTCGGAGTTTACGGAAGCTACACTAAGTACGCCTTTCCTGAGACGAGGAGGCGAGACAACGGATCCACAGGCCTGGAACTCTATTCAGTATCCGGTCTAAGAGATTGAGATGCCTCTGCAGGACAATTAGAAATATCTTGATGCTTTCCGTCGGGCGCTCTCGGAGCCATATAGCATTCTAACCACGGCTCGGGGGAAACACCGATGCAGGGTTGATCTGGGCGTGGCCAGGACAATGCACAAGGCATACACCACATCTGGGGGCAGGGAGGCGAGGGATAGCCATCGGGCTACACGTCGAGAGCAGACACGGACAGCTTTTAGCTTGTGCGCGATGTCTTTGTATTATTCGAGATGTTCTGTACTTTGAAACTTTTGCAAGTTATCGAAACAAGTTATGTGTGAATGCACACGCAATGCTATATACCTGCGGTGTCTAGGGCGACGCTTCCTCGGCAGTCGTTATAACAAGTGACTCTGTCTCGAGCGTCTCTGTACTAAGTCATGCACCATTTGCTCGGTTCCGTGTTATCGGAAAGATCTGCGGTTTTCCATGGCGCCCTAGGTATTGCGGAGTAGACTGAAACTCTGCCGCCGTCGTCGAACGTGATTGCAGAGACACAATGACTCTGGCGAAGACTCTGGCGACGGCTTATCTGTACTCTGTAAGCGATCAGCGCACGAAATTAGTCGCAGATCCTCTTCGAGGATTATCTGCGTAATTATCGGAACGCTGACTGGCTCGTCCAGTCCAGGATTATCAAGGAGGGAACTTGCGGTCGCGTACTTTCCCGCAAAAATCGTCACCGTTCCAAGGTTCTGCAGCGGTTGTCCGGTATCTTCCAGCGCTGCCTGTGGCTTCGATTCGATCCGCGCGCGCCCTCCACATTCCATCGTGCTGTCTTGCTAGCTACCAGTACCATTCATTCCATCCTTTTGGCAGCAGAGCGGTCACATTCTCGTACGCCTTGGTCGCGTGATCCCATTCTTCTGCGTGTAGGTTGTATAGGGCGAGGCAGGTACTGGCGTCTTCGACCTGAAAGAGGTGAGGATAGCAATAGCGAACCGTTACTGTCGTTACAGGGAAGAGGCAAAATGAAGATATTCCAGACAGAGGACGTACCGATGAATGTTCGCCTATTTGAACTTTCCTTCCCAAAACTCGGTCCGCCAACACCTTCAGGCTGGGGTATACGCCTTCCTGCTCGATACCAACTTGCCGTCGGAGGGGATAGTAGAGGGCGGTGTCGCGGGTATTATCGATATTCCAGGTGATATTGAGGACCTTGTGGTGATATCAAAAAATCAGTGAGGGACGATCGAGTATGGGTGTTTCAAACTTACGGAGAAATCATTCCATAACGCATGTCCAACTATGATCTTTCCTCTAGTCATTTGTAGTACCTCAGAGCGGACCGCTTCATACGAAGGAGCTATCAGGAAGACACACATGGGGAACACGATCAATCTCTGAGAGGAACCAAGCTCGAGGAGAACAGACACACCGTCATCTAAATCGCCCTCCCGGATTCCGCTCTTCAGCGTTTGGTAGTCGATTGCGTTCTCCCGTGGTATACAGACATGGGAGTCATACAAGGTCCTTCCCCCCGCATCGACCAACGATACCCTGAGCGATATAAGATGTCAGAGTATCCGCATCTTGAAAGACGCACGGAGGAGCTTACCGAGCTAGCGCGACGCCCGGTTTGGGATGGTGGTGGACGACGACCATCTCGCAGTCAAGGGCGACCACTTCCATTTGGGAATAGGAGCCGAGTATTGATTGAGTGTATTGACAGCCTTCAGCCTGTTCGACGATGAAATCTCGATAGATTATCAGCCAACTTGCGTACTTGCGACATGGTGATCTGAGGTCACGTGATGCTCCAGGACAGCCTTGATACTATGTTCCTAGCTCTATTCCACCTAGTAAACCATGCGTAGAAGCTTTATTGAGCGCATGTAAAACGTGGGAAATTGCTGAGAAACCCCAGTCTCAAGTGTACTTTAATCGTACACAGTTAGATGAGACGGCACACCAGGGTCATCAGCAGGTAAACCTTATATTCACTATAAGGGAACTTCAACGACTAAACTCCACGGCATTATTATAATGCATGATATAGTCTAATAAAATTATTTATTGTTAAAATTCTCGGCCTAATCTTCCTATCGGCTTTAGTTCTACTTGTACTAGTTACAGTAGCATTTATTATCGCTTTATGATCTAACTCCTGGTAAGCTACACGCTATTTCAGTAAGCACTCTTGAAGATTTCGGGGTATACGATAACGAACGTCATTTATGGACCTCATTAAATCCTAGTACTGCAGAAGAGCTGTTAAGTCAAAGCTCTGCTTCTACAAAGGCCTATCTCAACAACCGGGTAGGTCGTTATATGAACGTAGCTGGGCCTAATGGTAACCCTACAGAGCTAGGTAACTTCTATTTCTGTCCATCAGACCTGGACATTTTAGACTACCGTTGCTTACCGTCTTGCCAGGCTTTATCAGCGTCAGCGACCGATGATCATTCGGATCAACGTATCAGAGTTAGATGCAACAGGGGACACGACTCTTCAGGGGACGAAACAAAATCCGGCCATTTGATTTTCAACGAAATCGTCTTCCGACGGTGATATCTTTTCACATAAGCAATGGACAAATTGATCCAAGGTCTATGACCATTCCTGATCTCCTTTGCTTACAGAGGTCGTCAAGCACTCTTGTGCTGCGCAATTCTCATTATCACTTTTGGCGATGAAGAAAGGGGAGCGCGGTTGCCCAGCAGGTATCGGCCAGTGGAACCGTCAGCTTAACATCGCCTCCAAGACAGGCTCTCCTTTGTGGCGCAAGTCTTTCAGCTATTTCACCTCGAAGATGTTTCCTGTGTCGAGAGATGATATGTGAAGTACCCCGAGTTCTCGTCTCGTTCTTCGCCAGTCGACTTTTTCTTAATCGATTTTGCATTATCTCCTACCCCACTACCTGGAAGATCGCAACGCTTATACGCTTCGACTATGAACATCAGCGACATACTAGACAATGCAGCCGGCGACCGTGAATGAGAGCTAGCGGTGTCACATACGGTCGTCCGCGCAAACTTACCTAGTACAACCCGTAGGAATTACCAGCTTTGCCGAGAAACGACCAGCTACAAGCATCGCCTCTGCGTGCACATGCGGTGAGATGAACGCAGCAAATTGACAAGCCAGTATGGACTTGACCTTTCTAGAAGGACGTTTCTCTAAGTATGGTACTGGGGGTTCCTCAACTCAGTCTGGAGAAGTGAGTACCCCAGAAGGTTTTCCAGAGCATGGTCATGTCCTCGTCCTTCGGGACATAGCAGCTTATATTAATAAACATAAACCTGCGTTCCGGTAGAGGTATCATCGGTCAGCCCTGGAGTCCGATCAGGAAAATCAGGCTAAAACTTCAGTTGGTGCTGCGGTCCGGCAGGGACGAAAGTACTCGTTCCGTATTCGTCCAGGAATCACGTGTTTTGCGGCTTTTCTGGGAGAGATAGACGGGCGACTGAAGACCTACTTCCCAGGTTCTGCCTATCCTGGGGACCTCCTGAAGACATTGTGGAGCCGCTATCGGGAAGATCCATGTGAAGTATGTTCTTAGCTGCTTAGCGGGATCCGCATCCAGTCTTATAACACAAACCGAACAAACACACGAACGATCGCATTTGTATCGATGTTAGTATGTTCCAGCAGAGCCATCCAGCTTTCTTACTGATCTTCAGCTGCCAAGATTCAAGCGGAAACACTCACATCTTCATGGCACCCCGAGAAATTGCGTCTATAGCTCTTCTTCTGGGGTGCATCGACGAGCAAATCAAACAGACGACGCTGACATTCCCGAGCACTCTACTGGATGAGCTCATAAAGTCCTACAACCAGGCGTCCAGGAAAATAAGTTGCCAGCGGGACAATATCTTATGTGTACTCGCAACGGGAGACCGCCATAGCTGCTTTCCCGGGTACCTCAAAGCTGATTCTTTTCCCTTGTAGAAATTGCTCACTCAAGCAATTCCGAGCCACTGAAGCCAAAGAGGGGGGCGGGACAGCGCTCGCTCGTGACGGCGCCGCCTGTATAGGTAACACCTCAAGTCCACCTCCATGTCTTTTCAACACCTCAGCACCTCGGCACTCGGTACCTTCAGCCACCACCTAACGTATTCTCTATATAGTTCATAGTTCCGTAGCTCCGCACTTTCGGTTGTATAGGCTAGTGGTATGATCCCATATTATCCAATATGATAATCTCCACTGCCACTGCTAACCAGCATCAGTTTAGCTAGCATTCTTGAGATGTCCGCTTCATAGGAAGTTGACAACTCCCCAAGTGTCTTGGCACTCATTGAAACCTAACGGCTGCATAGCAGCTCGATGAAAGGTCAAGCGTGATTCATAAAAGCACAGGGAAGCTATCCAACTGCCATTTGGCTTCTTATGCATACCTGATGTGTAGAGAGACAATTCCGCCACAATAGTGACTGCTGTATTACTTACTATTTGAAGCCAATGCTTCATTGCACACAATGACTCTAGTACTACTGACGTGGCCATTCACTCGAACTATCCAGCACTTGTGTACGTCATTACTGTACAACACAGGTCTTGCAAACTTTGCAAGGAGATGCAAATCTCGCAGGTGATGCAGACTTTGCTTTACTTACCCGCTCAGCTACTCTTTGACCTCCGGAATACGTATATATAGCGGCCCTTCCGGCCAGTTGTAATAGCTTGATGACTTATCGATTTACCCTTTAATTCACCTTTGAATCCGAAGCTACCTTGAGTGCAAGACTTTCTCTGGATCAGCTACCCCTGTCATCCACTCCGGTGTCAGTCAAGACAGTCACGCACCGTCTGAAGTAATAAGTGTACTTCGTTTATGCCAGCCTCACCATTTATCGTATCAACTTTTCTCATTACTTCGACACCTTTGTCGCGGGCAAATGGTCTATCCTGCAAGGCAAGGTAGCACTGCCGTTGTAAAGGGAACTAGCACAAGCGATGTACTCTTATTACTCAAGACAGGACTTGATATATACCGAAGTGGAAGACGAAGGGTAGCTAGTCCTGAGAAAGTCTTGCACTCAAGGTAGCTTCGGAATTAAGGGTGTTCCAAAGGGTGAATCATAAAGCATGATGTCTATTACAAAAGGGCAATGTGCCCGATATATATACCTATCCAGAATGCATAGCTCTCCAAGGGAAGGAGAGCCTTCCTAGGGCAACTGAAGTGGTGAAGTGAAGTTGCGAAGTTGAAGTGATGAAGTTCTGAAGTGAAGCGCTGAAGTCTTGAAGTGAAGCGTTGAAGCAGCGAAGTGGTGAAGTGATGGGAGTGCAGTGACTGAAGTTGAAGTAGTGAAGTGCTGTAGCTTAAGGAGACGTGGAGAGACAGGACAGAAGCATGAGTGGTGATGGCGATAATGTCATCTAGCTGTTATGACTAAGCTATGTCTCTACAACCTTTATGAGTCATCAGTCGTAGTAAGGTCTAGCTACCCTTCCCATCACTAAGATCTCCTTTAGTAAAGCACATCTTGTTGCGACTTGGACCCAACCCAAAGCTTGATGAGTCATTCTAAATGCTCGATACTCCCTAAACTTTTACATTGGTCCGTCCCTTACAATATCTGTCGAAACTTACAATATCTGTCAAAACTTACAGTATCTGTCAAACTTTACAATATCTGTCAAGTCCGCTCAGGCGATGTAGAACAGCATAAAGCACAGGTATTGAGATGTTTCCGTCTGTCCAGTGGGTTTGTAGCAAGCCAATCACCATTTTGAATATACGTGCATACTATCGAAAGTACAATAGATTGATATCGCAATTATATCGAGTCGAGACGAATGCGAGGCCGGGACGAGCTTTCTGTTTCGTAATTTGTTATTGTCGGCGAATTATATGAAGCGCGATTAAGCCGGTAACACGGAATAGGAGACAGGGAAAGAGAGGATCCAGGCTGATGATAGCAATGATCAGCGATAAGCAAGGCTTTTGCTCAGTTCCCCAAGGGCAGCACCTGGATCGCCAACAGCACCATGTAGCATCCCACTACCCTAACCTCGGCATAAAAGCATGTGAAGAGGTGGCGACATGGAAAGCTCAGGAAGAGCCGTCTTTCGCCGCCAACGATGATATGGTTTTCGCGCTGCTGTAAAGGTTGTATGAATGCGTACTGTTGACGCTCGTTTTATCACATATCGTGACCGGAGAGGGAGGCATAATACTCTGATCATCCAGTGCTTCTCCACTGTGTCAACCTTCAAGGCTTACCTAGCCTCCTTTGTCGATACCCATTGAGCAATCAAGGCATATAGGTTATTATGGTCGCTAGGACCGGTGAGCCTTACATAGTAACTGCCGCTCAGAGCTTATAAAAAGATACTAGCTGTCGAGGCTCATACTTGACTCCAAGACCATATTGGTCCAAGAGCACCTGAACAAGGAAGGTCGCTACACTTTCGTTGCTAAAAGAAATACCGTCCAAACATTCAGCATGATGGCTGTTTCGTCTTCAGTACGATCCATGCGGGTCTGGATGACATCATCTGACCATGTTCCGAAGGTACGAGTTTTTCCACGCCAAGATACGTGCAGGGAATCACTGACACAGTCCCCTACGAGGGGAGACGCTCTCTCCCGTTATAAATGTGATGCATTTGAATGGTACATGTTGTAACCTGGGATGCGCAACACCGTGTATATCAGAGACCGTAATGGATATGATAATGGTGAGCTAACATCCCAGGACATCAAAAGGGGATTGCATCCACGGCTGTGGATATATAAGGCCAGCCAAACATTGGGCGATGAAAAACAGTGGAGTCGGACAATGATGAAGTGAACAATGAGGACACGGAATAGACTTTGTGGCTGCCAAGGAGATCCAGATGGCGTGGCGGGGATTCGTAAGTATGTGTATTCACGACAGTGCAAGCCTGGAGAGGGGTCTGAAATGCCTTTCAGACATTGCCACAGCCGACAACTTATGGTCCTTTCTCCGTTCTCTGAGACTGAAGGCGTAGACTGCGGGAGCTCGAGCATTTCGAGGAAACTGTACGACGGGCCACAGTGACAGGACTGTGACATCGATCAGGACTGGAAAGCCTCCTTTGTTCTTTATAACTTGTCTTTTTTCATTTCGAATGCGTTCTGATTTGCGAAAACAAGAGCGAACGATAGAGGCAAGGATAGATGACGTTGTCTTTCGCTCGCGAAATGTAGACTAGATTCCTTTAAGTATTTCTGCCGCGATTTTGCCTCTAGACTTACCGACACGCCTCCAGATCTTTCTGTGAATCATGAAAATTGACAGTCTATTGAACCCAGACAATGAGCCCACAGCTTCTACGGCCCTTGGTGTGTAGAGCAGCTGCTTCCCCGTAGCGTCATACTGACTTAGCCGTCGCCGACGTCCATGCAGGTACGAACCATGTCATTGAGTCTGAAAGAACCCAGTACTCTGGATACGACCAGGTTAGTCGGTTAGTCGTAATCACCGGATTTTGAAGTTTCTCATTCATACAGCCATCATCACGGTCAACCTAGGAGTCCCATGCGCAGACGCCTGTGTTTTTGTCAGGTTTGGTTGTTCAGCTTCAGGACAGTTATATGAAGCCAAACGTGGAATACCATTGCCGAAGGAGCTCTCAAGAGCGCTTCGTACACAGCTCAAGTCCGCGTGAGTAAACGTGACAGGAGAGTATCTGTCCGGGGCGGGGGAATCGTACACACAAGCTTCAACGCAGGCAGACTCCCTATACATCCGTTCCTAGGTGTGCTACTCTCCCGAGATTGATGTCTCAAACCCAGTTTAACTAACAAGACATTCTCTTTCCTAGAGCCTTAAGACGCACGCACCTGGCTTGGTGGCTTTCGAATACACTCCTAGATCGAGCTACTCAGCTTCTGGTAACCAAATGTATAATGCCACCGGCACGTGCACTTTCTATGCCAAATCAGGTATAAAGACCAGGGCTAAGCTCAAGGAGTTGTTGGAAGCACAAATGAAAAGAGATGGTATAGATGCCACGTTTCTGACGGACCAGAGGACCCGTCGAATCAATCACGCCGTATGGAAAAAATATAAAAAGGTGGAGAAGCAACAAGCAGGGGGGAATGGTGTTGATCAGGCAGGATAGTCGCCCACGGGTGGAAGAAGACCAAGTCCATATGTACTGTACCGCGCCGGAAGGATCAGTGCACTAATGGATATCGCAGGCGTCTATGAATGTAAATGAAATTGCCCAAACCGCCTAGACGGGCAGCCAGTTCCGCATACCAGTCAAACGGGAGCTCTCTCGTTGCAGGTCTTCACGCTGCAATGCTGTCGTGATAGCCAAGGGGTAGCTAGGTATATGTAGCGATCTTCAATCGCCTTGCGCAGTTATCTTTAGCTTGACAGTCACCGGTGACTGCCGCCCACGGACATCTCGCCTTGTCCGCCATTCCCCAATCCGGCTCTCACGCTTGCTTACGTACTCCGGTCATCTCCCTTAGCGCGTGAGGGGGGACGATGACGATGCCTTCCCCTGATAGATAAGACCCGCTCCTTCCTTTGCCACATTCTCCCTTGTCGCCGCCCTTCATCGCCACAACCCATCGACAATGCTACCCTCCTCCATCCTCGCGCTGTGTCTGTTGCCCCTTGCCCTGGCGGCTCCTGCTTCCCTTTCCGGGGGACTGGCGCCGTTGAGCGTTCAAGGGGATGTCGTGGATGATGGGTATATCGTGGTGTTGAAGACAGAGGCGATCGTCGGGAACTTGCAGGCTTTTGAACAGCATTTGGGACAGGTAGAGGCTTGGAATGGCGTTGATGTGAGTAGTAGCGGTCTTTTTTCGAACGATAAAGGGAGGAAAGGAGGCTGATCGAGTTTCTCGGGTTAGCCTATCGGGACGATCGAGAACCTCGATGATGGTGTGGTCGATGTTCGTGGTGGCATCAAGCATATTTATCGACCTACCTCGGACGGCGACCATGGATACTACGGATATGGTGAGGCCTCGTTCGGCGTTTCCGCCACATCACAAGGCGCAACAAAAGCTGATGCAGACCTTCCTTTTCCCCTCTTTGTATAGCTGGATCATTCACTCCTGCCACATTGGAAAAGATCCGTGCCCATCCGGCAGTGGCGTACGTCGAACGAGACCAACATATCACCGTCATCGACCCGACCACCTCGGACGGCTCTTTTCCCGTCCCGCAAGCCGAGATAATTACCGGTGACAACGAATCACTCCTCCCACCCCGGACGAACGCCTCGGATTCCTCGGTGATGCAGCAGTCGTCCGCACCCTGGGGACTCGCGCGTATCTCTCATCGTCCTGCGTTGTCGCTCTCGACGTTTACCAAATACGCCTACTCCTCCCACGCACTCGATTCCCATGGCGGAGTCGACGTGTACGTGATCGACACGGGGATCAACATTGCCCATGTCGAATTTGAAGGTCGTGCCAGGTGGGGAAAGACGATCCCTACGGGTGCAAAGGATTACGATGGGAATGGACATGGAAGTCATTGTGCGGGGACGATCGGGTCGAGGAAGTATGGCGTGGCAAAGGGGGTGAATTTGGTCGCGGTCAAGGTGTTGGGCGATAATGGGAGTGGGACGTTGGCGGATGTGATTTCGGGGATTCAGTACGTGGGAGCGAGTACCTTGTTGCCGAGGCATGATGGCTGATCAACGTCTCGTCTCCAACGCCTTCTTTCCTCGGCTTGCCCCTCGCCACAGATGGGCAGCCGAAGACGCTGCCGCCAACCGCAAATCTAACAAACGCCGTAACTACAAAGGCGCCATCGGCTCCATGTCCCTCGGCGGTGGTAAATCCCAAGCAACAGACGACGCTGTCAACGCCGCCGTCTCCTCTGGCCTGCCCATGGCCGTCGCCGCGGGAAACGACAATCGCGACGCGTGTGATTATTCCCCGGCGAGGGCGGAGAAGGCGCTGACCGTCGTGGCGAGTACGTTGGGCGATGAGCGGGCGTACTTCAGCAACTGGGGAAAGTGTACGGACGTTGCCGGACCTGGGTTGAATATTATGAGTGTTTGGACGGGTGGAAACACGACGACGAATGTGATTTCGTGAGTCGGCAACGCCCCGGCGCAGTGAGTGAGACGCTGATTCCCTCTTCGCAGGGGCACTTCGATGGCGACGCCTCATTTGGCCGGGTTGATGGCCTACTACATCGAAATCTACGGCAGCGAGTCGTTCCCGTACATGAAGACCGAGGAACTCGTTGAACTTTCCCGCCTCGGAGGCGCCGACCAGGCCGAAATCGATGCTTTGCAGATGTCTGACCACGCCGCCGACGACGAATCATCGCTCTACGTCAACGTGTACGAAAGCTTGCCCGCTTTCGTCCGATCCGTTCTCCCTGCGCCTCGAGTACTCGCCATGTTTGCCCAGACCGTACCCAAGAACAGAGACTCGTTGACTCCCGCTCAGGTCAAGGGCTTGGTGTCGAAGCTCGCGAGCAAGGGAGTCTTGACCGACACCAAGCAGGGTACGCCCAATCTGTTGGCATTTAACAATGCCACGGTGGTCGTCAAGAAGTAGGTGGTGGTGCGTCTCCCATGTGTTCTGCGTTCTGCTTCCCGGTCCTACGTTGTGAAATAAACAGAAGAAACTAGTCTCCGTTGTCATTCTTGTATACATATCGCCTGAATTGTAACTGTCCTATGCATTGAATCCATGAAATCTATCGAAATGCCGGGTATGATGTCATTAGCGCCCGGGCGCCGAATGACGTACCCTCCCTCCCCTTGAACTGGTTAAGTATCTACGGTCTCTCTTCTTCTTGTATTCGCCACCGTCCGATCTCCCCAACGATCCACCATGGGCTCCTCCATCTCATCCCTCGTACGCACCAGCAATAACTGGATGCACGCTCCCGCCACCCTCAGAGGTGCATACGTCCTCGCCTGGGGCATGACGTTTGGCGTGCAAGTATGGCAGACGTTTATCGGCGGCATCGTCGCTTTCAAGACTTGTAGGTCGCAATTCAACTACATCCTCGCTCTGGCTAACCCTACGCTGCCATTGCTAGTACCCCGACAGACATTCGGTCTTCTGCAGAGCAAGACCTTCCCCATCTACTTTCTCACCAACACCATCCTCTCCACCGCCCTCCTCACGCTCGATATTAAACTCCGCCCGGATTTGGTCAAGAACTTTAAAGCCCTCCCCGTGGCCACGCTCGTCGCTTTGAACTCTCGACACTTTTGGGGCTCGACGGCCGGCTTGGGGTTGGCGGGCTTGATGCTGAATGTCGCGAATGGGGTGTGGGTGGCTCCCAAGACAACCGAGGTGATGTTTGAGAGGCATAGGCTGGAGAGGTTGGAAGGCAGAGTATCGGAGAAACATGTGAGTCCGAGGATTTGCAGATATTCCACAAGACGCATTTTGATTCGACCCGGCATTGGCAGCCTTCCGGGGAGATGAAGTACCTCAACAACAAGTTCCAGACCCTTCATTCCGTTTCGTCGGTACTCAACATGGGTGCATTGGCGGCGACCGGTCTGATCGGATGGAGGATCGGGACCAAGGGATTGGGACCCAAGCTTGCCGGAGGATTGGGTGTGTTGTAACGCGCTCAGAGAGAGACATGGGTTGTATTTGCCGCGAGACGTTGTGGAATGGAATATATACGACGGTTCGCCTATCGCTGGTGCCGCTTCAGATGTGTGTTTCTCGGAGAGATGGCATCAGCCGGTAGCTTGGCATGAGCAGATTGCAAGAGTCCTTGTCAAGCATGGCTTCAAAGGGAAAAGGTCGCTCTTCGCCACCAGCTCCAAGCTTGCAGCTGAGCAGTAATATATCATATTTCCATAATCAAGACAAGCGATACATCCTTGACACAAATCCGACAACAATTACACGCTGGACAAACTGGCTACAACGTACATAAGATTCTACTAACTCCAAGCACTAGTTGAAAACACTCTTGCCCATCTCGCCTCGGACGTCCACCACCCTCGCCTCGACCCCACGGAACCACTCGACCGCGCGTTGAGCTTTGCGTTCATTCTGCTCGGCCTCTCGAACGACCGACCCGCGAGCCTCAAGCGCCGTGCGGAATCGTTCACGCAAGTCCCATGAAGCCAAACGAATCACTTTACGGGCTTCCCTGGCCAGTCGGTCCGTCTGGGCGTCGGACCAGGTTTCACCCTCGGACGAGAAGGAAGACAAGGTGATGGCAAGGTGACGTCCGACATTGACGGGGATGGCGCGGGGGAGGTCATAGATGATCCATGCGACCGAGCCGAGGACGACGGCGCCGACGACCGGTGCGGCCCAACGTCGAGACGTCTTGTCGGTAAAGACATCGCTCAGCCCGACGGCGGAATCGAAAAACGTCTTGAGGCCAAAGAGGGAGCTTCCGAGTCCCGCGGTGCCGGTGAGCAGGGTCAACGTGCTGAACGATGCGCCCAGTGAGCCGAGGCTGATCAGCGGTAGGTCTTTGCCGTCGTCACCCGATGCACGAGAGGCAACAAACGCCGACTTGAAAAATGTGACTTGATGGTGAATGTCGAAAAGATCGGACATGGAGACGTGGACCAGGTCGCTTCGCGCACCAAGCCCGACACGAGCGGCCACAACGACCTGCTTTCCCGAGAACATGGCGTCCGGGTTGAAGACTCTCGCCGAGCGCTCGACATCGGCAGGGAGATGCGTCTCCCCGGCCTGCACGACATTCCCGACGTGTCTCGCCGTGATGCGCTTGGCTTCATCCTCGAGCGCAACGACGGAATATTCGAGACTCTTGAGCATAACCCTTCGAACTTCCTTGGCATAGTCCCATACGCCCAGTAACCCGGGATACGTCGGCAAGGTGTACTTCACGGGATGAGCCGACGCCAGGCGTCCACCAGCGATTCGGCCGAGTGCATCCTCGACACCCCGAGCGACGACCTTGCGTACCTCGTCACCGACCTGTTCCTCTTCCTCATCCAGCCGCTCCTCAAGCCCATCTTGACCCTTCTTCATGGCCTCGACTACGGGCTTGACGCGTTCGACCTGTTCACGCGCCATCGAGCGCTCCGTACTGGCGACGACGGCATTGGCGGACGCGAGAAGCTCGACGTCGGCGAGTAAGTGGGTCAGGTACGTTTCCGCCGGACCGAGCTTGGATTTCGCTCGGTTCAAGAGGACAAACGAGCGCAGGGATTGTTCAAGGTGGACAAAGGCGTCGTCGAGTGCGTCGACCGTCTTTCCCGAGGCGGCGGGTCCTTCCTGTGAACATCGAATGGCGATCTTGGCCGAATCCACGAAATGCACCAACTCGTCTCGCTCATCCCACGTTCGTGGACTCAGTGTCCTAATCTGCTCCAACACGGCCCTCTTGCACTTTTCCTTGTCCCTAACCTCGTCGAATCGATTGACGACGATGAACATCCGAGCCTTTTCCTGGCCCGCGGCGAGGATGAATTCCTTGGCCGAGAGGGTAAAGTGGTTGGCGGCCGAGACGACAAAGATGATGACGTCGATCGTCGGGGACCGGGTGAATGTTTCCGTGGTCGGGATCACATCTCGGTTGAGTCCCGGTGCGTCGATCAGTGAGATGTCAAGGATTCCGTTGTGCAAGATTGTCGGTGGCGCGGGGGACGACGGATCGCCGTCCCTTTGTTGCAAGTAGACCTTGAGCGGGGGCGCAGAGGCTTCTTGTTCCGCCACGAGCGTCGCCAGATCTTCCACCTTGACCACATCATACGTCTTGGCATCCGATCGATCATATTCGCCATCCTTGACACCCGGTTTCACGACATGCACTTGCTCCTGCGCATCCTCGCTCGCTGCAACGCCATACACTTCGACGAACCTCCCCGTCAAGGGCTGCTGATCGACCGGCATCACACCCTCTGGCCATCCGAATTCATCCACCCCGCCCCGTCTCAGCAACGCATTGACGACGGTACTCTTCCCGGCGTTCAAGTCGCCCGTAACGAGGACACGAGACGAGGTGCTCATGATCCGCGCGTGGAGTTGCGACAAGTGGGTAAGGGAGGATTCGAGACGGGAGCTGATCAAGCGAGAGATGGAGTGTTTCTCGAGCGAGGTGATGAGGGTTGCGGCTGAGCCTTGAGGGGTGGTAGAAGCGTGGCCGAGGGAAAGGTCAAGCCGGAGAATGGAGAATCCATTCATTTCGTCTGTGTCTGCGTCGATGGTATCCCCGATAAGCGATCCTTCCGCCATCGTCGTGGCGGTTTCTTCCGCAATCGAGGACGCAGCAGCCTGCTCATTCTTGATCGCTTGAACGGCCGTAATACTCCTCCTGAACGCCCTCCTCCCCGTCGTCGGTCGCTGATCATGCTCCAAAGTCTTCGCCACTTCGACCTCTTGTACGCATTCAGGTTGATCCGCGAAACTAAGGGACATGCTGACTGTCTTTCCACGCCTCGGTGTCGGTCGTCGAGGCGTAGTCGAGGGTTGTACGGCCTGCTCGGAACGCGAGACAGGCGTCAGCGTGGGGTACCTGACGGTCCATTCAGCTTCGTTGAAGTTTCGAAGATCCGCGAGGAGGTAGGTCGATGATTGAATGGCTTTGGCGAGTCTATCAGCAAAAGGGACGTCAACCTCGGATTGCTACACCCTTCCTCCACCGCGACAACGTACCGATCCCTCGTCTCCTCGTACTCTCTGACTACTCGCTCTCCCTGTTCCTGAATCTGATCACGATCTCGTTCACCACCTCGTGTCAAAGGCGACATCGCCATCATCGTCGTCGTCGATCGACCCTCGGACGCCACTCCCGCCGGAGCAGGCGTCGTCGTCGACCGCAATAAAACGGAACGATGGGGTTGCATCATTTAGTGTAGGGGTAAAGTATGCTCTCCCTGTTGGTGGTGGTGGCAAGCGTGTAGGATAAAGATGGAAAGAGATGGCCCGGGGTGCAATCAACCTTGAACTGGAATTCCTACGATCAGATGATGTTGACTCGCCATTCCCGTCATCTCCCGCGGGTGGTAAGCGCGCCAAATAGAAGCGCGCGTCGCGGCCCGTGGTGCGCCCAGGCTTGCCACCCAGAGCGGTTTCACGCCTGCATACCTGGTAGTCCACTCGGGAGAGATGGTGTCACCAAGACGTAGATAGTGATACACAACAGGATAAAAATATCATTTGAAAGACCGTCATTCGTGATTACGAGATACGAGTGTCCACGTCCCTAGACACCGCGTCCTCCGAAGACAATCGCAAACTGGGAAGCGTGAGAGACAACGTCTCCCCATCAATCTATTTCAATGGCAACAAAGACGGTCACCTTTTTGTCTTTGAACTCCGGCTGAATGTTGACCATGGGTCCTGCCAGTGTTTGCTCGTGCCGTGACATCAACTCTGTCATCTCCTGAGCGATCCCTCCCGTGTGGTCGGCAGCGGCTATCTGGCGCTCGATGTCGCCAGTCATCTGCACCCACTTGGGAAAGCCTAGAGGCTTCCCCGGCGGTGGCACCTGGGTAATTATCCTGTAGATGGTAGCAGGGTCTTCTGCGTCGCGACGGGGCTGTCTCGCTTCTGTCCAGATCCTGTTCACCTCTTCACTGATATAGTGGGCTCCCAGTCAATGAGACTTAGAGTTTCAAACCGGCAACCGATAAGAAGCACGTCCAGCACATTTTGACGGCTCTCTCCAGGCGAAGCGCTCTCATGATTAGGCCGATGATCCTGTCCTACTCTGTTTTCATTCCCATAGTCGTGAAAACCTGATCGACGGTTCCTTCGGCCACGGACACCATGAAGAATTGGGCGCTGACGGATTTTTAAAGCGTGAGCGGGCCACGGGGGAGGATAGGGCGTACGTTCCCCGCGGGTCTGCCGTCTGCTGCGGAGCCATGGTAGACCCACACCCGCTGGCATTGGTGGGAGGAATCATCGTTGACTGGGCCAAAAACGTACTTTGGTTTGGACCTGTCAGAGGGCACGCTGGAGCGAAACTGGCTAGTGCCAATTCCAGGAGGGAAGGAAGTGATCCGTTGGGTCGCGAAGTGTGGAACGCGCCATGTTCGCAACGACTGCAGTCCTTATCGCCGGACGAATACAGCTGGCAGTGGACAGGATCCCGATAAGTACGCATAGCCGCATGCGCCGATATCGAGGCGCCATCCTTATAGATATATGCGACACTCGGCCCATGCGCCTACCAGCTCGCCAACCCCGAGGGAAAAGCCTGTTCCAGAGTTTGACAGAGGTTCGACAAGGTCAGCAGAATACACAAATTGTCATTGAAAGGAGGGCGAATCCAGCACCGCCTGGGTCATATTCTGAGGTATCCAGGGAAGCCTGTCATCCGAGACCAACAGTTCACGAAGCAAATAACTCACAGCTTGGCTTTATCAAAATACCACATTCCCGCTCGAAGTAGAATCTTGACTCGCACCGGATCCACAAGTTGTCCAGTTCGCCTTTGTCGCTTGCGCTGAGGCGCTGAATGATTCTGAGCGAAGTGTTCAGGTTTGTTTTGATTTGTAGCCGTCGCGTAGGACTAAAGTCATATCGAGAATATCTCTGAAGGGACATGCCCATCACTTCATAGCCCCCCGCGCCGGGATGAGAACAGGTTGCCCATGCTCGAGCTAGCTAGGTCAATAAAGTCGATGACGAGCCGCGTTGACAAGGGAGCACAAGGTCATGTCTTCCGGTCATCCGGTCACCAATGATTATCACACAGATGCGATGACTCGCCCTGCCTTCGTACGGTGGTCTTTCCCCGTCACAGTCCGCCTGTCGGATCAGACTCTCGACCTCAAGTCACTAGTTCCCCGCGACGGGACGACTCACGCAACACAGCCAATGCTATTTCACCATGCAATACAACCGCCCTCTCCCGTAGATCCTACAACCTGAAGGATATACAACATACCAGTCAATTCCGCCAAAGGTCAGCTCGTCCGTGGCTTGACCTTTTCGAGCTCCTCTATCCATCTCGCGCGAATATCGTCGCGGTCGGTAATGAACACTCGTTCCTTCTCGCCCTGAAGTAGTCCTCAGCATACAGGCAGACAAGACGAGGAGGCGGGCTTACCGTCTGCACCACAAACGCCCGGGGACCCTTTTCGAAGTAATTCCGCACGACCCGCTTCTTGGCTAGCGCGTCCTTGTCCTTGTTCTCGTGATGCACCCCGTCCTGTGCGGTGACGCCCGATCTCTCAAAAAGACACTCGGCTTGAACCTTGATGGTCTCGGTGGCGGGCTCCTCTTTGACGCATATCAGTCGCGGCAGGTTTGTCAGGGCGAGGGTACGGCGTTTCGGTAAAAGCAATCCAGATCGAAGGAGGACCAGAGACTGGTAGATGATTTCTTCACCCTCGACGAGGTGCTCCGACCTGATGGAGGGATCAGCGGGGATATGTAGCCGCTGCGAATAGAACATACCACTTGCTCCTCCTGTCCTCTGTACTCCACTGCAGGCTCGAGCGACCGTGCGGCAACATCGACTCATCCGCGGGTGCTTGCCCATCTTCCTTGCTGTTGACCTTACGGGCCAAGCCGGCTCCACCAACGAGACTGACATTATCGTCCGTCGTTCCGCTCCCACTCGAAAGCGTCCCCACACCCCCGCCCTGTTCAATCCACCGCCGACGTGGCGTTTCGAGGTAGTCCTTGTCCCCTGCGGCATGTTCCTGCGATCCAGATGCGGGGGAGACATGATCGGCCGACTGCATGCCATTCTCGCTCGATCCTGCTCGATCGCCGATCAAGTCGTCCCATGCAAAGGACATTGTGGTCGTTTGCGCGGGTGGCGTAATCCCCGTGTGTATCTCGGGCATAAAGTCTGTCCAGATTCGGCTGAAATCGGCGCCATCAAAGAACGGGTGTGCCTTGATCCCCTCGATATCGAGCCTCTCTGCCGGGTCGAGTTTCTGCAGAGCGCGTTAGCTCAAGCCGCCGCCAGTCAATACGCAGCGACTCACCAACAACTGCTGCACCAAGTCCCTCGCTTGCTCGTCAAACCCTTGCGGAAACTCGTATTCCGCCTTCAAGACTTGCTGAAACGTCAAGTATTCGGTGGCGCCCCGGAACGGCGGTCTCCCAGCCAACATCTGGAACAAAATACACCCAAAGGCCCAGACATCCGACGCAAACGTCGCATGCTCGTTCCGCAGGACTTCGGGACTGACATATTCTGCCGTCCCGACGAATGACCGTTTTCTCTCGTCCTCGTGGCCGTTCTCTCCCGACTTGCCGTTCTGCATCGATGACGTCTTGTTGACCCAACCCGGCAACTCGTTCAGGTCAAGCACCTTGGCGCTCCCAAAATCCGTCACCTTGATCCGCATATCATCATCGAGCAAGATATTCTCGGGTTTCAAATCCCGATGAATGACTCCGCGTTCATGCATAAACTCGACGGTATCGATCAACTGGGCGGCATATTTGCGCGTAGATTCCACGTCGAATGATCCGTGTTTCTTGATCAGGGAGAGTAGTTCGCCGTTGATGGCGAGGTCGAGGACGAAATAGAGCGAGGTATCGTCCTTGAAGGTGTAATGAAGCCTGACGACACCGGGGTGAGCGCTCCGTGGTCGTTTCTTGGGTTTCCGAGCGACGGCGGGGTCCTGAGATTGATCGGGGTGACGTTCCTGGTGGCCGGAATGATTGCTCGAGACGGGACTGACGGAACCTGGGTCCTTGTCACTGGGGACGACGGTCCCCTGCGAGGAAGAAAGCTTCCCATCCGCTGGGGTATCGTTAGATGTCCCCTGATGGGAGGCTTTGGGAATCCCAACAGGCAAGGGCGGCACTCTCAACCGATCCGAGGCTCCATCTCCGGTCACTGCCTTCCCATCAACCCCGCCATCATCCACACCAGAAATCCGAATCCCGGCATCGTCGATACTCTCCCGCCGCTGCTGCGGCTGCGGCTGCGGCTGCTGACCCCTCTTCCACCCAGGCATCGACGAGCTCTGGCCCAATCTCCCACCCGTCACACGCGAAACAAGCGTATTTATCGCCTGCCCCTCGGGCAACATCATCGTCGCTGTCGTCGTCGTCGTCGTCGTCGTCGTCGCTGCCTTGCCCTGCTCACTCGTCTCACTCCCCCTCCGACTCGCACGGGCACTCACTACGCCATTCGGATGGACGCCCGCGGCGGTGCCGGTTCCCTTGGCTGCGTGGGTAGGATACATGCCCATCGGTCCGAGCCTCACCAGGGCATCCCGTTCAATCTTGGCGTACTTTGTTTTCTTCTCTTGGACGAGTTGGTACTGATCGAGGATTTTGATGGCGTACGGGATAGCGGTGGCTTTCTGGGTTGCGAGGATGACCTGGATGCGGATACGAGAAGGGGTAAGACGGATACCGCACGTTGCAGAGAACGAGGGGGATACTGACGGTACTATAACTCCCTCTCCCAATCACCTCGCCAAACAAGAAATCTTCCAACCCAATCGCCTTGCGTGGCGCCTCAATCCTCGCTGAACCAGACATTAACGCCGGGAAGGTTCCTCCATTCGGTTTTCCTGCCGCAGAAGCACTACCAGGCACGCGTAACTCGGGGGACGACGACGGTTTCTCCCCCGCTGCTATTGATGGTACCGGTCTCGAATCTCGACTATTCCCGGTGGAAGATACACCCCCATCCACCCCGCCGAGACTCCCCCTGCTCTTCTCCTCCGCGGCACGTCTCCGCAGCTCTGCCAAATCAGGACCACTACTGCTCGACCTGAGCGCACCCAGGAACAAGTGCTGGGCTTCCGGGTCGGTGACGAGTGCGCGTGCTGGTGCTACCGAGTGTGCGCGTTGCTGCTGTTGTTGTTGCTGTTGTTGTTGTTGGGCGTAATGTGTGTTTGTTGCGCGTGGGGTTACTGGGGATCGAGTGGTGGATGATTCCCTTGATGTAGGTGCCGGGTAGTCGTGGGGTGGTGACTGGATGAAAAGGCGTGGTTGTTGTTGTGCGGTAGATGAAGACGCACTTGAATCCTGACGCGGTTTCGTGTTCGCAAAGGGTACCAACCTCGTCTCGATCGGTTCCAGAACTCCATCTTCCCGCTGCTTCTGCTGCTCGACATGCCCAATCCTCGGTCCACCATACCTCCCCTCCGGCGGACGTATCGGTGCGGCTTCCAAGCTCGAGGTCTCACTCGCCGAGGTCGATGCGGAACAGGTGGATTCGTTGGTGGTGATCTGCGGTCTGCGAGTCGGGGATGATGGTCTGCGGGAAGAGGAGGAGGAGGAAGAGGGGGGATGGGATTTTTTGAGGGGGAGTCTGAAGGGCATGATGGGTGGGTGGGTGAGAGGAGGAGACGAAGATGGGGGAGGGAGAGGGAAGAGCAAACCTATCCCCAAGAAATAGGAAGAAAGAAAGAAAGAAAGAAAAGGAGTGGGTCAAGGGCGGTCATGGTGCGCCCCGGTCGAGTGAGACACCGTCGGGAGGGTTATTGGGGGATGGGGAACCGTCGAGCTCTAGATATAGGATGACCCTCGTCCTCGCACAGGGAATCGAGATTACTTGCCCATGATCGATGCTGACCCGTCTCCCACTGCCAAGACATGAGCCCCGCGCCTCTCCACAGATTTGCCACACTGACGTCTCGAATACCAGTTGTCGTCGCGTCTCCTCAGATCCATCGCAAGCCCACCATTCCCATAACCGCATTGATTGCATTCTCGTACGGGTACAACTTTACCGCGTTTCATTCCCGCTACGTACGTACAGATCCCTTACTCCCTCTTCAAAAACGGCCTCTCAGCCTGCGGCGTGATCCTTCCCCCATGTCGCCTCCCATCAGCCGTCGAGTCGAAATCGACAATCGCAGAATGCGCCGTCACCCGGTTATCCCAGAGCACGACGGTACGACCCGTTTCCCCTTCCGAAGTGTTCCATTTGACTCGGACTTGCAAGTCGATCCCTTGGGCGATGTGGTTGCTGCGCCAGGGTAAGCGACTAATCAGCAGAAGGTCATCTCCAGGAGGAAGCAGATGGACGCGTACTACAGCAGATTTAAGATTGCCTCGGATTCTTCCTGCTTCAACCCGACGATTCGCCTTGAGAACTGCTTGTTTACAAAGAGCGCCTTGGCACCTGTAACCGGGTGCGTTCGGACCTACGCCATCATCTAAAGCAATCAGCTCCCCCATCCTCCGAATACCGAAGTTTATGGGACGAGGAGCTAGGACTTACCAACGGATGAATCGTCTCCACCGGATCCCTCCTCACCGTCCCACCTCGATTACCCCTCCGACTGTACTCGGCCTGCTCTACGCCCGAATGGACGACTTCCAGCGTCTCCAGGTAGGCACGAAAAGAGGGGGAGAGGCGGTTGTACGCTTCGGCTTGGTTGACGTAGGCTGTGTCGCCGCCGGAGGAGGGGGAGTCGAAGAGCCAGAGGGTGGTCAGCCCCGGTGGTTGGAATTCGTAGGTGACCTAAAAGATAGGAGCGGGGCATGAGCATACATATGCGCGGAGATGGAGACAGGTCGGGCGACCGACTTACATCCGAATGCCAGACACTCGACGTGAATCGATCGGAAAACTCATAGTTGAACGTCTTCCCCGCATCCCGATACACCAGATGGAACTCTGGATACCCCTCGGGGTGAGCCGACGTCGGATGAATGAGTAAGCGGCCGAAAAAGGAGCCCCAGGAGTGCAGCATCCATTCCGGAGACTGGTCTTGAAAATCTTGGGACCGGAAGGCGACGACGCCGCGTTGGGCGACGTAGAGTGCCAACTGTTGTTTTTCACGCGGGGTGAGGGCGGATAGCTGGATCCCAGATATCTCAGCGCCGAAGCGAGGAGTGAGCTGTCGAGCGCGTCGAGCGGAGCGAGGCGGGCGAGGCGGGCGAGGCGGGCGAGGCGGGCGAGGCGGGCGAGGCGGGCGAGGCGGGCGAGAGGGAGGAAGGAGGCGGTGAGTTGAGAGAAAAGGGTCGAAGTCACGAGCCCCAACTTACATCAGTTACCATGGCATTCTTCAAGAATTCTCGAGGATGATCATGCTTCAGCGCCTCCAACCCAGGGTCCTTGTGTTCGAATTCCGTGAGAGGCGGGTACTTTGTATCGTCGAATGTCGGCAGGAATTGGGCGTAAGGGTAGGTTTGGTCGTCTGTTTCTTTAGCGGCGTTGGCGGGTTTGCCTTCCGAGGCGGAAGGAGCGGTCTGGGTAGTAAAAGGACGGAGATGGAGCGTCTTGATGGTGGGCACGGGGGTTTCGGTGAGTGTTGCGCTCATGGTGGATGTCTTGATGAATGGATGGTCTGCGTATGACCTCGGTTGGAGGGCTTTCTTGCCATGGTATCAGTTATATACCGCTCAAAGGACAGCATCTCCGACCCGGCACAATCACATCTACTCGCTGCTACGCAATAATCCTGACGCTCCGGCCTTGCCCGTTTCTCTACTCCCTTGTTTTGGATGACCAGCCTGCTAAGCTGCCTGCTACCTCACACCTCGCAAAATGCGTTCGTGCTCAACAAGATTACTGGCTCTCGTCAGCCACGCCCAGACCCGACCGCGATACGCCATTCCATTTCAAAGATCGGACCGAGACAGTACGTCTCGCAACAATGAAGGGGATCTTGCTATCTGCAGTATCGGTTACTGCATAATGAGTTGCGATGGTTGGACTTTGATCCTGAGCGGCGAGACAGCCATGATGACATTGCCCGCCCTTCACCCAGCACGAACTCATCCTCATCGTCACCTTCGGGTATCGACACGTTGCCGTCGGGGACGGCGGTACGCGACCCTGTTATGTAGGACCTTCCCACCATCTGCCATGAACGCGAACTATTCAATGAGAAGGCGTGATGACTTTTACTGAATGATGCTATAAGACGTGATTTACGCGCGCTAAAAGTTGGCTCCGGCGCGTGCAAAGTGTGAAACACGCGCTTGTGGGCATCAGGGCATTGCAATTGTATATTGTGCAGATATCATTCTCTTCTACCTGGGGTCAGGCACAGCGCGATTGCAGATTTCCGGGCAAGGTGAGGTGAGGGTAGAGCTGTAATCTAGGGTTGATGACAGGACGGTAATGCTGGTAGACGATCGCGTTATACCCTCGGAGTTCGGCTTATTGAGGCGTCTCGTACTTGCTTGCGAATGTTGCATATCCAATGAATGCTGCAACTCATGCTGTTGGACCTCTTTAAATCAAAAGGCGAAAAGACTGACACCACTGCTCTACGTGATTATCACCCGGACCGCGGCGGAGCGAGTGAAGGACTCGAAGGGGAACGTGGCGTTTGAGGTCTTTGTCTGTCGAGTCGGCGGTCGACTTGCGAGCTGGTTGCGTGATTATCAGTTAGCTGTGGTTGAGCCAATATCCTTCTACAGCTTGAGCAGCAATCTTGGATAGCTGCCGAATGGCTTGCAGATGTAAATCTCCCTGAATCCCGTTTGTATATGTATATCTTGAACAGGTCGAGTCTGTCTACAAGCATACTTTACTCTACCAAACTGCAAGCGACTTTCCCCTCCTTTTCCTCCCGCGTCACACCCTGTCTCACCACCATGGCACAGCCACTTCCCCGCTCACCCTCAGATACGTCCTCAGACATCGACCTCAAAGACACCTCCATCGAGATCAAGGAAGTACCCTACCCCGCCTCCCTCAATGACGAAAAGACGCCCATCACCACTCGTCCACCGTTAGCAGACCGAACCGCCGCCGATCCTGCCAGTGGTTTCGGGGATGCCATCTTGCGACTGTTGAAGCTTCGTGGTAAGAGGGCTGGTGTGGATTTGGATTCGGTGGCGACTCAGGAATGCGTGTTTGATACCGATCAAGGGGTGTTTTATCATCCCAAGCCGAGCTATGAAGTGAGTTGGTCGTCCACCTCGAGTCTGTTCGTGCAGGGCTGACTCTTTGTTGGATAGAACTATGCAGCCTTTGACCCAAGCTTCCGATGGACGTGGAGCGAGGAGACCAAAGTCCGCAGGAAGGTAGATCTGAAAATATTCGTGAGTTGCCTCTATCAAGCTATGGGCCTGGCGTGTCCGCTGATGACTATTTCCGTCGCTGGTATGTAGCTATGGGTACTAACCATGTTCATGGCGCTCGATATCGATCGATATAATATGGCCAACGCTACCGCCGACAACTTTCTTGACGACTTGAATTTGACTCAGGCAAACTACAACCTAGGCAACACGTTGAGCAAGGTTGGCTTCCTGGTGTGTGACACTGAGACGGGGCGCGCTCTACACTAGAGCTGATGATACTTGGACATGCCCAGGCTGCAGAGCTGCCTTCCCAGTTGATCAGTAAACGTCTCGGCCCAGATCGGTGGATTCCAATGCAGATGATTGGGTTCAGTACCGTGGCGGCCTGTCAGTTCTGGCTGACGGGAAGGAAATCGTTCCTCGCCACAAGGTGCGCAATCCGTCCCAGCCACCGGTTGAGAGTGTTACTGACATCTTCGGTTTTAGGTTCTTGATCGCGTTTCTGCAGGGCGGATTGTGAGTCTCCTGGGTCGTGTCAGAGTTCTCACCTCCTAACACTTTGAACTCCCAAAAGTATTCCCGACATGATTTTGTACCTCTCATACTGGTATACCCGACATGAACTACCAATCCGGCTAGGTAAGCATCTTTTTCGCCCACAAAGCGCTCAACTCCACTCACGTCTCCGAAACAGGCTTCTTCTACGTGATCAACTATGCTTCAATCATTCTTACCGGCTTCCTCGGAGTGGGGATCCTCCAGATGCGCGGTGTCGACGGACGTGCGGGTTGGCGTTACATGTTTCTTATCGAGGGTCTCTCCACGCTCGCCATCGGTATCGCCTCATTCTTCCTGATGCCTGCCAATCCTTCAGCGACCAAGACCTGGTTCCGCCCAAAGGGCTTTTTCTCCGACCACGAAGTCAAGGTTATTGTCAATCGAGTGCTGCGAGACGATCCGACCAAAAGCAGTATGCACAACCGACAGGCATTGCCAATCAAGACCATCTTCAAGTGCATCGGAGACTACGATATGATCCCGATGTACCTCATCGGCATTCTCTTTGGTATCGGCGGCTATCCGGTGCAATAATACTTCCAGCTATCAATGAAGCAACTCGGCTTCACCACACTCCAGAGCAACTTGCTCTCCATTCCGAATGCTGTTATCAGCATCATCAACCTGCTCATCATTACCATTGTTAGTGAGGTGGTGGACAATCGGGCATTTGTCTGTCTTGCGGAGAATCTATGGATGCTGCCAAACTATATCGCCCTCTTGACACTACCTGATCCGATCGGAGGGTGGACATACTTTGCTGTCTCGACGGTGCTTCTTGGGTGAGTATTCTCGGGAGTCCGCACCTTGTCAATGTATTGAGCCATCTTCCTTTCTCCAGCTACCCATACGTTCACGCCATTCAGGTTAGCAGATGCCTGCGAGAGACCCCATTATATACTTGCTGACATTCTTCTTTGCTACCCTGCAGGTCGCTTGGTGTTCCAGAAACTCGGGATCCGTGGAAAACAGGACCGTATCAGCATCACTTTACAACATGTCAGTTCAGGCTTCAGCGATCATAGGCGCAAACCTGTACCAAGCGAGCGACAAACCGAGATATTACAAAGCAAACAAGGCGATCGTAGACGTGATCGCATTCAATCTTGTAAGTTCCATAATTCAATCTGGAGCGAGAGAACGCTGACACCTTTACGCTGATCAATAGATCATCCTATATCCCGGAACTAGTATGTACTATCGATGGCGTAACAGAAGAAACGCGGCGGGCTGGGATACGATGACTTCGGAAGAAAAGTCACATTACCTAGCGACAACGAAGGACAAAGGCAACAAGTCCCTGGACTTCCGATTCGCCCATTAGAATTACGACCCTCTTTGAATCCGGTTAGGTACGGCAAAGGAAGGGAAATACAAGTAGACCGGGAACCACATAGACAGATATGCATCGTGTAATGACCAAATGGCTGTATACTAAAAAGAGGGTTTCGAGGTTTGGTAGCGTGATTCGAGGGTGATTGTATATTGTGGATTGTGAATTGTGATTATGCGCGCAATTGCTGTCAGCTGTCAGAATCTCCGTTGATATAGGAGCATATATAGACTACTTATGCTGCGGCCTATAGCTGAGATAGCTATGATAGCCGACAATGCGTTGTGATATTGTTTGAGAGCTGTCTCGCCGTCGTCGCCAGAGTCATCGCTTCAATGCAGGAGAGTCGGCAAGGGTCAAGAAGAACTCAACAGGGATACCTATACATACGATGAGAATGTGGGATCAATCGCGGCGATGCAGAAAGTATAAGTAAATGTGGGAATCATGATGCGATAATCTTCGAGATACGAGTCGGGGCATGTGTTATATCGAACGGCTATTATCGACGAGGGATCACAGCCCCCGGTCCCGCTACAGGAAGTACACCCCACATGGTATGGATCTTTGCAAAGACTGGTTCTCCGCGATATCGTCCATTCTCTGCATCCAGAATTCGACAGGATTTGCGACCCTGCAGTAACTCTCTGACCTGTATTGGGTTTGAGGAAGAATGCAGTCGATACCTGCTGTGTGCTAATGGATATAGCGTCTTGAACTGCTTGTTCGAGGAGATCCAGACCCTGGGATTCGCTTTTCCGGATGGCACAAGAGAGATAATACTGGCAATCGCAGAGATGGATACGGCCAAGCACGGCGAGGGGTTCTTCGAGTCCGGTCCAGATTGAGAACGGGTTTCGCTTTCAATACAATGACATCCGGAAAAGTCAAGGTACGAGGTTTTGCACACGTCGGAAGGATGTAAAAGACCGATAGTGGTATCGAACAGCCATACATCCCGGAAGTTGGAATCCAAATCTTTGCTGGACCCTGACCCAGCTCTTGCTGGTGCAGGACGCCCGAAGAATACGCAATCTGTGAACACGTACACATGCAGATCTCTGGTCGTCAAGCTATCCCCGTCGCGGTGCGATAGCAACGACGGCTTGTTCCGTATCGCTTGAAAGAGGTCGAGAACCGCAGGGGTATCCTTAGATGACCTGATCGACTTGCGTCATGGGCTGCTTGACGTTGATTCGACTCTTGAAGCCCGACTTTTGACCCTGAAGCGAGATTTCCGCTGCGTCGCCGTGAAAAAGAAGGCGTCGAGATTTCCCAAACGAGTAGAAATCAGGGGGCAGACTGTGGATCAGGCATGTGCCAAAGAAGAGTTCGTCGGAGATATCCTCCTCCTCCATGACGGACTGGATACGCTTTACCAGATGACTGAACCCGCCCGATAGCTTTTGAGATCCTCTGTCTGGATGTGACCAGGGCGTTACGTCTGCTATCTTCTAGGGAAGGAGTACACAAGGTCAACGGTTTACATACGAGGCATGCAGAAACGGTGGACTCGCCTTGATTATGGCGGAATATGCCAGAAGTCCACATGGCTAAGTGTCAAGCATACTGGAAACCTGGTCTTGCGTCTTCCTGCGCTCATGAGAGTCTTGGAGGAGAACTGTCAAGGCCGCCATGATCTCGCCACCGACTAATCACGAATGGCAAAGTGGTCAGCAAAGGTGGCAATCGATTGTCGATTAGTCTCGCAGAGGTGATCACAGAGGGGAATTGATCCCGTTGGACATGATCGATATGGAGCACGAAGGCTTTCTCGGTCTTGTTCAAGCTCCATATGGCTCCTGCCGTACACAGTCCGAATTGCCGTATTGCTTCAAGACTTACTGGTAGTCACTCTTGTAATGGAACGACTCCCAGCCAGGTATCCGCATCCCATCTTCGCGGAATCGAGGGTCTCAGCAGAAAAGATATAGAGTCCGAGGCCAAGTGAAGCTGTAGACGGTGTCTGAGACTGGACCAAACCGACATTCAGGGCTTCATCCGCCTTGAATTCAGGCCGCATAGGTGTGAGGAGAACGCTGTTCACTGGCACAGGGCAGTTTCACCCTGGGAAAGGGCAGGCGTTGCGGGCTCACTCGTCAGGTCGACTCGCCGTGCAGCTACAGACCGGTCGACGCATGTAAGCTTTTGTAATGTGGAGCGTGTCATATGCGATCCTACTCAGACTTTGACGCAATCCTTACTGAAATCCAAGACGGGCTCGATCGGCCAGACTCTGCTCCTCCCGAAACTTGTCCAAGTTGCAATCGCTTAAAGTCTTGATCAACTGCCGCATCAAGGGACAGAATGCTGGCGAGATTGAAAAAAGGTATCCCCGCTCTCGGGTCCTCTCCATCAGATCGGGTCCAGGCTCGTCTAAACCCAAGTGGCCAGCTGGAAAGACGTTGATAGGAGGTTCCATTGAGGCGAGAGCTCTTGCAGATCCAAGGAATCCTGGGAGAGGTCTGTCATCGCCAATCGGACGAGCAGCAGAATGGCTGACCCCCGCACTTTTCGCGTAGGGCAATCTGGTCTTCCCGACTTGCAACTGTACCACCCGGAACCGGCTCACTCCCCATCTCCGACACTTCCGCACGAAGACAAGCCAGCAGTTCTGTAAACGACCTCTCGCTCGACCCATTGGCAGGTACTGGATAAGACATGCGACTGCACCGACCTGGCTCGGACTGTCCCTTGAATGGGGAATCATAGATCGCGTGTGGCCTGTCCTTACGACGTGGAGTAGCCATGATGTCTTGATCGTCTGTAAGAGGTGCTTTAGATCGACAACGGTCGGCTTGTGGCGTGACATCCAGACCGTCAGCGAGCCAAGCACTCGGCCCGCGGTTTCCGACGCCTTTTTCCAGTGTGCTGAAGTAACTTGCATTTCCGTGATGATCGTGGCCATTCACCATGGGGCTACTTGCCACCGATTCGATAGAGTACGCCCTGATGCCCATGTTCGAGACCGAGGTATCAAGACGAATGGATCCACCATGAGAAGCCGAGTTCCGCAGAGGGAAGAGGTACAGCTCGAAAGACGTCGACAGACCTATGTTTCAAAAATCCGATCAAATTCGGGAGAGCCGGTGCGGGATGATGACACGCTGGAGAAGGAGCGGTCGCGTTGGGGGATCGAGTCACGGTCCGAGTTACTTGTGCTGCGAGGAGTGAAGAAGACGACGCCGAATGGGGCGAGGAATAAGCATCTCGATGCGATTTACTGCATTTCTTTCCCGCGTGTCCTAGGGGAAAACTTTGTATCGGTCGCCAGAGAGCCGCAAGGTGTGGTGGGGTAGTGGTCGCGAGATGACTATCCGTTTGTTGGAGAGTTTGATAGGAGGTCGTTGCCGGAGCTTGATTGTGTACTGGTTGCGAAGTTTACAATATCACTCTATGCTTCTGTGCTCCCCAGGTAACGCCCAGAAGTTTCAATCCAGGCACGACAGATCCTTCGTGCGGCGTCGACGGTACGACAGCAGCCGTCGTTTCCCAACCCACCTGTTCCCGCATCATCCCATCACCATTGGTTCCCTGCTGCGTCGGAGCCGTTACGACGCCGCTTTTTGCTTGGTGTAGTTTCTGTCTCGCTCGGGGGAACTAGTGAGCTGTTGTAAGGTTTGGAGAAGGGGACAAGGCGGCGAGGAAGCGGTGACAGCTGCTGGGTATATGAAGAGAGGTATCGCGGTCGAGAGACGTGGTGACGAGGTGTTTTCGGGAAAGTGATCGCAAAAACGCCGCAATGGGCGGGTCGGGGGTGTTGTGGTGCCAGCGGGTGGATGAAGGGGTGCCTTTCCCCTGGCTTTGCTGTACACCTAAAAGGAGGGTGTGCAAGAATGCAGTGAGGGGAATACGCTATAGAGGATGAACCAGTCCCATGTATATCAGGATCGTATGCATGTAGGTTCGGGCAACTTTACGTAATTCTGATGTTTACGATGTGGCCTGATGGGAGGTTACATGTTAGTTGCGAAGGTTGTCACGGTATCCAAGACTGGACTGTCAATCCAACACAAGACGATGACCTGAACGGTTCATCGATTCCTAGCGATGTCACCGACCTCAAATCACTCATAGACACGACGGAGACGCATTGGAAGCAACAGAATGATGAGTTGCATCTTGGTCTACGCTCTCGCAGCGGGTTTGATATCCCTACCAGAAGTCTCCGCGCAGATCATCGGCGATGAGGGCCCATCACAGCTCAACGTGGTGCGTCTCTTGATCTCGTCGTCCTCTACCGTGCTCTCATGACCCTTTTGCGTGTAGCTGTTCATGGTGGAAAGCATCGCCATTTATGTGGTCGTCCTGGGTGTAAGCAATTCCCCACGGCGGTCTGAACTTCCTTTGCCATGCTGACTCGTCCCCCTTGCAGATCTTCTTTTTCTGGAACCGGATCCTCGGTGGGATCGTTGGATTCCTGCTCAGGCGTTACATGTGGAAGACTGCCGATGCGCATATCAGTATAGGTAGGCTCCCAGTGTCTATCTTCCGCTTATTTCTGGCTCATACGGGTCGGCGCATTCGCAGGTTCTCTACAGCTGTCGCCGCTTGCTGGACGGATCTTGTTTAAAGATGTTCGGTATCACTCGACCAACATGTCCGCGCGTGTTTTGTTGGGACATGTCACCTGGAGATATTGGAAGTGGAGAGTCAGGAAAGAAGATTCAAACGGTGAGGGCTTCAGTAATGACAGTTTCACCGCGAGTGAGCTCATTCCTTGTTGTAGAGGACGCGGCGTGCCGTTGCCAAATTCACCTGGAAGGTCTCGAATGGTTTCTCTACAACCGGACTCCTTCGTTCGATGCCATCGTAGAGCGTATGCAGGAGGCCGAAAGAAGGGCTCAGGCTTCTAGCTCGGGGAAACCGGCGTCGATGGCGGATGGTTCGAGCGATGGTCATGCTGACCCGGTGGAGGGGGAACGAGAGGAGAACGCAACGTTGAAGACGTCGGGGAAAAAGTCGATGGAACGTTCGGAACATACGGAAGGTGTGTTTTGCCCCTTCTTTCCACTTTGGGCGACCAGAGCTTGATGCCCCTGTTTCATGTGCAAGACGTCGAGCCATTGCATAGGCCGCTGTCGCCACCGATACCCAATATGACGAGCAAGATCCTAGGCCTGCAAGGCGGGAAAGACGAAAGGTTGCCGTGGCAATGGCAGAGAGATGTGTTTCCTTTTGGCATCGACATCTCCCACGGGGCAGTCGTTATTGGGAATGACGCTACGCCTACGGTTACCATTGCCGAATTTGGGAATGCAGAGGGAGTCGTTAGGACCGAAGAGGTGTGTGTTTAGTGGATTCCTGTTTACCCTGCGTGTTGCTGATATATTAATTTGATAGAGTCGTAGTCGATTCGACTTGTTCAAGCAAGTCGTCGAAATGCAGTTTACGGATATTCAAGTCTTGATACGGACCAACCCGGACTTTACGGGTGCGCTGCTTGATCATGGCAAGAAGGCCTTTGAGGAGATCGTCAAGGCAGAGTACGCCTGGACTCTTTGTTATGCTGCATGCCGCGAACTGACTTGCACTCGGTGCCAGGCCTGAACTAGCAAATGCTCCTCCATCAACGCTAATCACCCGACAAGCCTTCAGGGCCTTGGCCAAAAAGTACAAATCCCTCGCAAGTCAGTACAACACCAAGATTCCAACGTATGCCCTATCATACTACGGGCCGGAAAAGGAATGGAGGGGCCTGGCACGGTATCGAGATGATACGGATATTTCGGCAGCGTTGAAGGGTAAGGAAACCGAGTACGCCAAAGTCACGACTCTCATGTCGACGCGGAGGATCGAGATGACATACTATGCCGACATTGCAGGTGAGTCCTCCTTGACCAGAGCAGTAGCGCCTCTTACCTCTAAATCACGGCTTTTCATCAGGCCTTGTACCAGAGCTATGGGAGCGGGCAGATGAATCCGAGGATAATTATGAGCTCGGGAACGGCGATTTTCCACCACAATGGGGTATCGATTTTGTGGTTTATTCCGGTACAATGACTTATGGACCGTGGGCAGACAGGCAGAGGTATGGATCTGGACATTGCTTATTTGTGATATCAGGCTGAACTCGCGTTTGCTTTACAGAGCCGCCTTTAATCAAGCGTTTCTGCCGGCCATCTTTTATCATACACCGCAGACCGAGAGGCTCAAACCCGGCGATTTCCGGAAACACGTCGCGTTGAATATCGACGTGGAGATACGGGAAGCCACAGTCTGGCGGATGCCGACTCGCGAGAGTTCCAAGGTAAGTCTCTACCTGAGCGTGATCTGGCCGCGTGGATAAACTGAATTCGCACGAACGCAGGATTGGATGTACGATAAACCAACAGTGAAAACCTCTGCCGATCAGACGCGAAAGTGTGGCTGGCTTGATGTGTCGATCGGTCCCCGATCGGCGGTTCACTATACTGTACCGCTAACGGCGAAAAAGTCGGGCTTTGAGGCTGAACTGCAACTGGAATTGTCAAACATTCGAGTCACCTCGAGCGTCAACCATACCGAGTTTCTGGATGCAAGAAGCTGCTCAGTACGCATTAGTCCCGCGTGGTTCATGTCGCATTGCTCACCTTTTCTCAAACAACTGTCAGGTCAACGCCAAGATGCCGACCCCTTTGCAATGGGATGGTCGGAGAGACTGGACCTTTGATATCAATCTGGACCAAGTTAGGACTCTACTTCTCCGCGACCACACCACCCTTATCGGCGACCTGGCGAAAGACTGGAACTCGGGTCCCCAGGGTGACTTTCACCACTTTGTCCCGCTCGACTACCAGTTCAATCTCAGCCTGACGAATTTCGAAATCAAATTGTACCTCAACGACTTCAACATCATCAACCAGCCTCTCGCATTTGATGATAATGGTGAGAGTTCAATGATGAAGCATGGCTGGGGTATCATGGCTGACCGACAAACAAACAGCTTTCGTCAACATTTGCGGGCCTGTAATCAAGGGTGGGGTGGAAGTACCTCTGATTAGATATCGTCCGGAATCCACTACCATCCCTTTTCTCATCGAAGGCGAAAATGTTATTGTGACCATGGATCTGCCTCGATGGCAGACTCACAATCACAACTCGTTTGGCGCAGAATGCTTGCACAATGTTGCAAACATTCAACAATTGCACCTCCGGGGATCGTATCTATTCTACTCCGAGACCCATCCTGACTACGTTGAAGCGTTGAATTTGACTTACGACGTGAGTATCTATACTTGGTACCAATCTGCATCCCCTCTACAACTTTTCTGCAACTTTTCGGCTGGTAGTTGACAGGTATTAACTTCCGGGCCTTTGGCTGGGCCGTCAGGCGCTTCATGAGCTTCAAGGAAAACTATTTCGGAGGCTTCAATAGCTGGACCAATATGGCAGAATTCCGGAAAAAGTATGAAGCTGCTATTCCCTCCTGGGGGGATGCGCTTGAGCAGAAGTATCGTCCAGGCAAAGTGAGTGTATTTCTTTCTTTTACCGGTCACGTTGTTTATCCTGCTTTACTAGTCAAACAAATTCGAAGTTACGCTTGATCTAATCTGCCGTTCAGGCAAGGTCATCTTGCCAGAAGACATCTATGATTGTGATGGGGCAGTTATCGTCCCGGTCCCCAAGTTGGAGGTACACTTGCGCACACACGAGAGTCTTATGCGTACGTACGTGACCAGGTCCATCCGTGTCTCCTGCGCTAATGAGACGTGTGCTTTGCTTCTGATTAGAGGTCTCTATCGATCTCGGTCCCACTCGAGTTTGGTTTGCGGAGCACAGCGCAGTCGAATTTGACAGCTTTGACGAGGAGCCACGAAACCCCACATACGCAATGGATTTGATGGGTCCGTCTTTGTCATCCCGGTAAACCGATGGCTCGCCTATTCTGACACATTTCTCCTGTCTCTAGGCATATCCATAAAAGGGAACAGACTATTTGGAGATCCTCCATTGAATCCTACATATCTATGTTTATGGGATATCGATATGGACGCCATCACTGGGTTTCTGGACACAAAGTTGCTTAACGGTCTGATGAGGGCTATCCGTGCCTTCCAATTCAACTTTGCAGATATGGAAAATGCTCCTCTTTGGTTATATGCTCCGCCTGTCGATCCGGATGGTGAGTTGGACTTTCCAGATTGATACGCAATTGAGCTTAGCCTCGGTTTTCGTAGTCACTCTCTTCAAGCTTTCCGTCGAATCGTTGACCTTGTCGATGCCGGTTGAAACCTATGTCGCCCAATTACGCGCTGAAAAGATCACGCTGAGCACCAGCGACTTGGCTAGTTCAGAATACGCCAAATCACTCTCTCTTTCTGTTCCCTGCATCGTAGCCCGAGTGATCCGGCCAGACACCACTGACATTGTGAGCGCCGGTTCGTCCAGAATAGCCAACCTCCGCACATCACTGTTTCTCGACCGACATACGGCCCCGGCGCATTGGAAGGCAAACCGTATGAGGCAACAGCGTTTCGTGCGAACTGAGGATCTGCGAAGTCGTCGATGTGGACCGCTTTACGGACAATCTGTATCTACAGGTAAGTGAACATGTGCATCATCGCTCAAAGCTAGCTCATGCCTGGTTGTGACAGAGCCATACTACAATGGAGTGCTGTATTGCCCATCGCCGTTCGATGACCTTCTGGGCTCATACAGTGAGTTGTCCTAAAGCTCAAGTTCAGCCACTGGAATACCCTTACCAACCTGGTGCCTTAGCGTCATCCGACTTCGAGTTTGACGACGCAATCTCTTCAGAGTACGTAGATCCGGAATCCTGTCGCTTTGTCGTTACTGACATGCTTCGCGAAAATAGCGGGTCTACAGATGAGGGAGATGACTGCATCGACGTTAGAGGAGAAGGTAAGTGCTGGCTTTTGTAGCATATTAGCCCTACTGCTGACGACTGTGTAGACCTCGCACGGGATTCCGCCTTCAATAGGAAAAATCAGCCTCACTATTGCTTACTGCCTCATCCATCAACTACGTTTCTCCGTTCGACAGTTGACCGGAACAAAGCGCAGAATCCCGAATTGCCCACGCACGACCTGCTGGAGGACAAAGATTATTCGTTTCTCACGATAAACACTGGTAGTATGGTGGAGGCCCATGTGACACCTGCCATCTTGGATGCCCTTCGAGCTTGTCAGGTGGCATTTCAAAAGGACGTGAGTGCTGTAGCATAAGTGTCTTTGTCAGAGACGAGAGTTCCTGATCGTTTTCTGCGTTCAGGACATGACCTTTGTGCAGCTGCTGGATCAACTGTTGGCTGAACAGGCGATTCGTATCAGGTCCTCGCGCAATGTCATTGTACCTTGTATTGCTGAAAGCGTTGTCTCAGTTCCAGCAGTCCACTTGCGATTACAGCAGTCTTGTCGATCTCCATCGCGCTCTGGCATTGCAGCGACTGTGGCAAGCGACACCACCATAGACCTGGATCTTACAAACTTGGGAATTCGGATGCAAAAAGCAAAAGAGCTTGATCTCGGCAGACATCGCGACAACTCGCAACTATTAGGCTTGAATTGCGAAACCATCAGCCTTCGAGGAGAGCAAGACTTGACGACAGCGTCTGTACAGCTGGGCAGTAGCGATAGTTTTGGAAGACCACAAGCGGATCTCGACGATAATTCGCGCTTTCTTTTCGGATCCTCGGGAATTGCAATAGAAAAGTCGTCCACCCGGATCGGCGACCTGCGCTCTCACGTGGCGGTCGACAGCCTGAAATTTCACGGCGGACCACTGTCACCTGTGCTTATCTGTGTAATGGGCATGTCCTGGTGCCCCGACGTTCAAGCGGCCTTGGAACCCCTTGGCAAGCTTTCAATGGACGAGGTTTCGCACATAGCGATATCTCGGATCGTCAAGGACGTCGCTCAGCTGAAAGATCCTCAGTGCCTGACGAGTCGCTTCGAGCTGTTGAGGCACAAGGATATCGCACGTATCAACGCGACTTCGCCGAGTCACGTAAACGTTGCAGCACGGGAGGACCCAGGATGGCTTGCTTTGGCATACCTACGGGTAGCAATGAATCAACAAAAGCTCGGACAGTTGAAGATTGCACTGCAGATGCCGTCTACGGATGTCGACATATCAACCATTGCAGAAGCCAATAGAACTACGATAAGCAGTTGGCGAAAACAGAATTTGTTCCGGGCCATGGTCGACACTATCCCTTACCTTCAATCTTCGAAAACATACACAGCTACCAAACGCTTCAGGGACGCAAGGAAGATGATGTCGATCACGGCAGCGACGATGGAGATCCGAGTCCGAGATCAAAGACAGGGCACACAAGTAGACCTGTTTGTGTTCGTCCTAGGGAATGCTGTGACAACACTTACGGAAGACATCACGCCAGGCCTGAAACGGTCGGGCAGAAGGAATGCGTATTCGGATCTTGGATCATGCAAAATCGAGTTGCATGTATATCTGCTTGATCGGCTGCAAACCATAGCGCCCACCGTAATGGAGACGATGGAGCATCTTCGACGACGCAAATTTCCGAAAACTCCGACAACGCGCACCGGTTCAAACCACTCGGAAAAGGCAGTTGTGTTGCCATATCTGGCAGTCGTGCAAGTCAGAAACATGGTGGTCTCCACTGTTGCCACTCCTTTGCACGTGGACATCACTGTATCGGATCTGCAGTTCCTGTTGCGAAAGAGCTCTCTCGGAAAATCTCCAGTGCCTGACATGATCAGTTTGAATACAGCAAACACGCGAGCCCGTCTTCTTTCCGTTACACCAAGGCATGGATCTTCTCCGTCTTACTTGTCGTTGATCTCGCTAGAGGTTGACACGACACGGTTGTCTGTCTGCGATACTGAGCAACAACGGTCTGAAGCGAAGCTACGCGCCTCTATCGTAGTTTACGCGGGATATGTACTTATACACACCCGTGCGACACCGCATGTGATGCATTCCCGCATCCAGCAATGGCTCGATGATTACAAAAGGTAAATCAATCCATACCAACCGACGATCCTCGGCTAACCTGGGTTGGGTTCCTGCTGCAGTAAATATTCGCGCACCCTGGAAGGGCTCCGTAGTCTTTTCGAAAAGGATGGTTCCTCACCGAAAGCAACACACGTGGAGTCCCCTGACATCAAGAGTCTGCCTATTGGTAGGGTGGTAGTGATTGCAGACCGCTTCGCATGTAATGTGCGCATTTCCAAAGAAGTGACAGCGTTTTGGACAGTAGACAAGACTGAAGTAAGATTACTCGCCCTGGATTTGTCCTCACACGACCGGTTCCGTCTGCAAGGAAGCCTTCACCTCGGCGAGCAAGCAATCGGATTCAGTAAAACCCACTCTGCGATCATCGATGCAGCGGATGCGCCATCAAGCGACGATGTGCTCCTGAAATTACCAATCATCGTACTCCAGGCGGTTGCCCAGTTCTCCCGCCCGTTCGTCCAAATTCAGGGCGATATTTGCATGCACCTTTTCAACGGCACCTTGAAACCGAGCACGTTCGATCGAGTGCTCGCAATGTATCGGGCTATAGGGTCGGACGTGAAGGTCATCGGCCGTTTATTGTCCGACACGCGCAAGGCATCATCGCGGGCGGAAACCCCTAAAGTCGACGACAAACCTGAACAGAAGGAGCCGCAACGATTCATCATCGACCTCGCGTATGAATGTAAAGGTGTTCATCTGTCACTCAAGGCTACCGACGTCGTGTCGACTCTTCTCATTCAGTCGGGTCGGGTCTACGGCAACTTTGCGCGGGACACGGATATCACAGGAGAGACTTGGTCTGCCAAATTGGATAGCTTGGAGCTATCCCTTGGCCACGCGCAGGAACCTCAGGCGATGCCAAATCTGCAGCGAAATCGCCCAATTCAGTCCGCTTATTTGCTTTGTTCGTTTGCCATTGAACAGAAACCTCGGCTCGAAGACACCGTGGATCATGGCAAAAGACCGACTGCTATAGTTGACACGGACATCCAGCGAGTACATGCCGTCATGCACGTATCCGCATTAGAGGAGATATACGACTTGCTGAATAGCTGGAGCCGCGATCTGAAAATCCTTGCAGAGCGAAGGCGTCGAGAATGGGAAGAGATCAAGGAAGGCACGAAGGAGCTCATACGAGCAGACGTCAAGACCGGCGAGGCTGAGGCTGTCGGCTGGGTGGAGTCGGCGATTTTGACGGTCGTGATCACAAGCTTTGCGGTAGCGATTCCCCTACACGCCGAATCGGTTCTGGATAAGAAACAGCAAACCGCGTTGCCTGCAGCACTTCTTTTCACCATCCGACGACTGGAGCTTGTGAATCGCAAGGGCGAATCCGGTCGCACTGTGTTGCAGGACATGTACTTGCAATACGTTGATAGGTGGGTCTGGTAATATTCATGTCCTACATTGTATGTGCTAACTCCGCGACAGCTTTGACTCGAGTGACAATCGACATTACGACGGGCGATTCCATCTTTCCAATAACAGAATGCATCTTCCGGAAGCTACTTTGCAATTCCGCCTCCAGGACCTCTCCGATTTCCGATCACTGAAAGTTAACAGCATTTTCGAAGGTTTCGAATTGCGCCTCGACCGCCACGTGACCCGCTACATGGCAGAAACCTATGTGGTATACTCCAAGGGGAAGGGACAGATCGAGCAATTGTATCGTGCCTACCCGTTGGAGGCTGTTCAGCCCAAGTCTGCTGAGCAAGCCCGGGAAACCCCACAGGCCACACGGCCGATAGGCCGACTGCTAGCGTTGCAGTGTGCCGCGGAATTCGTCAGTGGAAAGGTACTCCTCATCAAAGGTTCTCCGGAAGGGTTCTCGTCCCGAAAATCAGCGCACCTGTCGGGAATAGAGACACCGGAACAACAGAAAACCGGCGCTCTGGTAGAAAGCATATCTCTGCCAGGTGTTTCCCTTTGGATCGATTCAACAGAAGGGACGGAAACGAATCCAGGGAACTGCCATATTTCAACGGTAAATACGTGTTTTCGCTCCAAGTCCGGAATTCGCTTACACAGTGTGTCGCAATAGATTGTACAGAAAAGCGAGAACATCCTCAAGCCATCAATCTTGCAATTCGTCGAATCAGCCACAGCACCGGCTAGAACAGCGACGGAAGCTCTGCCAAAGTTCCCGACAACGCGACCGGACGCCACTCCGTCGGAGCCAGTACGCACAGCGGATCATTCGGTGACAGTCATTGACGACGGTCTTGCGAGAGCCGATACCGCCCAGCACGGCCCATCTTCACCGTCTCTTCTGGCTGGCTTGACTGCCAAGACTCGGCTCATCATCAGCTTGCGCATCGACAAGTCGCGGTTGGCCTTGTCCTGCGAACCAGATAATCAAGTTGTTGCGGATTTGGCATGGGACAGCGGTGGTTTCAACCTGCAATGCAAGCCGAGAGCAGAGACGATTTCTGGCAGCATGCAAATCTCAAGCGTAGCCTTTCATCTTTATCGAGAGATTTATCAAACACGACTTGTCTTTGTCGGTGGGCAACTGGCGGATCTAACAGCGAGTGCTGTCTTCCGCCAAGGTTCGCGTTTGCCAGTCCTGGAGGCGATGATCTACACCAAGGTTTCCGCAGACCTCAATATCAAGCTATTGCATCAATGGTTCGCCTTCAATTCGGTCTGGATAGAACGCCTTTCGCCGATTGCGAAGCCTTCGACCTCGGCGGATGCGAAAGCCGACGACAGTGCACCAGTGCTACGCGATGTACCTTGTGCGATTTTGCCCAAATCGCGTGTGAGAAGGATCGGGAAGCACGTCGTGTTGTGCCTGAGGTTACATCAAATGGATTTGAAGGCTAATCTCGATGTCAGCAAGGTCGATATCAACGTTCCGCTGCTCGATGTCCGCCTTGCAGCTAATGACACCTTGCAACGCCTCTCGATGAATATGAAGGGCTTGAAGATGATCGGGACGAAGACCATCAGCGGCAAAGTGATTAGCAATGGCATCACGTTTGTGGCTGAACGAAAGAGAAGAATCAGGGATCACGACAGCGTCACCGTTATGAAATTGCTTATCGACGCCAAGGACACGGTCGCCGAATTGGCGTGCCTCCGGCAACAGGTCTTGGGTTTACAGTTCGTTGCCATCTCTGTATGAATGGCATTGTGATGTGAGGCTAACTGACTTGCGTCTCCCTCAGTATCTTCCCGACTGTGGTCGAACTGCAAGATGACTGGCACTTCCAGCCACAGGATAGCGGCTCAGGGGAGCAGAAAATGGGTTTGGCATTCATGGTCAACCTCGGTCACGTCAATGTCATGTTTGCCATGCTGTCTCTGAATGCTCTCTTGGATGAGTTTCATTCATTCCTGCAGCGAATCGACGACGAAAAGAAGGAAGCGGAACACAGCTCAGTGGCATACCGCCATCACCTCGCCAGCAAGCCAAGGAATGCGATCACGGCCGTCGCGGAGACAGTGCAGAAATCCCGCTCGATTCAGCTCAACTGTGGGCCGTCAGGTCTAAGTATCGTTCAACGGCTCGTCATCGAAACTAGGGCTCTTAATCTCGCTATCCAGGCCACCAACGAAGAAAAGATATATGTCTTTCGGTTCACCCCGGTCCAAGCTAAGTACAGCAAGACAGGCGATGTACGACATCTGGAGGCGGAAGTGGAAACAGTGCGCCTTACACGAGACAAGGCCAAGGACACCACGATGCTGACAGATATGAAGAATGTCGGAGAATGGCTGGACAACAAGACTGGCGTAACCAGGGAAGAAATCCTTTCGCTTCCGTATATTGTAAGTGGTCGTTGTCCGCGTCGGAGCGGTCGTTGGCGCTGATGTTCCATCTTTCAGACCATCCTTATGGACTCTGTCGAGCGCGTCGAGGAGCAACTTCTCGACTATGACTTTGACATTAATTATCACAATCAGAAGATCAAGATTGCGCTAACAATGCAAGCCATCCGGGATGCACAAGAGGCATACAGTATCGCCAAACAGATCCGTGCGGGGAAACAAGATCGCATAGCTACAGCCGAGGCGCAAAACGATGCTTCCTCGAATCAGAAGTTGATCCTACGACCGCGAAAAGTCAACCTTAAACCACCTCCCGCCGACTATCTCGGTTCGACAACGGACGAAATGTTGAAGATTTTGAAATATCATCAGCTGTTCCAGCAGGCCCCGTATGCGTCGCATATCGCTCAAACCAGACTGGATATGCTGATGGATATGTAGGTCGGACACGTAACCGATAGGGACCGTATGCTAACCCTTTTTTGCGAACTCGCCTAGGCTTTTGACGATATACAACAAACTAGAATGTAACCTGCCATGATGAAGAGTGGATGATAACCGGTATTTGACAATTGGCACACAGGGGGTCTCGGGCAGGAATGGTCTGCCAATCTGTGCCGAGACCCGCTTCAGGAGGTGCACTGCACCACGCAAGACGTCAACCCGCAATGGCCCTGTTCATATCGTATGTATAAGTGTACCAGCCACTATAACTAGTATACAACAGCAACCTGGTAAACACGTCGAGTGCTTTTTAAGGGGAACGCGCGGCACATCCCATCGTGATAGGAGGCGCATGATCTCCAAAGCCGTGCGCGCTGTAGCTCGTTTTCTGGAAAGGAAGGAATCGTGAGATCAAGTCGTTTGTGTGCGTGTGACTTGAAGGAATTTCATTTTTGGTTAAAGAAGGGGGTCGTTAAGTCGTTATGCGTGCGTCGTAAGTGCAGATGAGGGGGTGTCTGCGGGAGTCCCTGAGAATTACTGTTCGTCGCAGTACGGCAATTCATCTCCCCATACGCATTCGGGAGACTCGTCATCGTCGGCGCAGTATTCGATGATTCCCGCGATCGAGGCCGATGAGGAGGAAGAGGAGGATGCGGTAGCGGAGGGAGCGGATGTGACGGATGCGGTAGCGGAGGGAGCGGATGTGACGGTTGCGGAAGCCGCCGAGGAAGAAGAGGATGCCCATGCGGTCGATGCGGCCGAGGTGTCGTCTTCTACCGTCGGAGCGGAAGTTGCAGGTCCATTGTTGGGCGACGAGGAAGGCAGCTGGACCAACGGGTACGCAAATGGTGTCGTCGAGATGCAGAGGACTTCCCCGATGTAGATATTGTTGCAGCTCTCAACGTCAATCTGAGGGTTATTGGTGTAGATCTGGTTCGTGGTGAGACCGTATTGCGACGAGAGGGCACTGCATGTATCTCCGGAAACAACGGTGTGTGTTTCCTGGCAGTCCATGCCGTTCCAGCCGAGACAGAGTTCCTGGGAGACTTGGAGGTTGGTGCAGCCCGAGTCGACGGCAGGGGTGTTGACGAGGGCGAGTTGGTACGTCGGGACGGAGTAGATTCGGGCTGGCGCAGAGGGGAGGTGGAGTGTTAGGAAGTGTCTTCTGATGGGGCGACGATAAAGCGCGACGTACAAATGTCATCACAAGTGTTTCCGGCAGCTACGGTAGCGTTCCTCGTGCACTGGGCATTGACTGTAGGCAGACGTAGTCAGCGGTGGGCGGGTCGACATGCTGGAGAAAGACTTACCGGAAGAGCCGAGGGCAAGAGCGACAGCGGCAAGAGTGAAAGATCGGGCAAACATGGTAAGAGGTGATGTGGTACGAAGAATAGAGGTCGTTATTTCGTAGGGTTATTGCTGTGGGTGGCGGCTATCTTGGTGGAAAGTGTCGGGTCGTGGAGAACCGAAGAAAGAGAGTGTGGTACGTGTAATGAACGTGAAGTGCTCGAAAGCCGGGCGTAGATGGGTGAAATAGCAAGGAGAGTCGAGGTGGATGTATGAAAAGGAAGGAAAGGAGGCATGTCCCAAGGGCAGTTTGCTGATATACCGATAGGAGGTGGGGGTTCGGAGGCACTCTAACAGTAAACAAAGGGAGGAACAAACAATACTCGATCAAAACATTTCATCCATTGTTCCGGCACATGACACGCGTGTTCATCGTCACCCTCGAGGGCGTCGGGTGATTGTCTGAAGGAATCAAGGGGGTTCAAGATGAAACTTGGCGCGGGGGGACGCGTTGTCCGGCTACCCTTACGTCAGAGGGGATAATTCGGCTCATTGTTCCGCTTGTCTTGCCAGAGGACAAATTCACCCTGGCACTCGGGGTAGCCTCATACCGTCGAGACGTCTGGAGAGTCAGCTTGCCAGCTCATCGAAAGTTAGACCAGGCGACTCGCGCACGAGCCACTTGCTTTGATCCAGGGCTCGCTGCCATCCGAGTACATGCGTGGCGGGTGTTCATGAGGTGATGACCCGCCGTCTATCGCTACCTCTATGCACAGGCGCCAGTGAAGGGGTCCAGGAGTATGGGGTTGATACAGCAGTAGGAGAAGCATTGATCCCAAATTGGTTTATGATACCACGCAGCGGTTATAACCATCTTCCTTAGCTCAGTGGTAGAGCGCGACACTAGTACGGATACTCGGATTCAACGATCATTCTGCAATGTCGAGGTCACTTGTTCGATCCAGGTAGGAAGAAACGCTTCTTTTGACTCTTTTTGAGGCTTTTTTGGACAACTTTTGATCATTCTGTTACCACTGAGACTTCCAAGTCCTGTCTGCATTTTCACAATCATTCTCCGTCGTCCAAGCGTCATAGTTCCTGTCTGGTGACCTGCCCAATGTGCGATGAACGTTTTGCACCCAACCGCGCCGTTGCAGAAAACAGCGGGTCGACGGGGAAGGAATGGGGTAAGCACGGTCGTACCGTGTGGCGAGTCGGTCGCAGCGAACCAGCGGTTCGCCAGCGTCTCGTCTTTCCTTCCAACTTGCGCCGAGCCAAGATATATGATGATGGACTCGCCGAGGTCAAGGAACGACTTTTCTGACACACCGCGGGAGGAGTCGGCTTTCGCGGTTTGAAAGGGCGATGATGCTGGGTGATTGGTGCTCATCTCATACTTGATTGTGTCGACGATGCGAAACACGATATCGCGAGATTACGCACCAGGTTGCACTTTTATTGACTTTCATCCTTGTTCTGAGGCAAGCACACAGCCTACGACAATATACACTACGATACGAGATAGTGACTGGCCTGTTCGAGCGCTTCTATTGCTTCCTTCTCCATTTGCACCACTACCCCACCCGCCGGTGTGATCTCCCCGACTTCCCCAACACCGGTGCCAGCCCAGACAATCAACCGTTCCCCATCATCCTCCTTGTCTGCACGGGAATACCTCTCCTGCCGCTGCCGCAGGTCGTATTGACCGGAATTATATTCGTCCACGGTGACATTGACAATCCCACGTCCATCAACGCTAGCTGGCCAATCTAGCGTGTTCCTCGCTTCGTCAAAGGCCATGCTACGCACCGTGGATCCGTGCGTCGCGGTGAGGAGGAGTTGTTTTCGGGTAGGGGAGTAGGTGCTTTCGGGGGTGAGGAGGAAGCGGGTGCCGTAGACTGCTCCGTGGGCGCCTAGGGTGAGGAGGGAGGCGAGGTGTTTGCCAGAGGAGAGGCCGCCGGCGCCGAGGAGGAGGGGACGGGTTGTAGGGTTGAGCGGGATGAATGTGGGAAGTGCTGAGGCGATCGCGGGTAGGAGGTTTTGTAACGGCGGAGATGTGGATGAGCCGTGTCCGCCTGCTTCACAGCCTGGAGATGCATGGTGTCAGCTACAGATTAGAGAAACGCGCGCTCGGGGACTCACCTTGAGCGACGATGACGTCTGCGCCCACCGATTCGACGGCTACCCTGGCTTCTTCCACAGTTCCGACACCCACGAACAGCTTCCACATCTCCAGCTCCTCGGTTTCGTTCATCTTGTTTTCCCGTTCACGCATGACCTGCGCCCATCCCGCCAGCTCGGCCTCGGTCCCGAATGCGAGCCAGACTGCCCGTGGACGATACTGCAACGCCGCATCGATACATGCGATGGCCTTTGTGCGATGGTCATAGTTGGTTTCCATCGTGCTTGAAGAGGTGTTGCTGTCCGATTCATCAAGCTTTGACAGTGCCCATCCGAGGAACCCGACTCCAATCTCCAGTCTTCCACCTTGTTTTCCCTCACCGCCGTGCAGAGCCCAAGTCGCTTCTTCCAGATTGGTGGTGTACTGCTCGGGGGTAAAGTACCCGCCGCCGATGAATCCCATGCCTCCGGCTTTTGAGACTTCGCCGGCCAAATTGCCTCCCGCGGCGCCACTCATGGGCCCGCAAAAGATCGGGACCCGGAGAGCGGGGAGGATACGATTGAGTGGTGTCGTGATTCGTGGTGGCATTCTTCACGCTCCGAGTGCTGGTAAGGTGAAACTGGGAGAAGGGGCGCAGCAGGAAAGATAGGAGATATAGACTGGGCTGAAGGAAACAGGCGCAGGTGACTAACGGCAAGTCGCCTTCCGCTGTTGTCTCACTTGATGCCGGGCTTCTCCTCAACGTGATGCACCGTGCCTGTTGTAATTTCGTCGCTGTCAGGTCTCATCGTTCGGTCGATTGGTATCACACGGTATGCGTCCAGTGAGTGAGACCGGACCGCCATCCCCTGGTCGAACCCCCTCCCAGGTAGCCCTTTGCAGTGCCGCAAACGGGTTACACTTGAAAGATTGATGCTTCAAGAGGTCGGGATCTCCTTGGAGACACGTCCGAATAGTCTTCTTGCGACATACAGGAAGCGCAGGGAGCATGCTTGTGTACGGCATGGATCATGTGTATTGGCATAGCTGTCGGCTGGAATCGCTCATGTTGCTGGGCTTGCTGGTACTGGCTCACCCACGGTACGGGGATGCACCATGCGTGTGATGATCGCAAGCAAGGGATGATGCTGACAAGCAGTAGACACGCTCACTGTATGCGTGCATTGCAAGCAAGGACACTTTTCCCCTAGGCCACGACTGTATAGGCGCAAAAGGCCCCAAAAGAATGAACAAACGCGAGCCACGATGTGATATCCCCATAAAACAAAGCTTGTTGAGACCATATTGACATGACAAAGTGTGACGACGACAGTGTACAGTTCCCAACCAAACGCCGGATTTCGTGGTATAGCCTTACGTGCTCAAGCGGCGACGGTTTTTTGATTCCCTCCCTCCAGAGCTATTTCATATCTCCCATTACGTGTTTCCTACACGTTCGAAATGAATTGGTGGAAAGGAAAAGCTGGTATGGTAGATGCGAAACAGGCTCCGGAAAGGAATGGTGTCCGAGGAGGTAGAATGCGCCAAAAGTGAGGGCGATTCTACAATCGTCGACCTCGTCGACCACCCTTTCGTCGGGTCGAGTCGGAGGGGGTAGGGGTGACGTCTTCGATTCGGCCGATTCGCAAACCGGATCGAGCGAGACCTCGGAGAGCAGACTGGGCTCCAGGACCGGGCTGCTTGGTTCGGGTACCGCCGGTGGCTCGGAGCTGTTAAGAGAGAGAAGGAAGGAGGATGAGATGGGATCGAGGGAAAAAGATGGGGAGATGGAGGACTTGCCTTGATGTGGAGGGCGGTGATACCGACTTCCTTGCACTTGACGGCAACATCTTGCGATGCCAACATGGCGGCGTAAGGCTAGCAGGGAAACGTATTGAGATCAGTTTCTCCATCGTCGGTCGTCGAGCTTGTTAGTGAATAGCAACGTACAGAAGACTCGTCTCGATCAGCCTTGACCTTCATACCACCGGTGACTCGGGAGATGGTTTCCTTGCCGGACAAATCAGTGACGTGGACGAACGTGTCGTTGAAGCTGTAGGAAGAGGACAGGGCGTCAGTCGAGTTTTGAAGCGGCGGCCGAGGGAAGGGTTTGTGAAGAATTCCGAAACGAAGGGTGATGCCTGTGACACCGATCCTGCTTCATGATTTTGCCCTCCATTCACCGTCGCTCCAAAGACCGCATGCTTGAAGATTTCCCAAATCCAGTTTTCAAATTCCTTCCCTACCACTTCCCCTATCTCCAGACATCAACGACGCTCGACGTCTACGGATCCCGCCAATCCCTCCACACGGCGTTGGTCAACAACCAAACACTCACGAGGCAAAGATGTGGGCAACACCGAAAACCAATCCATCTTCAGACTGGGGACCAGCGTTAACGTTGGCCTCGGGCTTGGCTTGTCGGACCTTGGGTGCCATCTTGAGTTGTGTCGGAGTGAGGAAGAGTCTGACTTGACGACGACGGCGACGATGGGGAGAACTTGCTGGGTTTCAAAGGAGAAGCGGGGGAGTCGGAGAACAGGGCGTGACGTCGTTCAGGATGTTGCTATCACCATCGTCCGAGGTGGAAAATGCGGACGAGATGCAATCGGCGGGAGGGCCTGGGTTGTCACGGGAAAGCGCGATTCAAGCGCAGCTTCGGCCGCGCGGGGATGCAGGCGGGCCAGGTCGCTCGATACCTGCGAAAGGTTATTCTTTTTGTTGCCAACGGACCGCGACTTTCTGTTTTACACTGCAGTATCTAGCTGTTACCAACCGGTTGATCTTCATCTCGGTTCTTCTTTCTGGCGTCTTTGCCAGAATTATGGGCCTCTCCAAGTAAGGCCAGTCGGCGTGGTCGATATTTCCTGCGAACTCTCCTGCCCTTGGAATTCGCGGCGGCAAGACGACCAGTGCTTTGACGGTATTCACTCTAGACTTCGCTTCAGGGGCTGTATTGACGCATTGAATTACACGATGCCATTGCTCTGGCGACGGCTTGAATATATGTTTGGCTAGGTCTTCTCAGCGCCTGTCTATCTCCGCAAAGAGTCTGATCGGACGGGACGATGGCGGTGCTTCACTATCGGGTATGACTTGTCAGCCCGCAAGGACCCCTCTGTTGCCAACTACCTACCTCCCAAGCCCGGGACCCCTGAAACCTCCCAGATCGCTTGCCAGATCCACTGCGCGTCACGTCGGAAGCAAGCGAAACACGCGACGAGACAGCGCAAGTCCCTCTTGTTCCGATCATCGTTCGTCTAGGGAATTCGTTTCACCAGCGTTTCAGGTTGTTCACGTACCTCTTGCTTCTTTCTCTTCTCCTTCCCTTCCACCCACTCACCTCTCCGCCGCGACACCCCTTTCCTATCCTCCTACCTACCTTATAGCCCTGACGGCTTTCACCAACCAATCATGACCACGGCTCCGGCTGATTCTTACCCAACAATGCGGTCCCGGAAATGCACCTTGACACGCACCGCATCCTACCTCGTCTTTTCCCTCCTCATCACCGCCAATATCGCCTTTATCGCCAGTCGGTTCGCAGGCGGAGCGGGAGTCATGAGGAATCCACTGGACGCCTCGTCCCGTACTTTGTTCGGCGTGGCGGAGGGTGGGTTGTTGGAGAAGAAGGATGTGGAGGGACGGAGTACGCCGTTGACGGCGCCGTCGGTGAGCTGTGATCTTTGTCCGGCGTCGGATGACTTTTGCATGGATCTTGGGTGAGTGCTTCGGTGTGGGTGTTGGCTCTTACGTGGCTGATTGCGGGAATGGCAGATACCATAATATCGCCCAGAGCATCGCTTATGAAGGTACGTACATCTCGCTCTTGGTGTTCGTTGTGCAAGCTCATGGGCCAGTTCTCAACCACAGGTAGCAATGCACGACTACACCGCTTCATCCGGAAGCTGCAATCAGGGATGCCAGTATCGATTGGAGTCATCGGAGGATCAGTTAGTTCAGGTCATGGATTAGGTCATGATGGCGGTAAGTCCCACAAAAGGGAGAGCCCGCACAGAAAAGGTGAACATGTGCCTTTGGCTGAAACGATCCTTTCACCAATAGAGACGAACGAGAAGGAGGGTCCAACCAATATGCATCGTCAGATATTCGAGTGGATCAAGCAAAAATATCCGCATCCGGATCACAAGTTTGTGAACGGCGCCGTCCCTGCGAGTGGTATGTCAACATGGAAGGGTCGAGGAATGGATGGTTGATGGTTGTGACCGTAAAACAGGGAGTTTATATTTTGCGACTTGTTTCGCTGAACATATACCTGAAGATGTCGACTTGGTATTCATCGAGCTAGGTAGGCCGTCCTTGTTGTGTTGCTGCTTGCTTCCGATGACCGCTAATGCGTCTTGGTTCATAGGTATCAACGATGTCAGGTGGGTAGATTCAGTCGTTTCGTCTCATCGCAGCTTATCGAGTATGTCTCGACCTAGGCATATCGCAGTACAGCAGGAATACGAGCTCTTGTTACGTGGAGTGCTCGCTTTACCGCATAAACCTGCAGTCGTGAATATTCAGGCAGTCGGTCTCGTCTTCGAGTCGCTTAGCCAGGGCGGTGACCAGGTAAGCAATGTGATGCCTCCCCTTTATGACGGGCCCTCCCTGATCGGCGTCTCCTGCATCCTCCAGCAAATCGGCGTATCGCAGTATTACGACGTTCCGGTCATTGGCCTTCGTTCGTTGATCCTTCCCATCATCTTTGACAATTATCATAATGCCGAGCGGTTCTTTGGACCGGATCCTTTTGCCGGTCCCGATGCAAAGTGGGAAGATTCACGCGATTTCCGACATGTAAGTGAACCAGCATTTTGGAGATCATATAATTTGTGTTGACCATTTACCCCTCGACCAGTTCAATAAGAACGGACACGCGGCAATGTCCAACCTAACTCGAGTCTACTTTGAACGCCAGATATGCAAGCTGGCTGCACTCGACGAACTCGAACGTCAGGGCTATCAGCCAAAACACTCGTCGCCTCAATGGCCCTCGGAAGACTTGGCGACCCAGATTCCGGCAAAGTTGCTTACTTCAAAGTATGACAAGGATGAAATCGTTCCACCGTTCAAGCCGCAGTGTTTGTCTACGGCGTCACAGAAGCACCCTTTGGTTCCTGATGAGTCGTTTGGATGGTGAGTGTTGCCTCGTTGTTTGCGTGGGCTTCATGACTCAGTGATTCTTTGCGTTGCTCCACCAGGACTCACTGGAATTGGAAGGACAAGGTGGGTCCTTCGCAGGGCACTACGAATTTTCGGGACACCTAATTGATAGTCGTCGTCTTGTATAGAAATACCTCGTTGGTCGGGTTCCAGGCGCCAAGTTTTCGATATCAGTCACCACTGCCTTGGGAGAAGTCAAGGTGTATTACCAGCGATCCGCCAAGTATGGCCTGGGACAAGCGGACTGTTGGGTGGATACCGATGGTGAAGAACCTGGTCAGGCGATACCTTGGCTATCTGCTAATCTGTGTCTTCTTCTAATAGTGCACAACAAGAAAAGACTGGATGGATATTGGACGCGGGATATCAGCATCGTCGAGTACGTACAATTGATTTTGATTCCTTTGACTGTCTTGCTGAAGCCGTCTTGCCATCGTCATCAGATCCACCATGATCGCCTACGGCTTGAAACCCGGAAAGCACGTTCTGCACTGCGAGATTGTCGAGGAGACCAACGATCCTGTTTCGGGCGGACACGAGTTCCGTATGACTTCAGTGACAACGTAAGAGACAGCTACCTTATTGAAGACGGAAAACGACGCTGACGTCTTTTCGCCTCTCCAGACTGTAAAATATTGCAGATCCTCGAATACAGTCGATGCGCGGTTTGAACGATACCATGTTGATAGTGCGTCACCCTATAGATACCGATAGATGGGCGAATCGAGCTGCGATAAGCAATCGCGCAGTTGTATTTAGGCTACAAGTCCCCACACACACAAAGGCCAGATGATAATGACCATCTGGGGTCGTAGCACCATTGATGCGCAAGCCAGTGGGTTTCATAACTGTTTCTTGGAGGACCTCTATACGAAAAGTGAAGCGCCAAATGCTCGCGGCCGGGAAGGCAGTTCGGAATACAGCCGATCTCCTTTTCCCCCATACCGTGTCTTCTTGCCGAATCCGAAACATCCTTTGACAGACGGGATGGGTTGATACTCAACTTGAGACCGGCAGACAGGGCATGAGACTATGTCATCGGCGTTGCGTCGTTGTGGGCTTGTCGACATTTTTCAAGGACCGACTGTGCGCTCGAACGAGGAAAATCAGAACAGAATCATCGAAGGACTACCACCCTGATTTCCGACTTCCGGCCGGCTACAGTTTACGCTTTGCCATATCTGGCTCATGGCTGACGTGGTCACTGGACGGTTTCACGGTCTCAGAAAACAACGCCACGACAACACAGTTCGAGACTGGTTGAGACGAATCAATAACAAGTCAGGGATCAAATTCGTCGACTGTGCCACGGGCGACCCGATTCTTATTCTTTCGGCAGTCAGTAGCATGTATGACTGCAGAACCTATTCCCTCAGTTACTTCTTTACAAGTCACGCGAGTACATGGGTGGTCCGCTGCAAGCCTTGCATCGAACTGGTCCACATCTTGCCTCTGGCTGCGTGCTTAGCTCCCATGATGGAAGAATTAGAAGGCTACGATGGAGCTACGCCAGGTCGCGTCCTCAAGGTTCAATTCTCAAGGTAATGCGATGCGTTTGCTGTCTTAGGTTCTTTGGTTTTGCTTCACCCCCTAGCCCTTTTCTCAAATGGAGTCCAGACTTCTAGTTCAGGGACAACGGTCGCTCTATTCACAACACTCCCCCTCGACCGTTATTCCTTAGGCAGCTGGAACAAGCAACACTGTGACAGGCGCGTAGGCGCCTGTACGCCCAGTTCGTCGCGATACTCAGTGTATGGGTCCTTTCATCTAAGGCTTGCAAATCTCTCAATCGGTAATAAAAGACAACAACGATACAACGATCACCAAGTTTCACCTATCGAACGACATCAAGTACCATCGAATATTCAAACGGATAACGGAACATTTTCGTTCGGATTCGACAACAACAACTTGACACGAAGCATCCTATGACTTGAAGATAACATTGTTTTATTGACGGATCTCCTATGCCTACGGATACGGGTCAATTTCGACAGAGCCTCGTTCAATTTCAGAGCCCGTCACAATCGGCTAAGAAAGAATCAGCCACCGAAGGAGTTCACCACCACCGATGTGGTGTCTACCGCCGCGCCGCCCTTGCCCTGGTCGTGTGGTACGTTAACATATACAATACCGTCACACTTCCCGCCCGCACCATTGACGCTGAAAGCGATCCGGTAGACTCGGCCGTCGCCTGTGCCACTACGCTCCGCTCGCAGTTGGACCTGGTCCCGCACGGTGCTGCTCACCCAGGCAGCATCTGGACTAGTGTCGCCGTCACCGGTACCGTTCAAGGCCTCGTCCTGGGTGACTCCGGTGATGGCGAGCGTGCCACCTCTTGCACCGGTCAGCCCGACAGTGACGAGCTTGTGGTTAGGCGGCCACAACTGTGTCGACGTCGCTTTGACGCCGGTGCATACTGGCGGAGGAAACACGATGGGAGTAATAGTGTTCCTCTCGATAAAAGCATCGCCTCCGGACACTCCGTTAAGCAAGAAATCCACCGTACATTTGAGTTCGCTGGTACTGGTCACGCCCGAGTCCAGTGTCAGCGTCTCAGTGAACGTGGCAGTCGCACCACTATCGACAGTCTTCTCCGTGGCGTCGAAGGTCGCGCTCAGGCCACTGTCGCAGGTGGCTGTAGGCTTAAAGGTCACCGGGAGGCTGGTCAAACCGGCGAGAATGGCGTCCGCCACGGCGTTTGGGGGGACGTTGGAGAAATATTGGCCGCCGGTCGCCCCTGTGATTGCGCTGCCTTGCCCAGCGGAGCCGCTACCGGGACAGTCGCTGTATGATGATCCCGCTGTACTGCCATCAAGGCTGGATCCTGTGGTGACGGACACCGCAATAACCTTTATGTTGGCGGCGTTGAGTTCCGCAATGACGGATGCCACCGTGACATCGCTCGCTTCGCCAGAGACTGTCTTGCAAATCGGGTCGTGGCTGGGGGCATCACCAAACCAGACGACGATGCGACTGGAGTCGGCGCGGAAACCGGCCTCGGTTATGAGCTTGTGAAGGGCAAACAGGTTTGCCTCAGGGAGATCACCGCCGCCGCTGGCTGACCAGGTGCCGATACCAGCGAGCGCACCAGCGCCGTTGTCGTCCGAGCCCGGAATGGCTGCATCGTTGCGGTAGGCGAAGGCGTCGCCGAAGTCCTTGTACTCGCCCGCACCGAAGCGCGAGTCCGTTGTCGCGGCCTTGACCTGATTGAGAATTGCGGCGGCGTTCGCTTTGACATTGTCGATCGCACCCCCCATGCTGCCAGTGGTGTCGGCCAAGAAGTAGATGTCCGGCCTGGGCAAGATCGCGGGAGCGGTCACGGTCTTCGTGACCGTGGCGTGTTCGCCAGGCTTCAGCGACCCAGTGAAGGTGAGTGGCGTCACTCCAGGGACGGAAGTACGCCTCTGCGGTCGGCTGTCATCCTCCTCGTTGTCAGTACAATGATCGACAGTGGTCAATAGCTTCAATCCACTCACATAGCCGACAAGATGGGTACTGCAGAGATCATGCTAGCTGAGAGAGTGGCGACAGCTGCGACAGTGAAAAACTTCATTGTGGTGACTGGAATGGAGGTTTGTGAGGCGTTGCAGTAAGTGTTGGTTAGCAACGATATCGTCTCACCACGGAATCCCCTTGATATATATGTATGCGCGAGAAGAGTATCGAGAGGCGAGGTCAGCTGGCTAAGGATGCCAGAGGGTGGACCCGAACTTGATCATGAGCATTCCCTATCCCAGGCGGGTACCAAACAGATAATTTCCGACGGAACCGTAACCGATTCTCCTAGGGGGTTAAGCCTAGAAACAAGGAAGCACCAAGGATTCAAAGCCTAATGGTACGGTGCTCTGTGCGATCGCATCTACCTGGGTTTACTTCGTCAGCTGGCTAAGGTTGCCAGAGGGTGGACCCGAACTTGGCGGATGGTAATGCCGCAGAATCCGGTGACATTTTCACATGCTATGTCATGGTACGGCATGCGATACTCCTGACTCGGTTTGTTTCTGGCCCATCGCCAGTAGGAAGAGATGTTGATTCCCCTTACGATGGAACATCCGCTTCTACAGCCACTCTTCCCATGATTTTGCGGAAGCGGTGGGCCTTTTAGCTTGTACACTGGTTGCGCATGAAGCTTCTCATCCGGGGCTCTGGCTGCTCACACTCGACGAGATATGGCATGGCACCGGAACTGTTGGCCCGACCCAATGAACATTGTGCAAGTCACGAATCGCTTCTGCCAAGAAAGCGGACTTCATATCAGATGACTAGACTTCCATTTCATGTGAGATCGCGAGTCACGCGCCGACGGGACAAGTTTCTAGTGAACCCCGCCGGATGCAAAAGCAATCGGGCAGCTTTGGTACAATGACAACTTCGCTTGATCAAATTTGATTGCCAGCTTCACACGGTTGACTTGATGAGCTACCGAGATGATTCATATAGCTTCTATAGCTTCTACAGTGATCTCTGCTTGTCTTGCATGCGCATGTATAAGCAGTACTTGCAGACCGCCGTCACGAATATGCGAGACATGTCTCGGATCTTGGTGGGTTTTCCCAGTCGCTTTCCACTTTCCATGCGCATAATCGTGATTCGCTTCTCGCCCTCCAGCTGCTCTGCGGCAGCTCCCGCAGCAGTGGAATCGCTAAGTCTACACACCCCGCGTCCAGTCGAGTGGACGAGAGTGACAGAGTGCTCAAATTCGCAACAAATGGAAGGATCTAAAAATCAAGATGTGGTGTAGCGGTATTGTAAAGTCCCTTAGTTGCGCAAACAGTGGCGGACCGTTGGATGGGATACCAAAGTTGACATGGTCGAGTAAAGTATGCCGTGCCAGGGTCATTGAGGTAATTCCAGACCGCTGGTGGCATCGCAACTGCGTCCACAAGCGCTCAGGGAATACGTCAGTCAGATTCTCCTTCGCCTACCGCCAGCGATACCGCTCCTCACCCAGACCAGCATCCAAGCAGTAGCTCGTAACGGTCAGCCTGACAGACATGTTATCACCTGCCACGATATCCCACTTGCTAGCTCCAGTCGCGGAACTGCAAGGCACCGCATGGACTAGAGAACCATTACCAACAACAGCGCCGGCGACGGACAGACGGTGAGGGCCGGTGTAGAGATATGCAGGCAAAGTATACGGAGGTAAGCCTGCACTGCCATCTTTGAGCGCCTTTAGAGTTGAAAAGAAATAATGGACATGACGGGACATCTATCGCATATTGGGAACCAAGACTGCTACAACGACTTGTGTAGTTCCGGCCGAAATAGTGCGCGCCATCTCTTCTTGTAAACTTCATCGTGGATCTTGCCCCTGCGACAACACTGTAACCCGTGCTGGTCACATCGGCTTATAGTACACATTATATGCCTCGCGACCATACAGTAGCTTGCCGCTGCTGGCATGCACTGCTCCTCCTAATGACTGACCTCTCCGTCAAGTGCTCCGTTCCAGGATCCAGATACACGTCTGTGTCGCTCCTCTGCTCGCCCTTCAGGTATGGAAAAAGTGGTGATGTCATTAATATATCCTGGAGCTTATCTCCTACAACCCTACGTGCTTCGACTCAGCCCTAATGAGGAATTCCTCCCGTTCCGAATAGTTCCACGTTGATCCTCTCCTCGTCTACGCCGAATGACTTTAGCTTTGCCTCCATGTCAGTCATGAACGTTCCCGGTCCACATATGTAGTACTGCGTCTTTGTGTCGCCGAGAAAGAGTTCTCGTTCAGGATCCATCTTGGATAAATCCAATCGGCCCTGATAGTGGTAGTCTTCCCCCTGTACGTCATCCTCCGTGACGTGCTTGAGGAAGACGACGGACGTGACGTTCTCATGCGAGCGCTCGAGCGTCCTGACATGGTGGCTGAATGCGTGCACGTTGGCATTGCGGGATGCGTGGATGAATGAGATGGAGCGAACGGTGGGTGCGTTATGTCGAGTAAGCGTGTTGAGGATTGAGACCATGGGTGTCTGGCCCACGCCGGCGGAAATCAGGACGACGGGCGAACAGGCGTCGGGGTCGTCGACCTTGCTTTGGTCAAAGAAGAACTCGCCCGCAGGATGGGACACCTCGATAATGTCGCCGACTTGCTTGCTGTCGTGCATGACGTTTGAGATGTATCCTGCTTGATATTTCGCATCGGGCACGTCCTTGGGATCCGGAACCTTGCGCTCCCTTTTGACGCTGATGCGGTAGGAGTCGTTTCCCGGGGCGTCGGAGAGGGAGTATTGTCGGGCTTGCTTATATGTCAGGTGGGGGACGTGCATGCGGACCGAGATGTATTGGCCGGGATGGAATTTCGGTAGTAGTATCGGTTCGTCGGTTTGGGTTGCTGGTTCGAGGTAGAACGAACAAATCTCTTCCGACTCCTGCACGCGCGACGTGATGGTAAACTTTCGCCAGTCGGTCCATCCTTCCGACGCATCCATCAAGTCTTCCTCTCGCTTCTTCATGATGTCCGCCAATTGCCAGTAGGCAACTCCCCAAGCCTCCAAGATTTCGGGCGTCAACGCATCTCCGAGAACCTCGCCCATCGCTTTTAACAAGTATTCCCCGACAATGGCGTATTGTTCCGGCTGGACGTACAGGCTCGCATGTTTCTGACAGATCCTCTCGACGGCTGGTGAGAGGACACCGAGGTCATCGATGTATTTGGCGTAGGCGTATACCGATGCCGCGAGCGCACGGGGTTGATGACCGTTCACTTGGTTTGTGGTGTTGAAGATGTCGTTCAGTTCCGGATGGGCCTCGAGCATGTTCCGGTAGAAGACGGTGGTGATGGTCTCGCCATGTTGCTCGAGGACTGGTACCGTCGACTTGACGATTTTGACTTGTTCCGGAGTGAGGGGCATCGTGTGAGATCTGGGTTGGCAAGGTAAGAGTCAGCACAATTGTGGGGGATACTGATGGACCACTGCTTGCCTTGGAGGGTATGTCACTGGAGTAACTATCTTGTAGTCCGGATTGACCTTGCTAACGAGGGATGTGGCGTTCGTCACTCCGGGCTGAGCTATGTCTGTCCTCCATATTTCTTTTGTGCTTTATAGCCACGACTCCGTCCAGGGAGGAAAGGTGTGGGCGGCGCTGTCGACAAGTATAGGTTGCACGGCAGTCGGCGCGGATAGGGGCAAGCAGACCATAGAAAGTCGGTCATGCTACTGCAATCACCCGGAGCGGAATTCCAGGCTCGACTGAGCAATTATCCAATTATTTGCGGGCTAATTCGCTGCGGCTGAATTTGATCTGCGGATGCAGATTCAGTCTTTCGCGTTTCAGACCTTTTTCCGAGAGCACGCTTCTTGCCGAGATTCGGTTCGCGCCGAAACGGGTTCATTGCCGCGTTATGCCTGGGTCTTCAAGAACATCTCGGTGTCGCGGCTGGTGTCGCATCTTGCAAAAGTCGGGCATATTTTGACCCCATTATGCTCTCCTCTGTTCTTGGCCCCGCGGATCATAGGCCGACCCATGGCCGGCAAGTTGGTCGCGAGGGTGGTCGAGGTGGAGACCTGATAGAGGGCCATTGCAACAGCTGGGGAAGGCACCCCGTGAGGGCGAGCCTTATGCGATCGAGGCTATTCCAGGATCAGCCAATCAAGCTCGAGAACATCCGCGCGGTGGTTCACCCATTCGGTTTCTTCATTGTCCCGGTTGACTGGAGGAGCACCCTACGACAAGCGGCTGCTGCAGTTCTTTCGAGATCACTGAGTTCTCAAGCCCGACCCAGGGGCGATCATGACGGCCGCGATGACAGCCATCGGAAAGTGCGGGAGGATGGAGAAAGATTGTTGCTTCTATGGTCAACGCGGTTGAGCTTGTTGTTGGGCAGCTTGGTCAACATCTGGACGATTTCGACGAGGGGTAGATGGTGCTGGAGAGTTGCGATGCCAGGTTACGACCTATCGGGTAGACAAAATATCAAGACTGTCAATCTCTAGGAAGTACACAAACTCATGCGACAATTGCCGCAAGTTGGTTCAAATGCCCCAGCGACCGACCTTTCAACATTATCGCAATTCGGAGTCCCATCCTGTGATCGATAGTCATGTTCAACACCACTCCCTGCTCTGCTGTCTAGCTCGAATCTCTTCACCGTCAATACCCTGCTGCCCGAGAAGGGTTCCCCGTTGCTGAAAGGCCCGCAGGGTAACAATAGGATGACAAGAATGGGATATACTGTATCGCGCAGATCCAGAGTAGCCGCTCCCGTCCATTGAGGCAACTTTGATGCGGTGCTGTGAAGGACATACCGTGATGACGGGGAATAGGCTACAGATACTACAACGTTGGGCGAACAGAAGGTGTCACAGAGTACATAATCTCAAAGCGCCAAGATGCTACTATGCAAACGCCGTGTCTCAGCAACTACAAGAACTTAGACTGCTGCCCCAACCCCCGGGCATGTCGTCGTCGATCTTGATGGTTGAACTGGCTGCGCCGGGATTACTGCGCGCCGCCTTTCCCCTCGCTTCCGTAGACCAAAGTGACGGTGTATCAATGATCTGGACAAATAAGGCATGATGAGTCGTAACAAATACAGCCCAAGCCACCAGGTGTCCTCTCCATACCCGTAAGACAAGCTCCTTGAAGGCCTCTTCCACGCCGAGATTGGCTTTTGCCGAGCATTCTATCACGAGACGTCGGCTCAAATCAGCCACGAGCGGTTCATTCCCAACGAGGGGCACCGGGCAAAATCGCATGCTCACCGATAAACTGGCAATCCATCCGCTTTGCAAACTCTTCTCCTTCCCTTGTCGATACTTCCCTCGAGAACGTCTCCTTGTCGACCTTGTTACCCACAATCATCTTGACGACCCCGGGTGAAGTGTACATTGACAGCTCACGAAACCACGATGTTAATGCTTGGAATGACGGTCGCGAGGATACGTCGTATACTATTTGTGCAAGTTGTGAGACACTCAGTCTCGACAAGGAGCAAATTGGCATAGATGACAAACCTAGTATCACTCCCTGGGCCCCTCTATAGTAGCTAGAAGTAAGCGTGCGGAATCGTTCCTGTCCAGCGGTGTCCTGGAGGAGGAGGGGGTCAACGCGAGGAACGAACAAGAAAGGAGTTACCCCTGACGTACCCATATTGACAATTTATACTTTCGGCCTTCTACCTCGAGTTGCTTGACCTTGAAGTCTACGCCAATCGTTGCCGAAGTTTCCTCTTCCTATGAACGGGAAGACCGCAGTCTACATCAGCTCCTGAAACGCCAGGGAACTGGGATATCGGGAATTATTCAACTTGCCGCCAAGAAATCGTCGTCGGTGAAACGCAGCAGGAGCGAGGATTTACCTATCCAGCAATTCATACGAGAAGACGTCAGTGTGGACTCTCTTGGAGACCTGGAGGTGCAGAGATCTTACCTACAGCCGAGTTGCCAATCAGGAGAAGCTTGAGATTGCTCGGGTAGGTCCTTTCGTCGGGATTCGTCCCTTGGTGCGATGCCGCAGCGTGCTCTCCTGACTGAGTGGTCGTCATGGCGTGTGATGTAGAGTGAGTAGGGATGTTGGTGCCCGAAGGTAAGGGGAGGATAACTACAATGGCAAGCTATAGATGGGCGCTGCTAACATGGGCTGGTCGATCATCCTCTCCTCTAGGCACTTTGCATCCGCAGACAAAGGAGCCAGTGCGTATTTCTGAAATAATGTCCTCAAACACAGAGACTACATGCCTTGAGCCATCGCCTATGTGCTTCTATGCACACCTGTGCTATATCGTATGCTCACCCAAACATCTTGCTGTATGCAGCGCGTTGTCTCGCCACCTCGGCCTCCTTCTTCTTAGCCAGCCTCGCCAACTCGTTCTTGATCAACCCGTCACCTGGAGACAACTCGAGGGCCTTTCTAAAGTCCTCCTCTGCGGCACTCGCCTCTCCCAACGAGGCCCGAGCCATACCGCGTCGGTACAGAGCTTTCGCCTTGTCCGCCGCCTTGAGCTCGAACAGGTCTTCCTCTGCGCCTTTGAGGATCCGGTTGCAACAGGAAATGACCTGTTTCGCGTGAGCCTTGCCCCCGAGTTTGAGTGCTGCTAGTGCGGTGTTGCTCAACAGGGAGTATCGGCTGAATCAAGGGGGAGGCGTTCAGCAGGTCTGCAAGAGTATTGAATGGCCCGACAGACTCACAAGGACTCGAACGTGTTCTTGAGTTCTACTGGTTGATCCTCGGGCACGACGGGATGCTCGTCCATGTAGCGCAAACCTTTCGAAAACATTTCCAAGGCGTTCTCTAGGTTTCCAGCCTTGAATTCCCTATTAATTGCGTATCGATCAGTGATGGTGTTCTCGAAAGGCACTTTTGCGACATACCTCGATCCAAGATCCTTCAACTTATCAGCAATAGCGATGTACTCTGCCAAATCACCCTCATTCAACCCCTCCTGATCCTCGGGATAGTCCTCATAGACATCTCCCTCGACCTTGTTATCTCGCTGGACGTCTTCCCCCTCAGCCAACTGACCACAATCGGCAATCGTCACCGGCTGCAGAGGTTTATCCGACTCATCTGTCGCAACGTTCTCGATGAAGCGAACGAGACTCTTTCCGCCAATCACGCGGCCAAAGACGACGTGTTTGCCGTCCAGGTGTGGCGTAGGCACGGTCGTAATGAAGAATTGGGAGCCGTTAGTGCCGGGACCTGTGAGACAGGACGTGTCAGGTGAATGGTCCGCGAAACCTGGGGCGCATGTGCACAAACCAGCGTTGGCCATGGAAAGCAAGAACGGCTTGTCGTGCTTGAGGGTAAAGTTTTCATCTGCAATGGATTCGCAAACGTCAGCGGACAGACTCTGGCAGAATCAGATGGCTTACCTTCAAATTTCTCCCCGTAGATGCTTTCACCACCTGTTCCGTTACCGCTGTGCCGACCGGCATGTCAATCCAGCGTATCGCTGAAGTACAACATTCAACTTACGCAGTGAAATCACCACCCTGTGTGCGCCATTGTCAGTACTTTTCCCGAACTTTGCATAACCTCACAACATACCTGCAGCATGAACCTGTGCTCAACGTAGGCAGTACCTCAGAGATCTGTCGCACCTTTCCAGCTAAACCCATGACTTACTTCTTGATGCATCGATGGAAAGCTAGAAGAACTCTTTCCGTCAGCAGTCTAAACCTGACTCGGAAAGAGGTAACTCACCAGACCCCTTGTATGACAGCGGAACACCACTTTTCGTGTTCCCCTTGTCCCCCAAGCATAGATGCAGGAAATTGTCGGCCGTCTTGGGCACGACGTCGGAGAAGAGCTCGAACGTGATCCGCCCCTTGGGCTGGTTGTCGATGGTGATATCGAAGAAGACTCGGGGGTTGGGCATGCTGCTTAACGGGGGCGTTGATGATTCGATAGGATGATGGGTGAGGATGTGGTATGCTCTAGGTGATATGTGATCAGATGGAGAAGATAGTGGGCACTTGAACAAGGAGAATGGACCTCCTTTATGCATGACGAAACCTCCACTTTAGGGCCTCCGCGCGCGCTTCCAGAAATTTCCTCCAGGCGGAAGGGGGTTTGTGAATCTATTGTAAACCAACGAAGGCCATCATCTCAAGTCGGCGTGGCTGAGTGGCTATAGTGATTCATTAGAAATCAATTGGGTAGCGTGCTGCCCAGAAGGCGGGTCTTGCCACTATAGTCGCCTTTCGATACATGCCAACACTCCCACTCCACTGCACCTACAGAAATTCCGCTTCGCAGGTCGTCGAAACCAAGCGGTTGGAGCTTGACATACCTAGTGCGTGCCGAGACGAAAGTCGCATATCAATCCGACATTGGCGCTGTCAAGTGTGACCCCAAGTCGTCGAACAGAACACCCACGGCCGAGGGACAGAACTACCTCTCACGGTTGATGTTCTGAATTTGCAGGCTATATGATGCGCGGTGGGATTGAGATCCCCTTGCCGGAAAGACAAGGACTAGACCTCTATTTTTCCCCAGTGTTGCACTGTCGAGGCTGACCCAATCGGATCGGAAGCCCTTTACTTCACTGTATGCGATTCACCAGCCATGCTACTCCCGGATACAGGGAACAAGGTCTATAGATTCTGTAGATTGCGCTTCGTATAGCGATGTCGTATCGTGGATAAGCCGCGCAATCGATCTTCCAGGTCTCTGCCGTACCCATTCTCGTGTGCGGGAATCCAGCTCATGGGCTGCAGCGCATATCCAGAACTCACACCCTACTACGCTCTACCACTGGCACCCCGCGCCCAAGTACACAGGTCTATCGATCTTGACTCGTGGAGAGGACATGCAATCAATTTTCCAGGTCTCCGGCGTAAACACCGCACAGTGCCGTTTGCGGGAATCCAACTCATGGTTGCAGCGTCGTATTCAGAGTTGACATCCTATCACCCTCCTTTCCTGGCACCCTCCCTCGAACACAGGTCTATGGTGATTGTGCCCTCCTGCGGTAGCAACTTCTCGTAGCTAATGTGGCGCAAGTAGCAGGTCTCGTCTGCTATGGGATGCGACTGAGCTCATTTCTATCAACAGGTCGTAAAAAGCACGCCTCGACACTTTTGGTTCCAGATTCTATGGACCATAACCACAGTCCCCAGTAAAAGGCTATCAGGCGACAGATCGCAAAGGCATGGGCCTGAGAGTAAGGGGATTTATTCAGTCACTCTCTCCCCTGACGAATCAGGAAACGCCGAATGGAAGCGTTTGACATCGACCCCACGTTGGATCTTGGTTTAAAAGCTATCGACCTACGGCAGAAGTTGACAGACACGAGATTCGTAGAGCGCCACCCGGAGGATGGCGGCACAGCTGGTACCGTGGGTGTTCCGGCTGGCAAGAGTACAGACATGGAATCAATCGGACAGAAGAGTCGCTTTGAGTGCAGTGCATTTCTGAAATAGGGAAAGCCACAAGATAGCCCGAATGGGACTTACTTGGTCACTGGTATCCGAGTATGAACGGATGCTGAGCAGTCTGGGAGCGTTGCGGTTTCAAAGATGCGTCTGGCATATGAGAGCAAGCAAAGGGAGATGGTAGGACAGAGCTGCGAGGCGAGACGAAGAAGTGGCTGCATCCGTGCCCGGGCTTCGACTGAACCGAATGATTCATAAAACGATTGAGCAGGGAGTCTGTGAGCTCTGCTGTCTCAAGGATGATTGTACCGTATGAAGGCAAGCAAAAGGAAATGGCCTCGAGGCAGCTGTTGAGAAAAAAGAACATGTTGCTGCTTCGACACTTCAACCAAACTTCCCGAAAAAAAGATTGACCCTACTGTGAATCGAACACAGGCTTAGGCAGGCTTGAATCACCACAATGCCTCGTCGTAACCACTTGACTATAGGATCTGGTGCTGTAAGGGTCGCGCATTACCTATTAAAACGCAACAAACACCACAAGCAACCGGCGCGCCGTCGCTTCTCCCTCCCCGCCTACAGGTCTCTGTCTCAGCAAGGCTCACCTTTTTCTCATGCTACAGTATATCCCGTGGCCTTCGGTTGCGTAGCAATACGTCCTGCAGAAGAAAAGACTTGCGAACCCGTAGTGCCCGCTGGAACAGCTCACAATGTCACGAATCTCCGGTTGTCCACGCTACATTCAATCCGGCTGCTATAAGATCGATGGATTATGGGTAAGCAAACTCGACCTGTTGTTCATTGTCTACCTGGAAGTGAAAGCTCCCGTATATGCCCCGAGGGGCGACCGTTCTGACAGCCAGGTCGAAGACCCGTTTGGGGGTGTGCCCTGACGATTCGGCGGCCGGTTTCAGCACGGGCTCCGGTCACGATCGACGCGCGTTCGCGTTTGAGACATGATCACAGATTCACAGTAGAAAGTGGATGGACATTGACCGCATCATCAGTTTCATGAGTTCATCATTGGTTGGACTACAGCTTTCTTCTTCATAGTCACTAGGTATTCCATAGGGCAAGTCGCTGGTGCTACTTACACGATGTCTTCCCTCTTTTCCATGTAAGTCCCGCGAATACCGCTCGATCAGTGGTATCCCGCAAGACTGATCTCGACTGCCGTGCTTCTCATCAGGACAAGAAGTATGCCCCCTTTCGCCGTCGCCCTACTCGAACCCTCACACTCATTATCACTTTCACGTTCCTAGCGTTCAAGCCGAAGAAGGTCGCCGAGGGGACAAAGCAGTATCAACTACGACGGTATGCCGAACAGACGTTGGGATCAGGGAATCTGAGAAACGCAGTGGCGTTACCAGAAGGCGAGGATGCCAACGAGTGGATAGCGGTTCATGGTGGGTGTGATAGGCGGACGTCTATAGTTCCAAGATTGTCGGTCGGTTGACTTACCCTAACTCGTTTCGCCAGTTGTCGACTTTTTCAATCACGTCAACATGCTGTATGGAACCATCACAGAGTTCTGCAACCCCCAGAAGGTGAGCAGTCTGCATTGCGGTATGTACCAGAGCAGTTGCTAACTCACTACCTCCCTAGTGCCCAACCATGAACGCTGGAGCAAAGTCAGTTTTTCGTCGTTGGCATTCCTAGGAACTGCCCTGACTATGAAGCCATTTCCGCCCATCAGGTACGAATTCCTATGGGAAGATGGAGACCACTAGTAGGCTACTCCACAGGATTCTACTCGTATCTCCGGGTGACTGATTTGGGCTACATCCCCTGCGTCAGCCGAAAGCCAACAGCTCTGTCCGCTCCGCTGTATGTCGAGAACTTGATGACCTGGATCCAGAACCAGCTAGACGACGAGAAGCTCTTTCCGCAAAAGATCGGTGAGTCCCGGATACACGCCAGAGACGGTTTGGGGTGTATGGCTGATAATGTCCTTTGCGTAGGGGTCCCGTTCCCCCGTAATTATTCAAATGTCTGCCGGACGATCCTGCGTCGTCTGTTCCGAGTGTATGCGCATATCTACTACGAGCACTTTGACCAGATCTGCGCGTTGGGTATCGAAGGTTCGTCCCCTTCTATGCGCCTGTGGGGTCGCGATGGCGCTGATCGAGGTCATCCTTTACAGCTCATCTGAATACTAATTACCGACATTTCTACTTGTTTGTTACCGAGGTGGGTGGTCGCCGCTGGGGGTTCGCAAGTACTGCTTCGCGCAGGGAGCTGACGATGCTGCTCATCTGCTGCGCAGTTCAACCTGGTCGACAAGAAGGATATGGCGCCGCTGGATGAATTCAACCGAGCCATTGACCAGGAATACAAGTGATCGGATTGCCTATCTTCTGATTTCAAGCGCACTTCTTCTACATTCATCTCGCTCTTGTGTTGCGTACTGTATCACGAGGCTTGTCAACACTATTGTACTTTGCGATGTGATCGTGAAGGCGTCCATACGATCTTCGCCGCTTAGCTGTCAGACGATCAACTGAAGGAGCTGGCTGTTCAAACGATCGACCAGTGCACGATGATTTCGTGTCAAGTCTCCTATTGTCGATAGTTACCCCATCTCAATTTGGCCGTCTTCCCATGAACCGCGTCCATGATACGTAAAGGTCTCCACCTCTGCCAACCCGTCAGGGTCTTCGGTCTTTGCGTCGCCAGAACTTCCACGTGCTGTTCCGAGTTTGACTGTTCGCATATTGACCAGTCGGGCTGCCTTTCCGCGACTCGAGATTGATGTTGCCTAGGATTGCATCGAAATTCGCTGGTCCGGCTTTCCTGCCTGGACGGTCCTGCCTGCCTTTCTCAGTTCTCTCAAACGACCACGCGCTGGAACCTGGTCTCGACGATGTTTGTGCAATTAAAAGCGGAGGCAGGAGACAGAGAAGGGCGCAGCTCAGCACAATGAGATGTATAGGAGATCGGTGTCAGACGACCGGTCGCTTCGGCACCTACCTTCTGTTTTAGATCGGAAACTCAAACCACCTTCCAACAATGATAGATCATACCTTTCATGTTTTTCAAGATGATAGCCTTCGTCATCGAGTCCTTATATAAGATCAACCCGATGGCGAAGGCCACGCAGAGACAGCGAAGGTTGTACATCAGCATGGTGAAACATTCCCGGATTGTGTTGAGACCTACCTTGGGGTCCATCGGAAGTTTGTGGCCGTTGTGATACAAATCCGCCTGTCAAATCATGGAGACCAGTGACTCGTGAAGGAGCTGGCAACACCAGAAGGCAAAAAAGGGACGCTTCAGCAGGGCAGGTGTGCAGCATTGGAACCGGTGGCGACCCACCTCCTCCATCGGTACCAGAAGGGGAAACTGGCGATCGCTGCCGGGCCGTAGAGGACCCATCCCAGACCTCTGAAAGCGGCGAAGCTACTACGCTCTTGATCGGACTGCCGTCTGACTCGTCTGCTCGATTTCTCACATCGTACAATGCTGGTAGTCGCTGTGTATCGAGCGGCCAAAGCTGTTCTACTCTCTCTCTCTCGATCTATCTGCCATACCTGCGGGGCAAAGAGTTGTCAAGCAAGACGTAATTGCTGGTACATAGAAGGCAGACGGTGTCATCATGCTATCTTCACTCACCTATCGAGGTATGGTCTAGGCCCGCTTGACTTTCTGTATCGCCCAAGGATTCTTGGGGTCCGGAAAGCGACGAATCCGGCCGTACAGAGAGCACAAGGTCCGCCGAAGCTATAATTCAGGCCAAGAAGGCAGGTTATTTCAAGCAAATCTTCGGAAAACCCACCCTGGCCTTTGTGAAATCCTCTTACTTACAAAACGACGGGATGGCTGGTTCCTCCACCAGTCTGCCGCGGTGCTTAGCGAATCGTGCTTTGACGTTCTTGACGGCCGCTTTGACAGGCCAGCGCTTGAAGTTGGAACGGCTATTCGTTGTAGAGGCAGGCCTGTCATCGTCGGGAAGGCTTGAGTGTACCGATGTTGTGTACTGCCGGGCGTTCCTTGGTGAGTGGTAGTCATTGAGGGCAGTCGCAGCAGATGGTTCGGGGTCTGAAGTGGAATGCTGGACTGCAGACGACTTCACCGACGAGGAAGGCGCCAACGTACGAGTGAAAAATCCAGACATGTTACTGACTCGAGCGTGGTGATACAGCTGGTGTTCGAAGTATCGACCTTTGTTAAATGCGAACCGTTAGACGGCCGTATCGATGGAGTGGTCAGCCAAGCGCTTACAATATGTGTGGGATGTGAAACTTTGAGAGTGCCCGAGTGCGTTTTGTTCACCGAATGTAGGTCAATGAGCAAAAGCAGGCCGGGGGTCTTGAACATGCCAACGTAGACAAGCAGGTTCCCTTTTGTACTTACAAAGCCACAACTAACTGCGTCCGTCCTTTCACCTCCTGCACCTCAAACCCTTATTGGCTCAAAGGACGATGAGGGGTTTTCAGTGAAAGGGGCATTTCTTGCCGTAAATGGATCCGCGCTCGAGTTGAAACCTGCGATTTGTAGCGGGATGGACAGTCGGCTATGACATAGTACCAGGGAGGCGTTTGCCCGTACAAGGCCTCGGTGAAGGGGCAGTGCACTTCGCCCAGGTGGCAAAGCGATTGCTTTAGTCTTAGGGGCGCAGCAGCACACAAGGAGACAGCAATGCGAGTCTTGCGCCAGACCGGGAGCTCTAGCGCCTCGCAGCAACCAGGTGTCGTTGACCGTATTTTCGACGGTCACCGATGATCAAGGCGGAGGATCGCTTGCCACGGACACATCCAAATATCCGAACATACAATTTTGGGAAAGATCTACAATGGAAGCGGCACATGGGCATTCCTTCATATACAAGTAATATGGAACGTGAAATATAAAAATCATCGAAGAGTCGTGAAAAAGAATCGTTCAAGCACGATACTTGAAGTGAAGAGGCTGTAGCGGTTTTGGCGTGTAGATTGCCGCAACCCAGAGTTCGCCGAGTTCGCCGAAAGTCCTAGATTCAGGACGAAGGCGGTGAAGAGTCCATGTCGGAGAAGTAGAAGCCATAACCACCGCGATTATTCGTCCGAAGGATTGGCGATCTTCAGAGGGACAAAGGAATCAGTAACTAGGTATCGTGAAGGCTGCGCCCGTACTGACCCTCAACCCTCTTCGACCATTGTAATCCAGCTGATCATCCGTATTGGCATCGTCCAACATTTCATGCTGACCCCCTTGCGCAACTTGCTGTCCCTGCGGATGATAAGGCTCGGCGTAACCGACCCCTTGGTGATGCCCGTGCCCGGGATCATCAGTGTATCGCTCGTTCTCTGGCGTCTTGTCATAGTCATACTCCTGCGGATCGAGGTAGTATTGGCTTTCATTGTTGTGAGCGTATCCCGCGGCACCGGAAGGTTCACGGTGCTGAGTCGCGAATCGCTCGTTGCCTCCCAATCCGGCAACTCCGGCATTCGAGACGAGTGAGTTTCGGTGGTTTCCTGCAACGGCGGCACCTGCAGCGGCTCCTCCGACGGTGGCTCCGACTGCACCAGCGGCGGCAGCAGCGTAAGGATCGTAGCCTCCAGCGGATTCATAGTCGTATGAACCGGGACCTGTAGCGTAGTATCCGCCGTATTGGGTCATGGCGGGGCCAGAGTTTGATGTGTAGGACGTGTGACCGCCAGATGCATCCTCGTCATCGTCGAAGGGCGTTCGCTGAGCTGCAGCGTTGGCTGCAGCGGCAGCGGCAGCGACATCCCTGTCACGCGGGAAGGGGTCAATATCGGTTGCTGCAAAGTTTTCGATTTGACGTACCTGTCCAACTTTTGCCTTCTCCTTCTGCGGAAGAAGAGGAAACCAGCACCGAGCAAGATTGCCGCTCCTGCGATACCGACAACCACAAAGACACCGACGACCGCCCCGGTATTGTTGAAGAATGTGCTTCCGCCTCCGCTTCTTCCACTCCCGTCATTCAAGCTACCCGTTGGGTTCTTGACGATCTGGGTAACCGTGTAGACGACGCCGTTCGCATCAGATGTCACAACTTCCGAGGTCACGGTCGCCGGAACGGTGGTGACGGTTTGTCCACGCGAGTTGGTGGTGATGACCGCGATGGCTGAAGTAGCGTCGGACGTGACGGTTCGAGAGACGCTGGCGGCAAGGGTGACGGTTGATGTGGTGGAGATGGCTGCGGTAACAACGTTGGAGGAGCTCTCGGGTACGGTCGTGGTGATTGTAGATCCGGATGCGGATCCCGATTGAGTCGGCGTGAGGACGGTGGTGACAAACTGGGTGCCCTGAGCGGCTGTAGATTGTCTGAGAAACAGAGATGGTCCAGCAAGATGAGATGAGAAAGGGCAGGGAGACCTACGGGACGCTTGCGGGTTGACTCGAGGATGACCCCGGGACAGTGACTACCGTCGTGACTTGCTGAGTACTCTGTGGCGTCGTCACTTGCTGAGTCTGACTTTCAGGTGTTGATACCGGCTGAGTATTCGGCTGCGTGACAATGACCGTACTCTGCGGCTGAGTCTGGACGATCGTCGTCTGACGCTGGGACGTGACTTGCTCAGTGGTAACTGGTTGGGAAGTGACTGGCTGACTTGTGACGGGTTCCGAGGTTACAGGAGGAGCGCTGGTTGTGGGTGCTGTGGGTGTTGTCGGTGTTGTCGGTGTTGTCGGTGTCGTCGGTGTCGTCGGTGTCGTCGGTTGACTGACAGACGCGGGTGCCGACGTGGCTTCAGCCGACGTAGGGGCAGCGCTGGATGAAGCTGTGAAAGGAGGTATACGTTAGTGATGGGACGGTATTGTCTCGAACCCATTCAGAACAGTGGTTTTGACACGATGTGCCTCGCGTTTTTCACAACGCCATACATTCCACTCGACGAACGTATTTCCTGGCTCTTCACCAAGCACACCCATCATCGGCCTCGAACGAAATGTTGTTCCGTCGCTCTCCTCGCAATCACTCGTTCCCAACACCTCCGACGTCCTCCTTTCCCCCACGCTCAAGAAAATCCTCATCCCGGACCGTTCGGCGATCCGTGATATTACCCTCCGAGCCTCTTGATCACTCCTCATGAAAACGCGCGGGACGAGACACACACCACTCATCCTTCACTCGATCGAAAATTGCTCGATTGTTCCAGGCGGGGACGACGTGCGAACGACTCGAGTAATCCGAACCCGACGATTGCGCTTCCGATGACGCCCGGGTGATGGTGATGGCGAGGACGACTCTCCAAGACGACGGCGAACAACAATAAAGTACCATACAATGACTGATGATGAGATCGAGGCAGTGCTCGGGCGATAAAGGAGGAGAAATGGGCCAGAGTCGGTCGGCTTGGCGTGAAAACAAGCGCGTCGTTGACTCGGGCGCATCATACGTTTCGGGCGCGTTCCTGGTCATGGGGGTGTTGGTGGCGGGAGGTTGCTTCGCGGTGGTGATGAACCACACGAGGGTCTACGAGTCTGGCGAAGGTGCAACCGGATATAACAGTCGTTCGAGTTGTTCGATGCAGAGAGAACCGATGATATGCCTGGAATCGCGCATCCACAACGATCCCAGTCCGGGTTATTGTTGGCGGCTTGTGGGTGACGTGCCCGCCATGCCTTGTCTTGCGTGCCGTCTTGTTCCGCGTGCCGTTCCAGCCGCCTTCCAACAAGGTCCGATCCCGAGGGAAGGCATTCGGAAGATATGTCCAGTAAATCTGGGCTGGTTATCCCCTCTGAATACCACCAGGGTACCCATCGCGGAAGGCAAGGAAATTGAGATCCGGTTGAGAGATGTCGATACCGCTTGATCGTGTTGTGCCCGCAGAGTCACGTTGTAGCTATCGTCGGGTTTTCGAGTGGCCGGTAAAGAAGAGCCATCCCTGGAATGGTTTGTCACATTCCGTTCGAGTTGTCGTGCCAGTCGTCCCTGTTTCCGTTGCGCAAGAGAGTCGCAGCGTGTAAAGCGGCGTCGCAGAAGCCAAAGATGGCCTTCACTCCTTTCCCGCACAGCGCATCTCTCCAAACCAGATCGTTTCACCTCTTGTCCTCCCCTCACGTCACTGCATAGAGATACCACCATCCCGCGTCCAGCTTACACAGCCTCGACAATCACCCCACCGAGCATCTCCCCACCCCGGGGACCACAAAGAAAATGGAGAGAAACAAAAAGAAACTAGTGGGAGTACTCACTGGTAGGATCCACCACATCACTCGTTTGCGATGGCTGACTTGTACTCGCCGCCGCCGTCGGCGTTGATGGAGTGGCAGGAGCAGAGGTGGTACTGGGTCCTGCGGCGGCGCTGGTGTTTGAGGTGACGGCTTGTCGTTTTACGTGGTGCGCCATGGTGATGCGGTTTTCAGCGATGGTATCCGCCAAGGGTGAGGGGTGGTTTAGTCGAGGTGGAGGTGTGGCTTGAGTGCTGTTTGAGGTTATCGAAAAGAGAGCCGTGGCGAGACGTTGTTTTGCTTCCCGCACCGATTGGAAATCGCACAGCGAGCTTGTTCGGTCACTGTTCTGTAGTGGGAATGTCAGTACCGAGACGATGTGCAGTTTAAAAGCTTCGAAGTGGCGCCGAACTGGAGGCATCGAAGAATACGGGTTGCCGACAACGGGAGATTAAACGAATCACCAGTACAGGAGGCTCGCTGGATGGATATAGAGGCTACTCACAAAGGGCTCCGGTCGTTCCTTTTCGAATGATCCTGCAAACTGCCTCCTTCTTGCGTTCTGGCGTTGGTGGCTCGTCAGATTACGACTTGAACGAGATATCGAGCGGATGAAACGAAGAGCGAATCCACTATTCGGTTGTGCACTCGCGTATCCGAAGGGGTAGAGGGAACGAACAGGCAAGATCTTGTAACGTGCGCCAACGTTTCACCTTGGTTCGCGTTTCAGCTTTGCCGATCCTCCTTTGAGTCAATTATGAAACGAGAAGCACTCAAGGTCACGAACCCCTGGTCTGCGCAAACTCAATCTGCATCCGCCGATCTCTTCACAGCCACCTTTTTCCCTAGGGGCTTGTTCCCCTGACCAGCCATCGCGCGAGGGGCGGAATTTGCCGGGCGGAGGGAGGTCGGCGAATTGATTGTGGGAGATTAGGTAAGGGTTTAGGGTGTACATAGCAGTTGGACCAGAGGGAAGAGCGATATTGACCAGAGCATGTTCTTTCTGCGAGATACTTGTTCAATACGCCCCCTACTCCAAATCGTTTCACAAGAGCGACAAATGGACGCGCGATGCAAGTAAAAGAGGGGCGCCGCGGCGTTGGGCCGCTGTATGTTGAGCTTCAGCCAGCATCTCAAGCAAACGTCCCATGCGATCAACTTCCGGTAAGGCTCAAGTGGTACCTACTTCAAGACAAGCAATGGTGTTTTCTCTGTTCTTCAGCTGAGCTATTGGATTCGTCTCCTTCTCAGCTCCAATGAAGACGTGTCCGACGAGAATGGCAACATCACGGAAACGGCGATTTGCAGATGTCACACGTATGGGTGGCTCCGGTTCCTTTGTCTACAGGGGCTAGCCTGCTGATCCCTTTGACGCTCCCTTATAGGCTGAAAGCAAGCATCGAGACAGCATGTCGGGACAAGCCCCTGAAATATTGCACGATACCTTCAACCTGTGCAATGTCGACCCGCTGAATCGACGAGAACGCAAACTACAACAGTACCGAATCGACGATACTCTGATACAGGTCTCTTCAGGTTCAACGATTGGTCCACTGCTTCAACCGAGCCTAGCAATGTCGAATGTGTCTACGAAATTATCTTCTTCAACGTCAAGAAGCACTCGTGGATCGACCTCACTGTATCCACGGTATTACGAGGAGTCAGCAGGAGGCGCTGCCGATGTGAGTCTGTGGCTGGGGGCTGTTGAGTTCCCATCGGAGGCGGAGTCTGTCGGGGAGCGAAGGGCAAGCCAAGGAAGCCAATCCGGATCAGGTGAGTTATATCGCCATTTATCTGTCGAGGGTCTCGCTTTTACTCGACGAGTACCTCGGGATTCGGGCGGAACTGAAAGTGGCTGATGGTTGCTCCCTTGTAGGCTCGGATCGCTCGTTCATCTCTCACAGGAGCACCAACGGCCAATGGGAAAGGAAGAAGCAGCAATCGGAACCCGCCGGAGTTCAGGCGCTATCACTGCAGTCTCCTCCTTTTGTTCCTTCTGCAGGGATACCTCCAAGGTTGAGACGCAAGCAGGGTACGTGCTGCCCCATGGTCCAATACCGCCGAGGACTGATTCAATGGCCTGTCATTCAGGGTTGAGAGACATACATTCGAGTGGGCGGCCCAGTAGCTACAGACCCCAGGGACGCACAACAGGATCAAGAGGTAAAGATTTGTATCCCAGTTTGCCCGTTTTTACGACTCACGGTGCCGCATTTTAGTTTCTTCCCAGTCTGTTAGGTCGCTTTCAGTGATACCTGAATTGAAGCCGCTCGATCGAATGGGGACCATTCAGACAAAAGGTAAGGAGACAGCCTAATTTGCGAAGAGGATGTATTGATCGACTGTTTCGGCGTACCAGATGGGATTCTTGAGCTATTAGAAGCAGCCGATGGTACCCAATATACGCTGCCTTTGCGTGGAGGACGCCGTGATTCGACCAAGACCTTCGACGCCATGACTGGTATGAAAAGTGCATGGACTGACGGGGGGGAACAATTGTGGCTATCGGTCGATAGCTCCGAGACCAAGAGGACCAAGAGCAGACGGATGTACCTATCTCTGTTCGCAGAGACTATCCCCACTGCAGACATCGCAATCAGTCTCAGCAAGCGAAGCGTTCAGCCTTGGATACTCCAGAGGTTCTTGCATCTCAGACGATGGGGCCGAAGACGTCACCGCCATGCTCGCACTGGCAAACCCGAGCGCAGACTGCGAGCGACGACTGACCGCCACCCGCGGCGTCCGAATCGAGAAAGTAAGTGAGCGTGATCGTCATGATCTAGTACGTACCTGATATGAACTCTTTTGCAATCCATCAGACGACCTGTCAGCTCCGAGACCCAAGATCCCCCCGCAACTTCCGAGAAAAAGGGATCTTTTCAGACGCGCATACGGGCGAGACAGGGGACGAATTCCATTAATCAAGGCTACTCTCTGACCTGTTCAAACTGTAATTCTGTATGAGCGCAAAATATGCTAACCGTATATGGATCGTCCTACCATCGACCTGTACCCGTCAGCGGGTGGACACCTCAGGCGCAGTAGTCTCGTCATGCCGCTGGTGATGAAGAGAACTGGCTTCGGTGATGCTTAACCAGTACCCGTATCACTTGAGCGATCTGTTCCTGAGAGGTGGGGAGTGGGGAATCGAGATATCGAGTAGGGCGCGTCACGCCTAAGGACGCAAAGTGAACCAGCTATTACTGTTTCTGGCTACGACCTTTGTCCTGTGAAGCGTAACGCGCTCTCTACAATTTCCCGAGTCAATGGTTGTATAACCAGCTGAATCAGCTAGCCGTCGGAGATGTTAGCAGCGGAAGGCGTCCATTGTCACTTTCTGCGGTTTGCAAGAAACGCTGAGATAGTCCCAAACACTCAAGTATCTCTGCCTTTCGGAAGTTGTTCCCTTGACGCTGAACAGGAGATACGTTCTTCGACAACAACTGATGACAAGAGAAATATTTGGATGAAACCTTCATCATCGCAGTCTTCGTAGAACTAGTGCTTGAATCTGTATATCGTTGAAGCCAGCAAGAAGAAAATTAATACGGCCCAGAAATTCGTCCAAAGCTATTCGGTTATGCAGATGTGTTTGGCGTTTGAATGAAAGGGAGCAGTTGCTGTCCTCGCAGGATAAAGGTAGGGGGTTGACTAAAAGAGAGCGCAAAGGAATCGCTCGTTTCAACGTGAAACGGCGTCCTCCTCTTGCTCCCTGAGTCTTCCCCTTAAGCTGGTCTGCCGACAAAAGACCTACTGAAGAGGGTTATTGTAGCCATCGTCTGGCCATCGTCAACAGACCATTCCTGTCATTCACCTTGCACCTGACGTCAGTGAACTCTTGCTTTCGCTATCTCTTGACAACAAAAGTTCCAAGCGATACTTGGCACCTGACCCCTGACTTGCGTCTCCATTTGAAGCGTATTGCGTCTGATCATTTCGAAACAACAGCCATCTGACTGGATCAAGGCATGACTCGAAAGGAAAAACACGCAGAGGAGATAGACACGGGCGATAGCAAAACGCCTACCGAGAAACCCCCCCTAAGACGCCGAAAAGCTACTAAGCGCAATTACCGTCTTCTATCAGCAGCCAGCTACGTGTCCCAAATCACAGGGAGTCTTTTAGTTATTCTTGCATGGGCTAGCGATGGCGAACAGTGGGCATATGCCAATGCTCGGGGGTTCAAAGTCGGCGGAAGGGGCTACTGCGACGGGTAAGCATGTTGCCCTTGACACTGAGAACAAAAGGATGACACTCTTGGCGACTAGCAGTTCCATTTGCCAGTATCAATCTTTTATCCGAATTCCCGAGGACAGATTATCGAGTGGTGTACCGGCCTGGGGGCCCAGTGTGCTGTTATGGTCCCTTTTCATAGGTAAGCGAATCCATTCCCGGTGTCGCATTCTAACCTGAAAACTTGCCCTACAACAGCGATGCTTATTGGGCTCTTCGTCGAGGGTATCTTGTACGGAACCGTGCACGGTTTTGGTTCTCCGCCAAAGGCCCAGCAAATTCGGTATCACAAATGGAGATCTACGTTGATGTTCCTCCTCGCCGGTGTCTTTACTTTGCTTCTCATCTTTGCCGTGGTGTGGATCTCTCTAGCTGACGCGGAATGCGATTCAGCCTTTTGGATGTAGGCTGGGCGTGCGCTTACCGCGATTTGCGGACATACCTGGACTGATCCTTCTTCAATTCATACTTTGTTTGTAGAACAGTCTTCCCGCCTGTCGCCTTTCTGGTCGCGGGATATGTGGACTTTGTTTACTCCAAAGATTCTTCTGGAGACGCAGGATCTGGTTATACAAACGCTGATGGATTCTGGAAGCGGATCCTTCAACACGGCCGTTTCTTGAGAAGTTCTCAACTGTTCTCCTGTTTGGCGGGCGGCTTCTTCGTCACGGTTAACACGCTGATCATGGCAAGTCACATCTACGCAGTCGCGTAATCCGTAAATGTCTATTTCGTTCGCTGAACCTTCCATTCTACTCCGCTCCACTTCAATCCACTGCACTCAGATTCATGATTTCAATGCACCGGAAGTGTACCGATACATTCACGAGGAACTTGCGCCTAAGTTCAATGGCGACCCTAAACACGCGAAAGCCCACCCAGTCTTTTACGGCGACGACAAGTCATGTTCGCATTTTCCGGTATCGAATATCGTAGCACAAGGTCGGAACGTAGGTAAGTATCTGGAAGTTTGACCCGAGCACAAGACGTTAGTAAAATGCTTTTGCCCCATCACAGAACCCCTGATGTTCTTTTTCATATATCATATCGGAATCTGTGGGTTGATCTCTTGTGACCCCACTATGCGCTTGGCTCAACGCTGTTCCTCGACAGGCTTCATCTCGTTCTTCATGATAGTAGATGAACTTCTTGATGTCAGATTTGGCATTCTCGGTCCTCAGCAGAACAAGACGGGCGCAGCCTGGACTTCCTTCTAGTGCGTCACCTGAAGCCTCATTTGGCCGCATTCTGATTGTTTCCTCTTAGCCTCTTTACCGCCACCATGTCCCGCTCAATCGTATTCTGGTCTCGGGGGTAAGTCGAGAGCTAGTATAATCTTCGATAAATGCTCACAAACTCCTGCCGATGGGACAGTTGGGTGATGATCTGCAATGTCTTTGCGTGGATCTTCTTAGCCCTTGCATCCGGGAACATTGTCCATTACTACAGCGTCAGCAATTTCTATGGACCAAAAGTCAGGGGTATCAATCAATGTGACCGGCATGCGGCTCTACGTGCCGGGGTTAAAGAGTTCCGGGGACCGCTCAAATTGCCATTCTTCGAAAGATTACTGGACAAGCTGCAAAGGGTCATCGGTGATGGTGACGGTAGCCTCCAAATGCGGAGTATCGGAATCCTACGAGGTACCAAGCTTGACAACGAAAGACATATTCTCGGACTAAAGGTGCAGGTCAACGAGCAACTTGGGTATATGTATAGGGTCGATGAAATACGTCGACATATGTACAGGGCCGAGGACGTCTTCCCATATCCTGCTGAAGGCGGCCTGGTCCGTAAAATCCCACCAATCGACCACGACGATTATCGAAGGTACATTCAAAGCTCCTATACCTTCTTCCGAGGGATGCCTTATCATCGCAAAGATGAAGGCAAGGTGGAATACCAGTACAAACTCTTCCCCGAACTTCTGTTCGACGCACGCCGTCTACTCTGTATCGTCTGCGCCTTTCTCCTTTTCCTTATCCAGTTCTGCCTATGCTTCAGTGAACTCGCTCCATACGCACGATGGCAATTTAGATCGCAATTCAAGGATCTCAAGGCGCAATGGGTGGTTCAGGCAAACGAGAACAATCCTGGGCAAGTATGGGAAGTCCCGCTAATGCCAAGCGAATGCAGTTACTTCAAGTATAGCGCTGTTCCGGTAACATACATAGGAGAGAATAACGTTGATTCGTCGGTTTTGCTCAGGTGAGGCAAAGAAAGCGAGTGGATGACACAGGGCAAGGAGCGTCTGACCTAGTTTCTTAACTCTAGTTGCGTTATTGTCGGATTGAACAAGGCGTTCCTGAGTGGGTTCTCTTTCGTCTTTCCGAAAGGTCATTGCCACCACCGCACTACGCACCCGCGACTGACACGTAGCTCTTGTTTGACTGCAGTGGGGATGTGTTGCTCAGTCATGCTGGTTTCCTACTTTAATCAGCGATACTGCGGGCAATCGTTGCCTTTGATTTCCTTGATCGGTCCACGACTTAGCAGCATAAGTGTTGGAATGACTTTGATACAGTAAGTCTTGCTGCTTCGGATCATGCGCCGGGAGACGCAAGTGCTAAAGTCCGTGGCTGTTTGTCCGTGGATACCAGTATTGCTGTATGTACAGCAAGCCAATCACTGTTTGCGGACAGAGAGTAAGTGGATATAATGGGGGCTATCGCCCTGTTGCAGTCAGGGCTAGGCGAATCTCACTCATTCTGCGCTGATTTGCTTTCAGAATCGTATTTTACCTCTGCAAGGGAATTGTTTACGCTTCCCTAATCGTTGGAGTGCTCAGTTGCATCGTGAGTAGGGTCTGACAGGCTTCGCTCTTAGCCGCCTAGGCTATCTGAAACCGAGGAGCTCACGCTGGTTCCCAGTTCACGGAGGACTTCGATACATATTTCGAGGGGACCCAGACCGTCAAGGGTAGTAGATCCGGCTTTGGAAGAACGCTTCTGGCTTTGCAAGGCCGTCGCTTCAAGAAAATGCAAAAGGAGAGGGAACTGGTGGAGAAGATAGAGAAGCTGGAGGATGAGAAGCGGATGAAAGAGAGGCAGAAGCAAGAGATGCGAGAGAGAAGTGCGTAGACCGGGAGATATCAACGCTGATAGGAATGAGAACATGCACGTCTTGTAATAACACGTGTATTATCAACGCGATAAACAAACTTCCCCTTCCGGTGAATGCTGCTTACGTACTCCTTGGCATGACGACGTGCTGGCTGTGCAGGTTGATTGAGTTTCCAAGCATTCTTCCGGGTTGGCAGCCAGTACACACTCGCTATCACCGCGTTGTCGCTCATGATACATCGCCCGACGTAGAGTATAGGTAGGTCTCCCTCTCCCCGCTAGTCTTGCTGTGCGTGGCGGACTCATGACCCCCAAATCAGCGTCACTATGCGGCACGACCAACCTCATCGTCGCGGCGGAGTGCCTCTCGAGGTTGGCCCGTTCACTCAGCTCATCGGACAAACCACCTCACCGACACTCGAACGGACCGTGGCGACAGACAACAAGGCCCTTCTCTATATCGTCACTGGTGGATCGGTCTTGACAGTGTTGTTTCTCGTGCGGAAATGGTGGGAGCAGAATGATCGATCAAGATTGAGGGGTGTCGCGTTACGTGAGTTGCTCGGAGAGTCGCCAGATGGAGAGGAGCATCGGAAGTCAAGGCCTTCTGGAACCATTACTGGAGTCGGGGCGATCGGATCCAGCACCAGGGCAGATCTGAAGCTGAAGTCGGTGGGAAAACACGGAAGAACGTCGTCGAAATCCAGTGATACATCAAAGCAACCTCATCAAGCCCGTCTCACACCAAAAGACCCAGTTTCTAAGGGTCATCAGAATGATTCAGCTCAGCCATTCACCGCGAGACTAAAAGCATGGATCCCTGCTGTCCCGGGATCTCTGCCGAAACGGACCAGCTCGAACCTAATGATGGATGAAGCAATGCAGACGGACGAAGTCGCGGCGATCTCCGCACCGGAGAATGAAGAGAACCAGGAAACACGACTGGACGCTGCGGAAGAGGAAGCGGCGTTGATGTCTGCAGTAGAACGGAAAAAGGCAAAGAAACGGCAGAATCGTGCGAATCGACAGCGAAATCAACCGGCGACAGCTACATCAAGCGAAAGTGACGTCTTGGACTCTTCGACAGAGGCACCCGCAAACGCGAATCCGATGGATCAGGGGTCGTCTAGTTGTGATGCTGAGGGCTCTTCCCGGGAACATGGTCAGACGGCCGCAGCGTTCGCAAAGAGGGCCTGGCAGACGGAAAGAAACAGCGACGACGTGGATACTGAATCAATCACTCCGACTGCTACCACCCATACCACCCCCAAAGCCAAGTCGAGATCGAGAATGGAATCCCAGCGAGGAGATGACGTCGAGCAGTCTCCGACACGCAGGAGGACAATGTCGGTAGCATCGATCGAGTTCAGCGTCGACGAACAGTATCGGACGCGAAACGATTCAGAACCTTCGCTTGCCAGTACAATGCCTCCCAGATCACCTTCAGGGCGGTCTGAATCGACATCTCTGCATCCTGTCACGCCGATGACGACATATACCGGGTTAAATCTCCTCAATACGGACCTTGAAGCGCTTACGGGGCGAAACGATGCCGTTGAATGGCAAGAGGTTGAAAGGGGAGGTAAGACGAAGAGGAAGAAGCGTGCGGGAGACGACTCGCACGACCCACGTACTTCTTCTATGTCTCCTCCGCCCTCAACAGCCTCGCCTTTGTCCAGTGGATCGAACCTCTTGCCCAATCTCGAAACTGTGTCGGGTCAAATCCAGACGGATACTACTTCAACTAGCTGGATATCCGAGAATGCGCCTTGTTTAAACTGTGAACGACAGAAACATTCAGACATGGAGAGGGCGGCATCTGAACAGGGCAGCTTGAACAATGACCTTGCCATGCTCAAAGCGCTGAAAGATCAGCTGGCAAGAGCGGAATTGGACGAGAAGCGACAGAGTGATCTCGTCAAATCGCTCACGGCTACGAATACCGGCCTCTCGGAACGTCTCGGTCATCTACGAGAAGGGAGGGATGTGCTCAAGGCGAGTGCAGACATGGCGGACGAAAAGATCCGTAAGCTGGAGCAAGACTTGGTAAGACAACGCGCCGACATGCAACAATGGATAGCGAAGCTCGAGAGCGAGGCACAACAACGAGAAAAGCAGAAGGGGAACGAGAGCGCAGAATGGAGAAGAAAGCACGATCGCCTAACGAAAGAGCATGTGGACCAACAGGTTCGCAGTACGAATCTAGCCGAAGAGGTCAGTCTAAAGCGTTTGAATTTCCCATCTTTGACCTACACTGATGCTCCTCTATCCCGTAGATGAGTCGGAATTCGGCGCGCCAAGAAGCTCGGATCACAGAGCTGTCTCGCGCGCTGGAGGGTACACAGGTCCTGGTGCAGCAGCTCACTGCCGGCATAGCTCCTCAACATGGGAATCCGACTTATCAGCTGATTACCAATCCGCTCATGGCGCCCCTCAATGCGTCGCCGATGTCCCCTGGATTTGCCACTATGCCTCAGGCCTATTTCCCAACCGGATACTCGGCACCCGCATCAGCGCCTTCATCGTATGCTCATTTCGAAGCCAACCCGCGACATGTGTCTCCGCAGCCCCCTCGACATAGATATGAGAGGCAGCCATCCAGTGGCCCGACACTTGCTGCTGGTCATGCGTATAATCAAGTGTCGAGCATGTGGGCTCTGGGTTCCTCGACTGCTAGTTCCTCGCGACCGCCGTCAAGCCCTTCGCGAAATTCGGACATTTCGTCATCGATTTTGAAGCCAAGGCGAGCATCCACCGATCGAGCGTCTAGTAGGAGTAGCGCGGCGGAGAAGATCGCTGCAGAGCCGGCTCGACAAGTCAAGGAGAGCGACGATGCCTTGCGTGCGTCCGAGTTTGCAGCAGGTATGCGGGGAAGAGCTGCAGGGGAGCCGGTTCTGATGACCCCTCCGGCAGAGGACAGTGAACAGACAGTCGTGTACCCCGACGACGCTGTCCGGACGATGTCGAACCCAGTATCTGTAGGTCGGACCGAATCGACGACGTCCACCGAACAAGCCCAACAGGCCAACCAAAATTTAGAATCCATGTTCACCCGAAGCTCGCCTAGCGATGCGACTGGGAACTCACCAGAGCAGCCGATGGCGGAAACAACCGAGGAAGACACAACGGTTGGAACTGCAAACGTAGCGACCGTGGCGCTGGAAGAAACGTCCAAGCCACCCGCAGTGCCCGAAGACGATTACGAAGATCCTGTCTTTGCCAGCATTCGCGATCCGCCTAGAGACTAAGCTCATTCAATCAAAGCATTGGGAGCTGCGAAGCGAGTACAAAGCTGGAGAGCGAATCTGCCAGCCTTCTTTCCTTTCTATAATATACGGACATTAATAGATACGTCGCGAGCCGGGTGTAAACTGCATTGCGATGAGGGGCAATGTTACGCATATCTCATGAATTCCCTTGCACTCACGACGTTCGAACATGAGCATATGTTACGCCTAATCAATACGATTGACGGCTTGCATAATCCAATGAGGCGGACCTGACGGTGGCAAAAAGCTCGAGGCAGAAGCATTTGCTTACCTAATGCTGACGTGGGGCCTCGGCGGTGCAATCGAGCTGCCAGCTTGGAGTGTTCGCCACCAACTTAGGGCGTGTAGATAAGTGCCCATCCCACGCAAAGTCGAAGCCTTTTCTTTCTCAGAAATAATCATAATCTCAAATCCTCCCGTCAACATGTCTGATCTACCCCGCTACGAACTCGTACCCTCGCACGACGTCGACATCAAGTCTGCCGATGGCGGCAGGCTCGGTGACGAAGAACGAGGTTGGACCACTCAACCCTCCGCGTCTTCCAGTTCGGCTTCGGCACCCTCGAGGATTTGTTATTCTTTCAAGCCAGAGTACCCTGTTCCGGGCAAGGAGGAGGATGTTGTCGGTATCAGAGGAGCAAGCAAGGAGGTGAGTTGATGTATTTGGATTCAAAGGTCATCTGGGTATGCCTTGTCGTGTTCCTGTCTGACATAGTGTCTTTCATTTCTGGCCTTCAGCACACCGTCGCTATCGTCAAGCGAGCGTTCCCTACTCTTCAATCTTATTCTGATGATCGAATCGAGTTCCTCTTGCCGTCAACCGATTCCGAGGCGGTGACAAAGGATACTAAGTGGTTTAGGATGCTGGATGAAGCTTGGGCTAGTGTCAACACTCATCCTCCTGCGGTGATGAGGGTCCAGGTGGCTACGAATGCGGCGGACTTGTTGAAGCGTGAGTTATTGGTGACTGACCGAAATTCTGGATTTGCTTTTGCTGATTGCGATCTCTCTGTTTTCCCCTTTGTTCTTGTGCCAATATAGAGAAGCGACGACAACGACGAATCATTCTCTTGGCTCTGTCGCCTTTGTTCGTCTACATGCTCATCATCGCCGGTTTTGTCTGCGCCGCTGCTATGGAGGAATAGAGTGGATGCTCCGGATGGCGTGGCATCCGCTTTCCGGTATCCCTGATCACTACGTTCTGCCAACAACCTGTAGCTTTCTCATACACGATGTATCCACCCCGCTCTGTCTGCGTTGTACACACATACCCTTCTCGTTAAGAGTCTTGTTGTCGGCTGTTGAAGCGACATATATACATTACCATTCCGGTCACATGTCACGCATACTGATAGCGCACTGTGCCCACCCTAGCTTGTTTCCTGTGGCCTATTCCTGCTTGCCAAGGGTTTTAAAGGATCTACAGTACCTACCCTCTCTTCTTTGCAATCTATGAAAAGTGTCCGAAACTTGTCCACCCTTCTGACCAAATGACATTAACCGTCCCGATGATTGGCGGCCGCGGCAACGGGCGGTGGAGCGTCGCCGTGAGTGGCGGAAGGCGGATCCAAATTGTAAACAAGACATGCATCGTCGCACCGGATTTTTCAGAGCCGAGGATGAGTAGATGGTTCCTTGGTCGGGTTCCTGGTTGCGTTATATCTTCTCGGTGCTGTTCCCCCGCATTACCTGTCTCTATACCTCCCGCTCAAATCAAACACACTGAAAATGCCTGACGTTCCTGTTTCGCCCGCCGCTCCTGGAGCCTCGTCTTCGTCCACCAAGACTTTCACCATCAACGATCTCAAGGAGAACGGTACGAGGGAAAAGTTTTACATGCTTTTGCATGACAAGGGTGAGTGGCCGGCACTTTGGCGGCAGTTGGGTGGGATTGGGTTGGGGTTGAGTAGGCGCGCGAGGCTGATCGGAACGAGGCGACGCGACGTGGCGTGCTGGTACATTCCGCTCAGGAGTTCGGAGTGGAGGTGGATGCGATAGCGGTACCGTCTGCAGCCCTTCAGTCGCATCAGACTGGCCGTATGACTGATGGAGGACATGCGTTGGCGAAGAATGGTGAAGAACGGCGCGCTTTGTCCGGGATGACAGTCGATTATAGATCGACGCAGGAGGCGATCTTTCTGTTCTAGGACGCGCCCGAGGTGATTTGATTGCAACTTCCACAGACTGATCTGTTCTCCCCACTTACGGTTTCACAGTCTACGATGTAACAAAGTTCCTTGACGACGTGAGTTAGCTTAGGGTTGTGCCGATTCCTCCGGATGTCTGACATTTCCTGTGCCCTTTTCTCCTTGTCTTCGTCTCGTCTCGTCTCCTCTCTTAGCACCCCGGAGGCGATGAAGTCATGCTCGAGGAAGCCGGTCGTGATGCCACCGAGGCATTTGAGGATGTCGGACACTCGGATGAAGCACGGGAGTTGCTTGGACCCATGTATTTGGGCGATTTCGTTGGAGAGGTGAGTGATATTGGAGGAACGCTTTTCGTCATGCACGTGCGCGAGTTACTGATCGGAATACTCCTCTGCTCCGACCCTACCTGTTGAAAATCGCCGTTTGACTACTCTCGACGACGTGCAATGTACAGAAAAAGGAGAAGAAGAGCGTGTCTGGCAAGTCTGGAACCGCTGTCGCTGACAAGGCTGCCTCGGCTGGTGGAAGGTACGTAGAGTCTCTATGGCGCGATGTCAAACAGTGGATTGATAATATCCTTTACCCGCAGCCTTGCCTACTTTTTGCCTCTTGCCTTGCTCGGCGCTTACCTCGCATGGAGATTCTACCTCGCCTAGACGGACAACGAATGGACAGAGATCGCGGGCTTTTCTCGTGAAGGGATTCACGGATTCACGGATTCACCCTGTAGCGAGGGATTTCTGTATTGACTGCTGGATGCAATCAAATGTTGTAGCGCTTTAGGAAACCGATAGATTACACGCATGGGTTCGCACCGAGTGGAGATTGGGAGGCTGGTCGGTCGTAAGGGCCAGGCTTTGTCAGTTGTAAGGCGAAATGAGGGAGGGACCCTGTGTAGTAATGGCTGAGAAGGAGGAGGAGATGGTACTCGCCACCAGACCACACCACCCCCCCCCCTTTTGCACGTGACTGCTTCCTCCGATCGCGCGTGTTTCACCCAGCGTCGTCTTCGTCATTTCCATTTTATTACAAGTTACAAGGGGATAGATAATCTAGCCAGATCTCTTTTTGGATACTACTCTCGATCAACGACCATCATCACAGGCCACTACTAGCCAACATGCTTCAGGTCAAAACCGTCCTTCCTATGCCGCTGTTCCACAGCTCCGAGGCTTCCACATCGTATTCGACAACGAGGCATCACCCCGATGTCCAATCCGACGTCGACATGGACGAAGCAGAAGGTGAACAGTACAACTACGGAGAGCTAAATCCGGAGGAAGGCGGGTCGCTGGAGCGGCATATTACGACGCCTGGCGAAGTGGTAACTAGTGCCAAGGAATTTATGCGGGGACATGGGACGTTGCTGGATGAAGCAGGGGAGAATATCATTTCGACCGTTGCGGGCACTGTGGAGAGAGTGAACAAGTTGGTCAGCGTGAAGACTGTCAAATCGAGGTGAGCTAGGCTTTGCATATCTAGCTCTGCCGTGTTGCCCAGCTAATCTGTGTTACCAGATATAACCCTGAAAAGGGAGATCTCGTTGTCGGTCGAATCACCGAGGTAAGAATGGCTGCGTCAACCATGACTTTTGCGGATGATGCTTACGACTCGCGTATATGTTTCACAGGTTCAAGCAAGCAGGTGGAAAGTCGACGCCAATGCGAGGCAAGAGGCCATGTTGCAGCTGAGCTCGGTCAATCTGCCAGGAGGCGTTCAAGTGAGAATGGTTCTCGCATGTACGGCGTTTATGCATACTGATCAGGGATCGCTGCTGTAAACGCTACAGAGGAGAAAAGTGGAAAGTGATGCTTTGAAAATGAGGGAATTCTTGGCAGAGGGAGACGTAAGTGGCGAGACAGAGAAGACGCACGCTTTTGCTCATACGTTCTATACTGCTCCAAAATACGACAGCTACTAGTAGCCGAAGTCCAGAGCACCGAGGGCATGATTCAGTTGCACACACGTTCACTGAAATACGGCAAAGTAGGTACATCCAATTCGCTAATCCCTATACCTGCTAATATAGCATCCTTAAAGCTGCGGAACGGTCAACTTGTCGTCGTACCGGCGTCCCTCATCCGACGCTTGAAATCTCATTTCTATACGCTACCACCGCCCTGCGGACCGCAAGGCGTCGACGTCATTCTCGGTGTGAATGGCTATATCTGGGTTTGTCTGGGTTCGGGGGATAAAATTGTCGAAGGAAATGCAAACTCGGATGGCTTTGAAAACGAGTTGGTGTATAGTGACAAGAATGACGTGAGTCTACTCGACCGCCCGCCCATGCACCTCTCATGTCTCTCGCCATTCAGGTCATACCGCCATCGTCTCGACAAGCAATATCGCGTGTCTGCGCGCTCATTCAGATCTTTGCACGATATTCCATTCCGTTGACGGAAGGCTTGTTGATGGCTGGGTACGAATGGTGTCGCCGAAACAATTTGGAGGAATCGGGCGTCGTGCTGTCGCGTCACTTGGAGAAGCAGCTATTGGGAGAAGTTGTAGGCATTATCGATACCGACGAGTAGGTTTATCAACAGGATGGCATGTCATGCTGTTGCTCGAAGGTATCAGAACGGGAGTCATGGCCAACGGGGAGAATGCACTGTCTTCAACCTCCTGGCATTTTCGCCAGGCGATGTAGTGAGGGAACCGGGGACCAAGAGAAGCCGTGCTATCGGTCCCCACATTTTCAGCGGTTTTTTTTCAAGATGACTGCAGGGTAATCGCTTCTGAAATTGTTCAGTGAGGAAGCAGGTCATTGACGATCGCCACCTGTCCAGAGAGCAGTCGACTCTTAATCTAGCAGAGAGTTCGGGCTGTCGCTCGAAGAAGAAATTACGCCTGGATCTCTTAAAAGTGCAGTCGTCACCCTCACGATCCATATCCCATACACGTGTTCGAATGGAGGTGCCTGGGAAGGTACGGTTCAATATGAAATATTTAGTCTGTATCGAGTTACCTTATTACAACGCATTTCCGAGACCCAGATGATTGACCATGCTAACTCTTATCCTACAATATATTATGCCGTAGCTCCTTGTTCATCATGAGGAACCTGAGTTGTCCGCGCAAGAGAATGGCGAGGTGATAGAACCGGTGGCATACGAGTCTTTAATGCTCTTTGCGGCAGCCCAGGTACCAGTCACCATGATGAAACTTCCGGCCACAATCAAAAAGACGTTGAGCAGGATGGTGAGGCGGAATCGAAGTGTCCTGTTGGTGTGTCGTCGTGAGAGATTGTCGTGAAGCCACATCCAGCCAGTGGAGACCATGCAGAAAAAGGTTCCGAGCGTTGCGCCGATGAGACCTGGGAGGGGAAAGTTAGGTGTTGCAACCTTTTTAGAAGATTAAAGACGCCAATGCTTACTCGTGAGAGCTCCGAAGAAGGGAATCGACTCTGCCAGGATGAAAGACAGAGTGACTGAAGCAGCTACAATCCCTAGCCAACACGCCCAGTGGGTAAACGAGTGGGCTGTAAGATGTTCCGACCCTCTGCAGAGATATATAGGTCAGGCCATGACTGGTGGTGGGGGACGGAGGAGCTACATACCGCAAGAGACGGACGAAGAGCATCTTTGCTCCTACGTGCGTGTAAATTGTGACGGACACAAAGAGGCCTGTTGACGCAAATACATCAGGAGAGCCGATCAACATCGGCCGCAAAGCTTCGTACCTGGTAGGGCGATTCCGTATGCGACTTTCTTTACCATTACACCTATTAACGCAAGGTTGTGTCAGCTACGCCTTGTATAGTGCATCAGGGCGTCTCGCTCACCAGCGGATCCCAACGCGGGGTTAGCTAGGTACTGCCCACAATAATAATAGACAACGATTCCGATTGTCAAATAGGTTGCGGTGACGATGGTCTGGCAGATGTAGAGGGATCGGTTGTAGTGTTTCGGCTGACGCATTTCACCAATGACGTTGAAAAACGCAGGAGTACCCGAATACGAAACTGTTAAGGAATTAGGAAGGTAATCAGATCGATGTTATTTTTGGCTGTCTCCGTAACTTACAGACTACCGTTGATACGGCTGCCATCCCACCAAGGAATGTGCCTTCGCTATTAAAAGCGGAGATATTCTAGAGTGTGTATCCTGTCAGCTCATTAAGATGGGATAGAGGGAAGCATACACGGACCTTATCCCACGGTCCCACCTGGGGTGCAGTCACAGGTCGATCTTGAATCCCGACCGCGACCGTGATGATCATAATCGCTGCCATGACGCTGACAAACCCAATCCAAGAGACAATGCCAACCTTGTTCAACGTTTGAATTGAAGCCAACATGAATGTACCGACAGCCGCGATGACAACCCATACCACGGTACAGGTAGCGTGATCTGTGATGGCGTTAAAGGCGATTGAGATGGCGACGAAACCGGACCCGGCGAGAAAGATCATAAACAATGGGTAGGCGATGGAGAAGAGCTCTTGGCCCCATTTTCCGGCAAGGATGTACCCGACGGTATCCAAGGAGTAGACCTCGGGGTGGTTGCGCTTGAATTGACCCTTGGGGAGGTGGCATAGCATTTTCATCAGAGCTGAATCGGGGAAGAGCGCACAGGCAACGACTTACGACAGTGTGCCCGCTATGCGTTGTAAGCAAGCCAATAGCACATATTATGAGGGATCCTGGCACGCCTCCTGTAGCGGTCAAAACCGTTGGCATGGCTAGCACTCTGTAAGATAGCCGGTCCAGTGATTGCAGGTTAGGCGGCCGTACAAAATGAATATGTCGTTTCTGCTCACCCTAGAGCGATGATGGTCTTGAGCATAATAACAGTGGCCTTGATCCTGGAGACGCCGGCGTCAGAGTAGAAACTCCCAGGGGTCCATGCCTTGAAACTTACCATCCCACTGATTTGTAGTCCACATGTCCTTCTTCACGCTTGCCAAACACGGCGTCGTAATCCGGGTCTTGCTCGATGTCAGATCTTGAGGACGCATCGGCAACATAGCCCGCGGCGGCATCCTTCTCGTAGTCGGTGTTTATACCCATGTTGTTCGTGAGCGAGGTGAGCTCGGAGCTGTTGAATGTAGATGGGGACTGCCTCCAGGGCCAGAGACCTTGAACTGGGGTTTATGACGTCCGCCATAATATAGGTGGGATTCATGTTGCTATCGACCACGAATGACAACCTGGGATAAGTATGACGATCACCGGAACATCAGAGGAATTAATCATCTACAATGCCACCGACCGACATACATTGCATGATATGATACCCTTGAATTCGACGAATTCTCTAGATATCGCGTGCACAGGATGGATCCGCTCATCTCGTCAAGTGGCTTTATTCACCCGCACGACTCTGCTGTACATCATCTCGCCCGTAAATGCCTTCAGCGTCCGGACCTCCACTGATCTTCCTAACCTTCTCCCCGCGCTCAACAACTCCGTCCGAGATCCGTGCAAGTTTAGTGCAAGGGTGGTTACGCGGAAGGTCTGTGTCTTTCCACAACGGTACCGACAAATGTTCGACACCTGACCACTATCGCACTGATATGGCTACCTAGACGGGATGCCAACTGTAGGCCTCGAATGAGCGCGGATCCAGCGCCAGCCGGGGGAAACCCAGGAGGCCCCTTTGCCCCTTGTTTGATTGCAGCTCGTATTCCGCAACAGTTCACGCTGATGAGCTCGCTGGTCCGTCCGGCCGTCAGTGGGCAGTCGGCTTCACGAATTGCACTTCTAGCATCAGGAGTCAGGATATGGGAAGGGCTCGGGCAAATGTGTGGGAGATGACAACCGCAAAGAGAACGGCCATGACACAAGACGCGAACCGTGAATGGTATCCTATCGAATCAGAAAGTCCTAGATTTGCAATCTCCATCACGAATACAACTCCTTGTTGACTTCGTCCACCGCAGTTCTCGCCGCTGCCACATTCTCCCTGCAAGCCTTCAAATCGGAATGCAGACATATAGAAAAAGCCTTTCCTTTAACCCCAATGTCGACATCCTGGTGATCCACGCTTGGCAACACCCCCTGACTTCCCAGTTGCTTGGCGACCTTGTATATTTCTTGCGGTGCCATCTTTCGCGATCCAGGGACTCCCAGCAGCACACCTTCGTTTGAGTAGTTGACGTCAACGAAAGCTTCGGGAATAAAGGCGATTCCATACTTTGCGGCGACGGTCTCGTGTAACGTCCCTGGAAGACCGTATACGGAGACTCCAAAGTGCTTGATCGCACGCATGGTAGCGTCGCAGAGAGTTTCATCGCGCTGCATCACGATGTACTGTAAAAGCAGGCAGGGGTCAAATACCGGCTTGCGACTTGATGCTTCAGGATGACGCTCACCATCATTCCGTGTGGTTTGACGTGATTGAGTGGAAGTCCTGCCTCGTCCAAAAAGGCCTTCAGAGCTCCTACTTGGTATAGCCTGCGAATATGGTCAGCAGTGCAGCGAAAGATGACTACGGACGGACTTACACTTCCGCATGCGCTTCTTCAGCATTCATTTGCAAGACTCTCCGACCGAAACCAGCCTTGTCGGGAAATCCGGGATCTACTCGTCAAGGGGTCAGCATCGATTCTGGCCCGACGTATGGCTACGCGACTCACGAGCGCCGACCTTGACGCCAAACTTCTTGGCCAGAGCCACCGTCCGACGGATGATGACGGGACTTCCTGCATGTCCACCGCACGCAACATTGGCAACATCGATCATCGGCATCAGCTCCTCGTCAGGTCCCCCTTCCCAGTTTCCAAATCCTTCACCACAGTCGACGTTGATCTCGATTTTGTGCAGGGATGGGTGATGCGAGACAGTCATGACGTGGCGGTAGTTGTTGAATGGCAAGGAAAGGGTGGCGGAACGACGGATAGTTGCTTGACGGAAGGCAAATTGAAGGTGTCTAGCAGGGGAATGCTTGAACATATCTACGTTGCGCTCAACGACCAGGAGTTGGCAGGTTTCCAGCTGACATGTCCGACTGTTGGCTGTCGGCTGTACGACTGGATGATGTCGAAGGAATACAACTTCAAAGTCAGGTCGACCTGCCTGGGATACTGTATCACTATATGCGAGGTCCTGCTCCGGTTGTCTTCCCGGGAGCCAGGGATAAGCTTTGCGATTGTTAGGTAATGCAGCGATAAGGCACGACGGCGCTGTACTCCATCGCGCACGAGCAATGTCTCACCCGGGATTCCGGATCTTGATCGGAAGGAAGCCGAATAATAGGAGGCTCCGCATGTTGGGCAACTTGCGGAGATGTTTATGTAGAGCGACAATGGTGAGTGGTCTTCCCCCTCTCTTCAGTCCGATGCTCTCCATTCACTCATCATGTCCATCGTCGACGAATTCAGAAGTATCCGCAAAGTTCTCATCGCCAACCGGGGAGAAATTGCATGTCGAATCATCAAGTCATGTCGTCAACTGGGACTCACCAGTGTCGCTCTTTACTCGCAAGCAGACCGCTCATCCCTCCATGTGAGAGAGGCCGATGAAGCGTGGCTCCTGCCCGGCAAGGACTCAGAGGCATATATCGACGGAGATGCACTAATGGAAATCGCGAAAAAGACCGGAGCGAATGCCGTTGTGCCTGGATATGGTGAGTCCGTGGCATCGTCGAGACTGTCCCGGTGTTCGCGCTCAAACGATCCGTTACCTGCACCATAGGGTTTCTCTCCGAGAATGCAGAATTCGCGGAACAAGTCGAGCAGGCAGGTCTGGCATGGGTCGGACCTTCGGCGAGTGTCATTCGGCAGTTTGGGTTGAAGCACACCGCGAGAGAACTGGCGATTGCTGCTGGAGTGAGTTCCATCTTCACCACTCAGAATCGCTAAATGTATTGACAGTTCGCTCCCAGGTCCCTGTTGTACAAGGTACTGACCTGTTGACGTCGGCTGAAGACGCGCTAAAGGCAGCGGAACGTATCGGCTATCCCGTAAGCCGGTCTCTGCCGCTTCACAAGTTCAGGTTTTCATCCCTCACCCTAGATCATGCTCAAAGCAACCGCTGGCGGAGGAGGCATGGGCTTGCAGATCTGTCAGTCGCCCTCGGAAATCAGCAGTGCATTCCAATCCGTGCTCGATCGTGGTGCTTCTTTGTTCAAAAACTCGTCCTTGTTTATGGAAAAGTATATCGCAAAATCTCGACATGTGGAAGTACAAGTCTTTGGCAATGGCCAAGGTGGTGCGGTTCACTTCAACGAAAGGGAATGCTCGATTCAAAGACGGCATCAAAAAGTGGTCGAAGAATGCCCTAGTCCTTTTGTCGAGAGGAACCCAGGACTCCGGGAGAAGATCACATCGTGCGCCGTCAGCTTGGCCAAGAGCGTCAACTATGGAAGTGCGGGAACGGTTGAGTAGGTGTTCGCGTCGTGCCTCAGATTTACACTGTTGATCCACCGTCTACTCAGGTTTCTCGTCGATGACTTGACTGGTGAATTCTACTTTTTGGAAGTAAAGTGAGTGCGTTGTCGCTCTCGTTCTACCACCAACTGCTGATACCCGTTGCTATTAGCACCCGTCTCCAAGTGGAGCACGGCATCACTGAGCAAACCCACTCGATCGACCTCGTATCGCTCATGCTTGAACAAGCCGAAATGCAATCTCGCTCGTCTGGCGGTGGTCTGGACATTGGCGCTCTGGCCCGACTTCAGAAAGCTGCGCCTGAAGGATTCGCAATAGAGGCGAGATGCTACGCGGAGAGCCCATCTAGGAACTTTTCACCTTCCCCTGGACAGCTGCAACTGGTAGAGTGGGTTTCAACGCCTGGCGTGCGGGTGGACACTTGGGTTACGTCGGGAACGAATATCTCCCCATATTACGATCCCATGATCGCCAAGATTATCGTATACGACGCCACTTCTCACGATAATGCGGTAGAAAAAATGATGACAGCATTGACGAAAAGTAAGGTTCAAGGATGTCCTACGAATATTCAGTACCTAGCAGCTATCGTCGACTCGAAAGCATTCCGAAAAGGAGATACCACCACTGCATTCCTCTCTAGCGACTCCTTTCACTTCACGCCTTGCACTATCGACGTTGTTTCTGCTGGAACCTACACAACCGTGCAAGACTGGCCAGCGCGGCTGGGTATCGGAAATGGAATACCTGAAGCTGGTCCGATGGATGCCTTGTCTTTCCGGTTGGCCAACATCATCGCAGGCAACCCGGAAGGCATGGAGGGGCTGGAAGTGACTCTTGTCGGCCCTGAACTGAAATTCAACGTCGCCTCGATCATCGCAGTAACGGGAGGAACCATTGATGTTACCGTCGATGGCAAACCTGCCGACATGTATACACGAATACATGTTCCTGCTGGCACCAAAGTCAAGCTCGGCATGGTCAAGGCTGGCTGTCGAAGCTACATAGCCATTCGTGGTGGTTTTCCGGCCATTCCCGAATATCTCGGATCAAAGAGTACGACGTCCACGCTCGGACTCGGAGGGTATCAAGGACGTCAACTCGCTCCGAACGATTCTCTGGATCTGAACACCAAGACAGGCGAGTGGGCGGAGAGTTTTGTTCCAGCAACGGTGCCGGTGAACCTACGACTGGACAAGTTTTTCGAAAAGGACTGGAAGCTATACGTCATGCCAGGTCCGCACGACGAGCCAGAGTTTGTCACGGAGAATGGTACGCTTGTGTTGCCTCCATAAAGTGAGATAAACTGACATTTTTCAATCTCTAGACCGCAAAACGTTATATGATACCAAATGGCAAATCTCTCACAACGCTACCAGAAGTGGATACCGGCTTCGAGGCCCTCGACTTGACTGGGCGCCAGTCACGGATTTCAAGGAATCCGGATCGCATGGCTCCAACATCATTGACGAGCCGTATGTGTTGGGATCCCTGAACTTCAACGGGGATGATGCCGTGTTGTTGCCATTAGTGAGTTGGTAATGGTACTGGGGAGTCGCCACAAGGTCTTATCCCCTCCCACCAGGATGCTCCCATGGCCGGTGGTTTAGCGACGACGACTACTGTCGTTCGAGCTGACTTATGGCGAATGGGCCAATGTCGACCAGGTGACACGATTCAGTTTAAGCGAATCAACTGGGAAGCAGCTCTAGCTGTTCAGCAACGCACGGAAACGTTCATCGCTTCGGTATCGAGGCTAGTGTCAGGCGATGTAGAAGGTTCAGAAGTGGAGCCGCTTGATATTAGTGTCGGTGACGAGTGGGATGAGACGATTTTGCATGAGATACCGGCCGACGTGGACAGGGGCACGGTGCAAGTCAAATTTAGACAGGTTCGTCAGTCGCACAGGACAATGGTTCCATTGCTTACCGCTCATATTCCTTAGGGTGGAGATTGCAGCATTCAGGTTACCTACGGCCCAATGACAGCGGATATTATGACTCGTTTCCACCTTCAGCAAGTCACGGCTCGCGTCGACGGGAAGACGATTGATGGCGTTGTGGCGGTGACGAACACTACCCGAGGTCTGTCGAGGCAAGGTTCTGGGTGCGCTATCGAGCTGACATGGTATCATGTCATACATAGCTTACAACGTCCAGTTCGATCCCCTGCGTATCACCCAAAAGCAACTGCTGAACAAGCTTGTCGGTTTGGAACAATCCGTCGCTGCCAATCTTGAGCCGATACCCAGTCGAATCTTCAAGTTCCCAATCTTGCTCGACGACCCCGTCTCGAAAGCCGCTGTTGCCTACTATGCGGCCACTGTACGAGACTCGGCAGTGTACTTGCCGAGTAACATGGAATATATCGCAAAGGCGAATGCAGTGAAGGATGCGGAGACTGCTGCAAAATCTCTTGTGGCCTGTCCTCAGTAAGTCCCGCGACCCGAACATATTTCACAACGGAGACGGGCTTATCGCCTCGTTTCCTCGCACTGCAGACTGGTCGTTGAGGTCAGCTTTCTCGCTGGAACTCCTCTTCTCTTGCCTCTAGACCCAAGGTCAGTCTCGCTCATGCCTGTTGACGGTATCCATTCCCTTACCATTTTGGGCCGGCTCGCGATAGACTCATCTATGTCGCGCAAAAGTATAATCCCGTGCGAGCTTTTACACCAGAGGGGACTGTGGGTCTGGGTGGTCCTCTGCTAGTCAGTGAGTAACGGGTTCCTGCTGTTCACCGGCTGGCGGCGGGCTGACAAGTCTTCGCAGTCTATCCGATGGCTTCTCCCGGCGGGTATCAATTCTGCGGACGAACGATTGCGGCTTGGGATGTAAGTCAGTGGTGATGCAAGAGGACGCTTGACAACTGACTTGGTGTCGCTTGCAGGCATATTCTGTCAAGCCCGGGTTTGCTACGCCATGGCTGCTGAACAACTTTGATCAGGTCCATTTCTACGAGGTCGATCAAGCCGGTTTCGACAAGTGTTACGAGGACTTCAAGACTGGCCGATTCCATTTCGAAGTGGAGGAGACTGTGTTTGACCCGGCCGCTCACAAGAAGTTCCTCCAGTCGATCGAAGCCGAGACGAAGCAGTTTATGATTGGCAGGAACGCCGCTGGCAAGGCGGAAGGCGAGCGGGAAAACGAGCTTCTGAAGGAATGGAGGGAGAGAAAACTGGTGGAAGAGGCAAACGAGGTGGGAGCTGCAGATGTTGATGATGGTATGCATTCTTTGCATTGTGCCGGGGTTTGGGAGACTGACTAATGATGCGTTTCTTACAGGCGCAGCACTGCTTGACCTAGTGTCACCAATGACGGCCAGTCTATGGAAAGTTCTCGTCAATGTCGGCGAGGCTGTCAAAGTCGGACAAACCCTGGCGATCTTGGAAGCAATGAAGATGGAGATTCGTAGGTGGATCGCAGGTCGATGCAAGATCCGAAACTGACGCTGCGTGTTGTTGTAGCCGTTCGCGCGGATGAGAGCATGCATGGGTGTATTGTAACGCGAATCCAGGGAAAGACGGGCGGGTTGTTTGAGCCTGGGCAGACGATCATGAGCTTGAAAGCACAAGACGTTGTAATATAGGCCGGTATAAGACGAGATCGAGATATCGAGATATGGGATATGGAGAATGCACCACTCACTCACCCGACCCGAAACGGAGTAACTATGGCTGATGGCTGATGTCTCGGAGAAGAGCGAGCAGATGATAGTGGGTAGTCACCATATTAATGTTGAAAGTTAACGTTTATTGTCGCTGGTGGGGGTGGCGGCTGGGATTCTCGCCACCGTCATGTTCAAACACCTCTTCCGCAGAGACGGATCCCCGAGTAGGCCCGTGCTGACCACGTCGGTCACGCTGCAAAACGACCTATGGGTCATCCACCCTCCAGCCGATCGCGATGCTCAGCTACCGCCCAACGTCGGAGACGACACCATGCTCAGCGGCATGGCGACCTTTGTGTCTGATACCAACGTTTCCCTGTGGACAGTTCGTGTCGCTCTTGTCGTTCAGTATAGCTACCGGCTCCCTGGAACAAATAGGTGGAAACAGGCGGTCCTGTATGAGCAAGGGCAGACATTCGAACATCCACACGACGCAGTTCAGGTTTCCTCCATCGAGGATGGCAAACTCATCAAGCGACAAATAGACTTTGGTATCCTCCTCCCACGGAATCTTGCGACGTACGACCATCTTCCACATGCCAAGATCATCCCTCAAGTACGCGTAACAGCAGAGTTTAGCAAGAACACATGGTCTGCAGCGGCTCTTGCTGCCTTGCCGCCTTCACCTCCGGTCTATGTGGATAGCGACGAGGGCAAAATGATTGCTGGAAGGCGGTTTATCAGTGAGAGCTGGCGGGGAGGATCGGTGCTAATTGGGAGGGAAGGTGAGTGCACGTTCTGACATGAGCTTTGTCTTGCATCAAAACATCTGCGATCTCCTCCAGGACCAGATGAAAGCGTCGATTCCACCTCGTCACTACCGGCTGCCTCCTCTCACATGTCGCAAACCTGGATCAAAAACTTTGCACTGGCCGCGAACCCAGATCCCACAGCGGGCCCGCGAAATCTTCGAATCAGCAAGACGAGCGTGGAAGCAGGTATTGGGCAGTACATGCTGTATATGTGGAGCGATTCGGTGGGTGAAACGACTGGAACCTGTGTCCTCGTGTACTGATAAAGTGCCCGTGCCCAGTTCTCTGTTGGAAGCTATATCATTCCTTGCCTCGAGTTTTCCGACATGTCTCCGCATTGCAACATTTACCGAATCCAGCTTTCCCTCGTCCAGACGTATTCCGTGATTCCTATAGAGGAATTCACGAGTGGCCAGTACGACCCGGAAGATCACCAGTATCCATCCGACACATTTCTGATGCACGCTGACGGTAACAAGCCTGCGACGAATCGACCGGGAAAGGACGAACCCGCACTGTGGCAAGGATCGGCGAACCGTCAAGCAACGTCGCGAGCGCATTCGGAACAAGAGAACAGCTTTGTGTGGGACGGAAAGCGAGTGAGATTACCGGACGATGCGGCAATAAGGCCGACGACCCTTGAAGGGCGAGTGTTTTATGTCGCGAGCACGGCCTTACATGCTGATTGAAGCTCATCATACCAGGACCAACACCCCATTACGTGTAAAGCACAAGTTAGTTTTAAAAGTCTACTTTTCGGTTGCGGGAGAAGCATTGTCGGGAGACCCACTGCAGGGAGAGCTGCCGGATGTAGGGGACCTACGAATGTTGATCGTCAACTTACCGGAGTTGCTGCCATCTGTGAGCTATACCGGTCGTTATACGAGAGTTCCTGGCGCTGACGTCGACCAAACGCAGTGCTGCTGTGTCGCTGAATGGGTACATCTTCCTGGCTGTGAGTCCACCCGAGCTTTTCACTACCACGCAAGCTGATTGTACTTCCCATAGACGAAGAGGCGATGAGCAAAAAGGGAGACTCCGACGTTCCTGTCTGCGCCTGTTGCTACAACATTCAGGACTTTCCCGCTTGTAATTTCGAACAGGCGTTTCCGTCACAGTTCGCAACAGCGATTCCGTCCGAAAGGGTCAGCCTTCGACCCACAACAGGTGACAAGACGCCAGTGCGGCAGACATCAATGGACACGAAAGGCAGTTGACCATCTGTGTGGGATTGGAAGAGGGATGGCCGCAACATTTCTGTTTGCGCTTGCTGCTCTTGTTGCATCAACGCTTGCGCAAGGCTTCCTCGAAGCCTACACTGAAACCCAGCAGATAGGTACTGTTGTAGATCACCCATCAACCCGTTGCGAAACTCCGGGCATGGATGTAAATCCTGTATGGTTGGCGGGGTGGTTCTGGTTCTTGGGTTTGATATAGATATATGTATATAGCGTTCCAACATCCATCCAACCCAGCGGTCTCTGAGCGATTTCTGGCGTCAACTTGCCATATACGAGACGAATCACTCAACCAACTTGACCGGACCGATAGACAATAGCCTGTTTACGGGTCATGGGCGCAAACCTAGATTTCTACCCTCATATCGTCTTCACCCAGTCGAGGCACACCAACACATGTCCATATGGGTTTTTGGTTGGGTAACCACTGACGAAAGTTGCGGACCATGGCATCCAATGCCTCATTGTTCATTGGCACATGATAAGAGTTGACCCGGAAGACCTAATGGTAGCTCCGCATAAGCAGGGCGACGAAAGGCGCCACAAGGGGAATATGGAGCCCTAGCTGCTCCCAACCCTTTCCGCCGGCAGTGCGCAGAGCCAGATCAACATTCTGAAGAGCTTGATCTATTTGCTGGTTGATCTCCTTGAAGAATTCATCGGTTTTTGGCTCCCAACCGCCTATTGGCATTTGGCACATCGAGGCATGTGCTCAGAGCAATGTTCCGAGGGTTCCCAGACACGATTGAATGTCAACGTCAAAGGGTCGTCAGACCGGTCCGATATAAGTATAGTTCATTCGTTGATCAGCCATCAACTATTCGAACGTAACCCGTTTTGTTCGGTTTAGCCCAGTATCGCCCGTTACAGGCTCACGTAGTTTCATGTAGTAACATGCTTCATCTTGGGGCTTACAGAAAAATATCCACATGGAAACTCTTTGGCGATACTCCTGAGCAGGTGAACAATAAATTAATTGGCGACACACTCACCTATTCACTTGAAGAAGACGAAAGTTCTTATCTCATACAATGCCTTCCTCGGCAATGATTCCGCATGTTACTTTCGCCTTTGATCACACCTTTCGCCTTGGCAGGGAGAACAATTGCCGCGCCGCAGACAAGTAAGTCTGTTAAATTCAGCAGAACTCAGGGAAATCGCCCAAGGAATGAGCACATAGGGGTTTGTCGCTTGCAAAACGCACCTCACCGGCCGTATGGACGAATCCCCTGCAAGTTGTCCCATAAATAAAGCGTCTAGTGTATATTCAGCTGTTCGGATTCCGGCCAATCCTGCTGCCTATCTATAACTGATCCATCTCCCCTTTGATAGACTAGGTTATAATCTGTATTTCGCCATACATTATTGATTCCGAGGCTACCTTCGAGTCTCTTTAAGGTCACCTATCATATTTCTCCACTCTGGGTTTCCAAGCCCAGCCTATGTTACTATATGATAACCTCGTGCTGCTTTCCTTTACAGGAACAGAACTGTCTTGGTATCTTAACCGCCATATATGACTCAAGATAGTTCGTTGTGATCCCGATTATGTTTTCCGGAGGTTCGATACGACAGCGCCATCTTTCGAGTGCCTTGTCGTTTGGAAAAATCGGTACTTTGTCAAGACACCTGGAGACTTACCTCAGGCATGGGGTGTAAACGCCTTCACTCGTCAATCATACACAGTTCAAGCTGGTTCTCTCGTTTGTCTCAAGTCATCTAATACACTGTAAGCTCGTCATGCAAATGGCCTCATTATATGAGGTTCAGCTATAGCTGTGCTCTTCGCTATCATTGCTCAAGCTGCAGTATCACTTTTCGTGGGCTCATGTCATGCCTTTTTTTTTACGCCAGCTGGGTCGATAGAACAATTGCCAGCAATAGTTATCAATCTCGAATGACCCATATCTCTCGGGCTGGAGAAACATTTATCAATCTCTTTCATGTCTCAATCTTATGAGCAATACTATTCGACAGCTTCCTTGTTCTGCCAGCTCCTTACATTCAGTCATATGGATAAAGCCGCTAGCTAAGATTGTGAAGGAGGACCTCTCGTATGATGAGGAACGCAGCATTATCCACAGAACTCATGTCAGGTTTTGCGCTTCAGCAACGTAAAGGACCTCATCTCGCAGTAACATCATACATTGAATCATACAGAAAGCACTGAATCACCCTCACTACAAGGCGTAAACTTCATAAAGACCGACAGGGTGATGTTGCAGGACCTTGTTCACAATTCCAACTTGGATTCGGTGATAGTGTAAAGCATGCTCGTCTACCTATCTATATGAATTCTGTCTCTTTTGGTTGATATTTCCGCTCTCCTCTTGTTGCCGTCTCATTGGGTCTTCGCAGTACCCTACAATTTACGCTTTTATTATTTCAATACACGTTACCTTTAAAATTTTCGACGCTTTCCAGCAGGTTTTATTTGCGCTGCCTGTAAGCTACATGACGGTATATCAGATCGAGAGCTTCGCCGACATTAGTTTAACTCAAGGTTTTCTGGATCTACTGAATCTGTCACCATTATGGGGTAAGGGAGCGGCATGTTGAGCTTTGTATCTATTACTGTAATGTATTGATAGCTGATTACTAGCCTCCACTCAGACTCTGTTATGAACAGCATAAGATGTGTGTTTGACACAGGAAAGACGCTTCTCTAGTCCCTTTCCTTTTTGAGAAGATATTCATGGCGCATTATGCATTGTAATAGGTGGTTTGAAGTCGAAGGGCGATCTCAAGCGCTTCTGACATTACGACCGGTCTCCAGGACGTATCTACTGGAAGATAATAAAAGAAGCTAGACAGCACGTTTTGGTGCCGAATGACAGATAATAAGCGAAAGCGATAGACTTTCCTATAAGGAGTCACGACAAGAGCCTGGACGATTAAGGACATTACCAAAACAGCAAAGGTAATGAGGTCGTGGCGGCTTCTAATTTGCCATAGCTTACCGCCGTCTTTACCCCGGGGTCGTTACAGACGATTGCACGCTGTCAAACACAGTTGTGTCTCGGCGGACAGATGACACTACGAAGGAGCTGTTTCTAGTCTTACTCACAGTGCGTGAGATCGAGGAATGCTTATTGGAAGATTCCCCAGCTTGAGTCATTGGAATGTGGACCCGATCTTTTCTTTACATGATTGTCGAGCTTGAGAAAAACAGAGCATCGAGAAGCACGGCATATAGCAATGATGGGCAGGCTGACGGGTAACAGCAGACAGGATATATGGTACGGAAGCTGTTAGCGTGTTTGATGATATTGTCACAACGTCTTCTGGAAGCACGGACGATATTCAGTCCATTTGAGCCCAAGGAAGGACACGGAAGCTTTCAGGATTAATCTTGTTAAGTGGCGATAACGATTGATGTGGCTCCCTGATGACAGATCAGCTCCGCCAATGATGCGAGTGTACGTTTTGGCACCCTTGAGGCCTGAACACATCACTAAGAAGTCAGCGTTGGGTCGCACACAGGCGAAGATCTCATGTTCATGAAGGCTCCGCCTAAAGAGCAAACAAACCTCTAGATCGCTCTGTACGGGTATTGCCATTTGGATTCGCGGCGCGGGATAATCCAAATTCCCCTGTAACTGAGATATTAGGTATGTATGGAAGGCCAGATCGAATTTAAAACGCTGGCTCCGGGAATGCGTTTGAGCTTTATGATGGGTACGAACTATTCGGCCGAAATTTCAACGCTTGAACGGGTTTACTAAACTCGACTGGGGCAGAATCCCGTCTTACAACTTCCGAATCTGTACCAACTAAATCTTGATAGTTTCATAGTACTTTTTTCTCTCGTCTACGCCTTTCCTTAGCAAGTTCCAGGAATTTGGAAATCAGTGCACAACAGTCTTGAGTACTAGAGGAAAACCAAGCACATAACATGGGTGTGTTTGATTTGTGACTGCTCAAAATTTCTCATTCTCGAGTGTCGATCGTTGGATTGTGGGTGACTTGGAATGTATTCCGCAGCATCCCTTCTCCAATCAATAGAATTTCGGAATCTGATCTCACGTTGTGAAAGAGGAAGAATCCTTTCATTCGTAGCGATTACTTCTTTGCTTCCAAAGAACTCATGAACTAGACTATGGAAGCTCGACTCGTGCTCTGGGTATCATGAACGCGGTTCAACACGTAAATTATGGTATAAGATCTCCCTCGTAAATGAGACCGGTGCCAAGGATTCAATCTTCCTCCTCGTAGGCAGGCGACAAAGCAGAATAAAGATCATGGTCATTCCAGAGATATCTGTCTCCTTGTGATGGGCATGTCTATTATGACTACAGCGTGGTAATTACGCAAACTGCGTTACGTGAAAATTCATCGCTCAACTCTTTGTGGTCGAGAACAAGCCAGCTGGATGCAGAAGCATTTTTAGGGTGTATTAAGTTTCAGGCAAGCGGTAAATTCATCGACTGAAACAGACGAGCGAAAATAATGGATTATCGTGGGCGAGAGGTTTGTCTTTTTATAGCAGAAAGCCCTACTATTACAGTGGAAACTAGAACAAAGGATGTACACTTACTGATGCAGACTAGAGTAATATTGCAAGGATATGACTAGCATGCTGATTTTGTGAAGTCTTTGACCATGCACCTTCGGAATTGGACATGAATCAAGAGGCTAATCGTAAAGTGCGTGGAGTATTGAAAAAGCGGCAGGCTGATGACATCAGGTGGAGGTATCGACGCGAGTCTTGACGAGTGTCCGTCTTCCCACAAAACGCATAGCTCCGAATCTTACTCAGACCTCCAAGGGATGCTCGTCAAAGCAGTCTTGAATTTGCAATGATCATGAAGAGTGAGGTTTTGTCGAGCAAAACAAGGTCGAGCTGTTGAGTGCCCCTGTTCTAAAGTAATACTCTAATTGCGGTGATTCAATTTGAGAACCAGCGGACGAAAAAGATAAGAGCTCAAGCTTGACAAGCTCGCACTAAAAGCTTTATCCAGTAAGGCCGTTTTCAAGATTTTTGGGGTTACTCTCTGATCGCTAGTACGCATCATCACTGCTCAATCGAAGCTTTGTGTCCAACTGAGCCCAACGACACAAGAGAGTCATGTATCACCGCACTCACTCAGCGGTGTTGCACCTCTATACCTTGCATGTATTCCTAATAGCAGCCTAGCTGCCCACTTCTTGCCGGACGGGCAATGCTTATTGCAAACCTCACCTGACACTCGGAGATACCACCTGCCAGTCTCCCCAACCCGACAGACTGCTGCATTGACTAATATGTTCAAGAGTGAGACATGATACTTTCTGAATGGATGCTCCATACCAGAGAATGCTGTGTCTTCCCAGTGATGTTCTTTTTCGTGCTCCCTGCTATCAGGGCGACTCAAAAACTTCGTACCCCATCTTGCGTTTTCCCCATACCATATCAGATGCTCCAGCCAATGCATTCTTTTTGCAAGCTGCTCTGTTACTGGAAAAGACATGCCGACTTCGTAATAAGACATGATGTTTGATAACAAGCGTATTTGCTGAGCTTTTTACTGGCTGACCAAACGTATCACGCGACATCTAGCTACCACGAACATACACTACACAGTGCTACACAATTTATCCTGCGGAAGAAGGCACTGCTGCCACATCAGCTGGAACACTACAAGGTGGAGGTTGAGGCTTCATGTCGCTATCGATAGGGCAATGAGTCTATATGCTGTATCTATGCAAGCAAGAAGAAGCCGCTTATGAAGTCTGATTAACAATTGTGCCTCTACCGAGATTTCAGAATGAAAAGGTTCCATGACAGAGGTAAGACTTTCAACCAGCGCAGTTCATTTCACGTATTTCGCCATTCTTCAGGATGATACGTTCGGTTTTCCCTGCCTTCGCAACACAAAGCGCTGGGACTAAGAATATCGACTTTTTCTGTGATTAGCAACGTTCCCAAATGCTCATCGTCAACGCCATTTCCGTATTTGCCGTTCTTTTCTTTTACATCAAATGCTTTTACAGCAAGTGACGGACGGTTGTCCAACATGCGTACCTGCTAAAATGCGACGATGCTGCTACACGCGATAGCGGGAAGACCCATACCCGCGGAGTACTAAAGAACCAGCTCCTGGAGTCCTGTGTGAGAGTGCTAAAAGACGCCGTTTCAAAACATGTGAGCCCGCGTCAGGTTTCTATTTTTTGCGTAGCTCATCGCGGCGCTTACTGTACTTTGTCGCATAGCTTTCATTTTTCCAATCCGCGGGGTTCAACTCCTGCTGATCCTGACTTACTGCTTTTCCTTCGCTAGTATATTCAGGCATAGCTATAGCGCATATTACGGTATGCACATCGTGGAGAGTTCCACAATAGGAACAGGCTACGCACAATCCGCAACGCCGCTGCTGACGCTTGAGTGAAAGACTCTATCTAGCCCGAGCTAACTGCTCGGTATGGCGATGTACAAATAAAAGTTTCATGTCTCATCGTTTTACACGTTGCAGACAGCATCGGACGGTACTTGCTGAGCTATTCTGCACAGTGTCATTCATTCGTCATTGATGGAGCTCTTTTGTCCTTTGCGAGGGAATCCTCAAACATGTATCTTATAAGAGGGCTTTGGTCCAAGAGCGGGCCGGTGAACTCATTTTAAAAGGAGTTTGAGTCTGTACTGACTGATTTGAACACTCCACCATATACTTCCTCGAAACATCCGCGGCTGATCCTCGGTTTGCCATTCAAGGCGTGCCGTTTATCAGCCTTGATAAGTACCCCATCACCTTCAAGAGCGAAGGCGCCGCTCGCTGGCGAGCACGCACAAAGAGACCGCCGTTACAGAGTTTCATAGCCAGATTGAATCGGTCGCCCGATAGTCGTTCGATATATGGAATCTACAGGGTTTTGTCAACGCTGACACCCCCAGCCCCCTTCAACTATGCAAGCCACGAGCGGCCGTCATCTTTTCATGTTATACTGGTCTACCACAATCAACTCGGTAAACGATTCGCCCTAGTGACCGAATGAGACTTAACATCCCGGTCACTGTCGAGATTTGGACGAAAGAACAACTTCAAAGCAGTATTCACGCAGCCAGGTGAAAGAATCAAGCTACGGGATATTGCGGAAGGCTTTCTTCTTGTGCAATTATGGGGCTGCCAATAGTCGAGTCCCAGAGAATCCCATCCGGGCGTGGCCCATCGCTTCGCCTTTTCTCGACGACAGGACCAGATAGTTCCGCATATCCCGCATGTGGTTTGCACAAAGCATCTCAGATGATGGGCAAAGCGGCATTCGAGCTCGTTGATCGACGGGCTTCTCCTTCACGCCACCAAGCGACGCCCATAGGGAGAGGCCAACAACTTCCAGAAGAACAATCCCAAGGTACGTGCACATCCGAACGACCGACGAGCGGTGAACGCCCGTTTGACGGAAAAAACAGTTCAAAAAGCTGGAAGCCGTAATCAAAGACCATATCGATCTCCCAGCTGATCCCCCTCCCAAGATCGTCTTGTGGATGAAGCAGGACGAATATGGCGATTGCCATCCAGGTTCTTTTCCGTACAAAGGTACAACTTACTTGAGGTCCAGGCATCTCAGAAAACTGCTACTAGGACTCCGCGGGATCGAAATATCGTAGATGAGCAGTGCACAGGATAACCAATCATATTGCGAAGCCCTTCCTAGATACATTGTACAGCAGGAATAACTGTTCCCAGACGTTGTCAAAGTCTGGGAGCGCGCGACCACACGTAGGAATCAGTATTGATGTATAGTAGTGTGTGTGCGCAACTCCCATGGCACAAAGACGCCCGCCCGTCCATCAACCCCTATATGATCCACCTAGAGGTTGCATAGCCGGGCGCTTCACCGGAGAACAATAGAGTTGTCGAACGGCCAGAGAGATAAGCGAGTAGCGACTGAAGTGTCGTAATGCCGTGTAATCATATGATTCGCAACAGACGTCCCTTCATATCTAGCAGAACACAACGGACAAGCTTGACTAGCCAAAAACCAACCGCCTAGAGCCTTTCCCTATAAAGCATGTAGTACAGCGCCTTGTACTCCTTTCGCTGCTCATACTCGAGGAATTCCTGCCAGAAACACATCATCCCCTTTGGCCTAAGTCTAGCCGCAAGAAGAGTTCGGTGACCGGTGGCATCCTATAGCCTTCGATGGCCACCTTGTCAACTTATTCGACCATGCCTTGAGCAGCCTTGAGGACGAGCTGGAAAGCGGTAAGAAACCCTCGTCCTATGACAGATCCGTTTACGCGTCGATCAAAGAGGGCGATCATGGCGGGCTGCGCGGGATCACATTCGCCTTTATCGGCTACTGGATGGTGAGCGTGACGACGGGACACTGCGCGGATTTGGCGATGGCGAGAGAAACGCAAACGCCCATGCCTTCATTGCTGTAGCCTTAGATCTGCGGGGTACGCTCGAGGGTCAGTACATGGAAGGCAGACGGCGGCAGGTTCATAAGGGAAGGAAAACTTACGGGAAGGCAAACTCTGGCAATATCGTCAACCCAGAGATCCCTATACTTCAGAGGCGATCACCCCTTCATTGTCTCTACAACGGTCGTACGAATCTGGTTGATGCCAAGATGGTGTTCGGGATGATCAGGGTCGGAGATAAAGGCATACGCTTCGTCTACTCCGTTTCGTCCGTCAGCCATGGGATCGCTGTGGCGGATGTCAGCGGATGACTGCATTGGCCACAGGTTCCGTACGCACGCGTAGACGATCTTCTTTCCAATAGCACCGCACAATCCGCAGATGACGACGAAATAGCAGACAGGAATGTCGAGGTGTCGCTCGTGTTCGTCTCGTCCGTCAACGCGGTATTGTCGAATGTATTGCGTCGCGTTGAATTAGATGATGTGTCGTCGATGCAGAGCGATACTTACCAAACACTCAATCGCATTGCCAAGGTTACACGGAATCTAACTTCTCCTGTCTCCCTTGTCCATCAAATTACGCGATACTTTGCTCGACCGTCAAGATGCGCACCGTCACCGGTCTTGTTTTCCCATCGTTCATACCGTTTCCGCATTGGTGGCCAAGGTAATTCGTCCAGGCGAGCAGCGAGAGTTTATGAGAGCGGAGGTACAAGTCTTTCCAGCTGCGAGACGAAGCGCAGCGGAAAGGGGAAAGTAGTCGATTTGCCCCGAGGCGTTGGAGTACTGAAAGACGTGTTCTTGATCTTTTTTGTGTGAAAGGTTAGTAGGCGCAGATGCAAGCGCCGAAGTCGACCTCTACTCACTCTATGGCATCCGCAATCAGTCCCTCCCACCGATCCCTGAGGACTTTGATTCATTCTCCTGGTGTCCTCCTTGGTGTAATCCACTGATCCAGGATTTGCGTTGCCCTGTGTCCCGGAAGCAACGGAGCCTCGAGACCTTGTTTGGGTCTGTAGGAAGCGTCTACTTCGCGGATGGTGAAGGGGTCCAAGGCAGCGACTGATAGGAGAAGCGAGAAAAGGAAAGAAAGGCACGAGAAATGGAAGAAAACGAGGCAATAAACCAAGAAATGCCGCCGGTGCTGATCGCCGCGTTTCAGGTTGCAAAGTCTATTGTTCCCTTCCCAAACTATGGGCGCACCCAGACAGGCTGATAGCATTCCCCTGCTTCTCGCCACCACTGTTCCCCTCTTTCCCTCTTTCCCCACGTATACCCACACCTCCCAATGGATCCACCAGACTTCCAAGCAGTCCTTGAATCCTTCTTCATTCCCTCCCTCAGTCAGCACGGCCCCACAACACCCATTGTTCCCCCGCGTGGACAGCAGCTTCGCAGACCGATCATCGAGTGGCTCGTCAAGTTGCAGCACACCCAGTGGGAATGGAAGGTACAAGAGTTGAGAGATGCATGGAGAGGAATCATCGCACAGGCGGTGAGGTGAGTCGCGGCGGGCTAGAAGAAGCAAACAGCGTTAGCGTTCCCCTTCCCACGATTCGTTTCCACGTTAAACACTCGTCACCCCTGGCTGACAAACCTTCCACTCACAGGCAAAACGTCCAATACCTATTCACCTACATCAACTCGGCCTCTACCCTCGCCTACTTTCCCACCGTGACAGCCCTCCGTCTCGCCGCGGGACAGACCGCGTCCGCACACATCATCGACTTTTGTCTCTCCCCGGCCGGTCTTCAATTGAAACCTATCCCAGAGTATCTCTTGACGTCTGGCGGGAAAAGATCCGCCGTCAAGTCGATCGTGTTGACCGTCGCACAGGGGAATACGTGGTTTTACGGGAGTGACATCAATAGGAGAGCCCTGGCACAAATCATCACACCGTGGGACTGGGACTACATATTCAGTGAGCGCGCGAAACCGTCACCATTTACCGCTGATTCACTCACCCTCCCTCACCCTTAGTCCCTTGCATCCTTTACCACACTTCCGAGCAACCGCATAGACCACCTCATCCCTACTTTGTCATCGTTTCCGGTCTGTTGAAAGGCAGAGTTCCTAGACGCATCATATGGGCGTAAGTGAGCATTCCAGTCCTGGTAGAAGACTGTCTCATATCCTACACACCAGCGACCCCGAAATAGATCTCCATTCCAAGGTCCATCCAAACGGGGGGAGATACCATCGTGATCCAATCGATCGAGCTGCCGGCAACCCCCTCCAGCGAATCCTCAATGCCGTTGTCGATATGATGATGGATCAACCGGGAGTCTACGTGGGAGATCGGTTTCAGCTGCAGTCACAGTTTGTTTTGGTTCAAATGCCGGCAAGTTGTCTTTCGACTCACACGGAGCGTGCCCTTACCGTCACCATCCTTAACCAGATTGAAGCTTCCAGGTACTCTGACGGGAATGGAATAGCCTGCTGTCTCTCCCTCGTCCGTATCATCCAGCAACCGAATCACTTCCTGAACCAACCCGTCAACAAGGTGTTCCCGCAACTGATCTACAAGGACTACGATAAGCGCTGCATGCATCGTACACCTCGACGCCCAGGATTGATCGCACGCGGCATCCTCATCACCTACCTCCAGATGATTCGCATGGCAGAAGGCCGTCTCGAGCCCCGCCAAGTACCACAAAGACTGAGCGAGTTTGGGATCCCTCCGTTGGACGAGGCCGGTTTCCATGAGTCGATGTTTCCGCAAGGGATCATGGCTTGGTGGGAGGCGTGGTTGCATTACGAGCGAAGCGGAGCGATAGCGGCCCTCTACTACATGGTTTGGCGCGAGCGAGTGGTTTGATGACGAGTCTCTACGGTCATTGGCAGCGATGGGTAGTGGATTCATCAAAATGCGCGATTGTATGGTATGGATGTCTCGTCCGTTATCGATTATCATTAGCGTTTTCGTGAATTGCCGCCGCGTTGCGGGATGATGTGGCGCTAACACCTCCTATCGGCTTGACCCGATAACTGCCTCAGCCTGCATTTCACCGGGACTCGACCGGACCTTGACTGCTCCTGCACCCAATCCGATCTGTAGGTATACTCAGTCCTGGATCGGACACGGCGAGATATAAAGCCTTCGATACCCTATTGTCCCCTCTCGTACCACCCTGACAACTTTTCGGTTTGCGAAGAACACCAAATCGGCTCCCCTCGTTCCAATATAACCAACCGCCACAATACCACTCCGAATATGCCAAACAGAAAGATCTACTGTTCTTTCGGAGTCGATGTTGATGCGGTAGCCGGATGGTCAGTCCTGTCTTCAATCACGAAGAGTGTGCATCGCGTAGCAGATCATTGACGACTTGTACTGTAGGCTTGGCTCATATGGAGGGGAGGACTCTCCGGGAGACATTTCCAGGGTATGAAATGCCGCAAATGTAGTCATTCTCCAGCCTACTAACGGCTCTTGACAGGGAATGTTCGCAGGCGAGGTCGGAACTCCGCGACTCTTGAAGCTGTTCGCGAAATACGGCATCAAGAGCACATGGTTCATTCCTGGTTAGTAATCTGTGCGTGAGCTGTGAATCTCTTATCACTCACCACTCGCATCTTAGGTCACAGCTTGGACACATTTCCCAAGCAGATGGCTGCTGTCAGAGATGCGGGCCACGAGATGTGAGTCGTGTGTCGTGGTAAGACGTATATGGCTCTGACATTACGATGATTCACCAGCGGTCTTCACGGCTATTCCCATGAGGTATGTCAAGTCTGTGAATCAGCCCAAGGTTCAGTTCTGATAGTCTACGCTGCATCTAGAACCCGACCTCGATGACGGTTGAGCAGCAGCGCGACATTCTCGAGCACACGTTTGCCCAGCTTACCGAGTTCTGCGGGGGAAAACCGCCTGTGGGCTCCGTCGCGCCTTGGTGGGAGGTCTCGAAAGAAGGAACCAACATGTTGCTCGATTACGGTATTCGGTACGGTAAGCAGCAAGGCATTGGGCGGACTTCTTGTATACTTAATAAATCCCTCCTCCGCAGACCACAGCAATATGGCCCACGATTGCCAGCCTTACTGGCTTCGCGACCAAGACACCTGGACAAAGATCGACTACAAGGCGCCCGCAAAGACTTGGATGAAGCCGTTGGTCAGGGGCAAGGAGACGGGAATGGTTGAAATTCCGGCATCTTGGGATGTAGGGTTGTCTTTTCTCAGCCTCGGAGACAGCCACTGACACCTTTTTCACTGCAAACAGTTGGACGACTTGCCTCCGCTCAGTGAGTAGTCGAATCAGCTAGAGCGCCACAGGTCACTGACATTGATTTGCCGTTCTTCTGTTGTAGTGTTCAGTAGGTCGACCGAGTAGCTCTCCCTTTTCCCTGGTCCATGTTGACACCATCCCACAGTCAAAGACGCGCCGAATTCGCATGGTTTCGTCGACGTGCGCTCCATCGAAGAGAAATGGAAGCAAACGTTCGAGTACTATTACCGCGAGGAGAAAGACGGCTTCTGTTTTCCTATCACCATCCACCCAGACGTTTCAGGTCGTCCCCGTGAGTACATGAGACCTATCTTGCGGTCTGACACTGAATTTTTCGTTCGACTTACAGATGTATTGCTAATGCTCGAAAGGTTTATCGAGTGGGTCAACACGCACGATAGCGTCGAATGGGTGCCCATGGTGGAAATCGAGAAAGATTTCCGTGCGAGAACCGCCGTGCCGGAAGGCGCTAGAATGCCAAAGGGCTTGTGAGCGTTCGTACGGCGTAAAACAGTGAGCAATACGAGTTGTACCTAAAGCGAAAGGAGAGGTCAGGAAAGCGACTTCACGGCAGAGACATACAAGAAGTCAGAGGCGTCCCGGGACATGAGGAGCATGAGCGATTATTGGAACACGATGTTGTCGTGCGTTGTCCTTACTGGAATACATATGTCAGCACGAGATTCCAAACCGGAACAAGAATTCAACGCTGAGGGCTGCCGACCGTGAGTTGGTCCGGCGTATAGGGTCCAGCACTCGACGCACTGAGATTAAAATCCAGGGTCACTTTTCGGCTCCCCTTTCCCCGTAGACGCAGTGAGAAGGAGATACCAATGACAGCGTTATTGTCAACCGATTCCGATGGCTATTCTAGACAGACGGCCGGAAGTAGGACGGAGGTTAATTGGGTGTTTGGTGGCAAACCGGGCGCCGGACATTTAGGGGCACCGCATCGGACGAAGGGATCCCGAGAGATAGACAAGTTGCCTTGTCGGTGTTTTGCGAATCCGTTGTTGGTTGCGTTGCCATCCTCTGCATATCCACCATGTCATGACCTCCAAACAGGAACCAGCAGGCTCAGACCCCGCTAATGGAAAGAAGAGGAGGCATAACGTTGGCAAGGCGTGTGAGAATTGCCGGAGAAGGTAAGTATCGCGCCCTGTTGCTGCAAAAGTCGCTAATCCCCTGCCGCCATAGACGGGTCAAATGCGACGGAGTACATCCAGAATGTGGGACGTGCAAGGTCTACAAAGACGAGTGCTCCTGGGATGCGCGGGAAGACTTGCGAAAACCGATATCCCGCCAACAGGTGGAAGCGTTGCAGACCCGCATCGCGGACTTGGAGAAAATGCTCAAGGATCACGGCCTCGATCCGGGGCAGTCATCTGCCGGATTTGAAGCGGATTCAGTGAATGCGCCACGCTTGGCGAAACGAGGCTCACAGAGCCGAACCGATGAAGCTTCGATGGAGGACGAGCTGTCGGATCGAGAAGACGCAAGAGATTGGCCGCAAACGCACATGGTCGAAAACGAAACAGGCGATTTCCAAGTATACGGTCCGACCTCGGCATTCCGCCACTTGTCCATCTCTAATCCACATCCACGTCTGTCACCCACTGCACAGAGTCCGTCGGATGTACTGCCCGGATTCCGCAAATATTTACCGCAAGAGGTGGAACTGACGGAGGAGGATCACGAAGTAGTCCTTGATAGGTTCTTTCGGTACTATGCTGCGTGGGGTGAGTTCCTCGCGTCTGAGCAGTAGAGTCCAACTGACATCTTCTCAAGGTCAACGGACGAGTTCTATCCTGTTCCGTGAAGACATGCACCTCGCCCTTTACAGCCCACCTCCCGCGCCGAAAACACCCCACTATTCTCCGATGCTGCACAACGCCATCCTCGCCATCGCACTAAGCTTCTCCGACAATCCTCGCCTTCGCCTGAGCGAGACACGGAATCGATTCGCCAGCGAGGCGAAAAAGTGCGTAGATCATGAAGGCACGAGTCCGACTGTCGCGACGGTGCAGGCGTTGCTCCACCTCGCGAGCTATCATTCTACCGCCGCGGAGCACAACCTGGGGTGGTTGTACATGGGCATGGCGTTGCGGTGTGCTTTGGCTTGTACGTTATCGCGACGTTTTCTCGTACGTCCTCGCTCACCGCCCATCTGACAGTGGGGTTGAACATCGACAATGCGCCGATGGTAAAGTCCGGAAAGCTGACTGAAATACAGGCGAGAGAGGTGAGTAGCGTTTTCAGCGCCATTGTCGACTTTCCGAATCGGCGTTGTTCTCGTCCTTGGCTGACGTTTGCTGTCGCTTCCTTTAGCGCAACATCACGTATTGGACCACTTTCGTGCAAGAAGGCGTCTGGGCTCCATATATTGGGAGACCTGTCAATTGGCCCGAATACACGTACGTTTGCTTTCCTTTCCGTGGTGCCAGGCTGAAACTAATTTCCGGTAATCAGCACACCTTTGCCCACCGTCGACGAGCAGCTCGACATCATGATATGGACGCCAGACCTCGTTCCTGACCGTATCGTCCATCAAATAATCAAGCCTCAGCCAACCTACGTCAGCTCCGCGTTTGTGGAGACAGTAAAATTGATGGAGATTGGAGCGCGAATCATGAAGACTCTGTGGGTTTCCATTCACAAAGCTTGAAGCCTGCCGCTCATCGTGACCCAGGTATGGACTCAAAGCGGATCTGGCAACGCTCGCAAGCACAGGTGTAATCAGCGAAATCAGGTAAGCCAACGATTGATTTCTGGAGGCACTTTCTCCGCTCATCCAATATTCGCAGTCTTTCCCTTAGCAGATGGTTCGACCAACTCCCGCCGCAACTTGTCATTACCAGCCATTCGACGAAAAACCTGCTGCCACACATCTTGATGATGCATCTCAGCTGGGCATGGCTTAGCGTGCTTCTGCACCGGCCATTCTATCGTCCCACGGCAAAGCTGCCGGGCCATCCGAGCAAATCATCCGAGCATGAGGGCTATAACGCGCAGATGGCGATAAAGGTAGGCCTGTCTCGACTCGTCTACCCGGTTAGCGAATGTTAACATTATACCCTCAGCAATGTGATCGTGCCGCATTGCATATTGTCAACCTCCTACAGACCTGGCATCGCCTTCATGACCTTCGGTTCTGCCCTCCAACCGCCCTGCAGTGCTGCTTCGTGGCCGGTACAACCCACCTCCTCGCCTTTGTCAGCAACAAAACCCCCAAGCGGAAATCCGATGCGCTGAGTCGTGCAAAGGACTGTATCCGATTGATGAGCTACATGGCCGTCAGCTGGCCCGCCGGACAGCAGAAACAGAAGCTTTTGGAAGATCTGCTTGGGGAGTATGGTGCCAGGATGAACAATGCGGACCCCGCGACAACATCAGCTCAACCGATACCGAGAGAGCCTACCGTGCAATTTGACTTCCTAGGGTCCTTCGCTCAACAAGGGAACGATACCTCTATGACACATCACGCCCCGTATCACTCGACAGACATGGCTTCAATACAGGCCGGGCCCACTGGTTATGCGTCGCAAGCTCTTCCATCAGCGACTTTCGGTCTCAGCACTTTTCATCAGAGTTCGACACCTCAGGCCGTTACACATCAGTTCTTGCCTTCTAGCTACACGGACGAAAGCCGTTATCTACCGCCTTCCGGAGAAACGCTCTATCTACAGACAACCCTCGCAACCTCGCGATTTGGGTCAAGTTCAATCCCTCCAATGTCGCATCAGCTAGACTATGGCGTTCCAGCCTTCCCGGATATCAACACCAGCCCGCAAAGGACCGTTGCGCACGTAGGTCAGCCCGCTTATCCGATCAGTTCGTCGTCTTTTGGGCAAGCATCCTCACAATACGACATGGAACAGCTGTACTACCCCGACATTGACCCATTGCGACATGGCACCAATCACGGCTACTTTGCCCTTTCACCCGATCTCGCACGGTCGCGTGAAGTTATGCTGGACGGTAGTAGCAATCCCCAAGCAGGAATAGTATCCAGTCAATCACAAGCAGATATAAACGTTGCGGACCCATCCACGCAGGCTCTCTTGCGTTTCTTCATGCAGTCCGACCTCGAATTCAGCATGCAGTAAAGAATACTGTGTTACCAAAGTATTAGGCATGGTGAAGCTTCACGTGTATAGGTCGAGGACGTATATCGCGTATACATATTATGGTCATGGGCAATCAACGGATGTGACTGTGATGTAGCGCTCACGTTGTCGAAAGGGAAAGAAACTCCACGATGCTGAACTGCACTACTAATCTGCGTTCGAGGATGATTGTCGCTTCGGAACGCTGACCGTTTTGATCTAGTCCTCCCGTTCAAGCGTATCAGGGAGTCATTATGTTGACCTGAAACCGCATAGATAGTCCCTCTCCTCTCCAACTGCAATAGCCTTGAAACATTGCACAACCCCGCAGCCAAGCCGACTAGCACAAAGTCCATATCATCTGATCGATGCCAAGCAGCTACAACCCAGAGGCCGTCTATCGCGGCCCGGCAGGCGTCCCCGCTGTTTTCCTCGTTAATCCCAGCAATTCCGTCCCCGGCTTGACCTCTTTCTTGGCTGCCGCTACCGCCGCCGCCGCTGCAGCCTGCAACCCACCTGCATGTGCCGCGGTCCACGTTGCGTGCTCTCGCCTCGCCATATCGAGCAGCAACATCTCGTATCGCTGTTCCAAGACGCGACGAAAGGCCCCGCCGCGACGCAAGCGACGGTCGTAGGCTGTCTTGACATCGTGAATTGTCAGTTGATCGGGAATGTCGGGAAACTGAAAGACGGTGGTGGGTGTAGCGGCGGCGGCAGCGGGCGAGGTGGATGGTTCCGGGACGGGAGTGGCAGGTTCACTCTTGTCAACCGGCGGTTCTTCGGGCGCGACGGATTTGACGCGTTTCGCATGTGGATTCAGGCCCGAGGGGATACTAGAGGCAAAGGGTACGGCTGGGCGTTTCCCGAGCGGCATAGGAGATCCGGGGACGCTGTTCGACGACATGGCGGAGGATTTGGGTGCGGGCGAGCCCGTGAGATCGGGTGTTGCGGGACTTTCCAAGTCGGGACGACCGTCGAGTTTGCGTTTCTTTTTCAAGAGATCCGCTGTGGGAGTCTTTGGCGATCCGCCGGCGGGACCGCCGCCCAACATCCACGCCTTTCGTTTCCTTCCCATACTTCGCGTGAGTTCTTGCGTCATTTGCTGTGCGGATCGCTGTTCCTCGAGTTTTCGCGCGTTGGCCTGTTGCGCTGCTTTCGAGAGGGTAGGGGGTTTGGGAGGCGCGTTCAACGGTTTCTTCTTGGAAGCAAGGCTTCCGGGTGCGACGAGGGAGTCGTCTACGGGAGCGGCGGGCGTTGCGGGATCCGAGGGAGGCTGTTGCGTCGCCGGCCCAGGCGTTCCTGGCGGCACGGGCGCCATGGTATCGCCCTGCTCTCCACGTTTTGCACGCTCCGCTTCGTCCTTCCACCTCGCCTCGAGCTCTAGTTTTGCGCTCTTGACCTGTCGTCGCCACTCTTGATCGTGCGCTGCGATCGCCTTGAATTCCGCCTGTGCGTCTGCCCAAGGCGAGTCGATGAATTCGAGGTCCCACATGGGCGTGTCTGTGGGTGGCGGGGACGAGTCTCCCTCCATCCCCGACTCTCCGACAGCCTCTTTCACCTCGTCGACCAACGCCCGACTCCAGGTCGGCGCATCCCTGGGGAACGTGTTCACCACGCGATGATCCTTGATCTTTCCTGCGTCCGAGGCGAGTTGACGGATGAATTCGGTCACACTGGCGTCCACGTATTGCCCCGGGCGGATGTTGTCTGGCTGTGGGAGACGATAGCGGTAGCCTGGAATAGGATAGGGGTTAGCGATAGGGGTTCCTCCATCACGGACATCCTCAAAGGACCCGATGCAACGACTCCTATCCACGTGACGTTCCATCAGCCGCCATGACTCCTATCGAATACGATCTCCCTCCTTTGGAAGCATCTCGCAGGGATTCCGCCTCGCCAATAACCAGCGCATCATACGGTACGCTCCCTTCCCTTGGGGCCAGCCGCTCCTTCAGTCCGCTATATCTGTCGTGTAATCTCGCCGCGATCGTAGGCGCTGGGGTCTCCGTCGCTTGTCTTCTCGCTCCGCTCGGTCTCCTCCGCTTGTTATCCTCTCACTGACGCTCGGTCGTCGTCTCCTCGCGCCTGTTGTCTTCTCGCTTCGCTCGATCGGTCGTCGGCCGGTCGCTTCGCAACTCACACAACTGCTGCTGCCGCTCCCTTACCACCTCATCCGGATACACCCTCCCCCTCACCCCCCTCGTCCTCTCCCCGCCATACATCTCATACGCTCTCCTCTGCATCATCGGCAATGGCACTGACGTCGGTATCGGTGGTGGTGCTTGAGGTCTACTGACGATGGGTGCCGAGGGGAGTGCGGGATGGGCGGTGGAGGGGGAGGGGATGGTGTTGTAGCCCGACGGCGGGGCGGTTGAGTTGGATGCAGTCATGATGGGTTGTGACCCGTATAGATACTGAAAGACAAGAAGATGATGATCCTATACTTGACTCGACTCGTCCCGGCGCTGTCCACACCGGCGCCCGAATGGAGCATTCGCATCACCCTTTATCGTTTTCTGGTCATCTTGGTGATACGGTATCCCTTTGTCCTCTCCTGTATATCATCTCTCCCTCGCCTCATCTGAGCTCAACATGTCTTCTGTTGAGTATGCCAGCAACCAACGTCATGGCGGAAACTCCCGTTGGACGCGCGCAACGTCGAGTGAAGGATAATCTGCCGTCCAACTTGGAATAGTAAGTCTTGCTGCTACATCTTCCGTCATTCCAAGTCTCCCTTGAAAGGTTGATCCAACTTCATGGTGTTCTCATAGTGTGCTGCCAACGACAAGCTGTGTCCCACCGTCTAGCGCACCTCGGCTTTCGGATGATCGACTGCCATCGGGACCACCTACGGACACGATCAAGAAGATCCCTCACAAGGCTGGATCGATAAACGCTGCAGAAGGAGGGGACATCGGGGCCGCTTCCGATGCGGTCGAGGTGAATCCAGACAAAGGACGGGAGGAAAGGCGGAGGAAGCGACGCGAAAGGGAAGCGAAGAAAGGGGAGAGGAAGGAACGAAAGGTGCGGAATGTGGAGACGGATGTTCTGCCAGGGGATCCTATGGCTCCGAGGTATGTCTGCTCGTCTTCTCTCTCCCCGCTTGCTACCCGACCTTCATCTCGTCAGCCTGTTACCTCGACCGGAAACGTCGCAAGACAAACTCGTCAACGTCGTTCCCGTCGAAGAGCGAGACCTCGCTCATGATCCCTTTGCCGAGGATACCGAGTTGCCGTATGCCCGCCTGAAGGACGTAAAGACAAAGTCGACGCTCGGCAACAAGAAAAGGAAGAAAAAGACGCGACCTGTCGATGATGAGACTCCGGGAGATGATGTGGTTCCGCCTGAAAGGTGAGTCAACCGTTGAGACGAATTCCTCCCGAGCTCACGTGTACGCCCTCGCAGAAACCCCGTCGAGCAAGACGTGGCTGACGCGCTGCAAGCTTTCCGTAGCGACTACGCCGCACTTGGAATCGCTTCGGACCGGCGTGATACGAGGGAAGTATCGGGCTCATCGTCGCGGACGCGGTCGAGGAAAGACAAGTCGGATCGGCAAGCGGAGGTCCGCAAGGAGCAGGAGAAGGAGATAGACTTGCCGAGCTTTGAGAAAGAAGGGTATGTCTGGTACCTCTTCTAAATTTGCCTTGCAAGAACTCATCGCATCGGGTTCTCTCAGTTCGGCTCAAGCGGGCGTTACGTTCCTCGATCACCAGGCCCCTCCAGGCTGTGAACCTGAAGCAAAACCACGCCGAATACAGGGACCGCTTCCAGTCGCACCACCTCTTGCTCCGGTCGAGGCACTGGTTGCGATGTCTGCTGCTACGGTCGATGCGGGATGTGGTGTCGACGACATGACAAACGACGTTCATCGGAACCAATCGCCAATTCCACCAACGCAAGACGACGACCAGGAACGCACGACGGATCATCCAAGATTAGAAGCGTCGGCCGTGTCGCAACCAATAGTGACGGAACAACCAGAACCACACCTCAGCTTGCTACTGCGTGAAGAGGAGACGAAACCAAAAGAGGAGACGATACCTAGGGCGGAAGCTGACCGAGAAGTGCCGTCCAGTTCACCGCTGCAAGGCTCTCGGCTGGACAACCGAGAACTCGGAGTGTCACGCGTCGGGAAGGACGCATCTCGTCTTCCGTTGTACAGCAAACCGGACCAAGATGACATGCAGATTCAAGCGATGGAAGCGCCTGGTTCCCGGTTCATCGCCAACAAGTATGAGCCCCCGATCAGGAGGGTAACAAAAATGGAGGAGATAGAGGGACCCGCTAACGTTATGGATGATCCTCTTTTTATCGCCAAAGGATTCCCATCGCGGCTGGATGATACTAGGACTCGCGGCAAGAAACGTCGGCCTAAGAACGGAGGGCAAGTCAAAGCGACCGAGGGCGAGAAAAGCCTCAAAGCTGGTTCAGTCGGCCAAACGCTAATCGTCGACAAAGCTCGCGGCGGCTTGAGTCAAGGATCGGTAGAACAAGTACTGAACATCGCGGACTCCTTCCCTTCACCACCCAAAGAAGAGAAGCGTCATGCCAAACCTTCATCCCCGCCCGAATCCTCGATTTTGATCAAAGCAGCTCCTACAGCGTCCTCTGGTCTCAGCGACGGCGAATCCGTCAGCAACGGAAGACAATCTGTCGGAAATCCGTCGAGTCTCGCTACTATCAAGCGCTCACGAAAGCCTGCGAAAGATCACACGTCTCACAAGTGGAAATCTCTCAAAATTCGCCTCGCAGGGGTCGAGGAAAAGATGAAGGGAAAAGTAAGAGCCGACACAGACGTCATGGGCCAGAGAGACCAGGAGGGAAACGATCTTCTGGAAGGAAGTTCCAAAAAAGACAAAATGAAACGCGCTATGTCCTCTGATACCGGACAGGATGCACATGCGCCTTCATCGCCTACATCCACATCCGTCACAGGCGTTGATATATCGCTGCAGCCCATACCTGCTGACCTACAGGTGTCTCGCCTTGATAGGACCGCACCGGTCACGACTCCCTCGTCCCCCCGCAACGACTCCGCTTCTTCGCTTGCCTATGGAAACACCATCTTGCGCTCAATCCGAAAACTCGAGCTTGATCCATGGATGTTGCTAGGTATCCTGCTACTCGGGGTGGCATTGTTTCGTGGCTCTCAGAGCAGTGCTATCACAGAAGGGAATATGTCCGTCGGCAGGCCGTTCTTGATTGTGCCGGCGCTCCTCGCCGCTTGGACTTTGATGCAACGCGTGAAAGCCAACAAGGAAGGGCCGAAGGAGAGGGAGGAGTCGACGGCAATTGAAGGAGAGGAACGTAACGACGCAGACCATGCGACCGGACAAAAGGAGGAGCCCGGTAGTCCCACTCCTTCCGAGACGGATGAAGCGGCTGTCTCGAAAAAGGAGAAAAAGCTAGGTGGCGGATCGATACCAGAGGACAACCTTTTGCAAAACGCGCAGAAACGAATAAAGCGTCTCTTCCAGCATTCAGGCATGAGGAAAGCGGCTTTGCCAGTCTTTTACGACTTGCTCCAGGCTCCATGGCAAGACGTGGACCCCGATTCGCTGAACCGTTTGCGGAAAGAGGCTCGGAAATCGTTGGACAGGGACTACAAGTCCGAATTCAAAGAGTCCATACAGTCACTGAGCGAAATCGCCATACAGCTCTTTGCCGCATATCTGACGGTGCAAGACCATGGAGCGTATCTGACTGGGGAACTCCTTCGAGTGGAAATGATGTCCGACCCGGAAGCCCTTCGCATCTCCGCCTTTCCCGGCGAGAATCCAGAGGTGAACATTGACATCACCCGGGAAAGAGCCAATTGGGCGAAAGGGCTACAGACGATCGAACATCTTCCCTCAAAGTGGTCCGAAATGTTTCCAGGAAAGACCATGCCGCCCATCGAGATTGTCGCTTGCCGTCCTCCTGCCGATTTCGATTCCAGTCAGTTTCCCTTTTTACGAGAATGTGCAAATGATCCTCGAAAGGTAGACAAACGTTCGCGCAAGCGGTACGAAGGGGCAAAGGAGCGATGGACGTCTTGCAGGTCCCGGGGATTACCACTCTCAGACACCGGTCGCTTCTTCGACACCAAAGACGGCGGAAGAGACCAAATGATACTGCAACTGTTCGAGTTGACAAAGCCTACACGAATCACTATAGACTACCTGCCTCATCGTCACCGTCAAGCCGAAGCACTTGGGTGGGCAGACGACAAGAAGCCCGGTCGGTTGATCCGCTCATCTTGCTTTAGGGATGTTGCCAAGGCTTGCGCCCAGTACACTCGCAAGCATCACCTGGACATTCTCGATCTTGGCCCGTGTCTACCGATGGAAGGAGACAATTCAGAAGACGAGACGGGTTGCGGCATGAACCTCGCCTTTGCCTTTTCCGCAACAAAGGTAGACATCCTGCGCATCGCTCTGGACGAAAGTCCCCTATCGCCGCAGTCGAGCGGGATCTCCGAAGCACAAAGTTTGGCTGCGGTCATATGCGATCCGAAAAAAAGGATGCTGCCAATGTTCACTAGCGACCAACCTGCTTGGCTAGTACTGCATGTTGGAAACGCGAAGCAGAAGACAGAGTTCAAGAACACGGTGGAAGGGTACCTTCTTGCGCCTTCAACGACAAGGGAGAAGGCGAAGGAGCTCCTTGGGCTGATATCACGCGCGTGTTCCACGACGGAGGCATCAGCAACTAGTACCCGTATCTGGTCTGATCGTGAGATAGAGGAGCTAAACTCTGCATTGGACTGATCAATGGATATGAACAATCATATCGTCTGCAGGCCAGGGTCGTTAGATACGTTACGTTTCGTGGGAGTGAGGCGAGTCAGTATGCGTGTTTTGAGATTCCATCTATTCCCACGATCGATCAGCCAGGATGTACGCGTTCGAGATACAGAGGTCGTTTTATATTTCGGCGGGATGGATTTAATTTGCTGAGTATTCAAACAGTCTGCGAGAGGTATTTGATCAGCATCTCCTGTGACTATCGCCTATGTGGCTTAAAGGCATACGTCGTCGTGAAAGTCCCAATTGCTAACAAGACGACAATCCGTCAGCATCATCATCCTAACTCGCATAACGCTCGTACTCACGTCTTTTTGGGATTTGACGGCGCATGCGCCACGTAGCGGTCGTTTCCTTCGGGTCTTTCGGTGACAGCTCTATCAGCTCGACGTTGGGTGGTACTGAAGACCGGGAAACACACCTTTCAAGTTTCTTGTTGGACGCCAACATTGATTGTAGGGTGATGCAAACGCTCGATACCGTCAATACTACTCGGCGGATAAGACGAGGATATGGATCAGCTGTACTGATATGTTACCAAGATGGAGATTACACACCTGGTGACCATCCGTTCGCTGTTCAGGCGAAAGTCAGCCGCAAGTTGACAGCAAGTTATCTAGACAGAAGGCGATTGACGGACCTAACGTGCTGGCGCAGATATGCCCATTCGTGTAGACGTGAGGATGTGTTGGAACCTGATACTGTATACCATCCAGAACTCCGTCGTAAAAGGTGACCTACGGAGAAAGCGATCAGCAACGGGAGGAAGTGTATAACACGAATGCTGCTTACCTGCGGGGCTTCAATCGGATAATTCGGCTCGAACACAAACCTCAACGCAAACACCTGCCCCTTGTACAAGCTATCCCCATGAACCTCTATCGACAGGAACCACGTCTGCAGGTCGTCCGCTTTCAGAAGGTTAATACCGACGGGACTCTGCTCGTTCTTGAGGGCGACAAGTTCCTTTGCTGGGGATGGAGCGTGAGTGCGTGCAACGGGCCTGGACGACTTAACGTACCGAGACGCCTGGTTCCGAGTGATCCAGCCATCGCTGAGATAGTAAAGCGGGATACCGACGGACGAAGAGAAAACTCAAACTGACGTCGTCTACTAGAATTCCTTCGACTCCATAACTCGAGTAGATCCTGCTTGAACGGCGATCGCACGATCAGTGTTTCAGTGTTTCCTTCTGGGATATTGTGATTTTTCGGCGTTTATGGGGGCAGAACACGCCAAATTGAACGCCTCCTGAAATCATATCAAGCCAGTCTGCAAAAAATGGAAACGTCCGTGAGGAATTCACAATGAACGCCGATCCATCTCTGGGCCAACTCTGGCCCTCCGACCTTTCGCGTTTGGACGCGACGCGAGCCATGATCGGTGAACTTGTCTTCTCCCATTTCCAGAGGCGTATTCATCTTTTCTCGTGACCGGTGCAGTCTCCATCTCATCCCTTTCCATCATCGCCATGTCAGCCGACGTCTTTCCATCCGATCTCATAGTCAGTCAGCAATCGGAGCCCGGTCTTGCGTCACAGGTGACCTACGCTCTCGTCTAGGCCGGTTCCGTGGCAGCCTTCCGCCAGAGCTTCGCGAATGGGCATTTCGTGCTCACTAGGGCAGCTTTGCTATACCCGGCTGCGTTGCCGACCAGCGGTATCAATCCCGCTATCTCAGAGTTTCGGCGTGGCAGCGCGGTCGCACGCGAGGTGGCTCCTTCGGCCTCGCACAGTGGGCTTACGGACTACGTGGCTCTCATCAGCTCTGCTGTACATATCGCTGCTGATCCTTCACCAGTTGCAACAGCAAGACGTCGACAGCAGACTCGTACCGCTCCGATCCGACAACTTGTTGTACCTGTGTTGCCAGCATCTGCAGCCCTCCCGCCAGCTCCCTATAAAAAGCCCGTTATAGAACGTGTCGCCTTCAACTTCTCACAACGCCCGGTTTCAGCCCCTGCCGACGATGATGTTTTCAAAGAGGTTCTGCTCGATAATATGCAAGCGTTTGATAAGTTGACGAAAGTGCAGGCTACCTTGCAAAGCTGGCTGGATGAGGAGTCGGTTGACATGCCCAAGCAGGCAGAGAGGGCTAGGGAGAAAGCTGCTGCAGCTAGGAAGGCAGAAGGACGTAGGTGCAGTGGCATATGCATGTATGGTTGTGCTAACTTCATTTTTCAAAAAGGCGACAAGCCCCATGCATATAATAGAACAAAGCCTACCATGAAGCGACGAATTAGATACCTATATGATCACGCGAAGGCTCCCGAGCCATCTCGAGCGAAAGAACCAGTGCCCGACGCTACTGGCAAGAAGAGGAAACGACGTGCGATTAACTCAGCATCAAGGTGGGATGGAAGGCGAAGATGATTGTGAACGAGCTGTCCGATGGGACGATTCGCGTGCGATTTGATGGTCAACATACCAAATCATGGTCAGTCAGGACGATTATAAAGACGTCTTAGCTTGTAGACTGACACGACACCGTACTCGCAGATCCCCGAAGCGCTCAGAGTATGCCAACTCCCGCATGCCATCCGCCGTACGAGAATGGATCGATGCAAGAGTAGCCGAGCGCATGGTCGCGCAAGCCATCTACAATCATATTGCTATCAGCGAGGCGACCATTGAAAAGGTAAGGTATATCTGCGGTTACCTATGTTTATTGTTCAGGAAATGCTTTGCTGAGTCCGTCGCATCGTCTTGTAACTCTTCCTTAACCAGTATGAATCGCCAAGTAGCGACTAAGATACCAACGACGAAGAGGCCTCGGTCAACGGCCAGCAATCGGATCCGCAAGCATAGCCAATGCTGTATAACCTCCGTGTCAACATGGATTACATTCGCGCCCGTATCCGACATTACAACAACTTGCGCCGACGTCCGACGGGACTTAGCGGTGAAGTGCTGGTGGAACTGGAAGCATGCGGCGCTCTGTGGACCGAAATCCGGACGAACGGGTGGGCGAGCTTGCGCTCACGACGGTTGATCGTACTCACTCACTAGTGGATGTTCGCTTGCAGTGGATGGAGCTTCACCCATATCGGTGGAAGTCCCGACGATCCTTTATGTTCAAGTAAGTTGACAATGGTTTCCCACAGTAATACTTTAGTTCTCATTAAAGACTGGACTAAATCTTCAACTTGTATTAAACAAGTGCCTCACATATAGTCTCGGAGGATCCTTTATAAGTTCCCTGCTGATTGTCCTAAATTATTAGGGTGTTTCAGCCTATAGTGATGTTTAATAAGTGCAATTTACATTACACGTAGGCCGGGAGGTATCGACCTACAAACATGATTAGATAGTTATCACCCGTTACTAGAACAAGCATGAAGAAAGTGAACATTGATGGGACTGGAATAAGCATTGAATCAGTTAAGCTATCAAATAGGAATCCCCATGATACTTGCATGAATTCTGAATCAATCCAGCTAAATAGTTCGATAGAAACAGATGAACCACATAGTCCTACTTCGTAGAATGCTGCAAGAGCTAGTGCTGCTGTAGCCATTAAGGAACCCGTAGTAATAATGTGCGCACCTGTAACACCAATTTTACGTCTAAGAGGACCAGCAACGGCTGATCCAAATAGAGGTAGAGCAAGAATACTTAGATACATTATGTTCGAAGAGAGATGTTACCTCGTAATCGGTAGTATGCTACAAGAATACCTTTTCCAATAGCGGACTCTGCATCTGTAATAACAATAATGTAAATACTATATGTTTGCCCTGCAATATCCTCGAAAGCGTATGAGCTAATCAGGACTAAAAGAGTAACTGCTAACAGTATAAGTTCGATTGAAATAATCATTAAAATGATAATTTTTCGGCTAAGAATGAAACCTAAAATACTAATTAAGAATAATACTAGTGAATGGTTCATGTATATTTATTTAATTCCTTATGGACAAGATGACTCTAGTAAATTCTCAAATAACCTAGAAAACTAGACACGTTTACAAGTTGACTGTTTCAACTTTTCCGAATTATCAGAAGTAGTTACAGACGAGAAAAAGCGGATTCGAACCGCCATACACTTCTTTGACAAAGAAGTACATTAACCATTATGCCATTTTCCCCAGAAGTCAAAGCTTGTAACTAATCTTATTATTATACGTTTAATCACATAGTTCCATAACTTTAAAGCAAATTAGCCAACATAAACTGAATGGCCCATTAAGTAAGTAGCATTGGGTAACCTTGGGAAACGCTTCATCGAGACTGCGAGTTAGTCGGACCGGATCGGTCAACTTGAAACCTTACCGGACGTCCGAGCCATCGTGTTCCGTATCATCTGGCAATGGAGCTTGAGGTACATGTTGTGGCTGGAGAAAAGGTATCGGGACAGGGTGAGAGTCAATGAAGGCTTTGCCTTTGCCGACAAGAAGAGTTTCCATCATGCCGTTCTAATGGGTACTAGCATAGCGACGTACACTTATTACCTAAGACGATCCTTGAACTGTACCGAAGGGAAGACGAAGGGTAGCTAATCCTGAGAGAGTCTTCCCTCAAGCTAGCTTCGGAATTCAGAGTAAATCAAAGGGTGAAGCATAAGTCATGAAAGCTACTACAAGAGGGCAGAGTGCTCGCTATACATATGCCTATTCTAGCTATGAGTGAGACTTTACGAAGAGGCGATGCTCTAGCTTCGTCGTCTCATACTCCGGCGAAGTATGAAGCGACGAAGTATGGTGATTGCAGGTGTTGCGACTTTCTCTCTTCTAGCTTCGGCGAAGTGTGGTATGACGAAGTGTGGCAGGATCTTGCCTAGCTTCGACGAAGCGTGTAATGACGAAACTTGAAGAAGCGGACTAAGTCATCTGTCAACCCGGAAGGTATGACGTAGTAAAATGGATGACGATTTAATGCATCATCATGAATAGGTTACGACATTGGCACTGATAGATACTGTATCGCTACATCAAGCCTTGCCCTCTTAATGGCTTTGCACTCGCCGATTTAGATGGCAGGGTATTCCCGGGTCACTCTTTCCGAAGACTCGCGGCAACCTGTGGCACAAAGATCGGTCTAGACGATCGCACCATCATGTTGTTGGGCAGATGGTCGCTCAATTCCCTGCCTGGCGGCCACTAACGCTACATCGATGTTACCCTGAAGGTCCGTCGCGCTTCGCTCAGTACAATGTATTCAGTAAATCCACTGGCAGAACCACGTGCGGCCGGTTTCCACATGGATGCAGACGACGTCGAATATGATCACGAGTTCATAGACAATGGATGTCCACCTCAATAGGGTTGACCGAATTGGAACATTGCGACTCACAGTCCCCTCCGAATCGCGTGGACAGTCACAACCATTCAGGTGCTGCTCCTCCGATGTTGGGGAAAGTTCCTCTAAGGGCTTGACTCGCGCTGGCTCATGCCATGCCACCCGAGTTAGTCATTTATGCATGTCCGTTAGTCAGCTGATGTGACGATTCAGCTTCCGCCACTAGGAGGCGCTTGGCTTGTGGCGTGCCAACTGCCTGAAGGAAGGGGTAGAGTATCAGTGATGTTTTGGGCAGAAGACCCCACACACACGGTACTTCGACTTTGGCTTAACTCTGACTCTGACTACGCTTCGGATAGAAGTTGACTTACACACAGTTTCTTTTTGACCTCGAGTTTTTAGTCTACAGCGATGTACCGGGCAGCACAGCCATTACATCCTGCCAATTCTAAGAAGCACAACACTCCGCACAATCTGTAAATCGAAGGTCTGTAGACTGTTTCCTAACTCAGCTCATATACCTCTCTTCTCGCTTTCGACTGAGGATGAAGACAACTCGACCTCTGAAACTAGTATGACATCGCTTGCTCATTCTAGGAGGCGTCTCGGATCCGCATTGTTCTGCATCGGGTCAAGGAAATGCGAATGTTGGACATCCCTCATTCACCCTATCTGAGAAAGCTGCACATTTGGGATTCGAACTTGGATATCGCCGAAGGGGAATGTGCAACTGCTGCTCATCTCACACGTATGGGGTTCGAAGTTCAATGTAAGCGTATTTCTTGACCCCTGACCCCAGTGAATTTCCTTCGATATGGCATTATATATAACCCTTCACCCTTATATACTATATGAACGACCTTGGCCCAGCGAATCTTTGTCGTGATACCAAACGAGTGCTGCTAGTTCCTACCAACAGTGACTTACCCATAGCAGGTTGACTAGTCCTTGTGCTTTATCCCATATTATACATTGGTACGTAGTGACAACCTCTACAGTGGGGAGACACGAGCGCTGCCCGGGAAAGTCTGTGGGTAACAGGGTTGTGATGACCTTGGTGCTCGCAAGGTGTGATCCATTGGTATAAGTTGATTTAATCATAGGTAGTCCGGGGACAGCAGATGAACTGCGAGTGACTAGATCGCTACCGAACGGTTCACGGTCCGATCATCTATATAGTGTCAAGCAGGGGCATCCAAATGATTCATTTCCCGGAGTCCCTGGCTGCGGGGTCTGACTGTTAGTATGTGCCGCAATTCTCAAAACAGCAAATGTAAAGATTCTGAACATGGCCACCAGGGGAGGTCGCGGTGTGCCCCTAACACAGCGACTATATAATTTTTTCATGACCAAAAGTAAGTAAAGCCATCCAGCTAGATATAACCCCTATCCTTCGTTGACTTTCTGGTCATTTGTGCTAGTATCTATCCCCCACCTCCTAATCACTATTTAACGACCTTTCACAGCAGATTTGAACGGAGATGCCATCAATGCACAGCCTTCACGTCCGACTGTTTTCTTTGATTCCATCCTTTCACATCACATGAGATGAAATGGATTCTTTGTCAAAGTACTGCCTCGTTCTTATTGACAGACTACTCGCCCTTTGAATGTACAGGGCGGAATTGTTGTTATTACATTGACTTGTTGCGCTGGGATGAGTGGAAAGTATTTATAACGGGTTAGGGGTTAGGGGTTAGGGGTTAGGGGTTAGGGGGTTAGG